>JARYHS010009186.1:187496652-187914726 GCA_031002005.1 Vandiemenella viatica
AAGTACCAATCACCAGGTGTATTTTGAATCGTAGAAAGACGGTATTGATAGAACAGTAAATAGCAAGGTACTGATTTTTTTTTTTTTAAAAATTGCAATGTATCCATTTTGTGGTGAACAACATAATTTTTTATATAATTTATGATTTCGTAAAACTATTTGGGGTGGCTAAAAATCAAGATATTGCATATAACCATCTACCGAAGTCCCATTCGATTTTACAAGATGCATTATTGATCAAAGTTTCTAAATGAAAAACCGTTTGTAACAGCTGTTTCTGAAATTATGTAAAATCAACATCAGACATGTTTCACCCTTGCATTGTGAGGAATCGCCATTGAGAACTTGGTAGAAGCAGTTACTTGTTGATAGAAACCGATTAGATGCTGTGATTCAAATGTGCTCCTTGTATTTTTGCGGAATTCGCTACTTCACAGGTTTTATATGAATTGGTCGAATATTTCAATGTTAATAAAGAACACTGTTTGCATCATCACTACAGCTTCCGCTACGTTCAAAAACAAAACTTCACAGCCGCTCGTTGTTCGTAAGAATCAGTCATGTTTTCGTGTCCCGTCAGCACTGTACACACAAAAAATTGCCAGAGAAACCACACTGGCGGCTGTCGGGTGACGCCGCTTGGAGGAATGACGCAGCAGAGGTCCTACAATATCCCTCTGGCGGCGCAACCGGTACTACGAGTACACGATGCGCAGCATTACGATTCCGGTTACTTTTGGGTCCCTCTGGTATGGTAATAACTACAGGTATGTTTAACTTAGCAAGTGCACCAAAGTGTGATATACACACATTTAAGAAGCTACTGGAGAAGACTGGCCAGCAACCAAGTTAATAGGCTATTGATCAAAGATAACCGTAGTTCTGAACTGAGTAATAGTGATACTTTTGATGTTAGCCCTACGATTATATTGTGATTGAAAGACGCAAGTCTGTAGTATCTTACGCGGTATCTTAGTACAATACGATATAACTGCGGATTATTGACTAATATAATCACAGCAAGCAAAAAAGATCATTATTTTATTCTGTAGCAAAGATTATTTTAAGTTAGAACCGTACATGACGAGGTCATTAGAGGCTGAAGAGGATGTGGAAAAAGAACTGAAAGGAAATCAGCCTTTGCTAGAATGATTCCGGTCGTCATTTCGAGAAACCACGAATCCAAAATTGATTACCGGACAGGAAATCAAACCCCCTTTCCAAATGCCATGCTTGGTCGTTATCACTCGGCCAAGGGAACATTATAATAACAAAGATCGATTTCTTTAAATAACAGTACGAAGAGATAGTTTACCCACCAGATAAATATTTAGTGAATTTTAGTTATTTTTCTCAGATTTAAAGAGGACAACTATGAAAATAAAAAGGACTATTTTTGTAAATGTGTAATACTGCATGGTCCTCTCTGATGCTGTAAAGCATTGCACTTTGGTCGGTATACGGCTTGGCCCTGTTTTTTTAACCCTCCACTACTTGATTAGGTATACCAACTATTATCATTATATGCGAGAGTCATACTGAGTTTAATGGACAACAGTTATTTACAAATGTGGCTTTATAAATGTAGATGAATAGAATGAACCGTTTAAATCTACAGACTTTTCTATCCCTTACCACACATTTTCAATATCATTTTACGAATATTCACTTACGACAGATTCTGAAGATCTGCGTCTGTTGTTTCATTGTCTGGTAGCGTTGGCCTCGCACCTGAAATATGGAATTCTGGATTTGTAATGTAAGTACTGTAGGGAAGTAAAAGAAGAGATGGGTTATTTTTATGAATTTTTTTATTTTATGACAGTAAAATTTAGACCCAGTCGATAGCTTAACTTGCAATCATGTACTACGTTGCACTGTGGCCTATTAAATGTTTTCATGCAGTATCATTCATACCTATACGTTCGCCCTCTGTACTGACTACAACAACTGTTTCTGGAGTCAATTCGAGGACGACCGCTACAAGGCTGATCTAGGATGTTCATGTTTCCACTTTTAGTGACAGTGATCTTCGTATAAATAAGCCTTCTACTGTAAAGTTTTGAACAAAGCTATTGCCAGTTGTTGTCTAGATGTGATTGTATCAACTGGAAAAGAAACTAACATTTAAGTGCATTTTACAGTATAATAAGTACGTAAAGATAGTTAAGACAGCACATAACATTTTTTATGCAAGGGATGAATGCCACAGGGGAAAGTAAACAGGAGTATGGTTCTGTCTTTTTCGAAAAGGATATTCAGGTAAAACGTCAGGTTTCGATGAAGTACGACGACTTAATCCCTACCTAAAGAGATGTTAGTTGGTCGATATGTATGGATGGACGGGATTGTTCTTCAAAAAGCTATGGCCTTATTCCTTTTCTTTCCTCGCACGCAGTTCTTTACTGCCTCGACGTCGACGAAGCGAAATGCCATAAGAAAAACGAAAGATGATACTAAGAAATTAAAACGGCAGAATCATCTGAAAAATATTTTGTAAAGCGTCTGTCATCGCGAATTTGACATTTTTGACTAATGATGATTGTTGGAATTAACTATGGAATGAAACGTACTGGTTAGGTACTCACGACGAACTGCGGCTATTCTAACTAAATCAAACAAGTTGGACAGGTATTCGGAAGTTGCGTACAAAATTTAGTATTTGAAATATCGTATATTATTGTTAAGTATCAATTTCTTATTGTTTTTTTGATAATGAACATTCTAAATATCGTCTAATCAGCCGTGTTAAGATATCTGCATTTGTTACAAAACTATGCTGCAGGTTGCAGCATTTTACTAGCTGAGGGCACTTGTGTAAAGCTATACCGGTCCTTGAGAAGGATGAAACACTGTATGGTCGTTTTCAAGCGAGCTCCTCGACATGAAAATAATTTTGATCTTTGAGTCTGACTTATTTTAATCATTTAAAATTGATTTAAGAGCGCTATTGAATAACAGGAAAAACAGAGGGACAGAGTTCTGGCTTACAATTGAACATGAGAAAGAATGAATTTATTTAGGACAATTCAGTTTTATTCTAGCAATATATTTAATTCAATATTGGATCTTGAACAAAATTGACACACATAATTTATACGTATGTTTCGTGTGATCACAGAGTTATGTACAACAGAAGGGCGGAGATCTAACAATAGTTTTTTTTTTAATACCAATAATAATAATTTCGGTGAAATGGATTATTTCTAATTAAAATATTGTTCCATAGCAAGCTCACCGAAGAACTGAATGTTGATTGGGGAGACTCGAAGTTTGTAATTTTTATTGGTTACAGGGTCGCACTGCGATTAATCATTTTGTCAGCGATTGTTGCTTATAGCACCGTATGCGGAATAGTACGTTACCGGCAGCTGTAGGCAACGTGCGCTGTGATCACTGACGCGTGTTGAACTTTTTATAGTCGTAGCACCACACAGAAAAATTTATAGCAGCGACAGCCTTCACAGTTTTCTTGTCCCTTCTTGCTTCGTTGTAATCCGCTTCTCTTATCGGTCCCGTGTCGCCTTCTGTAGGCGACCACTGCTCTCTTTCGTCGACATGTGAACAGAAGAGCATCGTAAAGTCAAAGCGAATAAAAATTCTTTGCTCCCTGGCTGGTCATGTCTGGCGCTCTGTATATAACACTAGATTCTCTCTCAAAATCCTGTCTTGCTGTCTTAACCTTGAAGAAGAAGCCTTCCTCTCATCTCCAATGCTTGCTATGGGTGTCTTCCCTGATCATCAGGACCTCCTGGTACAGGGCAGTTGATTTTACACCTCCGGCACGCAGACTACCCAACATCAATGTGATGTGGCATTCGCGAATTCGACCACTGCAAGCATATTCACTTACGCAAAACTTTCCCTTGAATTCTCCCGCCAAATAAAACGATCACCAAAAGGTATAGAAATGGTTTCATGTAACTTAAATTGAAACCTGGGCTTCTAGAATAAGATTCGTAGTCTCGTATTCCACTACGTCAATGCCCAATCGTCACGTGGTACGGTTTGTTGCATGCTGCCTCCTTTTAAACACATTTAAGACTTTACATTTTATATGCTATTACTGAAACAATTAATTAATTATCAATATCCAGGAACTGGGTTTGGTAGTGCAGGAATAGGGGAGAAGGATAGAAGACCGCTAAAATATTGGCTGTAAGGCCAGTGTAGACACTGTAGGATTATTCAAGACTAGATTTTTAAAGAAAAGATGAATAATAACGGTAAAAATATTTTTTTAAGGTTTCATTCCCTCCAGGTAAAGGCTGGGAGACGGGCTGCTGGAAGGTTTCAAGGACCCTCCTCAGCCGACTTAGCCTAAGGGAGGGAAGGGGGATGGAAGGAGGCCTTGCCTTTGAAAGGAGCCACCCTGGCATTCATCTGGGTTGACTGTGGTAAACCACAGTCAGGATGGCCTGGCTGTTCCTGAACGTTACTTGACCTTTGGCATAAATAGAAGGGAGGTGAGTTGTAAGGTTTAGCCCAGGACTCATATTACATCATCGGTAAATTATCCAGAATTACTTTTTTTAAAAATATAATTTTCCAAATTAACTCCGGGAGAATGTTGGGACGGTTCCTATAAACGGTCATGGCCAATTCCCTTCCCATTGCCCACTGTAGTCTCCAGACTCTAAATACCTCGTCGTAAACGACCTTATTGCCTTCTTAAAAAAGTCATTTACTGAATCAGTTTATGGGCGATTGTAACCGATCAGAGTTTTTTCCCGATTACTGTTTTAGGTTTTAACTTAATTGGAAGTATTTTTAAAATAATGTTTTATCTGCTGCTACCAAGTACAACAAATGCAAGTAAAAAAATCTTCCTAAACTTTGAGTACTATTTTCTCAGATGTTTTTAGTACGTACAAACGATTTTCTCATATACGTCGGATCGGGAGTATGGGGCAACGCTACTAGATGGCGCCACAGTGGCAGCTAGCAGGATTCCAGCGCCACAGTGACGGTAGAGTGACCTACGAGGAGCTACTTAATGGCAGCGCACAGCACACGGAGCCTTCTTCGTGCCTGACCACCGAGGCAACATCGTTCCGCTACCTGCCGTTGTGTATTGTGAGACTGAGCCTAATAAACCGGATCTGTGTTTCAGCTGTGTTTTCGTAGTTACTCCCCACTGTCCGAGGGATATCCACAGCCTACCTTCACTGATGAGCCATCAACCTTGAGCCGGGAACTCCATTCAACCCGCCCTTCTCCTGATCTTTCTCGGATGGATTCGACATATATAAGGAATACGTAGGTGAAATTTTCAGGGTAGACTTAAAGATTGCAGGTACAAATATCTGTGCATCCTGTTATCGATTTGGAGGCTTTAGGGATATTTATATTGACATTTATACAACAGTTTACCGCTTCAAAAATTAAAATTAAGGTATAAATTCTATTCGTACTTTTATTTTCTCCATTATCCATATAGGTAGAGATATTTGTAACATTTAATGGAGGAAAAATCTGTTCTAATTTTACTGAAACAGGTACCTCAATCAGAGAGGTTAAAATTATCGGAAGTGACTATACAGGTTTCATTTTCTCAGATTGGGTTAGTGTAGAAGGAAGTTAACACATGACAGTAAGCATACTAAGTCTTAGTCTTTTATGTTGTATGTGGTGTCCTCACAGATATTTTAAAGTTAGTTGTGGATTTTCGGTCACATCATCCTTAAGGAATAAGGTCCTGCTCATCGAACAGTGAAAGAATTCACAGGGAACGTAGGTATGTGGGTAGGGAATTAATTAGTTATTAATTTTATCACGTTAATGTACTCAGAATACCTTGTTTTCCTTCAGATGGCAATTCGTACAGTGACTGTGCTGGGTCTGTTTGTCGGGACAACACTTGTCGAGCAGCTGGCCCTGCCTCTACCTCTCTTGTAATTACAATTACTAGTTGACGGCGCGGTCGCAACGCGGACTGACACTCCCCACCCCACCGAGGTCGCTCGCGTAATTGAGGCCGCGTCCCGCCTGCGTGCTGCCAACACCCATTAGAAGAGGAGACGAGGAGATCCTGATCATCTAGAGATATGCCGCCTGTGATGTGTGCTAGCAAGTGAGAAGGCCCGAGTTACCCACGTGTATTTGACTCAAGCCAAGAGTACACTCCTCGTAACTAAGGTAATTACGGAATTACACTTCACGTCACATTATATTTTTACTCCAGTTCTTCAACAACCTCTTTCTGACTTTTGTCAACGCATGTTTTCAGTAGTCTAATGAAGACAAAATATCGTTTGGCACTATTTCTTGGCGCGTTTCTGTAACGTGTCTTCTTCATTTTTCGTTTCGTCCAGAAGCGTAAGTAAACAGTCAATCTTAATAATATTATAAATGAAAAAGTTTGAATGGATGTATGTATGTTTTGATATTTGGATTATTTTCCACAATCACGCCTTAATTGAACCACAGATTTAAATGAAATCTGGTGCGGAGATAGTATATTGTCTGGGTAGTGACGTAGGATAGTTTTTATGCCGCAAGAATGAATAGTTCCTTGGAAATTATTATTTTCAATTCACATTTCGCCAGCATGAAGGAGTTTTCGATTTCATAGAAGGTACTGCCATTTTTACTCTATGATTTTTACGTAAATCACAAACTCTGCAACGAGCGTGGTGGTGTAACGGTTAGCATTCTGGTCTCGCATTCGGGAGGACGCCGGTTCAAATCCCCGTCCGAGCATCCAGATTTGGCTTTCCATGGTTTCCCCAAATCACTCCAGGCAAATGCTGGGATGCTTCCTTCAAAATTCCATGGCCGAATTCCTTCCCATTTCTTGCCCCATCCTTCCCCTCTTTAAAGACCACGCTGTTAAGAGATAATAAGAAGTTAAAAAAAAAATAAAAAAATCTCAGCTTATTCAGTTGTCAAAGTAAGAAACGTTATGACTTATTAAATTGCGTATTTAATTTAAAATTTCGAAAATCGACGCATTTGATAAACTAAAATTTCCGTAGCGGGTAATATAAATCAATTCTTAGCACTTGTTCATTTATTGCCAATAATGTGCATAACCGTATCTTTCGACTCGCATTACACCTTTGTTACCTGCTTTCCGCTTTGAGGTACACTTTTCTTTGAAGATTAAAAGCCAAAGAAGCAATTAACCATATTTTCAACCACAAAAGAGAATTTTTCTGCTGTCCGTTCATTGAACACTAATCAAAACTCTTACACTATAACGTCCGGACAAAGTTGCTTCTAAGTTGCTAGTTTTCAATATGCTGTCACTTTCATGGCGTCGCCAATTGCAACAAGCTATACTGTTTGCTTCGAATGACCTAGAAAAAGAAAACAGTAATGGTCTTTCGCCACATTATTATTACAATACGTACTCTGGTTAACCACACATTAGCCAATTTCGTATTTTTTGGTGACTGGTCTTGTTTCATAGAAGTCATTATTGCCAGGGCGAATGTCATTGTTTACCAGGAGAGCCCGATGGGTAGTTCAACCACCGGTTGATAGAGTTTTTATTTGCCACTACCCTGCTTTAACAATGCTAGACTTACAGTTTCACTTGGAAGCCAAACCACGGGGCGTCCTCGCATACTTCATATGACGAAGCAAAGCTTTGCTAGAGGTAAAAGTCAGTTTTTAAGGTTGTAAAAATTATTGCCGAGACCGGGAGTCGAACCGAGGCCCTTCCGCTGGGCAATCATTCGTCTTGACCAACTGAGCTACCGGAACAATAACGAATCCAGGACAAAGGGTTGTGGCACAAAATAGTAGAAGGAGTAGATGATTTTATTCTAGAAACTGGATTAACAAAAACTAAAGTGACCAAGAAATTCATTCCGAGTTTTATTATTAATGTTACAGTTACTACGTACTCAAATACATGCCACGGCTACACATCAATGGTAAAGAGTATTTCAGAATCTTCCTCGTAATACTCAAATCATCTGACGATGGTGCCACCTAAAATTTCGAAATTTAAATTTTGCATGTTTTTTGTATTCTTCCGTTTGCGTATAATTAAAAACATCAACTGTTTAAATTGGTATAAATTACGCTGGGGTGTGTATTTTCTGTATAAGCAACATTCAAGTAATAGGTAAGTAACAATAAATTGTTACATTTGTTCCTCATATTATTTTTGTTTTTGACTATACGCCTCGTTGACGTCGAGATCACTCGAGGCAAAAAAGGATGGGAGGCAATGAAGGGGAAGGAATTCAGACATGGCGGCTTAAAGGAAGCAACCCGGTCTTCACCTGGAGTGATTTGGGAAAACCGGAGAAAATCCAAAATATTATACCAGGACCGGGATTCGAAGCAACATTCCACCGAATGGGAGGCTAGAGCGTTACCACTCAACCACCATGCTCGGTTACCCCACTCCACTTTAAAACCTAATTGTGGCTTATACATATTATAATGATCCCACTGTATTGCCTACAGTTTTAATTACATTTTTAATAAATTAACTGATAGAAATAACACCAAATAGGTTGCAGTGATACCGGTTTATGAGACTTTATTCTTTGTGAATGTCTTTAAAACGCCTTAAATTTTCAAAATTTCATTTAAATTCTTGTATATGAAACCTACGTCTCCTCTATGACCATATCATTCTTTTAAATTCTGTGAACTGTAAAATTAAACGTCCAATTTACTGTTAAGAAAAACATAAAATTCCGTAAAAACGTCCTCGTGGTTTCTTTTAGAACACTGATATGGAATAAGAAGAGTCTAGTTTCTATTAGTGGTGATAAGTGTATTTAAAAAAATAAAAATGTTTTCAGTACATTCAGGTACGTTCATGACATTATATATACTGTCACAATAAAATAAAATGTATTGGGATGAGAAATTGCACTGGTGACTGCTGTTTTCGCAGGCTCATCCAGTAATATATAGGAAACAACCGTTATATGTTTTGATTAAATTGAGTATTGCTCTATCAATGGTCCTACATTGCTGGATATAACTACTCGATGTGATGGTTAGTTAACATGCTAATCAAACGTAGACATCTAGAACCAAGTTGCTGATAGTTTCTTGAAGAGAAATCTTTTGCTATAGCAGTTGCGAAAAGCAAGAGTTTGTAATAATAACGATACTAATCAACGTAAATGTTCAATCAGAATTGTCATAAATCGCACTTAAAAACTAAAAATTAATCTTTCTTTGATAATTTCAAAAAAATCTTCAAGATAGCAGAAGCTGCCAATGTAACAAAAACATAGCAAATAAATATCAAAAATTATAATAATTCTATGAGTGGCTGCGTGGAACGCAAGCTTGCGCAAGCCCAGCCATTTGCATCTGTTAACTTGAAAAAAAGTTTTAACCCGAAATATTGTATTTTCTTTGTTTGTGTGTTGTTTTGTATTGCTGCTCCCCTCCGCCCTTCAACTTTGGTGAGTGATGGGTGTATTTCATCTGTCCTTTCCATATAAAAATTATAATGTGTTTAATATCATAAACGGAGCCTGAGACCGAGCGTGGTGGTTGAGCGGTAACGCTCTGGCTTTGCATTCGGGAGGACTTGTGTTCGAAACCCCTTCCGAACATTCCTGATTTAGGTTTTCCATGGTTGCCAAAAATCACTTGAGGCGAATGTTGTGATACTTCCTTCGAAAGGAGTACAACAAGGATGTGCCCTTTCACCTCTCCTATTCATAGTGATGATGGGCAACATCTTAAAAGAATTAAAGAGACCAATTAATACAGGCATTGGTGTTTGTGAATGATGTGGCAATATGGGATGAAACCGAAGAAGGAATACAAAACAAACTGTACATGTGGAACAAAAAGTTTGAAGAATATGGAATGAAATTGAACCCAACAAAAACTGTAGCAATGAAAATAAACCGAAAGAATGCAGACTGCCACATAAAATTGCAAGACCATCAGGTTGAAGTTGTTGACCAGTTCAATTACCTGTGGAGCATAATTGCTAGTAGCGGTAGAGGTGAGTTATAAATAATGAACAGGGTAACCAAAGGAGCCAAATTCTACAGTACTGTGCGGGGCTTACTATGGGACATGAAGGTAAACGGAAAAACAAAAATTGCTTTGTACAAATCATATCTCATTCCTATTCTCACATATGCTCTGGAAACATGCACACTAACATCAAAGGACCTTAGCAATATCCAGGCCTGTGAGATGAAGTTTCTTAGAACTGCCCTCCAAATAAAGAGACTTTACCAGATAAAGAATGACAAGATTAGATCAAACCTAGACCTAAGGGTATCCATGGAAGTGGGAATTAGGTCATCTAGACTTAAATGGTTTGGACATGTTAAAAGAATGCATTTTTCAAGACTACCAAAATCCTATGTGGGAAAAAGGATAACGGGCAAAAGACCTGTGGAAAGACCAAGAAGAAGATGGACAGACCAACCAAAGGAGGACATCGAGAGAAGAGGCTGGAACTGGAAAGCTATTATGGAGAGGGAAACATTTCTAGACAGGAGATAGTGGAAGACAGTTGTCTATTACCACCAAGACGGAAACACAAGAAGGCTCGTAAACCACACCCGGGAAATTGGAGATGGTCATCTACGATATACGGCGGCGTTTTAACACTCTCGTCCAGGCTACTTGGTTTCTGTATCAAGAAGATTTCCATCGATTGACCGTGAACTAATTAAATTTTGATACGTTTTTGTACAACCACCACATGTATATTAGTTCTCTTCTTATATACTTTTCTTTTCTAAAAAGTGGAGCCAACAATGTTACAAAGTACTGAATATCAAGGCATCAATATCAAAGATAAAACTATCAAAATATCCTTTTCTGTTATAATTGATGATGTTTCATTATTCTGACGAAGGCTAACTATGGACGGACGACGTTGGATACGATATTGCACCTTAACTAGAAATTTTATTTAAAATGAGTCTGGAGTCTTCCTGCATACCAGAGGACAGGAAAAGAGTGATAGTAGTACCAGTTCATAAAGGAGGGGTGTAATATAGTGCTGAAAATTATAGGCCGATTAGTTTGACATCAGTGATACGCCACTATGTCGGAAATGTCCATGAGGAAAGAAACTGGTTTGCAGATTGATGACATGGCTTTAGGCAAAGATATTCATGTGATTCTCAGATGGTGGGCTATATGCAAGATATTTCAGATTAAATGGGCAAATGAGGCCAAGTTGACAGTATAGCACTAAATCTTTCTAAGCCATTTGACAGAGTGAGCCATAAAATGATTTTAAATAAACTTAAAACTATTGGATTGGACGAAAACGTTACTTTCTGGATAGAGGAATTCTTAAAAGCAAGCAAGCAAAGTGTTAGGGTAGGAAATACATGATTAAAACCGGTGGAAGTAAGTATGCGAGTGCCACAGGCTAGTGCATTGGGACCATTGCTGTTCATTATTCTAATGGATGATTGTGTTGATGATTTAGGTTAGAATTTAGGTTGTTTGCAGATGACATAGCGATATATAAGAGGAACAAAACTAGAAAAGACTGTGAACAGCTGCAGGGTGACCTTGATAGAATATCTAAATAGGAAGGTCAGCATGGAATGAAAATAAATGCTATGAATAGCCAGCTTATTAGGTAACCAGATAAAAAATAAAGGTTGTTTATGATTATAGGGAGGGGTCACAATTGCTTCTTGAAGGCGCGAAGTGTAAATATCTTAGCATAAGGTTCGATAATATGCTCTACTGGGCAGAGCACAATTGGTAGGTGGTAGGTTATAAAATCGTTCATTTAATGGAGAGGGTGATGAAGGGAAGTATCAGAGAAGTTAGGGAACTGGGTTACAAAACTTTGGTCATACCATTGCTTGAATATGGTGGCGCAATTTGGGACCCAAATTTTGGGTATCAAATCCAGGAGATCGAGAGCGTACAAAGAAGAGCAGCTAGAATTGCTTGTGGAAAATGTTGCAGGACCCAGTCAGTGTCTGATAAGATAAAGGAGCTGGATTGGGAATCATTGGAAAACAGGAGGAGGATAAAGAGCGCATGCAAAATGTACAAAAGCATATGTTGGTGATGGATCTTGAAAGGATATTGGTCGAAGAACTAGGAATAGTGTATGGAAGGGAAAAGAGACCATGACCACAAGCTGGCACTCGATTTCATGAATAAATTAGTGTGAAAATTTTCATATGTGGTTAGTGGTGTGAGGGATTCAAACAAATTACGAAGTGAAGTAATAAATAATTTGCCAAAAAAGCTGAAGGAATTTAAAATTAAAATTCGTAAATCACAAAAGTAGATGGGGAGAGGAATTTAAATTTCAAATTATATAAGATAATAAAAAATAGAATAAAAAAGGGGTAATTAGTAGATTAAGAGAATTGCCACAGGAGCGTGTGCTCCATTGCATTTAAACTAATAATAACGTTAATTAATTAAATTTTCTTATTAAGTTTTTGATAATTAACGCCAATGGAACTTTTTTTATATTGTTAACTGTCGTACGCGGAATGAATGGTCTGCAACAATATTGCATTGAATTTGATATACTTACTAAAAATAAAAATATTGTTTGAAGCAACCAAGGATAATAGGAATTATTTTCAAAGCAGCAGAGGAATAATTGATTTCAGTTGAGGAAGCAGTTTCTGAGATACATTTAACTAACTTGTTGAGACAATTAATAACTCTGTTGAGAGTCCAAAAACAGGCGAGAGACAGTTTTCTCGTAAATGCAGCAATAAATTTTCATGATAACATGTTGCCAGGAAAATTAGATAGGCGTATATGTACCTTGCTTATTACAAACTTGGTATGTCTGGCTTGCTGCTAATTACATTTTATAATTAAAGTAATATCAAATATTTCATTAATAATGTCAGAGTGGGAGTAGTGATTAAACGGCAGTCCCTGTTAAAGGGCATGAGTTACAGATTATCTTACCACTTTTTGAATGATTAACGTTCTCGATTTTCCAGACTTTGATGCAAAATGATGAGTCTAATCCATCCTCAAATTTCGAGATTTGGTGAGCCATAAAAAACTTTCACCGCATTAAATAAATGTATTCCAAGAAAACATAAAAGTATTACTTTGGTATGGATTAATTAATCTACCACACTACTTCAAAAGTGTAATATAGATGTTTAATTTTCTATAATTAGAGCTGTCACTTCTTTACGTATTCTATAGTAGGTGTATGGCTCAGGAAACAGATTGAAACCGGTTCGAATCTCGGACTTACCTTTTTAAATTTTCAGATGTCAGTTCAAAATTACTTCTGGTTGGCCTTTAAATGTATCCCCGTTAGAAATTTTCATCCTTCCATAACATCTCAGGTATAAACAAAGTATGAAAATTTTCTACCTCGACCGTCCGTTAACAACTAAACAAATAACAACAGTTTTAATCTAATACTTAGATGTAAACTGAAACGAAAAAAGGAGGTAAATATATACAGAATACTACATTTTCGTTATACCTACTGAAAGAACTTGATGAATATTTC
The DNA here is from genome assembly GCA_031002005.1 of Vandiemenella viatica. Lineage (NCBI taxonomy): Eukaryota > Metazoa > Arthropoda > Insecta > Orthoptera > Morabidae > Vandiemenella > Vandiemenella viatica. The sequence continues at coordinate 187,510,082 of JARYHS010009186.1, forward strand.
CACAAACAGAATACAATAACCCAATAAGTACTAATTTTAATTTTTTATTGAAAGAAACTTGTAATGGCTTCTATCAACAGTTAACGTCAGGTGTTCACAGATAGCGCCGAATGTTTTGAGGGCATAGAAGATTATTTTAAGCTCGTAATCTTAAGTCCGTGATTTGTTTGTGATGTTTATTGAATATAATTTATCAGCAGGGACAGAGTAATAAATCTTCATCACGAATAAGAAATTACCTTACTCTATGGAAAACGCTATCAGTTTTGTAATTGCGTTAACGTTTCCGGATGATATAACTAACTGAAGATACAAATTTAAAATTAAACTATGGTACCGTTTTTATTACGGTACAGTTAGTACTTCTTTAACAGCTTCAGTAGAGTACATAAAAGTTATTGAGATCCTTGTAGTGTACGGGTTAGGATGCAGTACTCACTTATTGAGTATCATGGTTTCGGCTAAGTTTTATATTCGTCATGTGTTTCACATCCAAACAGAGCAATAATTAAAAGAATTGTCGTGAGATTAGAAATATAAAGACGTGGATGGATGTGTCACCGAAATGGCCATGTTTATTTTTTTTTAATTGATGAAATAAGTGTTATTCAGACACTAAGTAAACCGTTCCATCAGCTTACTAACCGAGAAAGATTCACAGTATGAGTGAATTGTGTAACTTTCGTTACGGGTTAAAGAGGTAAGACAAAAGGTAGAGTGAAAAACACCTGAAGAGGGATCTACAGGGTCCGAAATGCATTGTGTAATACAATAAAATTTGTATTCTGGTGACTGAAGGCTGTTTTTCATCCTACCTTTTGTCTGATTACTCGTACAGTCACGTCAATACAGTGAATTATGGATAAAATTAAGTCAAAGAGGTCAGTCAGAAACTAAGATAAGCTGGTTAAAGCATTTGCAGCGGATATCGTAACTTCATAGATACTAAACTTCAACGATATAAATGAGCAGTTTGTAGTAAGTTAGGAGATTCTGAAACTGTACGACCAGAAGGGGAGCGATGTTACGGTAATGGTTTTCACACGAGAGAGGAGGAAATTTTTACACTTTAATACAGTACAGCCGGTAAAACGATGTAATATTTTCTAACTTCATTTCATGGTGAAATTCTTTTCAAATGGTGTAGAAAAGTTAAAGATTTGGGATAACAGTTTTTATGTCGCTGGAGTTCAACAACTAATCGAAATAGGAATTACCTGGAAAATGTGTTTAGTGTAACGTGTAGATGTTTAGGCAGTAAGTGGGAACCGATATATAATTCTCTTATATGGCTTCGGAAAAACAGCCTAAAATTGTATTTATGATGGACTATTCGCCATGAGCAAATTCACTTATTAGTGAGTGCTTTTGCGCACTTTCACATGTTCATAAAAACTGTCAGCTGTGGATGTTTCGATTAATCAATCATGGATGCAGTGAAACAACCAGAATGAACGTAAGGTGTTTTAGATATACGAAGTGATTTACTATTACAACTACAACTGCAACTCTTGAAAATTGAAATTGTAAATTGACTTAGATCATTGTGCTGTTCTTTCTCCACATGGACGAACATGCGGTGTCTTGGTATTTGTACACTGTTGGTGCAAAAATCTTGTCACTAAGTTTTGCGTACACAGAATATTTTATCAAAACGTTTCGCGTAACATAAGCGCTAAAATGTTACGTACAGTCCACGTCCGGAAATTGTTTAGGTTTGGAATACACATAGTTTCTTAATAATTTTTCGGTGCCCACTACAGTTATTACAACCAATAGCTTGACACATATTCAGGAACGAATGCGATTCGGTTATTAAGCCTCCAGTGATTCCTCAGCAAAGGTGACTCTTGAAAGGCATTCTATGTAGTAATTAACAGAATATCGTAAGACACATAGAACGTTAGTCTTGATCCAAGTGCTTTAAAAAATAGAGCATATCATTTATAGTGCAACCTACACAATTATATGGTCCCTCACAGTCTTTTAAAAATCTTCAAAATGTTACATCTCACTATTTCTTTTCATCCAAACTTATTTTATTTTTTGTATTTTTGATAGATTGTACTTTTAAATAATTTAATCAAGTACTGGATTCCTTATTGAATTCGTCGACTGTATGTTACACTCCACTTGAAACGGACAGTATGCTTCTCCACAAGCTTGTTCTTTAGATACCGGTTTGTGGGTACGCGAATGTAAGTGTACGAGAAAAATCATAAATGTACAAATTCATTGTTATTGTATGAAAATAAATAGTTTCTTAGAATATTCTATGAATTTATAGATAACAGCGACACTAGATAACGTATGAGTCAAAACTTAAAAACGTTAATTCGCAATTATTTACTTAAACAACAAACGACTGTGAGGAATGGAACTATTTTATAAGTTGATCTAAAGAAGTTTTGTAATTTATCCAGCATTGTCACAGTTGCATAGAACTATTATAGCAAGGTTTTTATACATTAGTTAGAGGATAATGTATTGCTGTCTCAAATTTAAATTCTATTAATATTAGTATAAATTTGTTTTGGAAATGATGGTTGAGGGGAGAAGGTTGTGAAACAGTCTTAGAGAAAGGGAGACAGCACGGTGGGTCACATTTTGAGACATGCGGGATTCGTTAGTTTGTTATTGGATGGAACGGTTGAAGGAAAGAATTGCTGAGGTAAACAAAGATTAAACATGTAAAGCAGATAAATCAAGACGCAAGCTATAAGGGAGGAGTATGTTGAGATAAAGAAGTTAGCGCAAGATAAGAAGTGGAGGATTGTATCAAACCAGTCGATAGACTGATGACAGGAAAAAAAATATTAAAATGCATTCTAGATAGATATTAATAAAAAAAACTGAATCACCGTTCAAGCTTCTTGGATTCGACTATTAATACGATTTTACTGACATAATACTTTACAGAAAATTACTCGTGTACATGTTGATCACAGAAACATGTTTCTATATCATTCTCCAAATTTATTTATCACTAAAATGCTAGAAAACGTGCATCACCATCCATGGTCGAGAACTTCACAGAGCGCCAAGGCAGCGCTGGTTTCTGCCCCACGCTGTGTAATCAGTCTGCGTAGCGCGGCTCTGTCTAACTACAGGAGGGCACTGTGTTCTGAAGGTTGCGGAGCGATAACTCTGCAGGCGCCGTGGTGGAAATTAGGGGCAGATTGCTGCTGCCGCTGCTGATAAGAAAATGCGGTCGTGCAGCCCCGGATGGAATAAACGCTGAGGCGTTTCCGGGCCCCTTTCACCCGACTGCGGATTATGCTGTGGTTCAGCTTCCATCAGCACGAACGGCAGGTACTTACCGCAGAACAGACCAGCAAATGAAAAGGGCGGAGCGAATTTACAGCTTGGATGTTACCCTGTGGTCGTTTAGTTGCTGGTTTTCAGAAGCCGTTTTCGTTGTACGGAGGCTATTTTAGGTTTTTCATGTGAAGGTTCTTAAAAAAGGAGTCAATACTTAAAAAACATAGCGTCTCTTTTTTAATTTTAATAAAACATCCTTTACCTGTAACTAGCTTTCGTTGAACAGTTAAAACTTCAAACGCAGAGGAAGTCCAGAAAAAAAAAGATCTGTTGGAGCTAAGACGTAGTGACTTTTTCAGTGATGATTCAGAGTTCTAAAATACTTTGCGGCGATTTTGCAAAATCTTTCATACCTACAGCTTCTGAATCTGCGCTTCCTTCCAACGCAACTGGAAAAACAAGTTTAATTACTTGACACTACATTATCGAGTTACTTGTTTCGAATTTGTCCCTTGTGCTGATTATATTTTTTGGGAATCGACATTACGTTCTGTTCAAATGTAACATTTGAACCAAGTTCTCTTAAAAGGCGTCTAAAATCGTTATTAGGTAAATGGAAACATAACGCTCACTGTTTAATGGGTATTACTGTTTAACTCAATGTTAGTCAATATTTTTAAATAAAAACCGATGGAAAACGTATCATAGATCAGAATGCATACGTTATCAAGATAAATTCAACTATCAACGTCGCAATCGAGGTAGTGACAGGATTTTAACTCAGCTATGTATACTTGGAACCTTCCAAAATTTATGGGGTTACTGAGAGCTACTCTCAGCTGGTTTCCTGACTGCGACGTTTATTATTCCAAATAAGGTTGTTAAATGGAAGTTTTTTAGGATTAGTCTTTTTAAATAAACTTTTGAAGTGTGTACTACACTGGACGGAAGTATTTTAGAAAGTGTTTCTGAATAAATGCAATACGTAGTTGAAGGATTTTTAGTTTTTTGCTTCTAGTATTTTTTTATTTTTTTTTTTAAATTAAACTTATCGGCTCTACCAAATGGTTGTACTTATATATTTTATGAGGGCCAATATCCGCGGTGTGACAATAATAAAATAAAACTGATTTTACAAAACCACACTGAAAGAAAGTCCTGATCAGGATATAGAATTTTTTTATTAAAGGTACGGTACATCCACACCACAACGTTAACGCAAGTTGCGAACTACAACTAAGACTGATCTAACTGCGCACCTCCTTGTACCAGGGTTTAATGCCACAAAAATTTGAACACCTTCAATTTCTTCAAAGTGACACCCTTACGAAGACGGTTACCTTAACTGACAGTACAGGATACAAGAGAGCACACATCTTGGCAGTACACAGATGGATGGTTATGCATATTAGTTTTCTGTCGAAGGTTTGCTTTGAATCTAGTACCGTATAACATGTAGGATTATCGTGAAGAACTTATCAGCTGCCCAGCGCAGGGCTTACTTCTCGTCATGCAGCATTACGGAATTGCGAGATTACTGTTTACAATGAGTTTTAGAACAGGCACCATTGCTTCAGGGATGTCTGTTTACTGAACGAAATAAGTTTTATATTTAATTCTTCAAATTATATTACTTAGGATTTTTTAAAATGTAACCACTGATGTCGTCGAGAGGGGGGAAAGAGAACTATGGGTATGAAATTTTTCGGTAATGATCATTTGATGAATACGTTGGGTATTCACCTGTAGTGATATTGGGTAGCAATTTCATACCGAATTCTTAATGGCCGCACCGGGAATCGAACCTGCATCTTCCCCCGACCGTTTTCGCCCTTCCACCACTCTCAGTTTTAATCAGTGTTGTTATATGGAAATACGTGGAAACCATCTGAAAATCGCATTCTGCCAGACCATTTACAACTTCGTAATGGTTGGTTTGGGCCATTTAATACAGTATTTAATTTTGGCAGTAGTCCGAGGAAGACGCGCCGGCCTCGGTAGCGTGGGGGCTGGAGTGCTAGCTCCACGTGCCGAAGGCCGCCGGTTCGAATCCGGCCGCGGGCATGGATGTTAAGTGTTGTGTGTCTGTGTGAATGTCTTGTCCGTCCTGTGGCGTCCATACATTGGAGAAAATACACATTTAGCTGGCTGTATGGCCTCCGTTGCCGAATGCCATTTAAAAAAAAAGAAAAAAAAGAGGAAGACGCAGTATAGCGTAGTTTCCTCATGTTTAATGTGCTAACCATCCTTCCCTAAACATTAATTAAATTTATACAGGGAACAAGAGAAACACCTCTAGACATTAATAAAAAGTACAACGTCAAGTAGTAAAACTAAAAAAGTAGTAAAACATCACTAGACAGCAGGAGAATATGACTAGATCTCGGGCAGTATCCCCATGATTTGTTGAGACGATGTTCCAAATAGAATAAAATTATGCACCAAAGTGTCTAAATTGACTGATAACTGAAAAAAAAAGTTAAAAAATTAAGCCGAAGTAATAATAGAACTGATTTTTGGGACTATGAATTGAGTTTAAGGACTATGATAGGCCTTAGATACATGGGCGTATCCAGCGAGGAACAGGGGGGCTGCAGCCCCCCCCCCTAGAAAAAAAAGTTTGCTTTCAGTACGCTTCGACGAGTTAAGAACTGGTTAAGGAGCACTTTGGGAAAGGAAAGATTGAATGGATTATGCCTGATGAGTGTGCATCGAAATTTCGTGAAAGAACACCATGAGATACTGAGAAACAAAGTTATAGAAAATTTTCAAATAATTCGAGACGATTAATGTTTACATAAACTATAGCTAAGTTACGACCTTAATTTACTATATAGTAAATCCTTAGATTAAGTGGTTGGATTACTATATTAATCAATAATAAAAATAGTTTCCTCAATAGGTTTGAGTTTCATTTTGTAGGAAATCGTCATGTTTCAGTCCTCCACCCCACTTCCTCGAAACCAATATGAGTTGCCCCCCCTCCCCAGCTCAAATCTTACCCCCCTCTAGTTCTGATCCTGCATACGCCTTTGCTTAGATATTCTGAGGGAGACTTCTTTCCCTTGTATTAAGACTCTGCCTACTGCTTAATACGAAGTACATTCTCTAATATCGCACATATAATTAAATTGCACTTTATACACGTGCGCCACCACTATAATCTATCAACATTGTGATTCTCCTAGCTAAGCTTGAGACGTAGTACAGCATTAGAGTTAACCCTTGCGAAAATTTGGCAAATAAAATATTTTAATAGCAATCGTATAGCAAAACACTAACCCGTGCGAAAATTTAGTTGATAAGATACGATGGTTGGTGGTTTGTAGAAGCATGAAAGAAGAACCGACTTCATTTGTAATCTTTCTGATTTCACCTGGTGAACGCTGTCCTGCAACCTTCTATTTTAACGTAAACTCCGAAGCTATCCCTTCCTGAAAGCTGAAGTGTCACAGCAATTCAGCTAAGTTAAACAAAACACAAACAGTATATCCATATCTCTGTGATATATGGTGCTGCTGTCTTGTGGTAATGCAATCAATCGCCATCAACGCCAGCGAAGATCCGAACTGTCTTATACGCGTGACCTTGATAGTTAATTTTTTCCTTTAGTTTCGAATTCCGAATTTCTTTTAAAATATCATGGTGCCTAAGTGAAGATCTTAATATTTAAAATAAACACTCATTTATCAATTTCGGTTTAATATCAAGTGAGATCAATGGCTTGTGACCAAAAAAACACGTTTTGGAAATAATGATACTTTTGTCCTTCAAGGGTCAAATCCCAAAAAATTTACTTCTTAAAATATGACCTTACATAGTGGAGACAATAATTAATCTTTGAAATGATATCTCATTAATAGATTTTGATTAGATATGAAGGAGGTTAAACGGTTTAGTGATAAAAAAAAAACACCTTTTGGAAATAATATATATCATCAGGTCGTGCAGTATTTCCGTCTTCATGGTGATACGGTGATCAATTAAACTCAACAACTGTGTAGGAAATTTAGATCTCAGTCATCCACTGGTATCTCCAGACTTGCCAGAGATAATTAATATCTGCCGGGCCTCGGTAGCGTAGGGGTTAGGATGTTTAAGTGTTGTGTGTCTGTGTGAATGTCCTGTCCGTCCTGTTGTGTCCATACATTGGAATAATACACACTGAGAGCTACAATAATTACATAGAGCTGGCTGTATGGCCTCCGTTGCCAAATGCCATTAAAAAAAATAATAATTAATATCTGTTCCCTAAAATGTTTTTCCCACTGAGATTGCGCGTGTTAGAAAATTTAAGTTTCTAGTCCTGTGGTAAGAGCATAGTAATATTTTCAGCGCCGTGATAGATTTCATCAATTATGTTGATTACTTTGTCAATGTTGCACATTGTTCTTTCAAATGAAATACAGTTTATAAGAATATCGATTGTTTCAAGTTGGTCCTATGAAGTTATTACCACTATATGACAACTGTGTGCTTCCGACGCTGTTCCGTATAGGTAGTAAAAATGTAAAATAAAACAATAACTTTTCTTTAGTAAACCCAAATTTGTTTTTCAATGAATCGTTTACTTTCAATATGAGAGTTGAGTTTCCTATTATTTAGTTTAGTTTCAATATTGTTTTTTAACAAAATTTTATTGGCTCAAAAACATTTCAATAGGATTTATTCTTTCAGATCCTTAACCACATGCCTATAAAACCTAGCGATTAATTGTGCAATAACGCAATTACTGTATTTAACCAATGATTGCAAGATGCTCCACGAAGATTACCACTGAACTGCTGGATTGTAAAATCTTTGAAATGGAACTATTAAGCCGCAGGATACAAACTACTGATTCCGTATTGACAATAAGCAATAAGCAATGATATTCAGTCAGAAAATTAATTAATCTGGCTTCTCATAAATAGATGTGTTTGCGTTTTCCTAATATATGTTCAAAATGTGGTAGTCAGTTTGTAATATTACTTAGTATGTTAGTGCAATTTAGTTATCTGTCCTGAAACTAAGTCATTTGACACTTTACTTACATTCTTATCATTGATAGCAAGTTGTTTATCTATCGCAATTTTCTAATCATACACTCGAGACTATGAAGCTATTAATATGATATTATCATGCATGTTTAATTACGGTCACTGTTCAGTAGTGAATGGCGACAACAATTACTGAAGTAATATACTTAAATAAAAGTTTTCACAAATAAACAAAATTTATTCGACTAATAAATCGATTCCACCACCAGTAATTCAATTTTAGTGATTTTTAAGTTCTTTTCCAGAAGTTAAAATCTTACACAGCACTTGAGTGGTCTCACAGAAAATTTTGGAGGCGCATTTTAATCGTTTTCCCTTCAGAAATGCGACGTTCGTAGAATTTCTTCTACTGTGGTTTAATTGCGGTTTTTTCAAACACAGCGTATATTTACGTCTATTGCGCCACTATGATTTTCTCGCGTCCTACTGCCGATAGCGGTGCGATACTCGTTCACTTGGCAATCTTTGACTTTCTCTGCACTGTTTGCTCTGTTTACATAAAGGTGGGACATGACGAAATACCAGCTCAACTCAATATAGATCTGACACCACAATACACAATACCTGAAACCCGGAATAATTGCAATAATGTTATCAGTTTGTTTTCTTAAAGTTATCATAGTATAAGCTTAGATTTCATATTTGCATCAAGATGAAAAAGAAGAAGAAGAAGAAAAAAAAGAATGAAGTGAAAAATCACTTAAGGTCTAAATTCCAAAACATAGTAAGAAGACCAACAGACTTTTCGTGACCTGCAAATTGACAAATCACAGATAACGTTGCCGTTTATAATCATCACTCTTCCACATGAGGGAGTTTTGGATATAAACCAGCGCTATACTTTGTAGTGTGCTGATTAGAAACTGCCCTTGCCACCTCCCTTATGCTCGTGGTTTTGTATGACGCGCCATGCAGCCGAATTGTACGGATCAGCACGGGCCCCAGGCTGGCCCTCGCCATCTCACCGTTGACTGGTGTCGTTTTAGCTATGCCGGGCGTTTGATGTTTACCGAGTGGGCCGCTGTTCATAGCTAACCTGCGCGGCCGGCAAATGCACGGGCCGTGGGAAACCACCTTTACACTGCTCGCCAAGAACTCAAAGATAAAAATTACTTCCACCAGTACTTGAAATCACTAACTTCGAGTTTTCGCGTTAGTTGACCGACACCGGCTACTACACTAGTTTAACACTGTTGACGTGGCAGCGATTGACTTACCTTGATGAGCCCTATACCAGTGTCTGGACGTGGGCCGAGACTGCACACGCTGAACTGGATGTTCGGAAGGTCCAGCCTGTGGGACAGCTGTCTCTGGAACGTCTGGTGGCGAGTAGGGACTGAGGGCAGAGTCGTCTGCCTTAGCACCTGCTGCAACACATAGTTCACACACGTTGTGCTCTGCATACTTCAAATATTCTCATGCATTAGGAGTACAAGCGGTGCACTATTCTCCAACAGATCCAAAGTTGAAATGTTTCTACTGTGAATTCGATAAGTAGGGGTGAGTTAATGCGAGTATGACAATAAATCATCAACTTTATTGATGTCAGTCGTGCAACAAGCGGTGCTAATGTTGTACGTATGAACTTTAAACCTTCTTCTATATAGTGATGTATGACACATAATTGTATCTTTTATATTTTATAAGATTAAAAAATACAAATTGTGCTCCTTATTTTTGAATAATCCTTTATTTATCTCCCTGAGACTTGAGAATCTTTGATAAGGACCTGATAAATGCTTTGATTCATTACGACACGCATCAGTAATGCCCAGATTTGGCAAATGTGATGAAGTCTGACCAGTAACAAAACAAAAATCAAACAATGCCACAAGCGACGTAGTGATGAAAATACTGCTGTATCATTTTCTATTAAGCAACTAGATTTCTGTCCCTACTGCGTTGTGATAACTCTAGGGTATAGGGGCAGCAGTCTTAATGGATTTTGAAGTGAACTACACTTAATGGTTCCTTGAGGTTTATTACTATGTACACAAAACACTGGTAAACAATAACAAATGTGGTACAGTTAGCGGATGACCGTCGAGAAATTTAGCCTGGTCCTGATCCGGGGTAGAGAGAGACGGCTTCTACTTCTCGCGAACTTCCGGTGGTCTTCTGTAGTTGAAGCTGGTTCCGCGGTCAGGCCGGAACTGGCGGTGGAGCGGCCGGCTACGCTTATATAGGCGGCCTGGCGCAGGAATTCCGTTGTGTGGTAGTACGGCGACCTCTGTAAGAAATAGTCCCACTTAGCTTCTAGATGATTCTATTTGTTTTCCTGGTTTGTTTTGATGTCTCTGCGCCTGTTTGGAGTCGTATATGTATCCCGGCGTGCAGGCGCGTTGTGTGTGAGGTCTGCCTGGCAGGGGCCTTTACTGGCAGACTGAACATACCTCCCTCCCGGGGGGGGAGGCGGGGAAGCGATGTCTGCGACGTCTGCGAGGTCGTCTGCCGCGGCGCCCTGGAGCAGACTATGAAGGCTACCTCCAGGGGAGTACGGAGCTGTTCCCCTGGCGATGCGAGCCGACCTGCGTCGTGGTGCAGGTTGTGGTGGAGGTACTTGTGGAGCTAACGGCATCGGTTCGTCGGCGTCGATGGCCGGGGGGCTGTACGGGGGGCGCTGAAGATGGTCCCCGCAGGTGGTCGAGAGGCTGCGGCTGAAGGGTGTCGGAGCGACCGACAGGTTGTGGCGTCGTTGGTGGCACTGTAACTGTCCCTGAGCAACGGTTAGACGGCAGGAGTGGTGGAGGTGGCAGGGAAGGAGAGGAAGAAGTGGATGGCCGTGCCGTGGTGGAAGAGGACGGTGCCGTGGGGTAGCGGGGACGTAGTTGGTTTCGATGGCGTCGCACTATCCGGCCATCCAGGCTGACGTCGAACAGTTGGCGGCCCCGGGGGCCGCTGGATGACCCCCGGAAGCCAACCGGCCCGGGAGCCAAACCCGCGGGCCCAGACTAGGGAGCCCGGGGTGAAACGGAATGGGCCCGAAGGTACCTGTACTTTGGGCGGGGGTAAGAGGAGATGGAGGAGAGTGCGAGGTTGGCGGCCATGTAGCAATTCCGCCGGGCTTTTGGCCCCCACTGGAGTGGTTCGATAGGAACTGAGGAAGAGTGTCAATGCCTCTTCGAGTTTGTGACTTGTGGTGTATTTGGTCATTTGGGTTTTGAATGTTCTGACTAGCCGTTCCGCCTCCCCGTTAGATTGGGGGTGGAAGGGCGGGGTGAGGAGGTGTTGGATATTGTTGGCGGTACAGAAGGATAGGAATTCCCGACTTCGAAATTGCGGTCCGTTATCTGTGACGATAGCGTATGGTAATCCTTCGATGGAAAAGATCTTCGTGAGGGCTGAAATGGTGACCTCTGTAGTGATTGTGGAGCAACGGACGACATATGGGAAGTGGGAAAAGGCATCCGTCACTAGGAGCCACTGGTGGCCTAGGAATGGGCCAGCGAAGTCGAGGTGAATGCGTTCCCAGGGTCCGGACGGTGCCGGCCAGGAAAGGAACTTTTGAGGGGGGGGGCGGGGCAGTTGTTGGGCACAGATGGTACAGCGCCGCACCATCTTCGTGACATCCGTGGTAAGGCCGATCCAGAATACATGGCGTCTGGCAAGGGATTTGGTGCGGGCAATTCCCCAGTGTCCTGGTGGAGAGTTTGGAGGATTGTCGGTTGTAGGGATCTCGGAACGACGACCCTCGGGGTGGAATTTGGTTCTGTGCGGAGGAGCACTCCCTCTACTACTGAGAGCTGGTGGCGGATGGAGTAGTAGAACTTGAGGTCTTGATGATGGCGTGGAGGGGAACGTGTTTGCCACCCGTGTTGGATGTGGTGTCGAATGACACGGAGGAGGGGGTCCTCCCCTGTGGCTGCCGCGACTTTTGAGGCCGTGACTGGAAATGTCTTCAGTGCTTCTTGTATGTCATCGTCGATCTGGAACACCAGAAGTTCCGACTTGTCGAAGGCAAGGTCTGGTCCCTGCGGTAGTCTGGATAAGGCGTCTGCATTGGCATGCCTGGAGGTGGTACGGAAATGCATGGTATATCTGAACTGGGACAGGAATAGTGCCCAGCGCTGGATGCGGTGGGATGTTTTGGTAGGCAGACGTGTGGACGGATCAAATAGTGATAGGAGTGGCTTGTGGTCGGTAATGAGATGAAAAGAAATCCCATATAAAAGGGAATAGAATTTGGAGCAGGCAAAAACAATAGCTAGCGCCTCTTTCTCGATTTGAGAATATTTAAGCTGAGCAGCCGATAGGGCTTTGGAGATGTAGGCTACGGGGCGTTCCGTGCCATCTGGTAATTTATGAGACAGAACTGCCCCCACACCGTAATCGGATGCATCTGTGGCAAGTATCAAGGGGAGGTTTGGAGTGTATGGCATGAGGCATGCTGCGGACTTGAGCTGCTGTTTAAGGGTGTGTAATGCGGTCTCGCAAGCTGGGGTCCAACGGAACGGGACATTCTTGCGACAGAGGTGGTACAGGGGTGCTGCCACTTGTGCTGCTGAGGGTATAAATTTTCTGTAGTATGAAATTTTGCCTAAAAAAGATTTCAACTGATGTAGATCCTGAGGCCGAGGTAAGTTGGAAATAGCGTCCACATAGGAAAATGCTGGGGAGATGCCTTCCTGAGCGATGATGTGACCCAGGTAGGAAATGGATTGTTGAAAAAATTGACACTTGGAAAGGTTGCATTTCAATCCTGCTGCACGGAGGCGGAGGAAGAGTAGGCGGAGGTTGGTCATGTTTTCGGCAGCGGAGGGTCCCGTGACGACTATGTCGTCGAGATAGTTGATGCATCCCGGAATATCCTGGAGAAGTTGTTCGAGATACCGTTGAAAAATCGCTGGAGCACTGGCCAAGCCGAACATGAGCCGGTTGAGTTGGAAGAGGCCAGAGGGAGTGTTGATGACTGTGTATTGTCGGGACTGGATATCCAAAGGGATTTGAAGGTATGCTTCTGCCAGGTCAATTTTTGTAAAGTAGGTACCTCCTGCTAGTTTACGGAAGAGGTCGTCCGGTCTCGGAAGTGGATAGTCGTCTACCAGCAGATGCGGGTTGACGGTGGTCTTAAAGTCACCACAGAGACGTAAGCGGCGTCCTGGCTTCTGAACTATGACCAACGGCGTGGCCCAGGGGCTGAACCGCACCGGCTGGAGGATCCCTTCGTCTTGGAGACGTTGAAGTTCTTCCTGAAGTGGTTGTTGAAGCGCTACGGGTACCTGGCGTGCCCGGAAGTATCGAGGCCGTACGTCCGGCCGGAGTTGGAGTGATGCTTCGAAGTCCTTTGCACAGCCGACGCCTGGTGAGAACAGGTCCTGAAACTCGGTGCAAAGGGCGTCCACTTCAGGAAAAGGAACATGCTGAGATACGAGGTGTATGTTATCCTCAATTGAAAATCCGAATAAGCGGAAAGCGTCCAGTCCAAATAAGTCTGCTGTGAGAGAACTGTTAACTACTAAAAAGGGGACTGAACGATGTACAGACTTATACATGACGTTTGCTGTGAACTGTCCCAGGAGTGCTATTTCCTGTTTGTTGTATGTCAGGAGGCGCTTGGGGGCCGGCGAGAGGGGGGGGCGAGCCAATTTGCACATAAGTAGTATAATTAAGCAATGAGACTGCTGCTCCTGTGTCGACTTGTAGGCGCAGGGGCTTGCCATTGACCGTAACGTCAATAAAAGTTTGGATGCTGTGGAAGTGTCTACCTGATTGATATCCATAGGTGCGCCGCTCAACCTGTCTTGGTAAGACCCTGGGCGGCGAGAGCCGGGATTGGCATTGGTGGTGTTGGTGCGGCAGACGGACGCCAGGTGTCCTTCCTTGCCGCAACGTGAGCATTCAGCCCAACGATCCGGACAATTTTCCCTCTCATGTGCTGAATAACAGGCGGGGCAGGAGGGTAGGCGGAGCGGGCTGCGGCGTCGGCGCTGCGGGATCCGCTGCTGCTGCCGAGACTTGGTGCCCCTGCCGGAACGGGCCGGTTCGATGTCCTTCTGAGGAAGCGGTCCCCGGTTGTGGTGTCGGGAGGAGCGCGACTGGGAGCTCTGGATGGCGGCGACGTCCTGTGTGTCCTCTACGTCGGTTCGGATTGCGGCCACATCCGCCCAGGACTCCAGGCGGCGATCTGCGGCCGTAGATATTTCGAATTTGTAGGCAAGTTCGATGACCTGCTCCAGGGATGGGTCCTCTAACTTGAGGGCGTCATGCTGGAGTGCGGCATCTGGTGCAGCCTGTATGATGTGATCACGCACCATGTCGTCGGCGTAGGATTCGTGGGAACAACGAGTTTGAAACTTACATTTTCTGCTAAGGCCTTGGAGTTCGGCCGCCCACTGGCGATACGTCTGATCGGGCTTCTTCCTGCATTGATAGAATTCGACGCGGGCCGCGACGACATGGTACCGGCGTCTGTAGTATGCATTCAGTGTCGTACAGATGGTCGTGAAGGTGAGGGTGTCGGGGTCTTGTGGCTGAAGTTTGGTGAGCAAGACATACATCTTTGATTGGTTCCAGGAAAGGAAATATGCACGCTGGTCTTCTTCTTTGGATATGTGATGAATTGCGAAGTGTTGTTTTATGCGCTTCTCGTAGGTCTCCCATTCTTCGACGTCGTCGTTGAATGCTGGGAACGGAGGCGGGGCCGTGGGTTGGCGGAGATTCCTGACTTCCGCAATCAGTTGTCTCTGAGATTCGAAGAACTGATGTAGAAGTCCTTGGAGGAACTGTTGCCATTCCGTAGGTGCTGCTGGCGTAGCCATGATGGTCGAGAGTTCTTATCCCAACCTTGTCGCCACTGAAGTGAACTACACTTAATGGTTCCTTGAGGTTTATTACTATGTACACAAAACACTGGTAAACAATAACAAATGTGGTACAGTTAGCGGATGACCGTCGAGAAATTTAGCCTGGTCCTGATCCGGGGTAGAGAGAGACGGCTTCTACTTCTCGCGAACTTCCGGTGGTCTTCTGTAGTTGAAGCTGGTTCCGCGGTCAGGCCGGAACTGGCGGTGGAGCGGCCGGCTACGCTTATATAGGCGGCCTGGCGCAGGAATTCCGTTGTGTGGTAGTACGGCGACCTCTGTAAGAAATAGTCCCACTTAGCTTCTAGATGATTCTATTTGTTTTCCTGGTTTGTTTTGATGTCTCTGCGCCTGTTTGGAGTCGTATATGTATCCCGGCGTGCAGGCGCGTTGTGTGTGAGGTCTGCCTGGCAGGGGCCTTTACTGGCAGACTGAACACCCGCGCATGCTCCGATCGCGGTCAGAGACTCCAATCGCATCCCGAGATGTCTCGCTACGTTCTCCCATGGTGGAATATGCAAATATTTAACTGTTACGTTTTTACATCGTTTCGTACCTTTTCATTTTATCACCCCTTGTAGTATAGACTCGACACGATTCTGAACTGGTCGCGAGCGGAAATGTCTCTCACTCTGTAGAGGACCACTTGGGGCCGAAATGCCCTTATCTCTGCCTCCATTCATACATTCAGCCAAAGTGGCACCTCTAGTTGAAAGGGACGGCCCACTTCAAAGCCAGCTGAGGATTCCAGTTTCACTCCGAACACTGCCCTCTGCACCTCCGTTGTCACTCCAGTACTTACATGGCAAACCTTTTAGAGTATCAATTTACTTCGCCAATCTCTCATTACAGCATACTAGTAAACATAACAAAAATATGGGTAATACGAGCAATTGATAACTTACACACTGAGTGTGATGGGTTAGCGATAACTCTGTGGCCTCTCATTCGGGATGTGGTTTATCGGCCATCCAGATTTGGGTTTTCCATAATTTCTCCAAATCGCTCCAGGCGAATAACCGGACGTCCAAATTCCATCCCGTTGCTTGCCCCCAATCATTTCTTGCCTTTAATGACCTCGACCTTTAGCCATAAGCAATAAATAAATAAATAAATAAATAAAAATAAAATAAAAAGATAACTTGTAGTCGTGTATTGCGAAAATACACATTTGCTCGTACATTAAAAAAAGTATGTTTGATGATTTGTCCTAGTACAACAAGCTGCCCAAAAAGTCTAACAATAGCAGGATCTTCATTAGGTAGTATGATCAACTAATATATAACTCGATTAAAAGCTGGAATACGTGTGACGTGGTTGAAAGAAGTATTAAGAACTAATTACACGTTTTGGAAAGATACATGTCTGTAAAGGAGAGGTACACAACATCCATTGACCTCGCAGCTTATCAGCACTACACAATAGAACAAATAGGAGGAATGTGCCTATGAAAATAGCCTGCTAAGTAGTTTTATTAATATTTACGACGGAAGATAAAACCACAAGTTTTTATCCCATAATATTAATTGATGACATTGTGCTAAGTAGATTTCAAACACACAATGCATGTAATACAGATTAGAAACTACGATATACAAACAAACACCAGCAAATTTTTTATGCACACGGTCAGTCTTGATCTTGTGTGGTACCTGCTGGGACCTCTGGGCTTCGTGACAAGTTCAGTCAGGAGTACTTGTAGGTGAGCTGGAGACAGCATTGCGCTGCTGTCTCTGGGTAGTTGGCCACCGTTGATCGGCGTGGCCACGGAGAAAGAAAGTCTGCAATGAAATGTAGGCGAGACTTACTGAGCCCAATGGCGTAAAGCTCTGATTAGAATTTATACACTGGAGGCTAACTTTTGAATCTGGCTTGGCCAATGACAGCATAGTCAATTCCTGTGGTATAAAGTTGTTCAATAAGGATTCAGTAGCTAAGGGTTCGGCAGTGGTCGTCTTGCTTAGAGGTACAGGGTACTGTTTGTGGGAGACGTTAGTGAACAGAAGAGGAAGGCCTTTGGTTAGTGGGGAAACTAACAAGCAGATTTGAGGCACTTTTTGATCGGTCAATGGAACGTCATTTCTTGCTGTGAGACTTAGAATGTAACATTAAATTGTGTTTAATAATGGCACATACAGCAAAACAACTCAGCAGATATTAAACTTTATATATATATTTATTTTTTTATCACGCCGTCGTTCAAAGATGAATTTGAACTTATGTAAATTCTGGTTTCAGTGACTCAATCAGTAAACTATCGTGGTGAGTCACAGTTTAAAGTCTGTACTGTCTACATTACTACGCATGTCAGAGGGTGCCAGAACAAACTGAGGACCATTACAAATGAAGAGGTTCCTTTGAGTTCTGTGTTCTGATCAGAACTTTTCCAGTTGAAATCTACGCAACAAGTGATATTATCAGTCGATCCGGATCACTGTGTCGTGATTATATCAATTCGTAATATGACAGTAAAAATAATACATCTCTAAATACACAGTTTCCTTGGTTCGTGCTGCAGAGACAATAAACGTTTGCCGCTGTTTCTCTCCTCCGTGGTCCGGTTGTTGTGGTGTCTGACGCAGTTGGCCCGCCGCACCGGGCCGGAACGTTAAGTCCCTCTAATGAAGCCCACTGCCGCACCTTCCGAGAGAACCGCATCTTGTGAGATCGTAAAATTATGTGGCGCTTATTGCTGTACCGGTCGTAAAGGTTTAAGTAATTGCTGTGTTTGGAGGACGTTAAAATTTTAACGGTCCGTTCGCGGAGTATGGTTCCTGCTCTCCCGACCAGCTGCCGTAAATTGATGCTAGAGGTCACAGCGACTGGTTCAGCTGCGACTTTCTGCCGTTAACACCTATTGAATGTAGCTGTTCGTCATATATTGACGAGAACAACTATAGCGTACAGTAGTTCGAAATAAACTTTACATAACAAACTTTTTTTAAATAATTTAAATTTAAATTTGGAACCTTTAACGGCGTTATACTCTGCCGTTATATCGCGTATATAGTTTCAGAGCTTTTGCTCGATTGATGAAAAAGAATGAATTAGTCATAATTCTTCGGAAATATTCCGCTACAGAGCTGCAGCGAATGGCCCCTGAGCCACGAGGTTCATAAATGGCATCGACAACTCATTCCAAAAATATTATCTTTCCAAAACAAATGTTCAGTACTTTACATACTTACATATAAATTAGCGCGAGTCTTCTTGTTTGCCGTGTTAAACAGTTGGTATTTATTCTGATGTACCGTTTGCAAACATTGTGTTTCCTTTATATCTAATGCTTAAGGATTTGAGGAAGCTAGAACCAAGGCCGAATCATTCTGTCAGGTAATAAAAAAAAAAAAAAAATTCACGCAGGAAGGGGTTCTACACAAAGTATCTGGACAAAAGCAGGATACATTCGCTGAAAAAAAAATTCTCGCAGGAAGGGGTTCTACACAAAGTATCTGGACAAAAGCAGGATACATTCTCTGAAACAATTTTTTTTATTGAGTTGGCGGGGCCTTATGGTTCGTCGACGGTGAAGTCGTGAGAGATGGGAGAAGTCTGAAGGTGAGGAAAGGGAAATACGGCCACGTCCTTAAGAAGGAACCAATGCAACCTGGAGTGATTTGGAGAGAGAATATGAAACCGATACCTGGATAGCAGAACCTGTGTTCGAACCTGCGTTCTCCTGGATACAAGGGTCGAAGATTAACCGATATCCCATCAGGCTAGATAAACCTGAGAGCGATTAATAATATTGTACGATATGATACCTTTCCATTGTTTCCAAGCATAAGCATTTTTAATTGAAAGTTTGGTTGGTAGTTTCATTCATTCGATTTAATATCAACACATAGGTTCTGATTTGTTTTGTTCATTAGTGTTTATTTTTCCTTTTAATTGAGATTGTTTTCATTTTGTTAAATTTACTACAATATTATTAGAACCATATTTTTTTAACTTAGTGAATTAGAATCTACCTAAACATTTTTGAAACTTTCTTGTCGTCTCGAAGAAATTCACAGTATTTTGGCAAACATGAGTCAGATTAATTGCTAGACCAGATAATAGGTCGTTTACAATTAGGTTATTTCTTATCAGGATGTGTAATTTTATAACGTTTTAATACCTACTGTTATTGAAAGTCATGTTAAAACGTAGTTATTTTGTTATCTGTTGCAACATTAATAATTTATGAAACTTGTTAACATAGCCGCTCACGGACATCAGGTAGTCACAATGAAATTTCGTCATTCGTCATGTATCCATTGTCTTCCAGCGCGTCTATGTTCTAATAATACCTTCAACTGGTTTTGGATCTGAAAACTTGCATACTCATCTACATAAGTGGTTTTGTTGATTTTCTGATTTTTAATACTGCTGATCGTCGCAGAGGAAGGCAAGAACCTCTTATCATTAGCGTAGTGTACGGATGCGATATCATAATGTGCTGAGGTAAGAGAGGGCGGATACGAAACATGGCCCACTGCGCCTTCGGCGGTAGTTTTTCTAAACTGATCTCTGAGATATTTGATTAAAGACAGTTATTCTAATGTAACTACAATATCGGATAAATCGTGAGTTATCTACTGCTAGAAGAGATAAACGACTGTTTTAAAAAATTCAGCGTTGCATATAAATTTAGGTTTATTCCCCAGGTTCATTAGGACCTCACTGAGATCTCAGTATGTGGATGCCGCCTGAAGCATTATAAAAACACTGAATACCACAAGCGACAGATAAAATCAAATGCAAGCGAATAACGACAAAGGCAAAAACAATTGAAACAATTTTAATAAAGGCACGAAAAAGTGATTGTGTTTCTGTTTATCAGTTTTAATGCCAGCGTGAGTCGGATCTCAATTGAACTGCTCTTTATTCCCGATACGTGGTTATTACATGTTATTAAAACGATCGCATCGACTTTTTCGCTTCTCGTTTTGTGTAGACGGTGCCGTGCGCAATAAACCGAGGAACAAGCGAAGCGCACAGAGCGAACCGCTCCAGTTTGTGCTCGCGCCGTATTGATTGGCAATTAATTCTGTCCATCTGAATGGGTTAATCGTCTGGAAACGCACACATGGTCAGACGTCAAATGATAAGTGCAAAATTATGTCCCGTGATACACGCATAACAATGCAAATTGTGTTTGAGTCAATTGTACGACGAACTCGGGTCATCAAAAGTAGTTGGTACCATTTTATCAGGATTTATTAGTATCTATGATATTATATCACATAAGAGGCAGTCTTCCACAGAAATAAATCATTTGAAGAGTAGTCGCAGACAACTTTAGCAATAATTGTACTGGGAGATATTACGGAAGAAGATAGAAGCAGATCTGGACTTCAAAAATAAGGAGGGTAAATATATTTGACAGCATAGTAATTATTTAAAGTTTTATTTTAACTTATTTATTCAATGTAACACAGTTTTCCCATTTTGCTAATAACCGTAGTTATTTTGCTACAATTTCACATATTACACATCGCAGAGGTTCATTAAAATTGTTCATAAATACACGAACTTAAAATTGTTGCCAACCGGGCGGACAGCAACAAATGTAACACACAAAATTTTAGTCAGTGTCAACATTTACTTCGGATTTAGTTTTTTATACTCTCTTTAAAGTATAAAAAACCAATTACAAATCCCAGACAGCCATTAATAAAATGAAAAATTTTCTGTTTCATATATTTTATTACTGGAATATATATAATACACTCATTAACACGCATAAAATTCAATCGAAGATGTTTTTCTAGTCAATTTAATTTTTTAATTTAATCACGATGGAGCTTACACCCCAGTTGTAATTTTCCTACACACCCATTTTTCCTCTTTCTCGTACCCACCTAATTTTGCCCACTGGGGATTTTAATTTTAAATTATTTGAGCGTTTTTGATAAATTATTCAGTCACTTGCGTTGGTAGTAGTTTATTGCAATCACTGACCACCTTACCTACGGAAGGAAATTTTCCCACACCCTATGCCTGAAATCGAGAGCCAGCTTGCGATCAGCGTCCTCTTTTCCCTTCCAAGCACTTCTCTTAATTCTTCCACCAATATCTTTCCACGTCTCACCACCAATATACACTTTGTACTCTCCCAGCACTCTCTTCCTATTTTTCAGTGAATCCCATTTTAGCTCTTTATACCAAATTCATATAAGGAAAAACCTCTGCTGTGGCTGTGATGGATCTTCTAAAGGAGACTACATATTTTCTTCCCATGCAAGAAATACAGCCCACAAGAAAAGGAATTCTTTCAACGGTTGATAAACCTAAAACAGCCGCTACTGAAAAATATGCCAATACTGTCGATAAAAATGATGAGAAACTGATTTTACTATCAAATGTGGGTTACATTTATAAATGGATGCAGTCATTATAAAACCTCTTCTAGACTTATCTGACGTAACACTTGCTGGCTTCATGATCGTAATGAGGAAATTTCTTTTTAAAAACTATAAATAAAATAATGATTGATGAGAGAAGTGTTAGCAGACGCTACTGAATGTATTTTATATTAGTACTAACAATAATCTGAATTATATATTTTGAGATATTTTATTTATTAACAACAAAGATAATAAATTTATAATTACAAATTTCGAAGATCATTCCGTGTGGGATCAATGAAGTGCCTATAAGGGAGCGTCCATAAACCACGTAGCTTCATTTTGGCCTCCTGTGAACCCCCCTTCCCCCCACGTAGTCAGACTTAGCTTTTGTCTTTAGCCCCCCCCCCTCCCCCACGTAGCACGTAGCTTTTATCCATATTGATTCCAGAAGACATTTTGCACTGTTTTCTCTTGTCATACTATAGTAAATTACATACGGGGATAACTAAATGATGGAAATAAATATTTACATGCTTCTGTGTGTTCTGTATCTCATTTTAACTGTCACAAATAATATGAAAGAAAAGCTACGTGGCCTGGCTCGAAAAACCCCCCCCCCTCCTTTTCCACGTAGCTCAGAGTAGCTTTCCAGCCAACCCTCCCTCCCCCCTTAGACCGAGCCACGTAATTCATGCACAATCCCTAATTAGTTGTATTCTGTAGTTACTGATTGTTACTAAGACTTTCAGTTACACCTTACACTATAAGTTCATGGAACTGTTCTAAGAACTTAAGTCACTAAAACTTCGTTTAAGTGTATTTACTCTGAAAAAATCGATACAGAATGACAGAGTGTCATTTATTCTCATGCTTCGAGATATTCTCTTAAGTATTTACGAGAACGGTACTACAAACTGCCATGAAGCACGGAACTTTGGGAGGAAGTTAACTTTCACTTGCCAGGCCTCCCAGTTTAGATAGTGTTACCGGCGTTATTTGTGAAATGCGCGTTACGACTATCCAGAATTTATCTCTGTGCCTTCGCAAGCCACAAGCTGCCAGGAAAGTAGCCGTATTATTATAACAACTAATCGGCTCTGTAAAACACGCCACGTGGTATCCGCGGCTCACATCGGCTGGCATGCGCCCGCCTGTTTCGAATTCCATTCTGCTACTGCCGTCATAAAGAAACAGAGATTGGGCCGAATTAACATAGCTTGTTCACGAACAGCGCTTTCAAAACCGTGTCACTGCCAAAAAGCACAAGAATTTTTACTGCCTATAACTCCGCATTTTGTCAGCAGCATGAAATATTTGTCGTGAGCTTTCATCGAGGTGGAATAGCTGATTAGACGGCAGGAAGTCACGAAACGGCTGCACTCACTCACGTATTCACATTTTGATTACTGTGGTGGCGAAATAAAATATTTCTCCACCTACTGCTGACTGACAAAGGCACCAAAAATGAATAAAAAAATTTACATACCGAATTATAGAAAAAAAATGTATATTTTAACGGGAAATATAAGAATTGCTGTAAATAACTGTAAACAAAGTAAGCTATTGGTATTTAACTGTTCAGACATTTAGAATTTGCTTTCAGAATCTCTCTGCCGACTATGATACATAGAAATAGATGTAACAAAATTTTTATCACTATGTTCTTGACTCTACCTTGTTGGGGATCTTATGTAGTTTGGTGCAGAAATATATAAGATTATTATCTCTCATAGCAGTGGTTTTTAATAATTAATTTGATCGAACTTTGAATGTTTTAAGTTATTGAAATATTTACGATAAACAGTAGTGTTTCTGATACCTTAACTCACAACTTACAGAAATAAATCCATGTTGAAAGAACAAACTGTTACTGACAAAAAATTGTTTGAAATATCCTAAAATCACTTTCAGGAACTATGCGTGAAGTAAAAAAGAATCTGTAATCTTTTACTGAATAAACGTGACAAAAACTATTTTTATGACTTTACGACCCATCGATTTCGAGATCAGTTGAGGTGGGAAAGGACTCGCGTAAGAGATAGGAAGCAGTTTGGCTATGGCCTTTTCAAAGAATCACCCCGAGATTCACCTGGGGTAATTTTTGGGAAACCATGGAAAACCGAAATCTGAACGGCAGGACGTCGAGTGAAACCTGTGGCCTCCCGAATGTGAGTCCAGAGCATTTACCACTCACCCACGGCACTCGGTGACATAAACTTTCAAAATTATATTTAAATAATTTAATCAAATATTTATTCAACCACTATAATAGTGCAAATAACATGATATATTTAAAAAGGATTCTAGAGCAAAAGTGGTCATTTGGATGATCTTTTTTTTTTTTTTTTTTTTTTTTTTTTTTTTTTTTTTTTTTTTTTTTTTTTTTTTTTTTGCTGTCGTCAGTCTTTAGACTGGTTTGATGCAATCCTCCATCCTTTCCTATCCTGTGCTAACCTCTTCATCTCTACATACCCCTTACAACCCACGTCCTCAATTATCTGCTTCATATATTCTAATCTCTGTCTTCCTCTACAGTTCTTACCTTCGACTGTTCCCTCCACTAACAAATTAACCAATCCAGCATGTCTCAAAATATGACCTACCAGGCCTGTCTCTTCTTCCTGTAAGCTTCTTCCATAAGCTTCTTTTCTCATGCATCATTTCAAAAACTCGTTCATTTCTTACTTTGCCTGTTCACCAAATTTTCAGCATTCTTCTGTAGCACCACATTTCAAATGCTTCAAGTTTCTTTCTTTCCGGTATTCCTAAAGTCCATGTTTCGCTACCATAAAGTGCTGTGCTCCACACACAGAGTTTTAAAAAGTTCTTTCTAATTCCTAGATCAATATTTGAAACTAATTTCTTATTTTCATGAAGGCTCTTTTTGCTAGTGCTATTCTGCTTTTAACATCATTCCTGCTTCGGCCATCGGTTTGTAATTTTGCTTCCCAAGTAACAGAACTCACTCACTTCTCCTATTGCATCCGATCCTATTTTTATATTTATATTGGTATCATTTCTGCTACATTTAATCACTTTTGATGTTCATATAAATCTATATTTACTGTTTCTTGACCAAGTGTGTTTCTCACGCATATAAAAATGTTTATATGTATCCATGTAGGTGCGTCTGGATCAACTAGGACCACGTTAAGCCCTTGAATAGTGCTGTAGATGTATACACATCGTTTTACAACTAGGAACCGAGCGTGGCGGTGTAACGGTTAGCGTTCTCGCCTCGCATTCGGGAGGACGACGGTTCGAATCCCCGTCCGGGCATCCAGATTTGGGTTTTCCATGGTTTTCCCAAATCACTCCAGGCAAATGCCGGGATGCTTCCTTCAAAAGGCCATGGCCGAATTCCTTCCCATTCCTTGCCCCCATCCTTGCCCCCCATCCTTTCCCGTCTCTAAAGACCTCGATGTTAAAAAGAGACATAAAGCAGTAAAAAAAAAAAAACAACAACTAGGGTTGTTGCCCTAGCGGCGACCTACAGTTTAACTAGTAATCCGAACCACGGACATTTTGTCGTAACTCATATGATCAAGCACAACTCAAAATTCCTGCGCCTACAGGGATTACATTTCACTTATTTTATTTTCGTATACCGGTGTATATGCATTTTAAACATTAATTTGATGCATTCGTTCGAGACATGTTTTAGGTAATTACGCGCTAAAGCAGTGTGCCAAATGAGAATTGATGGTGCCCCACCAACGCGTAGTGGGTGGTATTCTCCGGGAAGGGAACAAGGCTCCGAGCGCTAATGGTTTCCGACTTTGAGCTGCCTGCCCATGCGCTTTCGGCTAACGGTTCCCCAATCACCAGTAATTGTTGAAACTCGAGAAACTTCGGCTTACGCTGTGCTTCGGCTTGGACCTCAGCGTATTCCCGTTAAGGCCTTACAGAAGTTTGCTTCTCAGATCAGCGACCAACATTCAGACTCTAATTGGTTGGATTTGGGAACCTTTCCCGTTGTAGAGTTTATCGAAACTAGGTCTACAAAAGTACATTGTATATTTATCTTAATTTCGTCTCGGAGCTGGAAAGAAATCGATTATTACTTGTGCAAAAACCGAGAAATTTGTCACCATGCAGAAATTTTGAGGAAAAATCACAGGTTAAAAAAATAAAAAGACACGTTCTTTAGCGATGTGAACTAAAAAGTTAAAATAAAAATGTAGATTAAAAAAAACAACTAAAAAAAAAACACGCTCTTGTAGCAATGTGATATAAAATTTAAAAATAAAATTGTAGTTTAAAGGAACCAAAAACGGACTATTTGACCGAAACCTAAAACTTTGTTTAACATAGGAAACCATCTTAAATTTCATGTTACCATTCAGGGATAACAGCTTCTGAACGTGTTCAGGCCGACGTATGTGTGTTTACAATGTGTAAACTTGGTTGCATAGCACACAGGTGGATTTATTGAGATTTATTTTTCCTACTATCAAAGTAATTAGAAATACCGGGACATGGCTATAAAATTATTATATTTTCATCTGTTCTTATTACGTGTGTAAAATTTCAAATAATTCGGACTTCTGAAAGTGGGTGAAAATTGAATAGAAATATTCCATTACATTCATACATACAGGTCAAGCTAGTAATAACATGTTAAAAATAGAGAAAATCTAAATATGGTTTTCCGGTGAATCATAACAAATATTCGGAATAAATCCATTTTAGAAGTCTCTTATGAATTACTCATTTTTATTATTCTTCTTCTTTCGTTTCACTCTCTTTGGGGTACGAAGAATCAGTCACTTCTTTGCATGCTGTTCCTTCCTTTGCACCCAGTATTTCTTCATCCTCTCGGACCTCCTTTTTCTCTCTTCTTCTGAGATGATGGGTTTTGACTTTATTTTAGATTTTTCTTATTTTATTTTTATTCAATCTATCGTTTAGGATTAAAAAAAATATATATATATTTTTACGAAGTTAATTTATTTTTATGGCATATTTTCATAGAAACCATCATATACGGTTGATAACATTATTGTGAATGGTCATTAGACTGTATCTGTGTTCGCCATTTGCTTGTCTACCTGGAGTAAAAATATGTACACGATTGTTGTCTGTAGAAAGAATGTCAGGTGAAATCATGGACACAGAAACGACAATATCAAACTTACCACCTTACAAGTCGTTAAGAAACTGAGAAATTATTATATTCTCATACGCAATTTCGCCACCAATATTTTACTGCTATTTACTATAAGAAACATTTAAAAATAAATTTTCTATTTTTTTCTAGCTGTTGAAATGAATGACATTAAAAAAATATGTTTTTCAGCTGTATCTTGATGCCCTGTTAGCAATGTGCAGAATGATTTACTGAGTGTGAAATGTAATCTAGGATCTAAGAAAGCTATTCTCAAACTGTGATCCGCAAGGACGGGGCAGGTGATCTGCAGGATGAATGTTGAAAATTTAATTCCAACTGAATTAAAAATATTACAACACAAAATTAACTGCAAAAAATTGTTAGAATAAAATTTGTTCCACACTATTACTGAATAAGACTAAAAGCTAGTGTAAGCTATAAGCAAAAGCTTTCTTAAAGTCATGAATATTTCCACGACCAGTAACAATCTGGTATTTCTAGGCCATCAAAGAAAGCGTTTTTTTAAATAGGGCTTTACGCCTCGTCGACGTCGAAGTCATTAGAGGCGGGGAAGGATTGGGGCAAAGAACGGGAAGGAATTCGGCCATGGACTTGTTGAAGTAACCATCCCGGCATTCGCGTGCAGTGATTTGGGGAAAATCATTAAAACCCCAAATCTGGATGACCGGACGGGGATTCGAACCTACGTCCTCCCGAATGCGAGGCCAGAGCATTAACCGTTTACCCACTACGCTCGGTCAAAGAAATCAGCGTTCCTTTAATGACTGAATTAATCACCGTTTAGTGAGGGTTTTATTGTAGTTCCTAACGGACCGCGACACGTGCAGATAACAGCTGTTAGGGTTGTTTAATAATTTACACATACGTGAAAAGAATTAGGCTCACATAAGGTAACGGGACAAAGAATTATTTTTAGAATTTTAATGATCCTCAATCAGTATTCTGTTCTATCAATAATTTTTTTTATTTATGTCTGAAGGTAGATATTGTGTGATAAAATCAATTCTATCATTTCATATTGCAAAACATAATAAGTGTTTCAATATGACAAAAAATATTTTGACGGTTAAATAAAATATGCTTATTAAGAGGGAAGGAAGTTTATTTTTTTGAATTGCTGTTTTTTCTTACCGCGATTTCGTTTAGTTGCCAGGGGCGAAATTTGCCAAAAATTTCACGCAAACTGTAGATATGTTAAAAGTTTTCCGTTAATGGTGAGTGTCCATATTTAAAACCATCATAAGCATATGAAGTTCTAAGGTGCTTACTGCTTGTTATGGTACAAAGATATTGATGGAGTGCTGATTAGACCACTCTATTAGATCAATTACAATGTAAATTAAAAAATAATCATTTGAACTATTGTACTGATTAAAATCCTTTCATACATCGAGTTTAGCCTTTTTAAAATGGATTTCTTACAATTTTCTTACTGCAGATGGAAGACTAAAGATTTGAATTAGCCGAAGAGCAAAGAATTTCAGATATTTATGTGAACAAGTGTATGATACGCGAATATATTGTACGACGTGTCGAAATGGATAGTATTAAACTTCAGAATAACAGGGGACGCATCGTTAAAAGTGAAGCTGATGCTTCATGTTTTCCGTTTGCACGTCTTGATTCAAATTGCGTGTTTCGGCCTTACCAACTAGTCATGGGCGTAGCTACTATGGGGCTAGGCGGGGCAGTGCACCGGGGCCCCTACGCTCAGGGGGCCCTCAAGCGCAGTTCAGAGGGCCCACGGGCATTCATGGCAAACTGGCGACCGTTGTTTTTAGCTCTACCGTCGTCTAAGGGGGCCCCTGACACAGGTAGCTCCCTCACTAAGGGGCCCTCACTACTCAGGGCGACCCAACCACTGCTTAGGGAGCCCCCAAGCACAACTCAGGGGCCCCCAGCCTCAGCTCGGAGGGCCCCTACCAGCAACACAAAGCAAAAGAAAGGTCGCCCATCTGGCCTGAGGGCCCAAAATAAATTTTTTGCACCGGGGCCCTTGTTGACCTAGCTACGCCACTGCAACTAGTACTCGGTGTCGTCATTGTTCTCAGCCCTGATGGTTTTGATACAGGAGTTGCTTTGAAGTTCTTGCAGTTGGCATACTTCGATGTTATTGTCCAATCTAGTGAGTGGTCATCTCTATTATTACTTGCACCCCCAACTATTCCGTCCAGATGTCATCTTCCTACATCCCTCTACATATAGTGAATAGGAGTGGTATGGTGGCTCGGTGGTTAATGCATCTGACTGGACATTGAAAGGTCTCTCATTTAAATCCTGTCTTACTGTGATTTCAGAGCCCCTAACCAGACCTTCACATATAGCACAGCTTGCTGTTTAATATGAAGTACGCCAGAAAGCTTCCGTTGTTCTGATTCCACGTTAAACTGTAGATTCCAATTTCCTAGTAGGATTACCGGGTTAGGTTGTATGAGCAGGAAAAGAAATGGCCACCCTACTTCCAATACAAAACTAAGTATATTTTCTTCAAGAGAGTCCAACCGACCATCATCTTGCATATCAAGCTTAACTTAACTTTTAAAGTGAACTGAATGATTATATTTGGCTTTTGGATTTTTATACGTGTTCCAGTACTCCATTACCATTTAGAATCTCTTCTGTGTCTATTACCTGACTATATTTCTGAGGGTTCTTGTTAATGTTGTTTAATAGGTGTTAATTTTATTCACCGTCTATGTGTCCTTCATAAGTTATGTGATTTCCAATGTAGTACTGGAGATGTGTGACTTGTATGGTTTTACATTATAAACCTCAGTTTTATATGATTGGGTCTTGCCTTAACAAAGCCGTCATCTGGGTTTTCTTTTTGATATTTTCAAATTATGGTTTAAACTTGACTGACGAAACTTGTACACTGCACACTATTTTGTTCTTGTTTTCTGAAATGACTTCCTGGACGTCGGCGCATCGTAATATAATCACTTACCATTATTTTACGACTTTTATATCTGCTGTAGCTTCAGAAACTCTCGAGATGTTTATTAGATCTTCCACGCAGATACTGAATGCGGTGGGGACATATTGGAGGCTTAACCGAATCCTTGATCTACATCTTACCTCTGCTGACTTTTCTTCAGGTATCTGTGATATCAGTGTTTTTATATAGGTTTTGGATTACTTTAATTAAATGTACAGGATATCGCTTTTTTGTGTGACTTTCCACAGAAAATTTCTCTCTACTTAATCAAGCGATTTTGAAAGTATGGGAATGCTAGGTGTGTCTGCACATACAATCCTGTTGTTTTTGTATTATATGTTACGTGGTAAATCCATTGTTACGTTAGGATCACGTTTGTTGGAAACCCTCTTGTTATTCAGTTAAAATAAAATATGAGCAATTTCGATGTACTGTTTTTCTACAAATTTTTAATTTAGAATTTAACATACCCCCAATGTTTCATGTCCCATCTAATTGTCCTTTCGTAAATAGGTAAATTGTCCTCTGAACTACTAATATCAGTTACTAATCTTTAGCAACTAAATCCTAACAATGTACATGACTGATATTTCTGTGATAAGCTTATAAAATAATTACCACATAAGAACCAAATTTGCAGTTGTGAACGGAGAGAACTGACATTTGGCCAATTAAGTCATACAGCCAACATAAATG
The DNA here is from genome assembly GCA_031002005.1 of Vandiemenella viatica. NCBI lineage: Eukaryota > Metazoa > Arthropoda > Insecta > Orthoptera > Morabidae > Vandiemenella > Vandiemenella viatica. Next base: position 187,540,282 of record JARYHS010009186.1, read on the forward strand.
ATTTAATTCATATTATCCACACATCGGTGGAATTTATTTCAAGTTATTTATTAAAATCAAAACAAATTACAACACAGGAAGAGCACTGTACATAATATAACACTCTGGTGTCAGGTCGAGCTCGAACCGACGACCCTTAGCACGAAAATTCTTTCATACTCAGGAGCCAGTAACAACGACTACTCAAGAGTGTCGAGGTCATTCTTTTTAACAGTGATTTGTGAAATAATAGAAAAAACATCCAAAATTTAAAACCGCACAGTTGTTAAAAGAATAACTATGCAAACTGGCGTAGTGTGTTTGTATAAACTGCGGAACTGTACTCATATTAGAGAAGTGGAATGATCAATGCAATAACAGTTCTTAATACCCCCTATCTGACTACAGCTTTTGATAATGGTATTATATTCACCGCCTGAAATTACAGCATTTCATATCAAGAATTCCAGTATAAATGTTCATAACAGATAGAAATATGGCAAGCCTTCGCTATTTTAGATCGCATTTAATAACGTCGTTGCAGTAAATATGCTCGTCCCTTCGAACAGATGTCAGTAATGACGGAAAATTCTTAAGTTTATGGGAAAGGAAAAATGTTTACAAGTTTTGAATAAGTATATAAAACGTTTGGTCATAGACCTATAATTTACGCTTTTTTAGTTTTATATCTGTATAGCAACATTGAATAAAATTCCACGAAGAATTAAAAAAAAAGAGAGAAACGCTGATGCTTATCTGTGGATTAATATATGGAAAGTAAACGAAATATAAATGCGGTTTATGTTTTGGGAGACTCTGAAAATGTATGTCTCGAATGTTCGAAGTAGATTATTGTGAATTATATAAAGTACTAGTATTTTCCCACTGCTTCACCCACGCGGACCTTGCTGTGCTTTTAATGAAGTCGTTTATTTTTTTCTTCTGGTACCAGAGTATAAATGTTTGTAATGTAGTATCCTTCTACCCATTAACGTAAATTACATTATACAATTTCTTTGCGTTTAGCGGAGTGTTGATCTCTGATTTAGTGGTGTATTAACTTTTTTGCGTTCTAACCTTCTATATTCTAGAAAACTTAAGAAATAAGTAATCCAACTTAAGTAAGCAAAAATAATAATAGGAGACTCCAAAGAGCGGAGTGTTTTTCTAGGTTGCATCGTGATCTTTGATGGCTGACTTGTGAAGTAGTATTCATCTGAGATGCAGCCTAATCTGTGGTGTTTGTCTGTTATCGGTACGAACGCATTATCGTTTCTCGCTCCGCTTCTCGGTCACATAGTCTCACAAAATACTACGCAGATTTTAAGCTAGGACATAAACTTTCAAACCGAGTGACAAAGGGAAAGACAGATTCAGCCGGCCTAAGATTTATATTAGTACAGGTAGATGGAAGTGAGTTTGTTTGTGTTTCGTAGTTTCGTTGAGGTTTATTTGGTTGTTGCCTCTCTCAGGCTGCAGAGTGGTACAGTGGCAGTGTCAGAGTCCAGACGTCGCCAGCAGTAGCGCTGCCCGCAGTCTGTGGCCGACGCTGCTGCGGCGACGCCGCCGACGTTTGCGGCGTCCCCCGTACGTGATGGACTGCAACAGTACAGGAGCGTGACAGGTCTGCAGCCTACAACAGTAGAACTAATACGAACAACACTGGGACTGGAGAGCACAGCCAAAACTACCTGAAGCAGCAAATAATGAAACACTCGCACATTGCAAATAAACAACAGACCCACCAGAGCTTGACGTTGGTAGAAGAGCTTGTAAAAGAACTGTTTGAATGAGTCATCTGATATACATTTTGCAAGTAATGCGGACGCAACGTTATTCTACATTAGCCAAATTATAAATTTGGAGTTAACTGTCGAAGGTAAAAACTGTAGAGGAAGACAAAGATTAGAATATATGAAGCAGATAATTGAGGATGTTGGTTGTAGGGTTATGTAGAGATGAAGAGGTTAGCACAAGATAGGAAGGGATGGAGGATTGCATCAAACCAGTCGAAAGACTGACCACAGCAAAATAATAATAATAAAAAATTTACAGTACTTATAAATGTGACATTACATCAGTGTAAATCCTTAATTAAACGTAGTTTAGTCTTCTGCTCAATACATCAAAACTTTATACAAGCCTCATTCATCCTCAAAGTTAACCAGGAAGCAGTTAAAGCGATTTAACAACTTGAACGAGATTCGACTTAATCTACTTCGGCCCCAGTGACAGAAGGGATAGGATTAGAGAAATAAGGTGCCATACTGGTGCTTGTATGAATTCTTCCTTCCCTCGTGCCATTTGGGATTGGAATGTACAGAGCAGAAAATAGTTTTGGCGCAAAGCATCCTCAGATCCTCTCCCTCCCTCCCCCACAATTTTATAAATTGCAGAACAGAAATGTAGATGTAAATTGTGTCTGAGGTGTGTGTTGTTGGTGCATATTTGAAGACTGAGGGTTGATTCACTTCAACCATTGTTAAGTTAATACGAGTGACAGCTATCTACCGATTTTTCGTTAGTTAATTTTTTTTTACTTGGTCTTTACGCCTCGTCGACATCAAAATCATTATAGGTGGGAGAGGATTGAGGACAAGGAGCGTCAAGGAATTTGGTCATGGCTTACTAAAGGGACCATTCCAGGAATAACATGAGATGATTTTGGGAAACCATTCAAATTGGATGGCTGGACGAGAAGTTGAGCTCACGTCCTCTCGAAGGCCAAAGATTTAGACTCGCCAGTGACTTCATAATTTTAACGCAGTTCCGCAAAGTTTTTCACTTATAATGCACTCTGCATACAAAGGTACTGTAATAATTGAGTAATCAGTGAATAATATCTTAGGTACAGGGATCATCACATATCGAACATGGGATAGGTAAATATGACTCCTGGAAGAATAACCTTTGTAGAGTTACAACGCGACATTACGAATACGTCTGCCGAAATTTAATAGACTTTGATATGAAGGAGACGCGAATATGGCTACTACGGACTGGCTAATAACCATACGTTAACGTACGATTCACAGTGCATTACTTGTTTGTTGACTATTTTGTTGGTCTCGCGTACACTTTTCTTTAAACAATAAATGTGTAAGCGACGATTTCAAGCAGAATGAACGGAGTTTTATAGTGGCTAATCGATATCACAAAAACCTTGTAGCATATTGCTGTAACAGTTAGAATAAATGTTATATATTCCGATGGAGCTTTTTAGTTGAATTTGAATAAAATACATCAAAAAGTGTTCAACTTACCGTTTGAAGAGCCCTTCGTATGCATAGGAACTGCTGGTATACTCTGTCACAGGTTGCATTCGTCCCTAAGTTGACAGAATAGAATATGCTCATTAACCCCACACCACTGAAACCTTTAAGAACCTAATGCAAACTGCAAAATTAAATTTTGTTTTGTTGCTAACTGAATTAGGCACTAGAATAAATTAACAACGGAAACCCTGAAAGAATTTCAAATTAAAATTCGTAAATGGCAAAAATGGACTGGTGTTAAAATTGAACTCAAAGAATTAAAAAAAAAAAAAGAAAATCATGAAATTGGAAAGTAGATGTGTTGGGAAATTGCCACAGGGATATATGCTCCATCGTATTTAATTTTCTGAAATGTTAATAATTGAAGATAAAGACTTTTCGTTGGCCCACGAACTCACCTGCGCTGAAACAATTCTGACGAAGGGCATTGAATGTCGTGCCATCGACGATAACGCCCATTTTCCTCATCAGCGCTGTCTGTAGATTGTAGTAGGCGACTGTCGCTGTCATAGAGAGACTGCCGTTTGTCACCTACAGTTACCGTAAGTACATTAGTTACTTCCCTGAAAGTAATTGGTACGTGTGAACCAAAGTGAATAAATAACGGAAACTTACCAATCCTTCCCTTTCAGCTATGCAGTTGATAAAACACTGCAAAGAGAATGAAAATTAAGTTCTTTGTCCGACAGCTTAGCAATGCAACAACTTATTTCGTACTTTATTATCTACTTTTATTAGAACTTCAGAAACACGGTATATCTTATTGTACCAATGAAGGCTACGAATTGATGGAAACGAAAGGAAAGAAAAAATGTTTTGGTGATTAACCTCCAGTGATAACTTGTATCAAATCATTTTTTCCTGTTATAATAGCACTTATGTTTTAAATTTTGTTTTATTATTTGGCCAATATATTCACAAAAATCAGGGTTTTAGAGATGTTAAAGCGAATTTATTGTTTAAAGACATTTTAAATCGTATACTGTGTTCAGTGTATAGAACAGACAATTAGAAACACCTTAATAAAGAATAGTGTAATGGTATACGGTGTGCCTCTATTGGAAATGAAACTTATACTTGGCATAATTTTTTGGTTCGTTGGGTGTGTATACACCTTAGTATATATATATCCTGTTACCTACATTGATTGAGAAATTCTGGATTTTCCTCCTTTAATTTCAAACCAAACCATAGATATGTTACCACGTAGGAAAGTCAGATGAACTTAAAATATTACGAATAAAGGAATATATTCTAAGAAAATAACACGTAAAAATTTAACGTTATCTTGTATTAATTCCGTTTAGATTTTCAGCAGTCTACACAGCAAAAATATGTTTATTATAAAAAATTCTACAGATTATGCTCATGATAGTTTTTATCAATATTCTTGTTTAGTTGTTACTTGCTTGTGTTCATATGATTTCATTCAATGTTACAGTACAGTAATGGAGAAGTAATGGATCTCAGCATCGTTGGCAGATTGCGTCGAAAGCAAGACTCCATAATTTATATCTCCAAAGTTAATGTTTCAGGGATAAGTTTGAGTACCGTAACAAATATTAAAGCTTCTTAATCATATATGGTACATGAAAAAAATCTTGTAAAATTTTTTACTGTTTATTTAACAAGACTCAAAATATTCAAAAAACTTTACACAGACATTTAACGGAAAAAATATGTATTAATAAAATACGTGAATTCAGTATTCCATAAATAAACGTTGATGGAACACATTTATGTACACAAAATCTGAAGTTCGGGGTTACACAATCAGCGTGCATCGTTGCTTACACAGTGAGTTTACATGTGTTTCTTTTGAGTGCAAATATTTGGTAATTTTTTACCGCGAATACTAGTCCAGTATTTTGTTGTCAGCTGCTGTTTGGTTACTTGAATATTGATAGGAATATGTCCTACAATGAGGCCATTGATGTGGAATGACTGCTAACGCTTTGCTTTATTTAAGCGAACAACAAGTCTACGAGAGCGGAAGAGTCATGAAATATTTCATTCTGGTCAAACAACTATTTGTTCGGTTATAAAATCACAAATTAACTGTGGGTGTATTATTTAAAAATCGTTGTGTATGACAAAAATTGTGCATTAAAGCACGCCAATGACCTTCCGTTGGGTTACACACACATTTTCTGTATTTTAAATTGATTTTGTGTTGTAATGGCAAGACTACATCTTGGAATGGTAAAGGTAGCTGGTCCTTACCTTCGTGTCCTGGGATGCATTTACAGTCAAAGTTGTTAAGTCTCCTGAAAAAGGCGGAATAATTACACTGTAAAAAAGATTTAAAACAATTTTATAACTAATACCTGTAAAAGGAAACTATTTGAACGAGTGGAGGCTTTTCCAGCTTATCAAGTGTATAAAATGTTCTCGGGTCGTCTAATGGGAAGGCGCATCCATTTGATGCGGCGATTTGAAGCTGCTTTCCGAGGCTCGAAAAAAATTTATACAGCAAAATCTTTGTTTCGTGAGGAAGTTGGAATTCTATCATAGCCCCATCCCTATGGCTCAAAGTGTTTCCATCCTAATAATGGGCGATCTCGTGGCTCAGTGATTAAGAAGACTGACAGCAAGTCGAACTGTTCCCGGGTCGAATCCGCGTGATTCTGGTTTCACGTTAAAATGTAGGCCCCTTTACCTGTGATACTGGGTTAGTATATCTCATTTTTTAGAATCCAACAATCCTTCGAGTTGAGGAAGTTGTTTAACTTTAGCTTTTAACCATATTAGTAATCTCTCTCGAAGCACAAAGGTTAATTTATAGTCCCCCACCCAAGACCTTGTTCGAACCTGTGATCCTTATAGCGTAAGGTTATCATTGCTATTTCTAAAAAAAAAATTATTTGGATTTGTATATTGAGCATGGAAGGTAATGTTTCACCCCTTAGAGAAGCTATCGGGCGAAATAATTATAAAATACCAAGACAAATATTTTCAGTCAATTCCTTATTTATCTTGGTATTTAATATGTAATTAATTTTCTATCACAGAATGAGACGTTTTATGTGTATGTATGTTCGTTTGGGCCAACTAGGACCACTTTAAACCTTTCTTTGGCTTGAATTTGCTGCTGATATGCACACATCACTCTTACAACTAGGGTTTCTAGTCAAAGAGGCGATCTACAATTTAGCGTAGAATCTGAACCACGGAAGCGTTCTGGCGTACTTCACATTACGCAGTAAGCTATGACAGAGATAAAGGTTGGTTTAAGGGCTTATGAGAATCCCGCTGAGCCAGGGTTTCGAACCGGGGTCTTCCGAATTCCAGCCAGATGACTTCACCACTGAGTCACCATGCCGCTCTATGTGTGCATTTATTTTTAAAACACTTTTTTTTTTTTACATGCATCTAATGAGTAGTAACTAATGTACACCAAAAATGATAGTATCATTATAGTACTTTATTTCCCAAAGAAATAAAAATTTCGGGTCTACTGGAAATCGTGATTCCGCTACAACATTCAGTAATGACATCATGATACTGCTGTATACAGTAGAAAGACGTATTATTTTCAAGCAGTAATTCCGATGTAATACAGCATGGACCATTATTTTCAAACACAAATTAGGTTGTCATACAGCCTGGACCAGCATGACACCGTTCAATGTACTTCGATAAGTAGTTATAGTGGTGTCTTGCGTTTGACTATTTCAGTATTATGGTGCCAATTCCAGTAATCCAAAAATTTCGTAATTATATTATTCCCAGTGTGGTCGAATCGTTTGACAATAATCCTCTGCTGGCCAGCATATTTCCAGCATAGGAGAATAGGACTAGTAATCATTTTTACTTTAGGAAAACAACCGAACTAACAAAAGAAATAAAACACAAAATCGTTTTACCAACCATGCTCTACTGCGCACGACAGGAACCTAGTGAAGGCACATATAACGAACGTAGAATATAGTCCTACTATTCCTGCTAAACGAGCACTGTGGAAATATAATAACAGAACAAATGTAACGGTACCTATTGTAGACAGTGCCCTATAGCCAACATGAAACAGTATCAGGTTCGAATTTGAGGAAATACGAAGATGTAGAAAATCATTCATAATACCAATTACTCTGTCATCAGATTTACGCGTCAATCTGCACGTGCCTACGTGTTCTGTGATGGCCTCGTCTGTCCATGTTGAACAGCTGTGGACAGTGTGTTTACCATAGTCGGCAGCGCGTATTTTATTTGTGAAATCGTGAAGTCGGGTAATATTTTAACTCTCAGTAAATGTAAGTTTGCTTTAGTTCTTACTGAACGTGAATACACAAATGTGATGGTTATGAAATAAATAAGCACATGCTTTTCTAATCTAAACGACAATATTTTTATTACGGATAGTCTCTGTGTTGAAGATAGGTGCCTAAATTCTTGCGTGTTCTGAAATCGACTTCTAACATAATCTGAAGGAACCTTTGGTGTTGTTCACAATAATAGCAGAGATAGCAAATTAAAATTGACATTTGGTTTCAATTTTTGGAACATAGGATCTTATATTTAGACCTTCTAGTTACGTATATTACGTTCTAGGTACATAGTGAAATCCAGCACTTTCTAAGTACTTCATGTAATCCGGCAGATAGAGCAGCGTTTTTGTATGATTTATGTGTTTTCATGTTTTTTGTGTTTTATTGTGTTTTTTGTGTTTTATTGTCTTTTTTATTTTTGTTGAGGATGTTTTTGGTCAGCTCTTTTTTTCTCTGATGGTACTTTAGGGTTATGGTAAGGGTGTAGACAACAGGCACAAAATATGTCGACTTTAGGAGCTTCTCTAGTACAGCACTATAGGAGCAAATTCAGAGGTTATTATTTTTTTAAATATATGTTTTTGCGCATATTGTTTACCAACAGTTGTTATGTGTAATGGAATGAGAAATTGGGATGCGGGAAATGACTTTAGAATACGCTGTTGCCAATTAAGGTGGTCAGAGGTTTGGAAAATGGAAAAATAAATTCTGAATGTGTCTACAATTATTGCTTGTTACCTTAATGCTTAAACGGTCTAAAAATGTTATTAATTACTTTGAACCATACTAGAAGCTTCAAATCGGCGTGGTTAAAAACGTGCACGTGAGATCTCCATACTACCCGTTGTAGTTATTTCTCTGGTGTTTTAAAAATCGCCCGAACGGTAATATCTGCTCACATGAAAACTGTTTTCTTTGCTATTTTTATGTGTGTTGGTTTACTGGATTAATTTCTCTACGTGTTTAATTAGAGATAGTGTAATAAAAAGTGCTCTTAGAAGCAAATACATCTTTTGTTTTTCCCGGTTATACAGGGTGTTAAAAAAAGTGTTAAATATTTTAGGAGGTGATAGTACGCGGCAAAACAAGACAAAAATATTTAGTAAATATTGAGCCACACACACATACTTTCGGAGTTAGTGACAGGTGCGCAATGTGACGTCCGTCAGTGGAAATGCATGTCTCTGTCCTACGGCGTAAGAAATCACGCCCTCTTTTAAACTGTATTGGTTGGTCCTATAACTGCTGACATGCATCGAAGACGTACAGGACTAACTAAGACAATTAACAAGAGTGAGATTCCTTTTGCTGAAGGACAAAGGCATGAATTTTTATGGACGGACATCACATTCGCACCACCTTTTAACTCCGAGAGTATCTATTTGTGGCCCAATGTTCATTAGATACTTTTGTCTTTTTTTGATGCCTAATATCAGCTCCTAAAATAAAAGACACATTTTTTTTTAATGCCCTGTATTGCTACATTTTGAGGACTAATGCCCGATACTCTAATGAAGTTTCGTGGCTGCCATTAAAGAATTTCGCCCATTGAAACAGCCAATCAAGTATCACACCAAAAGAACGAGCTGGTAAACTAACATTAAAGGAATAATGGAATTTAGTGGAAAGTATCTGAATTTGGTGGTCAGAACAGTCTGAAACTTATGACGAAGATGATTTGTAGTATTTTTTTTTAACTAGATTTTTTTATGTAATCTCGGGAGTCTGTTGATCATACGACCTCCACCACTCAAGTCAAACATAAATTTAGAAAGTACGTAACCTCCTAATGAGGACCTCAAGCAAAATGACACTAACCAATTGCTTTAATAAAACAAAGGTGATAGCCAGCTGCGAAAATCAGTAATTGATGAGTTAGGAGAAATTTATTAAACTCCTCAAGAACAAATCAAACGTGTTGATATGATTTTAAACTGAAGAAATCTGGCTGTAATGTTAAAGCATCAATGGAAAACCGAAATAAGGATCTCTGGTGTAGGATCCTATCCCAACACCTACCCAACCCGTAAAATTACCTTTAATTCTCTGGATCATTCACAATGATCGACTGCGATTTTTTCCAGACATAACGTATTCAAATGGATGCAAAATTGTATCGACGTATTTATCTGTTTTGGGGAGAAAGGAGAGGAAAAGGGAGAACTTCAGAGAGAGAGAGAGAGAGAGAGAGGGAAACCTGTTATACAATTTTAACGATGTGGTGCCGCTAATCTTGATATGAACATGAATGCCACATTGCGTGACGACGCACTCTCAGCGCGATTTGCACTCTCTGGAAAAATGAAAATACTGAGCCGAGCTCGTGATTCCAGTGGGGCTTCGTAATGCTTGCTCGTGTGGTGAAATAATGGAAAGGCGAAAAAAAGGAACAGAACAATGGCAAGTAGAACCCACGCAGGAGCATTAAATATTTCATACCTGTTCTTACTTTCCCAACAGACAGAAAATTTTTGTTTAAGAAATTCGAACTTCAAGAGTTAAGTAGATTTATCGCGTTAGATTTTTGATGGCTATATAAATCAAAGACGAGTAACCTTCCCTGTCTGCCAAAATTTCCCTATCAGCTGTTTCAAACAGATTTATCTCCAGGAGATTTAAGCAACACAACAGCTTTTCTTATAGGTTCCTGCTAAAAAATGTAAAACAAGAGTGTTTAAATCAAACGTACGGCTTTGTTTCCTTACACCGTGTTAAAACTCCCGCCTGAAATATAGATTTAGATTTTCCATGCTTTCCCGAAATCACTGCAGGCGAATGCTGGGATGGTGACTTCAAATGATCGTGGTTGAATTCCTTCCCATCCTTTGTCAACCATCGTCTCTCGACTCTGATGATCTCGACTATGATAAGTCATAAAGCCCCGACCAAAACAAAAAGTAAAATTTGACAGAGGTGTCACTGGGATGCCTGAATGCAATGTTCTCTCGCTCGGATACGAATAGAAACTGCTTAAAAAAATAAAAATAATTAACAAACCACAAACACAGCAAAGGACACACAACGGCACATAAAAAATATAAACATACAAACACAAATAAATAAAATTTTCAGCCGATGTCCTTTTTTCAATTTCCCGTCCGTTTATCCAGGAGAAATGCTTTGCCAGAAATTTTATATACATTTGTGTATATGTTTTTTTGTTTGTTTCTGTACTACTGCGCCCTCAGCCTTGGTAAATATTGTTATTTCTCTTTTTTTTATCCTTAATCTTTGACTTCAAAAGGCAGCCTTCCGTTTTTAGGTAACAGAGAGTGTGGACCATCAGCCAGTCTTGAAGCAGCCTGACACAGAAACCTCTTGGTTGCTGACAAGAATCCATCCGTAAGTTAAGTCACGCAAATTTAACGGTTTTTTACCCCCTCCTTGTCTCGCCATGTCACACTTTGCGAACACTCCTCCCCCAAGTGACATAAAACATTTTGCAATTTTATATTTAAAACTTGTTCAAAATAGCACTTTCAACGTGACGTCACGAGTTTTATGAGGCTCCCTCATCACACGTTTTGGTCTGTGAACCCCTACGCCCCTCCTTCCCCGTTAAGATGTGACGTAATTTATGAACAATAAGTGAATATGTGTTTTTGAAACTCGTCACGAAAATTGCAAAATTTTGCGATAAGGTATTTCATTTCTTTTTGCATTAAATTCGGTAAGAATGTGTCAACACGGTTCTATAACCCTGGGCTGACTGCTACTTGCTCCAACAAATCAGTTATTAAATTTTTATTTGCATCTCGGTATTGTTCTATGAGAGTTTTGATATAAATTTTTGTCTGTCCCAGATCTTCAGTTTCTCGACTAATGTTCAGTTCTCCTACAATTATTTTCAGTGATATTATTTTTGACTGAATCTCAATTCGACCGTATTTAAATCTGTCTGAGTGGTTGATAGTTTTCAACTGCGGTGTTCGTTTTGTCTTCAGAAAATATTTTCTCAACGAAAAATTTGAACTTTTGGGAAAAACTTTTCGAAAAACCTTCTGAAGATTATTATAAATTGTTGCCGCATTATTGCCAAGTTTAACGCTTGAAAGAAGTGGCATTCTGTTGCTCAATCTTTTGCGATTCCATTTTCGTGACGAGAAAGAAAATCACGTGTTTACTTATTGCATCACTGCTCAAAGACTGAGATTTCCCAACGATGTACCGCTTGGACTAGTAGAGGTGGGAAGATTAAGGTCAAAGTTGAAGTGTTTCTGCAAGCTGCAGGATTGCCACGTCATACGCAAAAAATTCAGTCTAGTTCTGTCGCACCTCGTACTATATGGTTTTGCTAACAGGCTCCCTGAAGGAATTGAACTGTGAATTCATAATATTTATGATGTATTTCATATTATTTCGCATTTTTCAGTGATTTAATTGACCAAGAAACATTTTCGAATTTTATTCATCACGCTGTGTTCATAAACGTGTAATAAAGATTATTATAACCGATGGTTAAAGAAGTGAATACATTGTTTTCCTGTTATAGACTAGAAATTTAATGAAAGTTGTTTGAAAAAAAACAAAAAAAACAAAAAAAACCAACAAGGACTACGGCAAACATGGTGATTTTGGATTTAAACAATTTTTGTAATATGTGCTGTGGGGTAGCATCCACATATTTGCGGGTTTAAGGGATTTTATGCGACGGGTCTAATAATCAGAGATATCGCGTCTCAAAGTTTTAACAGCAGCTTACATACAAACTGAGTACTAACTCCTTCAGCGAAACGGGACGCAGCTAAACGGATAATATCTTACACTATCACTCTGCCGATCTGCGTTTCAGACCCCAGTGCTCTGCTGACAGGGCAAGTTAAAACATTCATTTTCTTCTTTAGGTTTTATGCATCAAATGCAGCTGTATAATTAGATTTAACATTGAAAAAATATTTTTTTACTGTGAAATATCAACTAAATCAGTATAAGCTTTGGAAAATAATTTAATAATAAAAATGTTATTAATATCGACAGAAAGAAAATTGAAATTATAGAAGTATTAGTTAAAAAACAAACAAAAAAGAAACAAGGAAATAAAGAAACGTAACAGAAATTGGCACGATCTCGCTCGTTTGACATGTCGCCACTCGCTGGTTGACATACTGTATACTTTCTAAGTAAACTGTTATGAAAAATTTGGGGTTCGATACTTCGTAAAGTAACGTCCATCGCTTAAAATACCTGGAACTTATAACTAAGGCAATACTATCTATCCTTCTACATATATAAGAATAATTGAAAACTGTGATTGACAAATCTACCAGACAAGTCATAAAATATATCGATGTTTCCATACGTAAACCGTAAATTAATTATTGCACAGAGAAACTGTTTTGGATATAGAAACTATGTTAGAATCTTGTATGATATTGCCGTTAAGTATTGTGCCAGATGACGATAGGTTCGAGGAGTAATTCTGAAATATTATAAACATGTAGAGTTAAGGCGATCTGTTTTAATTACTTACGTTGAGCGTTGGGGTAGAGAGCCAAACATTGGTTGATGATTTGCACTGCCAAGTTGGAAAGGTACACCTGTAGATAAAAACATCAACAGCTAAACCAACTAGCATATTTCACTTCTAGAAAAAGTTTGAATTCTACGTACAAATATTAAAACAAACAAGAAATCTGAACCAAAATTTACGGTTTAGTACTCTTAATTTTTTTTTTTCTGAAACACAAACTCTCAGATCTGTTAATAGTACTTTGCGAAATTTACAGGTAAGAATAACGTTTGGTGTTACTGAAAAGTAAGAGAGTCTAACTTGCAGAAGCAAAAGTTTTCAATAGTTTTTCACTAACATAGTTTGTTTTGTTTACTGCTGTGATCAGAATTGTTGTATTGATTAATTAATAAGATGACAACATGAAATCCTTGCGATTTTATTGTTTTTTGCTCGTCATATCTAATAACAACATTTGAATGTGAATAAAGCAAAGCTATCCCTGAGGGTACGGTTATGTAAGGGAACTGTAAAGACTACATACTCGGGCACATCTTAATCTTTTTTCCAGGTATCTTAACTACTGACTGAATTATTAAATTGCAGTGGAACATATTACCTGAAAGCAATTCTCCTATATAACTATTTTCGCTTAGCATGATACCAGTATTTCATTAATACTGCGTGATTTCTGGTTACGTGTGTGAAGTGACCAGAAATTGCGATTTAGAGGCTAACTGTCTAATTCTTGAGTTAGTTAATACTTACACCTTTACCACGAGTCTTATTTAGAAATATCTGTAAACTCCATACTTTCTTTACATGAATGTTTTATAACTACATCTCACGGTGTAGAGTTACTAACAGTTGAAACAAACTATTTCTACCTAAACAAACAGCTTTGGTGTCAATTATAGCGGCTGATTTTTTTATTGTAGGTTTTGTTCTGTCGGAGGTATAACAATTTTGTTATTTTTTAGAAAAATTAAGATCACTGAATTTGCTAATTTTAAGCTACAATTCACTTTAAAAATTCCGTTGTAGATTTTTTTTTAATTTTTTTTATTTTTTTTTATTTATTTTTTGCGGAGTTGTGAGTAACTGTAAAACATGAGGTAGATGAAAACTGATATAAAACGTATATTGGAGATGAGGCCTAGATGGAGGATAGCTAAACAAATTTGTAATATTACGTGGAAGCGAAGACCATGACCAAAAGCAGCATGTGATTTGAGCAGGAAGGGTGGGAAATGCTGAACAAATTATGTGCAGCACTGGAAGAATTTAAAATAAAAATTCGTGAATGGGCGGTAAACAGTAAACTGAATTCGGGGCATTCACCGATATAGTTAAAATTGTGCTACCCGATATACCAGCATTCTAAAGCGGTTAAATATTATTGGATTACTTAAAGGGTTTTTTTCCTTCAAGAGTTGTTTTTTGTAATATCATTTTTACTAGAGATGTAATGTATATCATATAACTTTGGCTTCAGTAACATAAAAAATATCACACGATATGATTTATATTCACAGATTTGAATGATGACAATCAGACTATGGCTATTTCTCAGGTATTCACTTACATCTAGACGTTAAAAAGGCACCTTTTCGATTTCAAAAAAATTAATTAAAATTACTATAAAAATAATGCATGCAACTTAAAATAGTTACAAACCTTAGGTTATATGTCGTTAAATTAGCTGACCGTATTTCAGGTGGAACAATGGATCGAAATGCTTTAATAACATTGACGCTTGCGCATTAAACGAAATATTATTGTTCAAGCCAAGTAGCTTTGTGGTATTTAATTAGTCTTTCAGTACTAACTGAAACTTCGTATTAATTTAGCTCCCTCTCTTTTGTGTTGGTATATTTTTAGAGTTGTCACCGTGTGCATTTCATTATGCCCTGCAGTCGACTGTCCTCAACCCGGATGTACTATACTCTCGTTTCCGTCCGCCGACTGATATTATTTTGTGACTTCATTCACTAATGATCTCCTCAAACAATAATCAGCTGTGTTACGTCGAAACATGTACTATCTGACTGTTCCTTTGTACGATGTAGCATGATAAATTCTCATAAAGATCGTCTGTTAGAGGTTTAGGTGTAAAGCTGTGATTTCCCAGCTAGTGCGCCGAAGAAAATAGACTTATTTTATTAAAAACTGGTATCTTCCAGCACATTTTTTTTGTTATATGTTTATTATCCGATCAGCAAATTTAGCTTTACAGGATAAAGTTGTCTTTTACAAATCATAGCATTCTTATTGTCATGGTTGAGGTCAGCCCATTAGAGCCTCTCAGTAACTACATAACAGTCATAAGTAAATATTTTGCGACAATAATGAAAACAGTGTTACGAGTATTAAAACAGTAATAAGAACAGTTATTAATATTAACTCAGCAATATATATATATATATATATATATATAAAACAGTGATCAGTGTAAAAATAGTAGTAAAAAACCAGTTGTACTAAAATTGATTTAAGATAATTACCCTTTTGTTCATGGAATCCATTTAGTTTTTTAGTTATCAGCGCTGAGGATAATCTTGTTTCACAACATATGGTTTACTGGTTCATTTCTTCTTCAGAGTCATTGTTCGATAGATAAATGTCTTGAAGAAGGCGTTTTTTTAGTCTAGTTTGACCCATTCTTTTTCCTAGCTCATAAAACCACGCACCAGGTACGTCATTCATTCGTTTTATAAAATGTTTAGTTTGTTGTCTTATGAATTCATTAACGTAAATAATATTTAATTCTCGGTGTAGCTGATTGTTGCGTATGTACCACTGTGCGCTCACAGCTAATTGGAGAACTTTATTTTGGAATATTTGCACTCTTTGTAACTTGCTACGACCAGCACATCTCCATATTGGAAATACGTATGTTAAGAGTGGTCGTAATATCATTTTGTAAATTAATAGGCAGCATTCTGTTTTTAATGATGATTTTCTATTTAATACTGGGCATAGTTTGTACAATATGGCATAGGCTTGATTTATTTTATTATTAAGAAGCCCCGGATTCTTAGGTTCGAACCAATTTTGTTCCCAACCTAATATACATTATAAAAAAATAACTTAGTCCACAATCCGAAGGTTGGATGGATCCACCCGAAGAGGGCATATTAAGCCTACGTACCAGAGGTAGGACGGCCAGTTCTTTTCCTCTGGGATCTACAGTTTAACGTGGGATCCGTACCATGGAACGTCCAAGCATCTCATATGTTCATACGCAACTCTTAAAAATACCTGCTCCCACCGGACCCAGAATTTTTTTTGAAAGCAATCACCTTAACCATTGAACTACCAGACCGAGCCATATATATTTATATCCACACTAGTGTAAGCCCGTGACCGTTTTTTTTTGCGTATCGTCACGGGTCTAGAATAGTTCCAGTTTTTAGGACGAATGATTATGACAGGTTGACATGATTTAACTAAATATAAATTTGAACTGTGTTTTAGGGTGAATAAAATCTCTGAGCTTGACGAATTCAGAAGCATTAATAAAGGTAGGTATAAAACACGAACAGAGACGATAGCACAATCGTATAATTGCTTAAATACAAACTTGACTTGTATCTCACCATTAAAGGTCACTCTGCAAACTTTAGAAAATTCTTGTTTGCTTCGAGAGCATCACGTCTTTTATTGAGACTGGGCAAATACGTTTAATCATTGGTCATAGTATCTGTAACGGCCAGAGAACTTGATACACATTTCATATTACTAAACAGTTGAGCAACTCCGAAGAAATGAATTGCCAGAATACTCGATTCGGTAACATATTTGGTCTGATGTCCACTTAAAATAACCTAATAACTCACGTACAGAAAACATGAAGAAAGACCATTAACGATAGTTGTCAATAAAATACCTAAAAATCAAATTAATCGTAATGCATAAACTTTGGCCAAGCAACAACATTCGTGAAAGTTTTAATTAAATTGAAATTTATCGTAAGCTGGAATGACAATTGGTATTCGTAGTTACAGCAGAGACTATGAGTAATTTAAATTTTAAAAGCTTTTTTAAAGCTGCTTTCATTAGCAACATGTTATTGAAAAGCAAATCCACGTTTCTTCAAGTGTAAAGTTTATCGATATTTTTTTAATTACAAAACGCCACGAAGAGCAAACTTAATGAATGTATTATGGTAATTAATTTGGTAGCAGTTGCTTAGCTATTAAATTGTGGACATAACCACGAATTTCTGCTAATGGTATCTCTGGTCGCTGTATTGCGAGCGAAGGCTGACACGTGCCACCGTACTCCCAGCAAATAGCTGGTGAGTGAATGATTGAGCTAACGAAATTATATAGTAGATATCTATACCTACATAAGAACTGCAGTCGGTTAAATAAAATTCATGACTGCACATAGTTCAACACTTTATTTTGAATGGTCAGCTATATTATGGTTTTTATTAATTTTCAGTTTACAGTTATCATCCAAATATTTAAAGCCGCTTCAGATTTACTCGTAACTACCTCTAGCTTCTACAAGATTACACAAAAAAGTGCGGTTTTTCAAGGATGACATCCATCTTATTAAATTTGGGAAGAAAAAATTATGTGCATATGAAATTTTTTCCAAATATATAAAGCCGCTTCAGACTTAATTTTGCCTCAAACCTCTACGAGATGGCGTTAGAGCCATTTCAGAAATACCAAATATAAGTATTGATCGTTCTTTTTGTGAAATCGCATTTACAAGAATTGGTCGTTTCCAGATATAAGTTAGGTGTGCTGCAGTGTCCGTGAATGCCGTGACTGACCTTGGTGAAGCCGAAAGCTGCGACTGTAGGCAGCAGCACTGCCAGCGTGAGTCCCAGCTTGTTGCTGCGCTGTCGCCGCGAGCAAACCATCTCCAACAGTGTCACAGTACCCGCCGCACGTCCACCGTATATAGCCAGGAAGCCGCCGCGCCGCAAGGACATCAACACGCCTCAGCGACCACCATTTAACGCAACTGTTTCAGCCAGACGGACGGTATGTGGATTATCTCTGGAGAGACAAACACACCATGTGGTGTCAGGTACCTGTATTCATAATGGCGACTTAAATGTTTGGTGGGCACCACTTCTGGAATACTTCTCTAAGGGTGACATGCCACAATTAATCTCAAAAGACATCTGAGCGAGTGTACAGTGTTATCCTACCAATACAGTTAGGCTCAAGCTAAAAAAAATTGTGACGATATTATAATTAATTCGATAAAAAATGACAGGTGCTCCGCGAGTTGAGTGCCAGTTGTAATTAATAAATTATGTGGGTTCCTAAGTTTGGTGTTATACAGGGTGTTACAAAAAGGTACGGCCAAACTTTCAGGAAATATTCCTCACACACAAACAAAGAAAATATGTTATGTGGACATGTGTCCGGAAACGCTTACTTTCCATGTTAGAGCTCATTTTATTACTTCTCTTCAAATCACATTAAAAATGGAATGGAAACACACAGCAACAGAACGTACCAGCGTGACTTCAAACACTTTGTTACAGGAAATGTTCAAAATGTCCTCCGTTAGCGAGGATTCATGCGTCCACCCTCCGTCGCATGGAATCCCTGATGCGCTGATGCAGCCCTGGAGAATGGCGTATTGTATCATAGCCGTCCACAATATGAGCTCTAACATGGAAAGTAAGCGTTTCCGGACACATGTCCACATAACATATTTTCTTTGTGTGTGAGGAATGTTTCCTGAAAGTTTGGCCGTACCTTTTTGTAACACCCTGTATATAATGAGGGCGCTAATGACCTCGCCGTCTATGCGCCCTTAAACCATAACAACAACAACAACATGTATATAATGAATCTAGTTCTTGCATCATAATATTGAATCAACTATCAAAGTAGTGCATTTGTTAAATATTTATACTTGGATAAAGAATAGGTTCTTATTGCTAAACGAATTAAAGCAAGGACAGTTAAACATTGATTTAATAAACGCACGTGTTGCAAAGAATCATACAGATTATATGAATTATTTAGGCGCATATATTTGACCAATATCGCACATTTGCATGAAGTGAGTACAAGAATTGAATTGTTCAATAAAGACGCATAACAGTGATGTTAGAGTCTATATGTTCACAAGGGCGACGGTTTAACTGCTTCAATGATGTGTAAATAAGTTACCACATCCATAAACTGGTGAGCACAAGGCTCTCGCATCTTTGCGCTAATGTTAGCCTACATGGGTAGACCAGGATCATTCATAAAACTGCAATTGTGGGGGAAGCATAAAAATTTTTACCAGCGCGTTGATGATGCGAAGACACTAAGTTTGTCTTCTGGTCGTTCCAGCGCGAGGTAGTCTTAAGGGGAAAAAGAAATGCTTCGAATTTAATTATAGGATATTATACCACTGTAGGCGGCATATAACAGACTGCCCTATTACTTTATTAGTAGAGAAGGTTTGATGCGATTGAGACCCAGGTGTTGGTGTTGAAAGGTGGCAACAACTACGTCAACTGCCCGCAGTGGATGTGCTGGTGACGAAAACCTAGGACACTGCTGAGTGATAACTAGCTCGGTCCACGCCGATTTAAGAAGTGAACTTCTCAGATCACCGAGAGACAAATGACTACAGGGAACATCCTTGTTGCATCATTGGTGGACCCCGGAGAATCGTAGTTTGATGCGAAACGGAACACTTCCTGTATTTTTGGATGGTTCAGTGTTCCTCTCCACAGGTTCATGTAAGACAGTAGAAAATTTGTACCAGATACATGCGCGCCCAACTGTCTCACTATTGGCAGCCCATTCAAACACACAGGCGCGTGAGCATCCAGATCCTTCCCAGATAATGAATGCGAATCGCTCGGAAATGTCTCTTCCCGCTCAGCCGTTACTTAAAGCATCCACTTTTTCTTACTGTTTCGGGTACCAGCAAATATATGAAAATACAGAGCCGCCCAAACTAATATTGCGGCGCACATGCTGACTGTAGAATTATTGTTCTTCCGCTGATTTCCACTGTTTATAAATGTGTTTGTAACATACTCAGCAAAACATACAATCAGACAATTCAGGATTCCCGCTAATGAAACTTCAGGATTCTCCACGAGTCGTGTGCTCAGTATTGCAAAAAGAGAAAGAATACAAAGAAACCTTAGGGGATCTGTATTTACTAACTGGACTTCCATGTGATCGTAGTCAAAACTCGTTGCTTTATCAGCCTTTTGTGGTAGAAGAATGACATTTGTCCTCCTGGCTTTAGTTTCTACGTTCACCGGTAACAGTTTCTGTAGAGCAATGAATCTTTCTAACAGGAAGGGCAGTGATTGGACAGACGTTGGGGCGTTGACGGGTGGTGGCTGGCGACTAGACCGTGACAGAGTGGCTGCTACCGATCTCCGTCAGCCGTGCGATCCAATGTGCGGAATTAGTCGCAGGATTTTGACGCTGTGGCCAGCCGTGTAGGTCTCGGTGGAAGGCGTGACACTATCAGCTTAACGAAGAGTGTCCAGAACACGGATATTTCTTCAATGATAAAAAGTATTTCGGAACGGCTCCATCGGTTAATTCAACGTACTGTCAAATAAATACTAAGAAAGGTACTTCTACCGCCACTTTAGTACTGGCGTCTGCGCAAGAAACGCAAAGATCCTATCATTTAGGTATTACAGCCTTTACCTCTTAACACAGTGCGAATACACACCAGTTTATTGGACAATTTGAGCTCGGTCTGCTTCTGTTGGAAAACAAAATATACTGTAAAGGATCTTCAGCTGGTCCATTGGGGGTAACTTACATCTTTCCCGCTAGCCTAATAATCATTTTGAAATAAAGTAATGATTTTTCTGTAACAGTAAATACTTTATCCTCTTTGAATGGTATAAAAATACTATAAAGTATCGGCATGGTTGAGCTTTTTAGTTTATGATATAGGATTTGTATAAATGGCTTTGTGAGAAAAGAACACCCATGCTATTCCTTTAAGGATTATAAAGCATAATCTATAAATAAATTTGCCACCAAACTGAACTAGGTGAAAACAATGGGAGTTTTCTAGCTTGAGATTGTTTTTGAACGGAAAGCAAATTTATTTTAGTTATTAAAGTAAATATTCAGTATCACATCCTATATATTATTTCTAAAAGGTGTTTTTTGTGACGTGCCATCTTTCTCCCTGTATACTGAACCAGAAACGATAAACAAGGTTTCATTTCAAAGATTAAGTTCTCTTCTTTGATAAATCATTAATTAAGAAAGGAATTTTTTTTCGAAATACAACCCGAAAACGGAAAAATTATGAACAGTCAAGGTCACGGGTATGCGACAGTTCAGAGTTTAACTACCAGACTGCGCTAGCGTCGATATGGAGTGATAGCAGTACTACGTATCGACATTTTCGCACGGGGCAGGGTCGTAATACCACTAGATATTTCAGTTGACAAATAAACAATTGTTTCTGCAAAATGAGATAGTTCAGTGTAAATTATAACATAAATTACATTTTGTTTTGTGTTTTAAATTACAACGAGTGTGGATCATATATATGACTAACCTGTATAAAAGTGGTTTCTAATTGTTTCGTAAGCTGTAAGCGTTCTGCTACGTACCTATTTCTGTTGACAAATAAACAATTAATAACAATGAGCTAATTTTTTTTCTCATCCGACTTCAAACCACTAACCTCATTATTCATCGTACATCTTTTCCGCAATTTTCGCACAGACTACCTAGGATAGATGTAACTACTCAATTATGTTTGAAAAGTCCTGTTCTTCTTAGAAAATTTGTGAGCTCAACAAATCCGATTATTTGTTCAGGGAGTGTAAGCCTTACATGAAAAATAAAAATGTTTGATTCAGTGCGTTCGTCCTTCAGTAAAATACAGGAAGGAGTGGCATGTTGGGAACATAGTGCGGTCATTGCCACCACGGTATGTAGGCTACACATTGTGTAATGGTGTGACCTTTTGCTTCTTTTTTGACACTCCGGTGCGGTAGTGAAATGACCCTGCGATCGTTATTTCCCGTAACATGACGGGCGTCAAAACATAAACTTGCTGTGTCACGTCACTTTATGATGTGGAGAATTTTGGGTCAAGGCATAGAACACACAAAGCTGATAAAGGTGGATAGATGACACTATGTTTTATAAAAACTGTATTCAAATACAATGCTCCATATATAGTTTCAAGCTAAGTTACGAGCTTCTAATAGCTGCAATGAAACTGGTTATGTGCTATTATTTTATTATTCTCTGGGTACTTTAGGCTTTCGATGGATATTGTACTCAGTAGTGAATTGACTGATTGGGAATAAACAGTTTCGGGCCTCAAATTACCTTCACATTTTTAGGGACTCACCGCGACGTGGCTATGGTTGGTATGTTGCTCTAAATAATAGGCTCTGGGGCAAAGTAACTGACCGTTCCAGATCTGACACAATGACTGAATACGCCTCATTCTAGATGTTCAAGCATACTTGTGAATTATTTTTACTTATGGCTCTAAGCCTTGTCGACTTTGAGGACATTAGAGACGAGACAAAGCTGGAAGCAAGGAACTGGAACGAATTCATCCATTGCCTTCTGAAGGAATGATCCTGGCATTGGCCTTGAGTGATTTGTGGAAACCGTGGATAACCCATATCTGGATGCCGGAAGGGAATTCGAACTCTCGTCCTCCCGAATGCGCGGCCAGAGCGTTACCGCTCACCCACCACACTTCGTTTGGAATCCCTGTCATTAGAGTAAAATTTTCAGCGCTGAGCTCTTATGATATAATGGGCAGCAAATCATCTACTTCTGTGGGAAGCAGCACATTGGCATTCGCCCAAACCGATTCGGGTAAATCGAGATAAGCCGAAGTTTGGATCGTTGGACTGGGATTCATATGGGGTCTACTTGACAGCTATTTCAGCCACTAATCTACATGTTTCGAAATCTCAGTGCACAAACAAATAGTAATTGTGTCTCACGTTTCCACGATATGTTGATTCAGACCCCTGACCACCAGTGAATTTGTCCGAGGTTTTAAACTAACACAGCTGCAACGAAGAAATAAAAAACTGTTTATGACGCTTATGTGGGTCACAGTTAAAAATAAAACTTTTATTAAAGTTAAACAAAACTGAACAATTAAAGTTATCCTATGGAATAATCTAACATAACTCATTAAGGAAAATTTAGCACAGCAGACTTTTTGAAAAACAAGAGTTATTTCAAAATGATAAAAACAATGTTGCTTTAATTATTGTAATGACATGGTCACAAATAATCAGCAACAAAAAAGGAACATCTCTAAAACATCAGAGTTGAGGCTACTGTTTTACGATAACGTGAAAAAACGTATCAACCACTCTTGAAGTTTTGTTGTCCTCCGAAATTGTCCAACTGACCAAACTTTTAATGCCACATATAAATAATGTGCGTAGAGTAAACTATATACCTCTCGTTACTCATATGACTGTACGTAAGTGATTAATTCTACCTATAATCTAACAACAATAACTTGAAATGAATCTGTGTTTTAAAAATTTGTTACTCCCTGTAAGTACTGGTTCAAAACGACATACCATGACCCTTAACTTGCCCTTGATCTGCTCGAAAATTTGCAAGAATAGTTCCATGGTTCAGATGAAAAGTTAAATTGTAGGCAGAATTGAATTGATGGGATTAATGCAATAGAGAGGACCGAGGTGCATTTCGCGGTCAATAAAAACTGTCACACGAGCGGCCCAACTTTTCTACTATGTATCATAGTCAATGACCACCATGTTTGTAAGTAGAGTGAATCTATATTATGTGCTGTGATTTATGTAGTTATTTCAATATGAAAATAAAATTGAGTACATTTACAGCCACTGAAGATGCCCCACATCACAAGGGTGGAAAAGGAATGGAACACGGAACATAAAGGAATTCTTCCATGGCCTTTTGAAGAAACCATTATGCCATGCGTCTGTAGTGATTTCGAGAATCCAAGGAAAACCGAAATCTGGATGGTTTGACGGGGGTCAGAATCCGCATCCTCCTGAATGTAAGGCCCTAGCATTACAGCTCACACACAACGCCGGTGGCAAAACGCGTTTGGTGAATAAACATTAATCAAAACAATTGTCAATAGACAGTGTTTAATTTAAAAACATTTGTTAATATTAATATAATTTCAGCAAGCGTCCTGGTGGTTCAGTGGTTAAGGCTTCTGATTGGAGATGGAAAGGTCGTACCCTGTCTCGGCGTGGATTTTCATAAGCCCTTAACCTGCCCTCCACCTCCTCCACAGTTTGCCGTGTAATGTGAAGTACACCAGAACGCTTCCGTGGTTGGGATTCCACGTTAAGGCTCCTCTTCACAATCGCCCATGATAGGAGATAAAAAAAGTGGCCATCATCGTCGCAATCATGGGTTGCTGTCTACACAATCGTGATGCCTCCTCTTCACAATCGCCCATTAAAAAAGTGGCCATAATTGTCGAGATCATGAGTTGCAGTATGTGAATTTTCATTTACTGTCTGTTGTCTTTTGAAAATGGACGTCAAAGTGATAGCGTCTTGTGGTGATCACGGATTGATAATTTCCTCTATGTTACACAAGCATAATTTTATAGATTCCTTGAGGTTTTGTTTGTTGTGTTGGTTGCTAAGAGAGATATGGCTGAGTCGTGATACTGAATTCAATCATCGCAAATTCCATTTACGAACCGTGCAACCTCAGAAGGAAGTCAGATATAAATGTTATATGTGTAGTTTCGTCTGGTGTTGGAGGAACATTGTAAAATAATTAATTTACTGAATAAAAGTTATGATTAGTACAAAGAAAGGCTTACGAATCTTTCATTAATCAGATAATTTCTATGACGTATTTAAAAAAGAAGAAAAGGCGACAGTATAACTAAGGAAGAGATGACCATAATCTTCCGGAAATAACTGGAAAACATTGAATAAGTACCAGGCAGAAACGAGGTACAAAGATAAATTACACAGGCTGCTGATATCTATTTGCTTAGTACGTATAACCATTATCGGAATGAGCATAAAAATAAAATCAAATAAATCATGTAAAATATTGTACTGGGTGTTAGGCAGCTCTTGCCTGCGACTTCGTTTCCGCTTCTTCGTCCATAAACATATTTTTTTTCCCCCCAGACAAACCATGAATAAACAACGAGCCGAACTTTTAGCAGAGCCATCATCAGAATTTGATAACTTCGATCACATGTCATCAAGTGACTTTGAATACCTAGTGCAAAAAATATCTCCATCGGTTGCGAAAAAAGTCATATTTTGGACCTCTGCCGTGCGACTGAATGATGGGCGATTGTGTGGATACGCGCACTATCATCGGCACGCAGTCCTTTTGATGTACGGAAAACTAACCGATCGCTCACGATTACTCACCATTATAGGCGATGATGGGCACTCACAGACGATTATGCCCTCTACACTATCGTGCGTGCCTACAGTCGTCCATCATTGGCGAATGTGAAGAGGAGCCTTTAAACTTATATCCCCTCAAGGGCTAACAACGCAAGCAACAAAGCAAGTTCAATCAAAACTTATGCTTCAAATGGTCCTAGTCGACTCAAAAGAACATATACAGGTATGTGTATATATATTTATTGTCAGCTCAAGATTAAATAGGCATGAGTGTAATTAAGGAATTAAACTAACAAGGCCTTAGGAAGAGAAGAAATGTAAGTCAAACTGCTTGGTAACAATAAACTTCTGTGAAGTTTCACTACATTAACAGATATAAAATGCTAATATATTGTAAGGGCCACCTCGCGCTTTTCTCTTATCTTTTGAAACACTTTGAACATGAGTCGTTCGGACTGTATTTCTTTTCCGGCCACAGGTCAAAATCATCACACTTCTCTTTATGTGAAAAGTTACCTTCAGGCCATTGCTTGTATATGAACGAAGATCTCACAGACCAGTACTACATTTTTTTGGAGAAGAAAAAAAGGGAAAATTAGATCTATTTGCTTTGGTAGCACGTGGAAACAATCACTTAGATGTGACAATTAAATTTTTCCCGGCGTATGGCTTACAAGAATTCTTCTCTGGTATTCTGACGGACACTTTCTTCTTTCCACAACGTTTCGGCAGCGACATCCGCTGCCTTCTTCAGGTGAGTTGTCATAGCGAAGTTACCATTGCGACAACACAGCATCGACTGTGAATGCCTCGAAATCCTGACTCCTATAAGTACCCAGCGGCTGGCCACTGGAAAGAAGAAATTATCCGGCAGAGTACCCGTTAAGAATCCTTCGATGTGTAATTCCTTATGATACGTAAAATCAATAATACCAACTTTCACACCTTCCACATTAGAACCTTCCAAGTTTTCCGGTATTAACTTCAAACACCTAACAACCTGTGCTAGTTACCAAATTTTAATTTAATTTGCAGAGATTATTGTTTATTGCTACATTTGTACACATTTTCTAAAAGATCATACTCCACCATACACCTTCGCGCAAAATCTATATTGATCTCTCAGTGTTGTTTCTAAATTTCAAGAAGAAATTCTTTCAAAGAATAAAGTTTCCCTTTCTTATGCCCTTACCGAGCGTGGTGGGTGAGCGGTTATTGGTCTGGTCTCGCATTCGGGAGGACGCCGGTTCGAATCCCCGTCCGGGCATCCAGATTTGGGTTTTCCATGGTTTCCCCAGATCACTCCAGACGAATGCAGGGATGCTTCCTTCAAAAGGCCATGGCCGAATTCTTTCCCTCAGTCCCTCTTGTCCTCAGTCCCATCCCGCCTCTAATGACAGCAAAGTCGACGAGGCGTAAAGCCACAAGTAAAAAAAAAAAAAAATCTTACTCCCTTAAAGTTGCCACATTATACAAATAAATCTTATTTCGCGTATAACCTTCCACCGAGGTAGCGTGTCAGTTTGATCTGGTATCGAACTTATGACCTGCTGCTAGATAGAGTGAGCTGCACCGTGTGGACACGTCCGCCCCAGAGAGGGGCAAGTGTAAGATTACAAACTCCCGCATCAACTACACGACGCAGGCGGACCATGTCTTCTAACGGAACTTCCAGGCTCCTCAGGGACACAAGTTCCAAACATGCTAAGGCGTTCTCTGCCTGCGGTGATACGAATTAGCAGGGTCGTCGATTCAGTAAAGAACTGTACCTTTCTGAGATGATCCAACCTTTTTTTTTTTTTTGCCTATTGCTCGTTACATTTTAGGCAACCATTTTGACGCTAAAGAGACCTTACCTGCAATTTTCATGACCAAAAGTGATAGAGATAATGTAATAAGACCTTTAACAAAACCTTTGTTTACATTCTTTACTGGTGAAGCATGATCCTTGGTTATTAAAGTTAAAACAGCAATATCTAGCACTTCAAGATTCAGTGTTGAAATGTAAATCCGGCTACTTGGTGCTGCTTATTTATTAATTGCGGCATATTTTAGAGATGAGATTAGATTTATTTTCAAAAGGGAGTAAAACAGATGAGCCAGACTTTACTTGTATGGAAATATAAACTTCCATTTACTATGAATAAACTTACATTTTATGATGGAAAACCAATTAGATTTAGGGTATGAGCAATGAGATTATCAGATGTCTTGATCTAATAAATGTATTATCTTATAAGTACAATTTCCTTGCCCGAAGAGCATCATCTTTGCAGTCATATTTGTAGTAGGTTGCCAGTTTTAGTCCAAATTCGGTTTCGTATAACCTGAAACACAATACGTATCTTTCTAAGACTTCGTATTTGCCTCCCATCTCTCAATAATGATTTAGTCGGCTTTTAACAGTAAAAAGTGTCAACACAGCCGTTCTTACAATATTAATTATCACTTTACCACAGGCAGTATGTGGTATCTTACAGAGCGATTCATCTTTAGTTCTCACAACACGAAAACTTCTCTGTAAGTCATCATGTTACAAGATTATCACAACTGAGATCGTTTACAGACGGAGGACTTTTTTTTTAACTGCTTAACGTCTCTTAACAGCGAGGTCTTTAGAGACGGGAAAGGATGGGGGACAAGGAATGGTATGGAATTCGGCCATGGCCTTTTGAAGGAAGCATCCCGGCATTTGCCTGGAGTGATTTGGGGAACCCAAATTTGGATGCCCGGACAGGGATTCGAACCGACTTCCTCCCGAATGCGAGGCCAGAACGCTAACCGTTACACCACCAATCTCGGTACTAAGTAATTAATAACCTGCTGATACTCATCACGTTTATAGGACAAATTATAGAGATATTGGCTGTTCATTGATGATGTAGCGCCGGTCAAGGAGCGACCACATAGTCTGCAAACGTTACCTATTTGAAGTGTGCAGAAGAATGGTTTTCGCCGGCAAAGGAAGTGAAGACGCTATTGAAGGCCCTTGGTCACCGCAGTATTCTGTCAAGGACAACCAGGTGTTCTCTATCGTCGCCTCGTACGGTTGTGTCAATACCATCTTTTTGCTACCGAGCCCGGTCGGTGAACGGTAGCGCCTGGGCTTGACATTCGGGAGGACGCGTGTTCGAATCATCGTGGGAGCATCCAGATTTCGGATTTACACGGTCCCCAAAATCACGGCAGACCATGGCCGAATTTCTTTCCGTTCCTTGTCTCCAGTCCTCTCCCTCCTCTAATGATACGTATGATGTTTCGGCTACCTGCGTGTTACTCAAAGTTATTTTTCCTTTTCAGGAGCATAATTTTTGAAACACGTACAAAGCTATCGTACGTTCCTTACAGCGCCTGTTGTTAAGTATCCATCCGTGGGTTAATCTGAAATGCTTGTCTATTTTATTAGGCTGAATACTGGATACACATCACTCAGACGGCACTCGGAATGAATTTTCCCAACAGATAGAACGTGTTTCGGGAATGGAAGTGTACTCCGGTTGTAGAAAAGGCAAAATAATAAAAATGGAGGAATTCATAAAAAATTGTTTATCTCTATATTTACTGTTTACAGTGCAAGGAATTGGATTGTCATAGATATATGTTAAAACAAGGTATCATTTAACCATAATATGGCATGATGTATTACTCAGCATTTTTATCAAATAATTTATTTATTATTTTCACGCCACACCATCTAACATATAAATATAAAATCGAATGAATAAAATAATGAAAAAATGTCAGGCTGCCTAAATAATAAATAAAAATTAGTTTTCCCATATTAGTAGAGGAATATGTATATAAATTTGAGTGTAACATGAGTGTTAAATATATCATGAATGATGACTGCAAATGCAGTTAATTTTTCGATTGTTTATTTTTCGAAGTTGTTTCACTTCATTCCCAGAAACATTTCTTTTTATAATGGAAGGAAATGCGCTTGATAAATAAACAAAAAATCAATTGTATTGGCACTCATTATTGATTACATATTTATAATTAAACGTCCAATTATGAGTGTAAAATATGATCGAAAAGTTTGCTTTCATGATGGTTACATACATGCATTTCTTCAAATTATACTTTACAGTAGTAATGAAAACTTTCCATCCATTGAAATTAAGAAACCAAGGCTTCAAACATAACATTAACTTTGAGTTTTTTTTTTTTTTAATGTTGTTGCCCACCTCTAGCAGACTTACCTAATTATTAACTTCAATTAAAATTTCTCAATTCTATCAGAGCTTTTTAGGTAATTGCTTCAAGAAGTAAAGAAATATAAATACTAAAATCTCACAAGGACAACTGAAAACAATAGCGATGATGAAAGAATTTGACTCAGATGTTTATTACTCGAGATAGAGTGTCTAAAAAATGTAAAGAACAGGAAGCTTTGGTACTAGTTATAATGCATGAATTTTTTTAAAACAAATGTTCGCACTATGAAGTTAATCACGTTTCAAGTAACTTGTTTGTCGAGTCTAAAAATAATCCTCAGGCTTAGCATTGCGTAAATGGAGTAGAGGCGAGTTTGCAGTGTTCTCTGTGCGAGTACATTTCAAAGAGAGGCATTTCGGTAAGGCTATTTGGTGTTCCGGCAAGCGGTAATCAGTGTGTGCCGTAACGAGAGGAAGTAAGCCTTAGCGCCGTTTGTTTGTAGTGTGTAATGGGTGCTGAGCTCCGCACTGTCTGCAGTTTCATTATGTAGCGCCTCGTTACTCTCTACCACACCAAACACCGGCTGGATAATCACGTACCCAGCCCTTAACGAAGTCTCTTTAAACGGAAACATTTTCACCTTTCTATTACGACTAGTTTCAATACTAAAAAGCATTATAGTTTGGAAAATTTTCGTTTGAACTTCAGCAATGTGGTTTATGCATTACCCAGACACATCTTCCTTATTTTCAGCATGATGACTAAGTGGCTGGCTAAGTATTACAGTTTCTGAGTCGAAAATTGAGCCATAAATATCAAAATTATACTAAACATCAAATACAGCTTTCGATTTTATGGCCTTAAATTGTCAAATTTAGTTTTTGACTGTGTTTCAGAACCAAATTTTTCATTGCCTTGAGTTTCATAAACTACCATATATCCATGTCATTCTCCGTATTAGATTCATATAGTAAAAAGTCTTATCATTCTAAGGTGTGGCAGTAATATATTGTTGAAGACTTGAAATGTAAATACCTGGCATAACATTTGTTAAAAAAAAATCATTTGGGGAGGACACATTGGACAGGTGGTAGGCTAAGGTTTCAAAATCATTCGCTTATTGGAGAGAGAGAGATGAGGGGACGTACCAGAGAAGTGGGTAAAAAAAACTTTGGTCAGCTCATTGCTCGAAGTTGGTGGTTTTATGGGACCCAAATACAGGAATTGGAGGAGGTGCAAAGAAGGGTCACTATATTTATCTCTGGAAAATACTGCAGAACACAATCAGTAACTGATACGATATAGGATTTATTGAAAGATGGGAGGAGCGTGAAGAGAGTTATGGGAGTGTACAAGGCGCACGGTTATATTAGTGATGACGCGTGGAAGGATATTCGTGGAAGAATTGAGAATCGTGCATGGAAGGGAAAAGTTGATCATGTCCACAAGCGGGCACTCGATTTCAAGGATAAGATTGTTGTAAAATTTTCTTTCGTTGGTAAGGGGGTAAGGGATTGGAGTAAACTACTACGAAAAATGATGAATAATTTACCAAAAACGCTGAAGAAATTTGGAACTAAAATTCGGAGACGGCATCGGTAATCGGGTACAGGATGTGTAGGGAAACTACCACCAAAGCGTGCGCTCCATCGGAATTCAATTAAAATTAATTTAAGGAATAATATTGCACGGAACGAATTAAATTTACTATCGGCATTTTTAAAATGCAAGGAACTTTAAATTTATATCATTTTTAGTACAAGTATGTTAGTATACGTCAACGCAACCTCATTAAACTTGCTCATTTAGTTTATTTTGCTCACAGATTGTGAAGTATATTAGATTTAGTGCGTTCAGTTTTTGTCATTTAAGTAAAGGTTGGTGTCTATTGGGATCATATTTAAACGACCAGGTATTAAGGTTTTTTTGATAGCCTGACTGCAAATGTAGTCCAAAACTGATAACCTTGACGACACCTCGTGTCTCTATTTCTTGTGAAAATATTGAAATATATTTTAGCCCTCTACTTGACGATCTGTATACATCGACAACTCACATGCTGGGGTAGAAATGTGTTTTTATTTTCTTTGGATCTTCATTTATTTATTTGTAACCCATCTATAATATATATTTTACATAATTTTAAATACGATATTCGGTTCTGGCTCAACGTAATACTTAATAGGCGCAAATTGGAAGTCTTAAAATGATTCTTTTAATTTGTTGTAGGCCTGTGATAGCAGAGAGCTCCGAATACTTTTGGATACAAATTCTAAAAAGAATTTAAATTGTTACGAGATATTTCTTTGTGAGTTTGGCTTGTTCTGGCAGTGATTATGCCGGTTTTAGGAATGATGACTTATTAGAGGGTAGCATCTATGAACCGATTTCAGTGAATGTTTAGAACACAGTTTCACTTTTAGTTTTCATGCAATTTACGTCACAAGCGTGCATAATTATTTTGCTGTAATTTCAAATAAACTGATCTAATGGAAGCTTGTTATCGGTAATTAACAACATGTTCTTATACTATAAAATTTTTCTCATGGCTTGTTCTCTTCACGGTAATCTTCTTGCACAGATTGGCTGAGTTACGCTGGCTATGAACACGTTTTCTCAATACCCACGTACATTTTTGATTGCTCATTATTACCTGAAGGACGGGACATTTAATCCAATAGTTTGTAACTATGCAGCAATCTTTTATTTGTTTTTAAATTATAGTTTAAAACATTTATACAGTAACAGATCGCGACGTCACCTCAGTCATAAGTATTTAAATTTTGAAGTGCAATTTGTTCAAATAAGATTACAACCACAGACTTTTAAATAATTTCATTCAACGTTTAATGTCATTTCACTGCAGTTGTAATAGAAATTTTTAATTCATTAATAGCTCTAATACCTATTTTGCTTATCATTTAAAATTGTTAAATATTGCTTTCACTACAATCTTAATGTTTTGATAAAAAGCCACATTTTGAATGACTGGCGACCCAATTTATTTCATAAACATTCGACCATAAATGACTTCTTTCGTACTTTTAGGCAAGATCCCAGTCTTGTAAGTAGATTTATAAAAGTTTAGTTTTTAATAGATTCTGAGAAGCCACTAAAATGTAACAGTCTTGTAAAGTAATGTTATAAGATAATGGATTAAATTTTCTGTGTTAATTAACCTTCAGAGATGACTGTCTGACTAGTACAAATGTTATGAAAAGTCTAATAAAAGAAGGAAACACGTGTAACGTAGAATTCTACTTATACTTATAAAGTTTTAGGTGATAATTGATAATTTTCTTGTTATACTCGTCATAACCGATTTACTACAAGGAAACTTACAAAATATTGCCAGATATCCATGTAAATCCTCTGAGAAGTTTTACATACACCAGAAATTATCTAAATAAATAGTAGTTTGCAATTTAATAACTGCAAAAAGAATATTAATTTAAATTTTTTTTTTTTCCTGAATTCTCAACAGCATACCTTCATAGGAGCATGCGCGATAGAAAATGAATTGTCAAGAATGTTTAATTATTTTCACCTCTCCTTTCAAGTCGGAAATCCATTAGGCCTATTATGTTACCATCCTGATACCATCTCTGTATCTCTACTGCCTTTTTTACCTAGTGAGCTACAGTTTAAGTTATACGTTATTCATCAGCAGTGTCCGATTGGATGTTGTTGACCCATTGCTTTCATTGCCGTTTCAGTAACCTGTGTGGTGCTTGGTTTATTGTCTCTTGTGTGGTAGGTACAGCGAACAAAATTACAAACATACATATGTGTGTATGAGTGAAACTGCATATATTTTTAATTTACGTTTACATGCACGTGTGCTCCAATGCGCACATTGAACGTTCAGCATCCTGAATGTAACCGTTGGAAACAATGTTAACCATTACATGAGCAAGAGGTAAATATGCTATTTATATTTAAATGTAAACTCCGTGAATGTCGCATACTTGCCGTCTGGCGATGTAGTGCCAAAGTAACTAAAGGAGTATCAAAAGTACTAAATCAGAATCTTCAGGTTATACAATTTAGGCAGACTATAAAATGACTTTAGTTTCTGGACATACTTGTAGCTGAATTACTAGAATCATTGTTATTAACAGTTTTGGGTTAATCTTTTAAACTTACACGAAATTGTATTAGAGACGTGGAGTGTTGTAAAATCTGTTAAGTCAGTTTTCCGGTTTTTCGGCTAAAGTCCTTTTGTAAGTCAGAGTATTTGTCCTCGTTTCTCACTACTTCAGTTGTTACTCTCCTATATCTTTGGATTTCCGTGAAACTCCATCAAGTATCCAAGTTGGAGTAAACCCTCTGAGTATAATATTATTCATTTTCATCCTGATATCTCATACAAGAAAGTATTATACATATATCCTTGGTATATTTTAATTAATTTTTCACGATTCTAAAAAGCAATTATAGTACTACACAGTAAACATTACAAAAGATTAACGCAACATTCAATTAATTCCCGGGAGGGTCTCCAACTTGAAAATTACTAATTTAATTTACCGGTGTTAAACCAGTGCGTCAAGCAGCAAGTTGAACAGATCATACTGTTATTACTACACGTTATTATTTTACCAGTGGTTATGGAAACAGAGTTGAAACGGATAATTTGTAAAGAACAAAACATTTTCTAATTGATGTTTAATTTAAGCCGTCGCGACGGTATAGCCCTACACAAGTTTCACATGCGGAAAATTCTGGGAACTAGTCTTTTTAAATAATGATTTTCACCCGAAAAATTTCCTATACTAGTTTACAGTCAATATGAGATTTTTTTTTTTACCGAGCGTGGTGGGTGAACGGTTAACGTTCTGGCCTCGCATTCGGGAGGACGCGGGTTCGAATCCTCGTCCGGGCATCCAGATTTCTGTTTTCCATGGTTTCCCCAAATCACTCCAGGTGAATGCCGGCATGCTTCCTTCAAAAAGGTCACGACCGAATTCCTTCCCGTTCCTTGTCCCCAGTCCCATCCCGCCTCTAATGACCTCAGCCGTCGACGAGGCGTAAAGCCATAAGTAAAAAAAAAAGGGAGATTTTTTCTGCGTTTTACTATGTTTGATACATTTTGATGTGTTGTCTTGTTTACTAGAGGATCTGAAATAAATTAAGACGTCATATATTTCTTGCTTGTGTAATTTAATTTTGTGGTTATTACAAATTAACTGCTTCTTAGAACGAGTGGGTATTAGCGAAAGAATTTTGAAAATATTGCAGGGCTGTAATGGGTTCGGTAAGCCTTCGCATTAAGACGTATTTCACTCTGAAGGCCTATTAGTTGCTCCCGACCAACGCGCTTCGTGTTACACAATATAACATAGCACGCTAATTTATGGCGAAGAGGGGGTCGAATGAATATGGAAATAAGTAACCACTCTCTCCGTACTTTATAAGGCTCGAGATTAAATTACGCAAATTCTGTGCCGCGCTGCCGATATCCCGGCCCCACCACTCTCTTTATCGAAGGAGTTTTAAGTTGGGCCCCTTTTGAAACTATTTAATCAGCTCCTGCAAGTTTCCTCCACTTGTCCCCGCCACGAGCTTCCCCGCTGGCGGTATTTCTCCCCTAAGCCGCCTGCTGCCGTCAAATGCACTGTTCCTGTAGCTCTGCTGAGTAACGGGCACCCCCGGGCTGTAAACGGAGTGCTCCGGCCTCGCACCAGCTGCAGTCGACGATTTATTAAGAAATCCTGCAGCGCAGGACGCACTTGTAAAATTGGCGTGGAGACCCCTCGTACATTTGAACTCTAAATTCTGTTGAATTTTAAGGGTGCGCAGGCTGTTGTGATATGGGCGAAGGTTACGTTTTGTGCCTTTACGACGAGTATATATATATATTACGTTATACCGAAGAAAGGTCCTGTGCTTTAAAAAGGTGGTTTACGGAAGCGTTCCATCTCACACATTTTGTACAATAGGGTAATTCAAAATGATTGTCGGGGTTTAAAAAATTCCTGCACTTAGCATAACTGATATACGAATTTGGATCTTATTTTGATGTGTAAAGAAACTCATCAAATTTTTTTTTTTACATCCATTACAAATGTTCGATATGTGCGCCCTGTGTCTCTCTGCACACATGTATGCGATAGTCCATTTCATCCCATACGCGACGCAGCATGTCATCAGAAATGTTTACAAAGGTGGCCCTGATCCGTTCTCTCAGTTGCGGGATAGTCGCAGGTAGAGGAGGAAGATAAACTTGATCCTTGACGTAACCCCACAGAAAAAAAAATCACATGGGGTTAAATCTGGTGAACGAGGTGGCCACGCCATGAGGATTTGGTCACTGTCGGCTCCGCGTCCTATCCATCGCTGCGGATATTGTTCGTTGAGAAATGTTCTGACCTCCCGATGGAAATGAGGTGGAGCACCATGTTGTTGGAATATGAAATAATATGAAATCATCCGCCTCTTTCAGCTGAGGCAGCAACCACTCAGAGACCATACCGAGGTAAGTTAGTCCTGTTACTGTCTGTTCATTAAAGAAGAACGGGCCGTACACTTTCGCCTTGGAAACAGCAGCGAACACACACACTTTAGGAGAATCACGCTGGTATTCAATAAAAGCACTGGGATTTTCTGTCCCCCAAATCCGCACATTATGCTTGTTAACTTTCCCGCACAAGTGAAAGTTCGCTTCATCACTAAAAATGAGTTTATTACAAAACCCATCTTCTTCCATTTTTTCTTGCATAATGTTGCAAAACGTGAGACGTTTGCGATGGTTGTCAGGTGTTAAAGCCTGAAGCAGCCCTAGGCGACAGGCTTTCATTTTTAGGTGTTTTCGTAGCACGCGCCAAACTGTGGTTTGCGGGATGTTCAGTTCTCTGCTGCCTCTTCTGGTTGATTTCCGCGGGCTACGTTGATAAGCTTCTCTGACGCGGTTCACGTCGACTTCCGACACAGAAAGGACGCCCACTGCTTTTCCCTTTGCACAACCAGCCCTTCTCCACGAACTGCGCATACCACCTCCGAATGGAATTGTGTGAAGATGCATCCTTCATAATTTTTTTTCGAAAGTGCCTTTGGACAACGGTAACTGACTGACACACGTGAAAATCTAGTGTGCAAAAAGCCTTCTCTATAGCGTTAGCTGCCATATTGCAAACACTGAGATCTGGTGGAACTACAAGATTAGCGGCTGCTACAGAACAAAAATTTGAGAGTTTATCTATTCATCCATGTAAAAATAATACTTGTATGTTTAGTACACAGCCGGTAAAAAATTCATGAAACCCCAACAATCATTTTGAATCACCATGTATGATGTTTGGCTATTAGGCCATAGAGTCAGCTCAAGTATTATGGTTTTCTCAATACGTATGCGACTGAATGTCGATAGCATATTTATTCAACAAAGTAAAGACAAGACAGGACGGACAAATCAATTAATACTGTCACGAGGTTGAACGAGCAATGCGACACAACTTACCCGTCCGTCTAGCCCAGCTTACTGTCAGCTGAGATTATATGGCTTCCAGTCGACATCTTTAAGCATTTTGCTAGGAAAAAAGAGAGCAAGAACTTAACTACGGGTGAGTGCAAAGAGATGCAGCTAAGCTGGATATATTGTAGGAAACTTGTGAAAAGTATATAGTACAGGGTAGACGCACTTTCAAGCTGTAGAATACCACCGATTTTATGGTAGTTGCCTTTCTGAGCCAGCGGAGGGTGAAAAAGTGATACATTTTGCCATATACGTTGATGCATCGTGATTTTTGAACTACTTTCCAAAAATTCTCATTATCAACTCAATCTAAAGTCGCCTTTAGACGATCCGACCTGGTCTCACTAAGTCAGAGCCACGCCTCTTCGGCACGGAAATCGGGTCTTCTAAAGTGAGTTCCTGGTCACGTTTTTTGTGGGACACCTGAGAGGGAGATCGAGTGGGAATGCCGGCCGATGTAGGATGAAAAGGTGGGGAGGAAGTCGGGCCTCCAACACACTTCCCTGAAACTTCACCCGATTGTGCTCACACAACGAAGTATGACTATCAACCTTTCCTCTGCGGTCACTGCTTCACCCATCACCGTAGCTTTCTTTTCTATAAAAGCTTTTACTGATTTCAATACATTCTCAAAAACTTCAAGTACCATCAGCAAGAAATTTCGGAAATCTTGACCATCCAACACATATAAGATTCTAATGTGACTGAACGTATGATTTTCTATATAACCGCTTAGCCCACGTCTTTATCTTTTTCCTTGGCTTTCCGCACAATGTCAAAACAGTCAGCGTTACTACACCAAGAATTTGTGGTTTTGACAAATATGGGTGGATGCTTATTTAATTTAAATACTAAATATTAGAACAAAATTTGTAACTATCTATTTTTATTTCTATTAATATTGAATGGAACGTACAAATTTCAGAGCAAGATGCATATACGCGTCGTCGTAGGCTGCTAGTGCGGTACTAAACAGATAGGGTCAGTCGACGGGAGGAAAGTGAGATCGGGAACGGTTCGTCTAAAGGCCCCTTAAACTTTGTTTCAAACTCGCTTCACTGAAGTCTAGTGGTGGGAGAGAACGCCTGTGATTGGCTGGACATTAACGTGATTGTCAGGCAAACACTTGTGTGGGCTCGCTTTGGCACTGAGGTTCTGAGAGAGGAGTGCTCACTTTAGAGAGCGGAATTGTTTCTCCCGCAAACACAAGAGTTTTGTCGCTGCTGCTGGTCTGGTTTAGTAAAGCAAACCGCCTCTCTTATCGCTAATAGTTACCAGAAAATAAATATATATGGCAATACCACCAACGCCAAGGCCAGAGTTGATTTGGATACCCTTTGTAATATGTGGCCACATACTGTATAGCACAAATAAATATACAATGCCTGGTTTCCATATACTGTGAAAGTTTCGAAGCTAAGAATGGTTACTGAATCTAACAGGAAATAGATGGACACTAAGATGGCCCGGTAGACATGAGTGACTGGCAAAATAGAAACGTAGCACTAATCCTCCACGTCCGGTAACACAAGACGTAGGAATCGCCTTTTACACGAACGGTTTAACTCCGAAGTTAGCCAATTATAAACAAACGGGAGGTGTTTCTAAGGAAAAATGGATATAGCAATTATGAATACTTCTGACTGGGGCAGTCAATATAGATTGAATGAGGCGCAAGTGCAAGGACGTAAACACTTGCCTCACAATAGCCAGCGGGACACGTGTGCTTTAATAGAGTCACGGAAAGACAGAGGATGCGCTTTCCGGCGAACGGAGGCCGTTGTAAAACCATGCATCAACCATCCCGCTGGGCTGGCTCAGTACGAAAGACAGCTGGGTGAAGGGCAGCAGCGACGACAAAGCATTGGGAAGAGTTGCGAAAAGTTAGGGGGAAGCAAGAAACTTTCTAAGGACTCGCGCTGTGGATAACATCAGAGACACAGCGACCTATGCAAAAGAAAACAACACGCCATTCCGATTTTTAAAATATGTTTCATGAACCTGACAATCAACA
The DNA here is from genome assembly GCA_031002005.1 of Vandiemenella viatica. Lineage (NCBI taxonomy): Eukaryota > Metazoa > Arthropoda > Insecta > Orthoptera > Morabidae > Vandiemenella > Vandiemenella viatica. Next base: position 187,579,245 of record JARYHS010009186.1, read on the forward strand.
CGAGAGAAACTCTTTGTATCTGCCCGAGGGTTGGATACGAAAGCATGAGGTGGGAGAACGCTGTCCCGAAGCAGGGGAGTGGAGATAAAGACTCAGACGGACTTGCCACCACCATCATCTGGGAGGTCCGAGGTGCTATTCACCGTCACCGGCAGTGTCGTCAGCAGTGCACGGACTTGGTACTGCGCTACAGAACACTGTGACAGTTTGCAACATGTCAAAAGGCCCGTAAAACGCCCTTGAGCAATTACTCAGAATAGCTATAGACTTGTTAAATGAGACTTTTGAACTTACACTTTGTGTAAATATCAAATCTCGTCCTCAGAACAAAATTCATTGGTTTGTGAAATAAATTCCTTATTTGTTTTGAACCCATTTTTAAATCCTTTGTAACCCACTGGGACATGTCATGTGCGGGGCTCAATATTAATAACATTCAAGTTGATGGAATATTTTTTTTTTTTTTTTTTTTTTTTTTTTCAGTGCGCCTAACAAGTTTTAAATAAAAGCAAAAGATAATATGAGGTTGGACATTCAGAGAGTTTGGACGCTGTTCTTAAAACAAAAAAATTTCGATTTAAAAATGTATGTTTGTTGTAATTTTAATTATTGAAAAGTTTCGCTTTTGCTTGTCACTAAATTAATGGTTATAAAAATCTTCATTCTATGCATAATAATTTGTAAGCCCAGGCTCATTCAACCAACTTGTATGATCCTGCGTGTAATGTCACATGCATTTGGAAGCTGTATAAATTACAATAAAGCGAAATGAACTTTCAGCAGTATGGCACCCAGTATGGTATGGTCAATAAGTAACGCCGAAGAAAGTGTTCATTAAAGTTGATTCGAGGAAGACCTTCTTAATTATGGTGTTCGGACATGCTGCTCGATTCTGATCCAGACGTCAAGTCTCAGTCTATGTTGGAGTCTGCTTCCGTTGGTAATACGACTGTTACTTAATCTGATGACTGGCTGACTGAAGCCGTTGGTTACGAGTTGGCTACGAGTTGTGCGAAATCATCACCAGCTGACCGCCGCTGATGGGACGAGCTAACGTTTCTGGACATCGCACCTTCTAGAGCTGTTTACATCATGATTGATAATTCACGATTTTAAGAACATTACAGAACTGAGAAAGTTAGCTGCCGTTCCAGACATTATAATTTATGTAACGTTGTTTAAGCCATGAACTACTCAGATTTACAACAATGATTCTCACACCCAGGTTCATCGATAAAATTAGGAAGAAGGCAAATCGGCATAACTGTAGAAGCAGAGATATAGACGTTGCGAGGATTTGGTTCCATGCATTTCTCCTGAAGATTCCAATAGGAGTCGCGCAAGCATTGCCGTTGAAAATCTTCCATATAACTCCATATTTTGTACACTGCATATATTAAATATTATATTGTTCGCATAAGTACCAATACATGTATGACGGACAGACTGCGTGATTTCAGTATGTACACGAAAAACATACATCTTACTGTTTTCTTTCGTTCGCTTACATCGGCAACATAGGTTTCTGCTTATAGTTACTTTTGAGTCAGACATCATCATCATCTTCAACCATCTTCAGTTTCCCTGGTGCGGTGTAGGAGCCCTCGTCACCTTTGTCTGTCCACGTACGTTTCCTCTTCTTGGACTCTAGACCATGATACACCTTTCTCCTGTAGATCCAGTTTCACGAGATCAAGCCGTCTCCTCCTGGGCCGGCCTCTTGGTCTTTTCCCCTTCAGTTATTTTTCCAGACATATCCTCACTGTCCTCTTTGGGTTCATCCGCTTGACATGTCCCAGCCATCGCAATTTTGCTTTGGCAATTTTTTCGCTAAGAGTTTCATTGATTGGAGTCTCTTTACGGATCACTTCATTCCTGACCTTGTCTCTTCTGGTTTTCTATAGCAGTGATCACAGGAAAATCATCTCTACCGTCTGGAGTCTGTTTTAATTTCTGCTGATAGTGGTACATACTGTACGTTGTAATGGGTAAGAAGTATACGTCATACAATAAAAGCTTGACTGTAGTTGGAATACTCGTCCCACAGAAGCTGCATAACTTGATGTTAGAACTGGTCTCCTACTTGTACCCTGTTAGTAATTTCATTCTGGGATCGTCTGTCAGAAGTCACTTTACTTCCCAGGTACTGAAAATTATTAACCTGATTCAATTTCTCACCATACAGGTAAATATTTGCCTTCATATTCTGACTGCCGACAGCCAGTACCACTGTTTTTGTGTAACTTATTTTATGGCCAAATTCCTTAAAAGGCTCATTCCAGATGTTCATTTTCTGTTGTACGTCTTCTTCTGTATATCCCCAGTCTATATTTTATCGAAACATCAAGGGTGTATGTTCGGTTCGAATCAAGGAAAACAGTTGTGCACTGTGTCGTGTCGCTCAATTCGAAGTTAAATAAAGATGTTTACATTGAAATAATGAGGCAGAAAATAACGAAGTTATCAGCACAGGACACGCCGATGTGACGTGACGTTCTCCGCGAAAAAAAGAGTAAACAAGCAATCAGTGGAAGTCAAATTATGTAGTGTCCGAGTAATAAGCTGATAGCGTGCAGTGAAATAAAGTGACACGGACGCGCTGGGACGGAATCAATTTTGATTGCAATTTGAGCTCAAATGAACGCTCCTATACCTGCGCGCGTTATAACATATTTGGCAGGCTGCCGGTGCTGAGTGGATCTCGCATTACATGCAATGTACTACCTGTCGGGCAGCGGACTGGAGGGTGCGCACTCGAGTCCGCCTCGTGAGGGCTAATTACCTTCGACGCCAGAGTGGCTCTACAACCGAGCGCGGAAACTCGCGATGCAATTATTCAGCGCTCGGAAAGGCTGGAGGGTCGGCGGCTGTTGTAGGCTGGACTCGCCGCAGATCAGAGCTGCTCTGCAGAAATACGCTGATTCGAACAATTCAACGATTTGAGCCGCAATTTCATGATGGATTCTTATGTAACTTGACGAGAAAAATCTAAAGTGAGGAATAAATTTTTTCGATATCTCACTTACTTCTCGAGATATCGACTGTAAACAATTAGTTATTGGTGTAGTTCCTTGTAGTTATACTGGTCGAGGCAGCATTTTTACCTATCCAAAACCGGTAGTAAGGGGGGGGGGGGAACCCATCATGCGTGTCCAGTGTGTAGTTTATAAGATTGTTGGTGGTTTAATTATAAGATAAATAATCAGTCCACCATAAAGTTAATTTAAAACGCGTTTATTTTCAGAAAACACGTCAACGATACTGTTTACATGAATCCAGCGATTGTATACAACACTCCTTCCACAGACAATTTAGTCAGTGAAAACTTTTCCGAAAAACTAACCAGCTCTGTCTTGGATGATCGCTTTATATAAACACTATCGAAATTTCTAGAACACTTCAAAAGCTTCCGCCATATATTTCTCGTACATTAAAAATTTCTTAAACAATTGAAACATATTAAAAACAATCAGAATTAATACATAATCATTTGCAATCATTACAAAATGGTCAGAAATGGAAATTAAAGATACTTGAACACCAAATTATTCACAGAAATCATTTTAAGCTGTAGTAAATTGTCCTTTAGACCTCGTAACTTGCATTAATACTTGTAATTACAAACATTTAAACAATTCTCTTGCACAATTCTGTTCTTAAACATATTAAATGGCCTTTAAATAATTTATTTTATAAAACAAAGCCTATATACATTGATTTACAGGAAATTGCAAAACAAATATAGAAGATCATATTCAACCAAACTCTAGCTTACTATAAGTGCTTCATAAAATACCAATACATTTAATTTTAGGTTTGTGGGCTGTTACAAGTTCCTTTTGGCTTTACAGTATTTTTGTCCAATACTCATCTCAGTCTAACCACCTCAAATTAGAGAGTATATCTTTACAATTAAGCGAGCTATCGCAAAATGTTATTCTTCATTTTCAATTTGTCGAGTTACATAAGAATCCACCATCACATTTAGCTCTGGTGAAATTTTTGTTCTGGTCAAAGCCACATTTCAACGAAAATATTTCACTTTTGAGACAACATATCTCAAGAACTAAGACAGAAATAAAAAATTTTTTGCTCTTTACCTTTGATTTCTCTCGTAGAGTTACGAAGAATCCATTATCAAATTGCGACCCACTGGTTATCGTAGAATCCCCACAATTTGTATCAAGTACTTCACTTCTCCTTCACCACTTTTGCCAACATTACGCGTCGAATGCTTTTGATGAGTTTTACTCATCATTGTCATCGTCAAATTTGGAGCTTTGATTTTACGACCGCATGAGCTCGCTGACACCAAGCACTTTATGCCTACTGCCAGGTCGCCATTAAGGATTGCAATCCCGCAGTGTTTTCAATTCCGCGGGATCCGCGCGGGATTTGCGCCAATCCCGCGGGATCCCGCGGGATCCGTGCGGGATTGGTACAAACAGTTTTTTAACGCATATATTTGAAACTTAGTTACTTAAAACGGTAATAAATTAATAAATAATTTTTAATGTTAAATGATTAAAATTAACAGTTAACAATATTTTGATTGGCAAAATGACATACTTTTTAGCGTGTCTTAAGTATATTTCGAGGTTTTACATTCTTTTTAAAATCTAAACCAATTTTTAAATAAATAATAAAAATGGAAAATATTGAGTCTTAGGTCATATTATGTTCCTTACAATACATCACATAAGTTTAAAAACATGGTTTGCTTAGTGGCCAAGTTGAGAGGGTTTTTTTAAGAAAAAAATCTAAATAAACGTTCCATAACACCGAGAAAAGCATTCCATCTCACAAAGTGAAGTGAAAGTGTAAAGTGTAGACTTGGCTCAGAACAATATCTCATAACTTTTTGTCACTGCACAAGCACGAGACTTGGCCTTTTTTTTAGGTGATTCATTATTATATCTCCTGATTCCTTGTTTGATATTATAGTTGATTCAATGTTATTAAAAAAACTGCTCACCAACACGTACACTGTCAAGTATTTCAGATTTACTTATGTGGCGTAACGAGGTTTTTAGAGTGGAAATTATTATTTTTCAGTAAGAAAGGAGACTTTCTCAGCGAATGATTGCGGTGAAGTCCTCATAGGTTGTATCTCCGGATTTAATTGCAAACACACGAAATTACAAACGTGAGGAAGACGGCGGAGGCGGCCGCCGAAGTATAGTGTTCCTACAACACAATTCGTCGATACACCCGTGAAAATTTCATTATAACTTTTTTTACCTTTAGTCGAAATAATAACAAGGAGAAGAAGGATTAATCGAAAGCCTGAGCGGCACATGTCAAAGAAACGCATTGAGGCAGCGGCGAAAACAACAATAAGTCAAAGGATATACAATTTCCTTTTGATAGCTGTTAAATAAATAGGTACGCGATCGTTAAAATTACGATAACATTAGTTTCATATCAACGAATAATCAAATTTTCAGCCGCAAAATTGACAAAATTACTTTATCTGCAAATACAGAAAATGGGAATAATGAAACCGATAGTAAAAAACTGTAAACGTGTAGTTCAAATAACGTGTGTGACACTTAAAAAATAATTATATAGTTAGAAAATCGTACTAAATACGCACCGTAACTCAAATTACAGAAATGTGTACTAGAAACAAACGTAAGTTTTGATGAATACGTAAAAGTGTATTTATTTACTTAAGAATGACGAAGGCTGGCAAAAACAAACGCATGTTCACACGAGTCAAATGCCAACTGGAAGGGTACAGGCAAACAGTGCCAAATATCCGACAGATACCGAGTGGGGCAGCGAGTCACGCAGACTGACACGCGTTTCCGCCGGATTTTGCGGATTGCGGATCCGCTTAATTTTGTGCGGGATCCGCCAGACTGTCTAATGATGCGGGATCCCGCGGGATTGCGGGATCCCGCTTTGCTGGATTGCAATCCCTAGTCGCCATGCTAATGGAGGAAATGAAGTGTTGCCATTTGTCCGTGAAGTGTGTAACTATGTTCAGGGTTTGATAGGTTTGTGTAGTTATTGAGGCGGAGATTGTTGAGCGTCCTGGAATTCACCTTGTAATTAATTAAAAAGTACAGTGTTATTAGGCACCAAGTGTTCCCACACGGTATGTGTGAATGTTGACGGTGCGACATGCCAAACGAACATATACGTGACGGAAAAAAAGCGTCCAGATTTACACTCACCGTGGGGGACTGAAAACGTTCTACCCAACTTGGACATAAAGGGGATTTATAGCCACCGTAAATAATTAAGGCCCGCTTTCTATTTTCGGGAAAGACCCGCCGAAAACTGGTGCATGCGAGCGAAAATGTACCTTAGTGCCGTTTCCTAGAAAAGACGCGCTTTCTGAGAGTGGTGGGAGACGATCCAGCCAATAGAGAAGCCGTCTCATTTATTGACGTTTTGGTGTTTTTTCTTGTTTGTTCTGGGAGCCAATGAATTGCTGGTACTTTGGCGCCGAGTGCTGTAATTCGCCAAGGGCCGGGCGAGACATCGCATTGCGAGATGTACAGAGTCTCGCTTGAAGCTGAAAAACGGACGAAGATACACTCTGGTTGGGATCCTCATCTGATACAGCCGCAAGTGACCTTCGCCGAGGCCGGAGCACTGGACGAGCCGGGTGCTGGGGACACTGTCACCACACTGCCCCGGTCGAGAAAGCTGGACGACCCCGTGTGGCGCTATTCGTGCCTGGTTGCTTACCTGGCCCGTGAACAACGGTAAAATCTACGATCACGACGGAAACTAATGCAATCGTTCCACCCAGTAATTGACCCTGAGATATTGCTCTAACTGTTTGACTTTAAAGACAGTCAGTGATATGTAATTGTTTATATCAGAATAAAAACAAACTTCACGTTTGCATAATTTCACAATGATCAATTGTAATAAATTGTATACCCACTTTTCAGTTCTCCTATTAATTCCAATAATATTTCATGTGGTTAGCTGAAAATTAATTATTATTATGATATTAAAACTTGATAATATTGTTATTGATAAAACAGTATAATCCAGAATTTATTTTACCCAAAAGCAGACGTTACAACCTTGATGGCTGCGGAAAACAGCCTAAAAACCGCAGTCAGGGCGGCTGGCAAGCAAGACGGCCCCCTCGTACTTTCCCGATCCAGTATGTGGCGCCTCAGTAAACTGAGGCACGCTGACAGGTGTATAAAGTACTTCTCTCCTTAAGTATTATACTGTTGATTAAGATATATTAGTCTAGCGATAATCCGCACAGCGGAGATACTATGTTATGTCCGCACTTGTCTTGAAAGGACAAAAGAGCAAAAGGGTGAAATGAAAAAAAGTGGCGCAATAAGAATGTTGAACGGTAGAGGATGAGTCAGAATGTCTGCGTTGGTGGCAAGGTTAACTGACCATGATGAGTATGGTAGCGAGGAGCAGGAATACGATGAACGCAAGGACCGATAGCAGATTTAATGAGACGTGTATGGGGATTTATGCCAACACCGCGTAGGATTTCTCTGGCGGCTGAAATGAGTGACAAATTCGTCTTTCGAAGTATTCTGTGTTAATACCCATTATGAACAGAGAGTCTTCCACAGCTTTATACAGTAGTGGTACAGCACTGTGAATTACGAGTGAGGCATTAAAACAGAAAAAGCTTTAATTGAAACCAAGGACACTACCGACCAAATTTTGTATATATATGTGCTTTCGCTGCCTGCTGGTGAATCTTCCACATTTTTACATCTAATTTCATTGAAGCATTATTCGTGAGTTCTCTATATCTTCAGAATTTCTATTTCTGTATATATATGTTTTAGAAAACCGTATTATTGCCAATAGTAAGTTGATTTATGCACCTCAGACTTATTTGATGAAACATTTTATATGCGTTTAATGGTGGAAGCTTTACAAATATTTTTTTTTTATAAGCTGATACAAATGATAAAATATTTGAGGAGAAAAATTCAATTAAAAATCACAATTACTTTGCTACGTTTCAGTTTTAAAAATATTCTCTTCTTATTTTAACGCAATTATCATCTGCAAATTAATAATTTATCTTTAAAACAGGTGCAACGTCGTCCACGTAGAATTTTGGATTTGTGCTGTTAACTTTATTGACAATCTATCAATGAGATGCTGGCCGGATGGGTATCACGAAATAGATGAGGATTAGCCCCCTTTTCCCCCATTTCTTGTTTCTTTTTCTTTCCTCCTGAATTTAGATTGTGTGCACCTCATTTACTTCTGCCACCTGCAACTACTTCCAGACACACATCAGTATAGTTCAAAAAGATTTTCTATAAGCAATGTTTGAAGTGATAGACTCACAAGAAAGAGATGCACAGATGGTCTTGCGAGAAGCAAAAGACGGAGAGACCAATATTCGCGGATCGCTGCTTCTGCCACTGCGTCTAGTTGATGATGATCTCTGTGAGAAATTGTTAATACGAACATGAAATGTTATACGAGATCCCTAATGAGCTGAAATTTCAATCCAGTACAGTTTATACATGTCAACCAATCACCATCGCGTATAAATACTAATGTTTCCATCTGGTCTCAAATAAGTGAACTACTTCCATATCTTTGAGAGTAAAAGAACTGCAAGTAAAATTAGTCACTACGTTTCTCTTATTTTGAATAGATTTTTTCATGATTATTGTCGGAGATTGTTATTATGTATATAAACCATTACTGTAATAGATTTAATTAAACTCATAAATTTTTTTGACATGTTATCGGATTAAAAAAATATCCTGTATCTTAACCCAAGACAAAATTTTTCATCATATTTAAGTTTAGTCGAAATCCATATGTTAATTTAAGTGTTATACTTGCACAGAAAAACAAAAATTCTAAAATTTATCGTTTTGGTATCTGTATCATCGGAAACTAGCACGTAAGCGAAATAAAATCATTTTGCCTGTAAACCCAAGTTTTGTTGAAATCAGTTCGTTAACGCTTGTTCAGGCGGATAGACAAAACTAACGACTTTGACCTCTTTTTCGTCAGTAGTGATCACACAGATATTAAAATTTTATTACACACATATATAGCAGGATATATAAGAAGGAAGGGATTGTAGCTCCGTCGACATTTCTGCAAATTCCAAGACAAGCTGAAGGTGTGAATAAATATTTTATTTCTTCTTTTAGACTCACAATGAGATGAAACATTTATTCCTTCGATTAAAACTGTGACTTGATTCTTTAAGCACCATCTTTACACTTTATAAGACTTAATCAGTTTTGATGTATATACTTTTGACGATATCGAAAACTTATTTTCAGACTAACAGAATTTAGTTCCGATACTTATTTTGAAGATCAGTACAAGTTAAAATTGCTGTCAATTGTTGGTGACATCAATCGAATGATGTAACATACTCAAGGTATTAGTCGCAAAGATTTATAATATCGTTTACTACTCCAACGCGACAAAAAAAGTTTTAAAACGATCTTATATTTGCAATATCTGAAACAAAAATTATTTTCTAATACGTTTCAGGCGAGTATTAGTATGTTAGAGAACATTATATTTCAAATCCCAGTCCTGGTACTCTGGGCTGCACAATGTTTGAAATCACATTAAAATCAGTCCATTTGTTTTCATGTGAATCGCTCTCAACGAAACAGAATATGCTTCTCCCAGTCGAAATATTTACTCTTAATTATATAATAAGGTCTAATATGTTGATTATGTTATATGATAATTCCTTAAAGTTATCGCAATTGTTACTGTATTTACACACTGGTTGTTTCTGTTTATAGTGTTTTCCGGCCGCCAGGCTGGTACTCCTTCTTGGTGTAATAATAATTCTGTTACTATTCGGGAAATAACTACACAACATCAAATAAATGTACCAACACACACGGGGTTTAACTTGTGCAGCAATAGTTTTATTAACACGAGACTATTTCCACCAACGCGAACCACCAGACAAAAGATTAGACAAATCTTCGAAGATTAGGTTCGTAAAGATAGCGGAGATAATTGTTCTTCCCTGTATCCTATTACCACAATCTCGATTTCACATAATCCTGTTCCTATATTTCCTATTTCTGACTTCTAACACTTCCTCCACAGTTTATATCAAGTTCTCACACCTTATCATAGTACTCCCTTTCCGTAATCAACCTTCGCGCTTTTCGTAACTTTTTTTTTCAACAACCTTCCTTCTCTTTTTTTTTTTTTTATTCTCTTACTTTTCTTTAAATGAAACCTTCCTCCAACCGACTCACTATACCCGGTTTATCCCTTTTGAAATAGCCCGATCAGATAACCCTCTACCAATTGCTCGAGGCGGAGTAGCCATTGGCTATCAGCGCAACATCCCGGCAAAAATACACCCACCTCTAAACATCAGAAATGAGCATCTATTGGTTATAGTCATCCTCCCATATCTCACAGTCACCCTTGTTACTATCTACATTCGTCCAGATGAACCCCTCCCCTTTAACTTCCTACAGTATATAGATAACACATTTAGTAATTACCTAATAATGGCCGATCTCAATATCCACTCCCGATCAGACTATGAAAAAAGAACTCTACGTGACAACCTCGACGCCTTACGTGGACAAGACATAGCCATACCAGAGCCGACACGACCAGCTACTAATACGACACCCGACATAATCATAGCATCCCCTTCTCTCCTTAGGCGCACCAGTCTCATAGTGCTCGATCCTATCGGTAGCGATCATCTACCAGTGCTCATCAAAGTAACATACCATACTCGACAACTCAGAAATAATATCGACCAATCACAAATCCGCAAAATTCAAGATTATAACAGAACAAACTAGACCGAATACAGACGACAAATAGACGACGCTATAAAAAATTTCCATCCATGCTTTCGACATGCCGATGATGTAAACAGTACAGCAGACTTCCTCCATGACACGCTAACTTCCGCAATTGAAACGCAAATTCCCAGAAAATTCGCAAATCCTCATAAGCTGGCTCTCCCTCCCCATGCAGTCCTGCTCCTCAAAGAATCCCGCCGCCTCTACCGAACGTTCCTGACCACGCGTGACCGGGATGCACTCACTCGACACAGGTAACTACAGCGACAAGTACGCAACTACCTCACTGCTAAAAAAACAGACCCTCCTGGCGAATGACTTGCGACAGACTCAACTCAACCATGACAACCAAATCGGGACAGTACTGGAATGCTTTCAACAGACTAACTGGAACAAAAACTGCAGTTTCTTACCCCATCATCCACAATAACCGCTCCATTCCCGACGATGAATCAAAAGCCAACCTGTTCGCAACCCACCTTGAGCTAACCTTTTCCTGCCCACTTGAATCACACTTCAACTACGAGATGACTGCCGACATACATGAACGAACCGATACCAACCTACCACCTCTAGCGTCCGACATTCAATATTATGAGACCACGCCACGACATGATCTAAATTCACCGATAACAACCAATGATATCCGACAGGCATTAATAAAGAAACGAAACACTGCTCTCGGTCACGACGCTATCACCTATCGCCACCTAAAAGAATGCCCCCTTTCCTTCCTAAAAATCCTATCTCTCCTCTATACCGCAGTCTTATATACATAAGTACAGATGTTTGGTCCACCGACCGGGTTGAGGTTAGCGCAGCAACTGGGCCGAAGCCCTCAAACTGCAACCCCGACCACACCATTCTATCGTATTAAATCATTACGCCCACGCCGCGGAATTGGAACTCTTCCGAATCACCCACCATTACAGCGGGGACGGTGAGGCAAGGCACTTTTGCCACCCTCTCAAATGGTGCCCACGGGGTAGCGTGTCCACCACGAACCAGGCCGAAGACCCTTCCAAAACCTGGCCGTATAGCAAATGCCTCTCTGTGGTTCCCACACTAAGCCCCCGGCCCCACCCAAACCCCGCAAGGCGGGTGGAAGCCTTAGCGACCGGGCGCCGTGCAAGAAGGCCCCCCAGCATCCACCACGCCAGCAGGCCAAACGGATCGTCCCCGAACGCAGCGTCCCAAACCGGGGGGATGCTCCTAGTATGCTTTCTCCCGCGCCGGCCCGACACTTGTGTCCAGTCCCAGCTCCACAGAAAACCGTAGCAGCAGAAGAGGCCGGAAGGTCCCCACCGAGTTCACAAGGTGTATGTTGCCCCAGCCCTGGCAAGCCAATGCGCTACCAGTTCACACATATATAGTGAACCTACTATGGCAACATAGAGACATGCCCCCAGGGGCTGAGCCTAGAGGCGGCGAGCCGCAACCAAGCACAGCCCCCGAGATCGTGGTACTGGCCCATTCATACGACTCCAGGGTCTATGCTGCGCTGACAGCAGGGGTGCACTGAGCCCCTGGGGTGCTTGGTATTCGTTCACCAGGGCACCCCCAACACCGGAGCAGTCAGGGCAAGGTTGCTCACTGCACTTGAGCTGCGGCCAACACCGTAGTGCGCCTATCTGCAGCTTGACTACCCACAAGCCTTCCGTCCATCAGGGGACGCGACCCCTCCTGAACCCCCAGCCTCAAGCCAGGGGCGACGGGACTGTGGACATCAGGCATTAGTCCCGGGGGCGGCGAAGGCGGTACGAGCCCGCCTCCTATAACCGCTCCCTGCAAGGACCCAATTCCAACGCCCAGCAATATCCCCTCTCTTGGTAGACGCAATAGGTACAAGACAAAAACTAGCGGTTTCAAAGTTTGCCAATAATCACAATTCAGATTAAGTTCATTACAGACACCTCCAGCTCAATCAACCTACCACATGCTCCAGAGGGAGAAAATTTTCACCAATGCTCTAATTTTCACCTATAAAGATACAAGAAAAGCATCGGGGAGGCTCGGGAACCCTGGGTGCGCCAAACCCGTCATCTGAGTCTCCCCGAAGGGAGGCCCAGACCCCTGGGGGGCCTAAATCTTATATACAGGCATATATCCGGAAAAATGGAAAATATCCAAACCACTGTTATTTCCTAAAGCTAACAAACCTAAATCTGAACCCTCCTCGTACCGCCCTAATAGCCTTACATTCACATTCAGCAAAGTCTTTGAAACAATTCTAACTCACCGCATCCACCAACATCTGCAACAATTCCTTCCACTCCCACCCACCCGAGCTGGTTTCCGACAAAACTACTCTGTAGACGACCAGCTTCTCCACCTGACGCAACTAGTGACAAATCAACTAAACAAAAGTAAATCAGCCATCCTCATCTCTTTAGATGTGGAGAAAGCTTTTGATAAAGTTTGGCACGCCAGATTATTATTCAAACAACAGTTATACGCGCCACTGATATCCTGCGTCCGCCTTATTGAATCCTTCCTTACTAACCACCAAGCCTACGTCCTCATTAATAACTCCCGTTCCAGGTACTTTACTCCAAATGCTGGTGTGCCTCAAGTTTCCGTCCTCTTCCCACTCCTCTTCCTATTGTACACAGCTGATATTCCCCAACCACTCGCTCCTATCTACCTCCTGCAATTCGCCGACGACACCGCCTTCCTCGCTTGCTGGAATAACCTTCAACAATCCGCCAAAGTATTACAAAAACACTTAGACAGCTTTATAGAATGGTGTAACAAATGGAGACTGACAATCAATCCACAAAAGAAGCTAGCAATAATTTTTGGACGAACTACAAGACGATTTAGACAACATGACTTTAACATTACAATCTACGGCAAACATATCAATCTCACAAAAACAGGCAAATATCTGAGATTGACGCTAGACCGCCAATGTCACTTGGACTGCCCACCTAAAGACGATCAAAGACAAAGCTAAAACACGACTTAACTTGATATAGAGACTAACAGGACATAGGTGGGGTCTAAACGCCGAGACTGTACTCCATACTTATAAAACATTAATAATACCTATTTTAACATATGCCAACACCGCTTGGATATCCGCATGCCCAGCCCATTACAAGGCACTGCAAATAATAGAACGCCATGCACTCCGCCTCGCTTACAGAATCCGCCTACCCTTCCAAAACCACACCCTATACGATAAAATATCATTTCCGCACCTCCTGCTCTTTTTCGAACGCCTCAGAATATCCTTCACAGTACGCAGAAACAACAAACACAACCCACTCTCCACTCCACATATCAAAATTCCAGACGCACTATAACCATATCACAGATATATACCACCAGCTCTCCACCTCTACGCACTACACACATTAAACAATAGAAACTTCAATAGCCTCCATATACCCAACCAACACATCCGCCCATTTCAATCATAACTGTCAGTCACAGAAGAAAATGAAATACCAGAATTAATAAAATCTACTATGGAACTACCGGCAATCTTGAAACTGTGTGAATAATTTTCTAAAAGTAAAATAAAATTGTACAACATTATAAAAACTATATACTAAAATATGTATTGTAAAATATACAAAGTATACTGTAAACCATTGTAAGAATAATAAATTATAACAAATAGACCAGTCTTGAAATAAAAAATGTAGGCTGTATTACTTCATATATTTTGATGTTCCCTACAAAGCTGGATTAAATTGTGGAATATATCGTTTAACTATGAAAGTCCATAATTTGTCATAATTAATCAGGAAGCAAACTAATAAATGACTTTCAGAGATTTCGATCCTACTATTGTTATGAAACGGCATGGTTTTTCATGTGTTGTATACTATCTAGACTGTGTTGGCAAATTTTTCGGATTTTAGCAGGGTTATTTATTTTACGTTATGTCTTCAACAAACGGAACAGGTTATGAATATTGATGTTAAAAAAAGCACAATAAAACTAACTCAAACTTCAGACCCAAAGATTCTAATAATTGTTTTCCAAGTTTTAATTACCATAAATAACGTAGGAACATGAAAATCGTGCATAAAAAACCGAAATGGCTGGATATAAAAATTCAAAAATCCTAATTAAATTTTTCAGTATCTCCCCGTAACAGTATACGCAATTAATAAATAAGTGAACCTTCAAAATGTAATACTTTTCATTAAACTTGTCTGTCGGTATCTGAATCTTGTAACTGACTAAGAATTCACCTCACGCATGTGTTAAAAGACATAATGTGTCGTTAACAACAGTTTGCTCAACTGGCCAACTGCTGGAACACCTTTTAGATGTGTTTGTGGATTCTGTGCTTACCATAGGATTATATGAAACTTTTCGAAAGCGGGGATTCAGATCTTTTAAATGTATACCATCAATTGGTGTAAAATGATGGATTGGAAAATTGATATGATGGTGAAGGTTACGTTGTTTCTGCGGCTTCTGCCGCTTCCCTCTGGAATCGCGGAGGTAGAGATCCGAATTCCTATTACAGCCTTTTAGACCCTCGAAAACGAGATGAAGGTGTCAGCACCAAGCTCCGGCCATTCTTTATCTTCCCTGAAGTACAAAACAAAAAAGAACACTGCAACGGAAATCTGCACTAAAGCCTTGTCTGGATTATACATACTGGTCTCGAAGAAAATTAGCTACAAATCCAGGCACGCAGAAATGGAAAAGAAATGCCTAGAGAATACCGAAAGAAAGCACTTTAAACATTTCAGCCAAAAACAGAAGAGTTTCCTTATCTAAATTTGGTCAGGTTGTTCATCGTCGCATTAAATGCACAGTAGTCCAGTAAAATAGAATTAATATTTTGTTTGTCAGTATCATCAAAACATCCGAATCACACCGGACAGTTTAAGAACGAACGGATGGTACTAAAAACCTATAACATCGATGTCTGAAACTGCTAGTGTTGCTTTACAGATGCTAATACGATAAATGGATAAGCTTGAGGGATTCGATGACGTATTGCGGTACCAGACTTTATTCTGTATAGAACTTAACTTACTAGCAGAACTTGTGATGGAATTATTTAAACGAATTTATATGTTTGTGTCTTATGTTTTTCTTTGAGTAGGGAAGCTGTTTTATCTTTGTCAATGTATAACAGTAATGATCGCTGGATGTAGAGTCGGAGATGGTGAGACACTGTTGAACTAACCAAAATTATATGGACTGCGCGTTTTATATAAACTAATAATACTAATATTATTCACGATAAAAGCCAAGAAGAAGGGCATTAATATGTTACTCTTAAGTGAAAATACAAATTCTTAAAACTACAAAAAGTGTCGATTATGTTAATCATGTATTTTTTTTTTTTAATACAAGGAGAAGAGGCATTTGTGTTTTAGTGAAAAAGGGAAGTACCAATATAAATATTATTAAATTCAAGTTGTGTAAATTGTTGTACACAATATTAATTTTCAAGATTTTGATTTAGATTTATAAAAAAATATTATTTTACCATGTGTGCTTCAGTTAGTAGACGATCTTACGTCCGATTACAAGAGCCTAGGTATTTGTAATAAATGAGTAGTGACATCATAATCTTTATAAACTCTGCTGCCTAATTTGTTATAGCAATAACACTGACGAGATATTTTTTTTTGTCGTAATGGAACGTTTCCTTCTGGTTTGCGCTCTTCTATTTTGTAGTTTGGTAACAGTGAAGCTGAAAAGATGCACTAGTATTACTGAACAGAAAAAATGTTGACATTCTAGAAACGTAAACACCACTGGTATCAACTTCCGAACCCAATGGGCGAGCGCCAACGCTCGGACCTTGTATTCGGGAGGATGCGGGTTCTAATTCCCGTACGGCCATCCAGATTTCGGTTTCCAAGGTTTCTCAAAATAATTCCAAGTAAATGCCGGGATGTTTCCTTCAAAGATCACTTCCAGAATTCCTTTCCATTCACTCTCCCATTCCTTTCCTGCCCCTAATGACTTCTATGCCTACGTGGCGTAAAGTACTGAGAGTGGGGTAGGGGAATCCGAATCAACTGGCTTCCCTAGTTGTACCGCGCTGCTCCTGAACGCATCCGCAGACAGGAAGGTATAGAACATGAATACAGAAAAATTGTCTTCTACCTGGAGCAGCTTCGAAGCATAATCTTAAATCCCAAAAATCAAAACATTTTGAACTCACGCCAACCTCAACTTTGATTTGAAAGGAAGGCTCTTGGTATTAGTAATCACTACGCAGAGCCGAAGTGGATTCGGGATAACCAGCCAGATTTAGAACTCTGTCGACGTTGTCCAAACATGCAGTTGTATATGTTTAGTCGCTATGCATGAATCGATGCAGCAGGCTCCCTAATATGATTTTGGGTTCATGATTCTCAAATTCTTTCATTTGGTTACTCATCGAAAAAAACTGTTTATAACTTAATTAACAGTAAGGATGAAATAAATCTACGACCACGCTTGACATTAATAACTGGAAGTGTTGACCCTCTTGTGTAATGCACATTTCACATCTTCTGAACATATTTCGAGACACACGCTGCCCTAACTGACTTAATGATTTTTTGGGTGACTGTTCTAGTCGAAAAGCGATATCGTCAATTTTCTCCTCTGTGAGAATACGGTTGACCGACAGTCTCTTTTTGTTAAAAAATGAACCCGTTTCTCTTACTTTTTTAACCAGATGCAGAATTGTTGATTTAGCTGGCAGTAAAGCGCCAGGAAATTCGCGACGAAATTTACTGCGACACTTTTTAAACGACTTCTTCTTCACATATGTATGGTAGAGAAATATTCTTTGTTGCAAACTGTAACGTACCATAATTTTACTCACACTCAAACACGGTACAGATTAATAAGAGTATGAAGCCCCAAACCAGCCAAACCGCAAAGAAACGTTTATTCACAACAGTGATTAATAAGAGACTGAAGTCACAAACTATCTACAATGCAAAGAAACCGTTCTTAACA
This sequence comes from Vandiemenella viatica, assembly GCA_031002005.1. Classification (NCBI taxonomy): domain Eukaryota; kingdom Metazoa; phylum Arthropoda; class Insecta; order Orthoptera; family Morabidae; genus Vandiemenella; species Vandiemenella viatica. The sequence continues at coordinate 187,596,974 of JARYHS010009186.1, forward strand.
ATGTATAATTTATATGCTTCATCTGAAGTCCATAAATTTTAATATTCTACACGTGGTTTGAATTGTTTGTTTCAAATATTAAACAAATAAATAGTATGAAGCTAGCAGAATATGTAAATGCATTTCACTTGTCACAATCTTCGGGTGATTACAATCGATAAAGATATTCCCACCCCAGTTGTATTAGGAAGACTAAGGCGATGGTATAGTATATTGAGGAATGTGGCCAGAATTGTAGCTTTGCAGAAGCTGCCTGGGACACAAAGGAATTACCACGAACTCTATGTTTAGTTAACAAGCAGTATCAGCAGAGATTATTTGCAATCATCTTCGCAACGTTTGATCAACGTAGCGTTCGAGAGCCGGAATGTTCTCTGAGAAACACTGCTCAGAGCTTTGTAAGGGCGGAACCGCCTCGGGGTCAGTGTAAACTACTGTACTCGGCCCTCTAAGACGCAAGCCTAATGGGAGACTGTCTAGAAGCCCCTATTGTTCGCGGCAAGTAGCGCCACAGTTGAGATAAACTTGGCTGTGAGCCGCTTTGAAGGTGAACAAAAGTCTGACGACATATCGCTGTTTCTATCAGTATTATTTTACGATGCATTCTCTGAAGAATGAAATGTTGTGCAGCAAAAGTTTCTGTTTCAGCTTTTAAAATAATAATAAAAAAATAATGAATTATTTTGAATAGTCTAAGGTGACGAAAACATATCTAATTCATTACTTTATTGATAAATGTACTTATTTTACAAACCCTAAGAGGGATAATTTATGTTAACTTGAATTATTTGTGCAACTGTGCAATATTAACTTTGCATTAACTTAGTAGTGAGATAAGCTACAGTTTTACTTAGACCAATAGTCATCAGATTTATTGATGCAGTTAGCATGCGTAAATAATTTGACCACAAGTAGGAATGTTGAACAAAGTTGAAGTAGTGATCAGGACGCTTAAACAAACCAATAAACACAAATGTTTGTGATAAAGTAACGTTTCATTGAAAGCGACTTATTACGTAAGTATCGCTCTCAAATAAACCTTAGCATTAATTGCTATTAAACACTAAAAAGAAATAGCCCGTGTCTCCTGAGAGCGCTATTATTACATTGTCTGGTGCTATCCACGTCATTAAAGGCTGCTGCCAAATTTTAAGTAGAGACATATGCACTGAAGTCACACCTGTTCCCAACTCAAAGTTTACTGTTACTTCAAGAGTAGGGTCTAGTTTCCGTCAATTTTCTATAACCACTTATTCCAATGGATGCAGCACGGGACATGAATCAAACGGCTGTATTTGCCGACAAATTACTGCACTTTGGTCGAATGCCTTGACAATGCCACCACCGTACAGTGACAAACAGAATAAAAACAGGCATTAACGTTTTGTTACATCATAGGTTTTAAATTATGCTGCATATCTCTTGGTAGAAGGAACAAATTGATGGGATAACTTATACACATTTTTGGATTCAACATCGTTAAATTATTACAATCGCAGGATAGATTAGAAAATCTTTGGTACGTATGATGTGGGATGATGAAATTTAATATTAGTGATATTTAAAGGTATTTATGACAAAATTTTGAACTCTAGTTTTCTTTTACATTGTCAAATATCGTCACTGAATTTAAAAAACAAAACACATGTTTCACACCACCCCTCCCACGTCCTTAGTTATGATATATTTTAATCACTTAAAATGCTTTGATGAGATCAACATCTTCGATCATTTCATTCTTTCCTTCGTTGTTACCGTACAAAGACAGTTTCTTCGAGCGTTCTCCGAGATCAAAAAGTGGACAGTAAAAACGTCTATTAGAATCAAGAAAAAATAAAATAAAATAATTTTAAAAATATGTTGTGTAATTCAAAGCAGAGAGACAAGTCCTGATAGATACTGAATTATTTTTTTCTGATGTACGTCGCGTACTAGAAATAATCAACTTCTCTTGTTACAGCCACTATGGACCTATTACACAAATAATTAGTGTGATTCAAGAGGAAGGCGACTGCTGAAGGCTCCATCCTAATTAGAACAAGATTCATTAGGTTTATTCTACGGGTGGAATGTTTGTGATGCCACATGTCTGCGAGATGTGTAGCTTGTACTCTCTGTGGTAAGTTTATTTGTGTTTGTGAAACGCGTAGGTTGTGAGACGGAGATAGGAAAGCATCCCGGAAATAGTCTAGGTGATTGCGCCTAAAAACCGCAATCATGACGGTCTGTTCCCGGGATCCAGGACTTAAACCTGATGGAGCCATCAAGCACGCAGCAACTCTTGAATGTTCTGGCAAGTTGCTTAACTGAACAGAACTGATATAAAATAACGCTCAATGCAATTTTTTCGTGCGTTATGCTGAAGCAAGAAGTTTCAGTTGTCATCGACGTCCAGGTTGCATTTCAAGCTAACCAGGAACTCCGCTAATATTGCCGCTAGAAAAATGTAAATTTCAATCACATGCGAATTAATACACTCACTGTACTGCAAGTCAGTGACATCATGCTTGATGCAATGTAATATTAACTTGACCCAAAATGTTCTCGATTTCTTATATCCTCCTTTTTTGTCATTCAGATCCATTTCGCAACGCTTGAACGGCTGATAAAGCTACATGTGTCTGAATTAAGGGGACTACACCGTGATTCAGGTAAAAAAAAAGATTTTCGGTTTTCATCATATTTCGATAGCTTAAGGTTTTATTTAAGTACACTGAAAAGGATTTTGCTGAAAATTTTTTTCGGACTTTTCAATTGCATTTTTCTACCAAGTGCATTTCAGTGCCACGCCCACTTTTCTGCATATTTTTGAGACCTTTATGACCCCTATATTGCACAGTAGTGATTTTTTATCTGATCCTGAGTGTGTTGGCTATCCTTGGAGGGCAACGATCAGTATTCTCTTATTTCTGCTGTTTGTAAACAGCACACCTTGAAACACGCTGTTAGTTTTGTTTGAGTGCGTTTGCGAGCAGTTGTTTTCTTTAAAGTGAATTTCCAGCAAACTAAAATTTTCAGTATATATGCCCCATTATATCAGAAACTATCTAAGATAATTGAGTGAAATTTTCAGAGACTCTGCATAACATAAAAAGCCACCTTTGATACTACATTCATTAATATTCCCATGTTACTAAGTTCACAGAAAATATTTTCTACAGAAAAACTTAATATTTGTGTTAATAAATTTAAAAAAAGTATTTCTTAAAAACTATAAAATGGATAAAGTTGATTTTAGTGCAGTTGACACAATTAGCATCATGTAACATACAGTAAAAATATTAAGGCCCTGCATCAAATAGTTTTTTCAGAAATGGGTCAAATACTTGCCTAAATTAACATGGGTTAGATAGGCAGGGTGTGGTCCCCTTAATGACCTCAGAACTATGGATTCAGCGAAAGCAAAGGAAATTAAAAATAAATTTTAACAACTAACGTTATGCCGCGTAATATTAGTTTTAATCATTCTTTAGGCTGCATACATCGCGGTCAATGAGGAGCTACTTTCACTGAAACAAAATAAGTTTTGAGTAACACTTATACTCTCTGCTGTAACGTCAAATGCCAGTTGTCATTGTGACCAAGGCTAAATTTCAATCTAATCTTAGCTTCCGCTAACACTTCTGCTCGAAAATTGAAGCATTTATCTTGCATATGTATGGGGAAAATTAATATGGTAAATTAAACGCAATACATACTTTTGTTTCAGGGTTCTGGCATTTCACTCCTTCGCGGATGCTTAACTAAATATAGGCCTAGGTGTAGTTACTTAGCGCTCATACCCTCCGCTAAGTAGTAATGTCTCTGGCAGTTGTTAATCCACCACCGAACGTTGGGTGTGTGACGTCACAGCTTTAGAGCCACGATGGCCAAGCTTAGCCTTTTATTAGTAATAAATATAGTTAATATACAGGGTGACTTGCGGAAACCGGATGAATTTAGATCAGCTGTTGCATTGTTGTTACACGTGATGGCGAGATTGAGGTTATGTCATTGTTTTGAGTGTGTCTTACCATTTTAGTCATAATGGATAAGTGGTCAGTACAGCATCGTGTTTTTGCATACGAAACTTTTGTTAAAAATGGTGAATCTATTATCAAAACACAGCGTATCTTTCGACGCCACTTTAATATCGGTCGGAATGAGACAGTTCCAAGCCGAAACACATTGCTAAGATGAGTTCACGCGTTCAGAACAACAGGAACAGTAACAAAGAAAAAGCCACCTGGGCCTGCAAGAACAGTGAGAGCGCCCGATAACATCACCATAGTGAGAACTGCTTTAATCAGGAGTCCCAGTCGATCTGCACTCAGACATGCACGAGAGCTAAACAACTGCCGCGATTCTGTGAGGAAGATTTTAGGATTATATTTGAAATTTCATCCCTACAAAATGCAGGTGGTGCAGCAACTCAAAGAGAGGGACTATGAACAAAGAGAAGACTTCGTAGTGCGTATGCAAGTGTTGCTTAGTGATAATCCTAATGCAATACTGTTAATGTGCGACGAAGCTCATTTCCACTTAAACGGCTCAGTTAACAAACAAAACTTTCGATATTGGGCGACTGAAAATCCATGTAACATTCATGAAGAACCTCTCCACTCTCCAAAGGTAACAGTTTGGTGTGAGGTAGCCCACTTTGGAATAATTGGGCCGTTATTTTTCGAGGAAAATGGCGTCACAGTGACAGTAAACTCTGCACGCTACGTTCGCATGTTGGAAACATTTCTCAGACCAGAACTTCGGAAGCGAGGAATAAACAAGGAAAATGTTTACTTCCAACAGGATGGGGCTACAGCGCATACTTCCCGCGCATCGATGCGAGTTGTGAAGAAGATGTTCCCTGGCAAGCTAATTTCGCGTTTTGATGACGTGCCGTGGCCGCCAAGGTCACCGGATTTGTCTCCCTGTGACTATTTCTTATGGGGATATTTGAAATCTCGTGTCTACGCTCACAAACCACGTACTTTATTAGAGCTGAATGATGTAATTACAGAAGTGGTGAATTTGATTGGAGAAGGTATGCTGACCCGAGTTTTTGATGATTTTCTACAGAGGATGGAAATCTTCATTCAAGTGGATGGCCAGCACATGCATGACATCATATTCAAAAAATGAACACAATGAACACACGTAATGTTTCATACAACATATGTTTTATGAAATGGTATGTTTTCACCATTATATCTATAACAATTAAATAATATTACTAAGTAAATTAACTTTGTACTGCTCATTTGAAAAACGTCCGGTTCCCACAAGTCACCCTGTAGTTGATATTCAGGCCTTTTTGTCCTAGGCTGCTTTAATAATAAGGTTTCTAGTAATTTTTCCGTCTGCTGCAGCTAAACAAAAAAACATAGACATACACATACTATAAAAACATGTAATAACTTTTTCTAGGGCACGCAGGATGGTTAATGAATAATCGAAACGCGTATACAAAAAAACAATTTTTTTTATTTAGTTACACTAGACGGAAAAACCACGAGAAACCTTATTATTCGTTTTGTCGGTACTTCTTCAGAATGTGAATAAAATACAGCTAATAGTGTACAACTCACCACTTGATGAGACCGTCGTAAGTATAGGAAGTCAACTGAGAAAGAAGTTCTCAGTACAAAGGGAAGAACTTGTTTACAGTCTAATGCAGGGTGGTCTAAGGCGAGACGAGAAGGTGCGGGCAGGGAAGCTAGCTGCAGGTGTAGGAGGCCGCCACAAATTGAGTACATACATAAACCGGGGAGGCGGCGATCGGATATCCGAGAGCTGTAAGGCGACGCCTTATTGGCCTAAGGTAATGAAGAGGGTCATAACGCGCGCCCCGGCCATAACGAAACCTGCGCCGGACACGTTACAGCTCCTCCGGGAACTTCGCGGCGTCTCCTCGGCCCCACGCTTACGTAAAACACGTCGCCGTGAAATGGGACTGTTGTCAAGACTTGTGGTCAGTAAATGTACATGTAAGGTGTTACATCGAGGTGTGTAACGAAAAGTGTCCTGCGGAAGGATAACAGGACAGGACATTCTTCCGTAAAGTTAAACCCTCACTTACCGGATCGGAAGTATCTGATTTTATTATTTTATATGTTACGCTCAGAGACCGGAAACGCTCACTGGTTTCTTTAAAACGGCCACAACCCACAACATGTTATTCACGTTATGGCACTTTGTGAGGTCCCACTTCATCAGACATTGAAACAAGAATAGTAATAATTATACGACTTCGTTTTTATGCAATGTATGAATGTATTTTTTTAAATACAAGGCCGTACAGTGTACTAGTATGTGTAAAAAGTGGTAAATTTAAGTTTTCATAATATATTTTGTTGTGCTGAAGTTGGTAGACTGTAATGATATTGTTAATTTAGTCAAAGAGTGCGTACTGATATAAGAATGATGGCGGTGAGATTGATGAATGCTTTAAAGCTTCGTTGTTTGTATTTGACTTTATGAATGCGAGAAGTGTAAGTGATTCTAAGTGTTAATAAATAGTAGTTGTTATAAAACAACAGATACTTTGGTTTCATAGAGAAGTGTATAACTAAATTTAATCTGCGAGGTGATAGCCAAAAAACGTGTGTGACGATATTCTGGGGCCACACATTTATCGTCCAGAGCGTGCTATCAATTACAGAAGAGATTGTAAAGAACCTGGAAGGAGTGGTAAGACCGACCAGGATTTCTTTAATTATCGACACTAAAAATATAGAGAAAATAGCAGTAAAAAAAGGATACCTCGCAAACAGCCAGAACGTATTGTAGCTAAATCAAACCCCGAAATTCGCGTCTGGTCCACTAGTCCACTGGTCCAGGTCGCATTCTTCACACATGACGACTGACATTCGTTTTTTTTAAGAGCCTTGTAACGCGACGGGTAAGATGAATCATATATATATATATGTATCTTAAATGCACCCTGTACCGATCCATCATAAACACAGAGAGTTAGATACTGATAACCCACAACGTGTGTTGTGGCTGTTTTGAAGAAAACAGAACTCGTTGGGGTCTTTTATTTTTTTGGCTCAATGAATGTTTTTGGTATTTGAGCGTAACATATACATTGTATGAAATGAACTCAACCTAACCCTGTAAGTATCATACATGTCGCAGATCAGCAAGGGTGAAGAATATTGTGGAAGAGGGCATTCAATTCGATTAGGCCGTATGGAATCGATGACATCATCGGAATTCGCCAACGAAAGTGTGTAATCACCGATCAAGACGTTAAGTAACATACAAATTAGTCACTTTATCACTTTATGACTTTCTTCATATATTTAGCGCAGTTTTAGTCATTCTTCAAAAATATTAGGAACTATATAATTTGAGATAAAATTCGAAGAAGAACAAATGAGCCAAGTAAAAACTTTTAAAATTGTTTTACGTGTGAACGAAAGGTTCAGCTATCTCCACTTCAAGTCCATATGATTGAGAACTAATTCGTATTTAGGAACGACTTTCTCAAAAGGTAAATAGCGTGGAAATACGACTAGCACAAGAAATAGACTCACCGAACACATTTCTTCAGTATACCACAATACTTCATTACAACAACAATACTTGTACCCAGCCATTGACATTCGAGTTCAAATATTACTTTCACAAATGCTTTGATAAAATTTAATCATAAAACAATTTTGTTAATTTTTGCAGTACTGGCGTTAAATGGTAATGTATTCCAAAATAATCCAATGTAACTAAAAATATCCCAAATCTATTGCCCACGTAGATGAGATACATTGCTAGGTTTAAAATTCAATTGCTAGGCGGTGTCTAATGTTTTGCTTCACCAAATGTAATCTCACAACGTTATGCAAGTTAACGTAAGTCATACGAAAGTGCTAAAAACGTGACGTAATCATCTACGAAATCAAGAAATTTGTGTGGCTATACGCCTCGATGACAGAGGATTGGGTCAAGGAACGGGAAGCAATTTGTGAATGGCCTTTTGAAGAAACCGTCCTCTCATTCGCCTGGACTGATCCCTGGAAACCGCAGAAAACTAAAATCTAGATGGCTGCACGGGGACTTGCCCTGGTTCAAGAATTCCCACTCACCAATCGAGTTCAGGCAAAAACGTATGATAATCTGTTCTCGTTTACTTTTCGAGTTTTGTTCTCACATTTTCTGTTTTCTTGCTCATTTCTGTTACCAGCAAGCAGTTGGTTACTTGAACTCATTGCTCAGTAACCAAACTGTTCAAAATTAATTATAACAAGGTTCAAAATGACAACTTTGAGTTTCACTGAAAAATATTACACTAGGAACTTTCTGAAGACGAAAGCCATGTTGGGAAATGTAATCCTTGGTTGAAGTCTAACTTACTAACATTTTTAATCAAGTATTTAGTGAGTTTCTCTTAAGCTCTCTGTAGATTGTGGCTCAGTGGTTAAGTCTAGTAAAAGGAGATTGAAAGATCCTAGATTTGAATTCCTTTCTCGACGGGGATTTTCATACGCTCTTGAACCGATCTTAACTCATGGCACAACTTTCTGTGTAATCTGAAGTAAGCCTGAACACTTCCGTGGTTCGAATTCCACGTTAAACTGTAGGTTTCCTTTTAAAGAAAATTGCCATCCTCCCTACCTCCAATGCCAGACTAAGTATCTCCTTCGGGTTGAATACATAGCTCAGGTTTTATAATGTGGAAGTTACAGTACATTTCTCGATACTGCCAAAAACGCGTTCAGGTGAGAAACGCGAAAATAAAGTGGGCTGTTTAGCCTTATTTACAAATGTTTCTTTTTAGACAGAATTCTGGGATCTCGTCTTTATCGTTAGCATCAAGAAACTTCCTAGAGTGGGAAATCAGTTATTTGAATATAGTTTTGCAAGATCATTTACTGTATAACATTATCACATAACTCTATAACATTCTAAGAAACATCAGTATTTGTCGTCTCTCGATAAAACAAAAATTGCAAAGCAAGTGTGAAGCGAATACGTAGTAATGAAGACTAAGTTTACTTTGATGATTTGTATCCGTGCGGAACTAGAAAAGTAATAAAATGTTATTGAACTGACTAGTGAATCAAAAGTGAAATTGCAGGTGGCAACTGAATGTGGATGATTACACGCAACAAGTAGCTGTGCGGTTGTGCCGGCGTGACGTATCAATTTGGGGGCTTCATCCGGTCTGCTCTTTCGCTCAGAGGACGGCCATAGTACGGGTCAGCTCCTCTGAGGGTGGCATGCAAATCTGCGCTAATTCGGGGGACGGCCGCGCGCTTTATCCCCATTCGGGCCACGTATTTTGCCCTGTGAGGGAGGGGATCTCATCGTGCGAGAAAGGCAGATAGGACCGGCTCGCTCCGCTCAGTATGCGACGGCAATCGCCGCCCGGCCTCGGATAAGGTCGGATGTTGTCGGCTGCAGACGTGGGCCGCCTGCGGAAGCGCCTGCGGGCTTTCACCTGGCGCCCACTGCTACATTGAATTGCTAAGCGCTTCACCCACCGATACTGTTTACGTCCATATGCAAACCTGCAGATTCTACACTTCCTTTCCTTTTTTACCTGATTACTCAGCTTTTCTTCAAGAACTCATGGCCACTTTCCTAAAATGCGCTGAGCTCGATGTAAACTGAATAGACCGGCAAATTTAGGCGGGTCTCGATAAAGCCAAAACTGTTAGTTACCATCTGCTTGGCTAACCAGGAAATTTCAAACAAATAACTTCATTCGATTTTATTCGAAAGTGGATAGAAGCAGTTGAGATCAGATTTCTGAGAGACGTGGATAACTAGATAAGAAAATAAGTGAAAAAATAAAGAAAGGAAAATTTTTATTCTGAGAGTGAAAATAATTAGATATAGAACGAAATTGATTGAGCATGTAAAGCATATGGAAGACACCAAACCACCAAAGGTGTTGCTAAATTACAACCAAACACAGGGAAGAATGTGAGTAGATTAAATGCATAAATTTATGTAAGGAAAATAACAACTTATGTTTACGATCTATTTTCTGTAGGAGTAGGGAAACCAGGTCAAACACGATCTAGGATTTTTTTTGGCAGTAGATAAAAAACAGTAAAGTTTATTAAAAACTCAGAGAATGTTTATATGAAACTTAAGTGATCACGAAATATATCAAACAAATAAATAATCGTTATTCGTTTTAGAAATTATGCTTTGCTTAGAAACATTTTCATAGAAATAAAAACTTCTGTCATTACGGCTTTGTTGAAGTGATTGCATGTAATACAAAACCTGTGTTTAGCGATAAAAACACATTATAATGCCAGACACTTTTAATTTCCCAGTGCTAGTCTGCTTTAATCATTGTGTTAACCTCTCATTGTACAACAAGTAGTGAACATAAATCCAGAGCGGCATTTTGCTATGCAAAAACGTTGTTTTAATCATAAAGTATAAGCTGGTTTAAACATTTGTTATTAGCCACGCGTGCTGCCCGTGTAATGATTTTTTACACTAGTAATGTAATAAAACCAAATAACACTTTGCGATCGATACGAGGTTAGATGGTTCAAGACCACCTTGGTGGTATTCTGCGTTCGATATTTGACCAGTGTGGTAGTAGAGGAGGTCCTGTACTGTTCGTAATCACCAAACTTTGCTAAACCGTCTGGATTCAGTCCTTAAACCCGTCCTCTGTTCATTTTGAATGAGGGCACCTAGTGACTTGTTCTTCCCGATGGAAAAGTGAAACTTGGTGTCTTCCGGAATAGTAGGCTTGAATTAGCTGACACTGTGCTTCACCTCACCTCTCTCTATCCTTTATGCACAACACGAACAGCACGCTGCACTTAACAGAGTCATCACACTCATCAACAAGTAAATTAATAACAAACGTAATGGGAAGGTATCCTGAATCCATCCCTGTCAAATGTCAGTAGGAACTTGCGATGAAGAGCTTATATCCTATGTAGTGGCTACCACTCCCGGTAGAATCGGTGCGGTATAGAAGTTTAATTTACCTACCAATGTGGCTTAGTGGATTAACGCGATGCCATATACCAGTGGTTCTCAACCTGAGGTCCGAGAAGATGGTTCAGGTGGTTGGCAGGCAGAATATCGTGAATTTGTACTGTATAAGGCTATAAGCGAGTATAAACCATAAGTCCGAATTTTTAAATACTACATTTCAATGACCAGGAAAAAAATCTAGCATCCCCAGGATTAGGATAGTACAGCATTGTTTCTACCAGAGTCTATTCATTACCAGTTGGCATCAGAAAGAGAGCCATTCGTCCGAGGATAAACTAAATGACCGTTTTGTGAGGGTCTTGTAGTAGGTCTGAGCTATCACCGCACGTCGTAAGGTTGGTAACATAAGATTCGTGAAGCAAACAAAAATAAAAAGTTTATGGTCTAGTATCTTTTATTTTATTTTGTACTTAAAGGTCAGTGGTACGGTGTAGCATCCGACGTATAGTAATATTATTATTCATTTGTTTATTATATATTTAGAGTCTGTTCAATATGTAATTAACTTTTAATAGTCCACTTCCAGTTTCATAACTGTGTTTCCTTAGAAATTCAGAACAAGATTTTAGGGTTATTATGCTGAAATGGCACAGTAATATATGTTCCATATATTATTAATGTACACACAGGTGAAAAATTAGGCCCATGTAAGTTAGTGGTTGCAGCGTTATTTTTTGCAATTTACTGGTTCTCGAGATAAAAAAGTTTTAGAAACGCTGCAATGCACTACATCGGAAGGGCTCTTCTTGATCATCTATGGAAGTAATGAAATTATACCTAGTCTGGTGCGTGAGCGGTGACGTCAGGGCCCACCGGATTCAACTCCTTGTCAGGACGTTCGATTTCGATTTTTCTGCACTCACATATTCCTCCTCCGTCTCCAATGACCTCGATACCGACGAGGCGGAAAGCTCGAAGGAAAGAAAGTTAAATGGGCTAAACGCTTGGCAAAAAAATAACATAATATACATTAGACCATAATTTACAATGCGACTGGAGGAAAGATATTAGTATTGTAATGTTAAGTAAGAACGTTCTTTAATCTCAGAACGAAAACTATCCGAAAGATATATTAGTTTTATAATAATATGATTCATGTACAAATATCTACTCACTTTCATTCAAGATAATTCAGGGCGTTACCAAAGTCCTTATCGATTTAAAAAAAAAAAAAAAAAAAAAAAAAAAAAAAAAAAAAACCGCACACACACACACACTAAGATATTTTTTGAAAATATTAATTTCTTTGTTTATGGCTTTACGCCTCGTCGAAATCGATGTCATTAGAGGTGAAAAAGGACTGGGGAAAAGGAACGGGAAGGAATTGGGCCATGGCATTTCGAAGGAACCACTGCTGCATTCGCCTGCAGTGATTTGAGAAAACCCATATCTGGATGGTTGGATGGAGATTCAAGCCCACATCCTTCCGAATGCGAGGATAGAACGTTAACCCTTCACCCACCACACTCGGTAAAATATTAATCCCTTAAAATGCTGTTATTTCTCAGAGAACATAAGTACCTAAAGACCGACACGTCTTGTCTGTCAAGAAAACAAGATACAGTCGCAAAACTATATATCAACGGCAAAGAAAATTTATTTTGTTTGTATTGCCGTACCTCAGATCATGAAGTCCGATGGAGCAACAGAATTATTTGTATAGCGCTAAGCGAGAACATGCTGTAAATGTTTATACGAAATGTTAAAAGTACTTCAGTCTTCTAATTCATCTCCCTTTCTTAAACACCACACTGAAATAAACAAAATTTTTCATGAATATACTGCTCTTATGTAATATTGAGAGATTGTTAATTACATATTGAACGATATTTTCGCATGGCTTTCGCAGTGGTGATATAATTTCTAGCGACTTCGTGAAATCTTTGTAAAGAAAATTACGTAAATCATATACCGAATTCGGCTTAGTCTTAAAATAAAAGAAATACCCATTTTTGCGATACTAAATTACTGTTAATTGGTGAAACATCAGAGCAAAGCATCTCTTAACTGTCAACATTATGTCGTCGGTATAATATTTAAGTTGCGGTTCACAAAATTCTGAAATCCAGAGACTTAATTGTTTTAAAGATGACGTAATGGCTGAAACTTCTAAAAAGATATTTTTTTCTCGGTGGCTGCGGTCTGTCTGAGGCAGCTATGGTACTTGATCTTTTTCTCTTTCATAAATATTTTACCGCATCCGTATTATCTCGAAACGTTGTAAACCCATTTTGCTAAAGAGAATACTTCGGTTGCTTGAGATTTGTTTGAATTCACAATTAGCCAAGGAACTGGGAGACCTGATGGTCTCTAAGAGGATTTTTCGGCATAATTGAGTATTTTAATTACTGGTGGGGAAGTGGCTGCGAGATCTCGGCGGACTTAAAAAGTTTGTCTCGCGGGTTGAGTTGGCCAAGTTGAGCTGGTAGCGGCAGTCCCAGGGGGCGAAGATTGGCCGTCAGACATCGCAGCAACCACGGTTCAAGTTTCTGGCTATCAGTTTGCACCGAGAGAAGGATAATCTAGTGCTACATTAAGCAGTGTAAAATGCAGTTATAAATATTTGCAACGTCGTCATTTATCTCATCTTGACACATAATTTACTAATTTACTAATTTAGTTTAACCTGTTCTTCATAGCAGTGGAAATCAATCGCAACGTTATCTGTATTTTTTTCTCTTAAAAGGCACTTTTTTGTTGCTAGAACTTGAAGGATTGTCAGTGGTTAAAAGCACATTGTGTTGAAATGATACATACGAGGCGCGTCCAGAAAGTAAGTTTCGTTTGGTAATAAAATGAAATTATACACAGATACAGAAGAAATTTTTATTGCACAAAATTCTACAACTCTTAAACTACTTTTCCGCATAACTGCCGAAATTTTGCAGGCATTTGTCATAGCGTGGCACCAGGTTTTGTATACCTTCATCATAGAAATCTGCCGCCTGTGTCTTCAACCAGTTGGAAACAGTTTCTTTCAGCTCGTCGTCATTGGTTAAGTGATGACCGCCAAGGAAAGACTTGAGATGTAATAACAGGTGAAAGTCTTGCCAGTTCTTCTGTAACCAAAGGTGGACGCCCACTTCGTTCTTCATCGTGCACATCACTACGCCCGCCATTGAACTGTCGGACCCATCTTCTCACCATCGAATCACTCATCGCATTTGGTCCGTAAACATCGCAAATTTGCCGATAAATTTCACTTGGTTTCACTTTCCTCGCATTCAGAAACCGAATCACAGACCTGATTTCACAGGCGGCGGGATTTTAAATCAACGCCGACATTTCAAACAAGCACAAAAAAGCGTACGTAACTGACAGCGATCTCCAAATGGCGCACGTTCTTCCCCTTGATACACATCGTCTACAGCGCATGTGCGGAACTGCAATCGCAGCGCTGCAGCGGAGATAAATTGAAACGGAACTTACTTTCTGGACGCGCCTCGTATATTCTTTGCGACTTTGTTCTCATGGACTACCAATTCACTATTTATTAAATCATTTCGGTATGGACTCGAGAACTACTGATACATAGTTGATTTCGTTCTCTTTGCATTCCCGTTCGAATCCTCAAAAAAACTACTCATTTTTCCTGGATGAATTTATCCAATGCGCTAATCCAGACTATATTCTAACACTATATCAAAATTTTCATTCAAATCCATTGAGACGTCATGGCGTGATTAAGTAACGAACATCCAACCATAAAAACTTTTGCATTTATTTATTATTATTATAGCGGTCTGGTAGCTCAGTGGTTAAGGCGCTTGTTTTAAAACGTTCGCTGCTACGGTCCCGGGTTCGAATCGCGGTAGGCGCCGGAATTTTGAGAGTTGTGTTTGATCATATGAGTTATGGCAGACCGCTCCGTGTTTCGGATTCCACGTTAAAGTGTGGGTCCCAGAGGAAAGGAACTGGCCGTCCTACCTCTGACACAATGGCTTAGTATGCCTCCTTCGGGAGGATCCAACCAACCTTCGTGTTTTAGACTGTGTTTATTATTATTATTTGCAAATGGATCGTATCGGATCACACAAAGCATTGATTCTCATCATGGTTTGGTCCAATGTTCCCACTGGATAGTTAGAACTAGGGATAGTCAGTTCCTGGAGAAATTGGGGGAGCTTAAGTGTTGCCATCTGTCAGCAATTCATGTAACTTACGTTTTATACTATTTGTGTATCAGATGTCTCGCCTGAAGCTGAAATACAGTCTAACTTACTGACTACTATAAACACGTATTTTCTTAAATTAAATGTGTTTCTACGTATTATTTTATTAATTTTGTCACACTTTATGCTGACTACTACTACTAAACGAGTTTGTAAGAAAAATTTCTGAACATCAACTGTAAACTTAATATTGAATTGTTCAGTTATTGAACCTGAAAAGTTTTAATGGAGTTCACTTGTTTTATATATGTTAGGAAGGATTAAGAAAAGAATCAGGTCTTCTATCGAATTTACTCTAAGGTAGATACGACGTCTTTGTTTGTAGTAAACGCATAGTCAAGTGAGAAACCTAGTGAAACGCAACTTTCAGTCAGAAATTAATAGAGCACCATGTATAGTTCTAAATCCCTCTTCTTTATCCCCTGGATCTTAATCCCTCTCCCGTAACCTTAACCTCAGGCACTATAATACTCTAGTTCGACCATCACTATTTACTTTTTTTTGCCTCAGAGTGCTTGAACATGGTTAGGAAGGGACAACTAAGGAAACTAACACTAAAGGAACGAAAAATCATGGGTCCTGTCAAAGAAGAAGGAAAATACAGACTCAGTCATAATAAGGACCTTTACCAACAACTGGAGAGCATTGCAACAGCCATGAGAAAAAGGAGATTAATGTTCTATGGGCACATAGTTTGACGGGCAGTCATAGACTCACCTCTAAAATCTTCAATACCCTCTTTAGAGAGAAAGCGACTAACGCAAAATAGACAAGGCTTGTCAGAAGAGATCTGGAACAACTTGAAACTGTCCCCAATAACATTTACAATATGGATAAGTACAGAACGTTGATTAAAGCATCCAGTTGTTGTATGGTTACAAGAGCCCTTTTCAGCCAAAAGGGAAGGGATTGGGATAAGGAAAGGGAAGGAGTTCAGCCATGTCCTATTAAGGGAACCATCCCGGCATTCACCTCGCGTGATTTTGGTAACCATGGAAATCCGAAATCAGAATGGTGTATTATGGGGTCAGATGTCCTAAAAAGATCCACGATCCTCGCCCATACCAAAAAAAAGCGCTGTCAGTGGCTGACAATTTTTTTCTTAGTAAAACAGTAATTAAATAACAGTCTAACAATTTTGTGGTGCTAGTGACCAATTGCCAGAATTTCTTGCCTCCTGCTCAATCCTCCTCTATTGAAGCCATATAAAGTAACCACACAATCTTACCAGTTAACTGGGACCTATAGTTTGTACACATCTGGACCTAGACGAAGCACGCAACGGCAACCTTATTACAAATTTCTCCAATTAAGGTTACATGCAAGTTTCTAATACGAGAAAATATCAAGACTGTTCCACCAAAAAACATAAATCTCTGGTTTGAATATTCATACATGCAACGTAAAATATTGTAAGCAAAAAAAAAAAAATCAAGGACTTAGAAGATTATTTATCCACCCTCAAAATCACACAATGGAAAAAAAAAAAAAAAAAAAATCAGGGAGGTACAAACACCACTTCAGAGCTTATCTAGATGGACTTCTACACGACAAATTTTGACAATGCAAATCTTCAGTCCATTAATTTGACAAATTTACTTTAATGTTTTGTAAAATCCATCATGACAAATCAGCCATGTAATATGATTCAATAAATTGATTTAATAATAATAGCAAAAAACAAAAAAAACACACACACATGGATTTAAAACCATGGAGTATACCAGTGATGAATATAGATTAAAATTTGGAATAAAATAATTTTAGGAAAAATTTATTTTTAATTCCGACATTTTTACAGGTTTTATTTCACCCAGGTGAAGCTCAGGAGGCAGGATGTTGTAGGGTTGCAAGAACCCTTTTCAGCCAATAGGGAAGGGGTGGGGATAAGGAACGGGAAGGACTTCCGCCATGATCTTTTAAGGGAACCATCCCGGCCTTCTCTCGGAGTAATTGCGGAAACCACGGAAATTCGAAATCATGATAGTATATTACGGGGTCAGATCTCCAAAAAAAGATCATTGATCCTCGCCCACACACACACACACACACAAAACATACAAACTCGAATCACAGGACATAACCGCAATTGTCATAGGGGTCAAATCTCCTGAGAAAGATCCACCCTCCCCCCAAAAATACAGGGGTTACTTTATCAGCAATGTATCCACCCCTACTGAACCGAGTCCTTCACCCCTAGCTCGGTTCGCAGTAACACTTTGGGGAAGGTGGTCTCCCGTTTTTTTTCTAAAAAAATAAAATCAACAATAGAACAACTTAGTTCATATATATCTCGGTAAATATTTTGACTACGAACAGTGGTAACTGGTCTTTAAGTGCGTACTTGCTTAATGGCACTTTTTATTTAAATTTTTGAGCTTTACGACGTCACATCAAAATGAAGCATATCATATTTTATCCCTGCGACCATGGCCTGTAAATTTATTGAAACCACTTCAAAATTCGACAAATAGTTTTTGAGTAAATCGTGTTAAAAAATGTATTATGTTAAGAACACTTAAAAAAAAAAAAAAAAATCCGTACCATGGGCTGTATATTTACTGAAACTTTATAGACATCCGACCATTAGTTCTGTCATGAACGGTGCGCAACGGAAATTTTATAACACTTTTTTCTTAACCCTTTGACTGCTGACGGCTGATCGTGTACCTGCCGCGCTGTGGCCGGCTACCTGCGCTAAGTGATTATCCCTGGGGACGGAGCCTCCGAGCGGCTCCACACGCTCTGTGCTGAATGTTTCTGGCGAAGCACTGTGACCTCTCACGACTGATACAGAATAAATGCTCTCACTACATAGTTGCTCTGCAAATAAATTACTGCAGAATAAAATTGAATCATTAACCCTATTTTTCAAACTAATAATTATTTCTTGCTTGCATTTTTCTCTCGATTTTTGCAGCTTTTGTCGAAAGCGTGGTGATTCTTAAATTTACGTCAATAGTTTACAGTTCTTTCTTGGCAGTTTCTGTAGGTCCCTTACTGTATTAGAGTGTTATTGTTGATTCGAAAAAAATGCTAGAAATATTCTATTCCACACTTACATACCACGTTCAGTCCACGACTGTAAAATTAGAGATATTCGAACTCAAACAGAAAGTTAAAGCCATCCGATTTTTCCTCGCGCTATTCGCGAATACCATAGAAAGAGACCTTAAAATGATAATTGTTCAAGTTGCCTCCCCCACACACCGAAATTTGGTTTCCGGAATATCTTTGTAGATGTAGACACCCAAAATATCTCGATGTTGACTGAATGTTTGCTGCGCTTTGTAATTACCCGATTATACGTAATTTTGTTTCTTTGATGAAATTTGTTCCACATAAGTACTCAACAGATTTTCATTTCTAAGCTATGAATTGTCTGTCCATTAATTACGTGATGTGAAATAGAGAGGGGGGGGGGGGTGCGGGTTGCGGCGAAATCGCACGAAACCTCACCAGAGTAACAAAAAGCGGTATCTGGACATAAGTTCACTAAAAATTGGAGTATTTAGAAGGACATCTCTGGTCCAATATTCCCTAATTTTCAATTTTTTTCACGCTAGGCATCAGAAGACAAATAGCTCTGAAACAATACATTTCATCATATCCAGTATCTTTCCACTTTGATATTCGAGAAAGCTCTGATTCTGGAGTATTCTTCATAGTGGTTATACAAAACCGATTCTTTTCATCAGCTATATATTTCGTCAGTTCTTCTGTAAGAAATAACATGAAAACTGACAGAATACTTGACACATTCCCTATTTGACACGCATTTCCCAATAGTGTAACATCAAATGCGTGACTAACTGGACGAAAGTGATTTTCTAGTTAGATTTATCGCCAAGACGTAATATCTTCGTAACCGTTTCACTATCACATTCTGATTCTTCAGAACAACTAACTTGTTGAAACATGAGACTGCATTGTCACCCCTCCTGACGAGTATGTTTTAGGAATACAGCTTTCCGATTTTGTGGAAAAGCTATCACTTCCATCAAAATGAAGTAGTTCATCCTCAGTGTCGCTCATCGTAAGAATCTCCATGATTTATTCCTCAATTCACCAACGACGTCTTTCAATTTTCTTTATAAAATACAGGACACATAGAACACTGATTTAATTTTAGTTGGACAGTGAACTGTAGAGCGAAGCCTAGGCTCCCAGCAGACAAACATTCGTACAATAAGCTAGCGATCAAAACTGCGAAAGGCTATTGAGAAATGTGGCGAGAAGTCCGCTGTACGACTCAGGTAGCGGCGCGTCTATATTCGTCATCAGCACACAGGTAGCGGCAGACGGGTGCGGCTTATCTCGTCATCAGCACTCAAGGGAAATCCGATGGCTGCGGCTGTACCCGTCATCAGCACTCGGGGCCCGCAAGCACCATGCGTGTATAGACGTCAACAGCAGTCAAAGGGTTAATTTCGCAGCTTTCCACAAAATCTAACATACCGAATTTTACACCAGGGACCACCACTTCAGAATCTGATCCCTAGTTTTTGCGTGAATAGAATTCAGTTAAATGAAAAGACAGACGGTCAGTCGTTGCACAAAAATAAAATGTTCTTCATTTTACTCCTGCAACACTAGGGTCCACAGTGTTAAAAGTCCATGAAAATCACAACGTTATTTTTACGAAACGTAAGTTGTTTCTCGCAGTCGAAGTGATTTATCAGCGTAATATAAATTTTTAGATATTTCAACTTGATAATTGTTTCTACTTGTTGTATTCAAACCTCAATTTGGCGTAGGAATGGACGTCATAATTATTATTTTCTGTGTAGGTTGATTGACCGCCTAAGTTAGATTTCACGCGCCCCAATTTTCAATCTTATGAAAAAAAGACGAGGGACAATTTGTTGTAGCATGAGTTGCTTTCACACGCAATGATTTTCAGTCGTTGCGTGTGTAGTAGTTTGTGCGCAAGATTTTACCCATTGTTGGCATCATGGAAAATTGATGGAAAAATTAATGCGCTGTGGTTAATTCACCTACGTAGGAAAAAGAAGAAACGCAATCGTCATTTTTGAGTGGTTCCGAAAAATGATGGGATAGAGTAAGCTTTCATCCTTTACACTATCGAAGAGCTCAGGGATGATGGAAATAATGTTTTTAAATTATTTTTTAATGTCAGATGCTCCCTTCGATAACTTATGTGAGGCTCATGGACATTTCACAACTACAAAACAGAAAATTAGAAATTGCATTCAGTCTATTTTAATGTTGACTGTGATGTTAACAAAATTAATATAGTAAATTTATGTATCACGTCAGTTTATTTCTTATAATTTATATCAATTAACTTGAATAGAGAAAAAAAAATCATGAAAAGTTATTACAAAGAAGTAATGTCCACAATCATAGGTCTCGGTAACTCAACACATATATTTTGAGCCATTTTTTTAATCCTGTCAGCCAAAGAAGCTAATATATGACTAAAAGCCATCTGGAGTGAAACACGCATTTGCTGACGTAGCACTGACTTCCTGGAACGACACGACACCGTCCGAGTGGCAAAGAATGACTGCTGAACGACGCTACCGCGACGTCGTGTCATTGTCGTGTCGTAGTGTGAAAAATTCCATGCTTAGGGACACGGTATCGAATAAAAGTACCGATACTGCACTCACAGATAGTATTGGAAAGAAAAAGTATCGTACTCACTAAAGTATTGAAAAAAGTATCGATACCGTAAGGTATAGAAAGAAAAGTATCGATAAAATGATATTTTTTAAATCATTAATTAAGATTGAGATTTATTTTATATAATTTTTTATTTTAAGGTTAAAGACGCGTTAACTTAAAATTTAACCCACCCTTTTTTTACGATTTACAGCTGAATTGGCCTGTATTTTTTATATTGATGAAATTTGCAGCAATAAATCAAGTTCCTAAGCGAAAAACTGTTTTATAAAGTAAATAATTTAAAACAAGGTTAATCATAATCAAAAAGCAGTTTTTATTTCAGTTATGAATAAAAGAAACAGTAAAATGCCATGACTTATTAAACTGTAGCAGTAATTAGCTATAATATATATAAATTACTCATTATTGGTCAGACCATTGCTTGAATATGGTGATGGAGTATGGGACACACATTTTGGGTATCAAATGCAGGGGTTGGAGGAGGTGAAAAGAAAGGTTGCTAGATTTGTCTCTGGAAATTATCGCAAAACACAATGATTAACTGATATGATAAAGCAGCAGAAATAGGATTCATTGGAAGACAGGAGGAGGAGGAAGAGAATCATGGAACTGTACAAGGCGTATGTTAGCGATGAGGCGTGGAAAGATATTTGAGTAGACTTAGGAATAGTGCTTGGAAGGTAAAAGATGACAACAAGCTGGTAGTCGATTTCAGTCTCAAGGGTGTTTGGAAGATTTTCTTTTGAAGGTTAGTGGATCAGGGATGGGAATAAGTTACAAAGAGAAATGAGGAATAAATTACCAATAACGCTGACGGAATTTAAAGTTGAAATTTGTAGAGGGCAAAAGTATCCAGGTATAGGAAACGGAAATAGTGGGTGTGTGTGGGAAATGCTCCTGACCGTGCCCCCATCGCAATTAAATTAAATTAATTAATTAATTTCAAACTCTTCCTCCGAACAGTCACTTTAAAACAATAATTTATCCAAATCATTTAGATGATAATCTGTCTCGTGTCTTTTACATTTTACTGTCTGCCTTCGAAAATTAACGTTGGGGAATGACGAATGACGATGCTGCATCTTTCAGCCATTCATGGGCTAACTGACAGCAAAAATCATATGCAGATATTTTGTCAATAGAAGAATCACTGTCCGGAACACTGGAGGAGGCGACAGTGTTTACTGTTGCTAAACACCTTACAGTGAATGTTATCTTGACTCAATCTGTGGCATCATGGAAGAGAATGATTTTGAATCTAGTATCTAGCAAGCAGGACACTTATGATTAACTTCAATGTGTTCAAATCCGTTCTTAACGCACAATCCATACAAACCAAGCAAACGCCAAAGTTGGTAACCAAACATAATGTAATGTAAATCCCAAGTTTTCTAGACGAGAGTTCAAGACTTCTTCACTCCTTTTTAAAATAAAAACTAGAGAAATGTCAAAACTAAGTTCTCATAATACTGTCAAATTCTGAAAACGACAATGCTACCATCACAAAAAGACAGCTCGATTCTCTTGTTGAGATGTACCTATTCTGGTCTTAGGGGCCATGCATCATACAGCCATATATGTTGAATTATATTTTCACTTTTTATTTGAGTGGTTTTTAGTATTACTACTAATTTTTCCACCGTTATTTTCTTATCAATACCTACCATAAAATACTGACTCGAGGAAAAGTATCATATGGAAAGTATTGGTACCAAACAAAAGTAGTCGGTACCAAGAAGTATCGATACCTTGTCCGATGCACCTCTTCACTTTACTAAAAGAATGTGGTTGTATTACTTTTTATTGTACGACCAAAACCGTTGGAAGTGAAAGGGGCCTTAGAGATACCAAGTGATTCAGGGTATAGAATTCGGAATTGGTTTTTCAGTTATTGAAGAAACAGTCAACAAGTAACCATGTTTACGCAAGGAATTTGTTCCCTTGGACATCTCCTCTTTATCATTGAGAGGTGAATGTATTTTTCTTCATTGAATCTTAGATAATGGAATTTCTTATATTCTCCCTGAAGTTATTCTGAAGAGTGTTGAGGTGGTCTCACCGTCTATTTAAGGTTATCTAATCCAATATTTCGTTTTCGTAATATATCCCAGCTACGTGCCAGGAAATTCTTTTTCGTTGATTTTTTTTTTTTTTACTTATAACTTAAGGTAAATAAGAAAAGAACTTGATTTAACTATTTTTTTGATAAAAGTCGTCAATGGAACGGAACAGAAACTCTTTGGATTTGTAAGTAAGAATCATGATTGGTAAAAGGAAAAGTATCAGATGAATTTACGGTTGTATTAAGAATATATAGTTAGCTAGCTTAATAGAAGTCGCGTTTGTGTCGTGTTTACCTGTTACCTTCTCTTCAAGGGTCAGATAGTGGCCACTTACATTATTTTTTTTCAAAATATACACCAGCAACTTACTTCGATTAGAGAATGGGTGTCGTGGTATAAACCAAACACTTTATCAGTAACTCGTAGAAGAATATAAGTTCGATTTGATATTTTAAAGTCCTGCGGTATTAGTGGAAGAAGATAGTTCATTGCTTCATTTTGTTTTTGGATTTAAAAAAAAAATATAAAAAAAGCGTAACTAGTGGTTTACTGTCTAAAACTTTGTTTCGTTGGTAATAACAAACGTAAAATAGGAGCGTTTTTATTTTGGTGGTTGGATGTTCTAACAATCTAACAGCATTTCAGTACTGACCACATAATATTCGGCTGAATAATTGCGAGCAAGGTAAAATCAAGCAGGACAGAAATACAAAGGTCTTCATTGTTATTTAAAAACTTTGTCCATGAGTTGGAGGTTGAGCGGTTCAGTAACGGAAAGCGTACTACGTGCGTCATACATATTGTTCGTTTTATTTCTTCTGGAGTGTTCAGAGCATAATTCAGATATACTACAAGAACCGATAAAAAATTTCGCGATCGATATACGATGAATCGTGAGGATGGTGAGTTGTAGAAGCATGAAAGAAGATACGGATCGAAACAATTAGAATTGATGACATGTTTCCCTAACAGAAACAAAAATATCAGAAAATTTCCTTACTGTAGAAAAACACGAACGGTTTATCCGTATCTCTTTTACAGGTCGTGTTGCTATCTAGCGGTATTAGATCACTTCTTATAGATGCCAGCGAGTCCTAGCAGCTGGGCTTTAAACTATTTTATTTTGAGGCAACAATGAAATATCGAGCGGTAACGCGACGCTGCACCGCGGAAAAATTTCGATATCTGTTGCTTCTATCTAGTGGTAATGTGATGACTTCTTACTGGCCCCAGCGAAACCTCGCATTTTGACTCCGAACTATAGCATACCGATCACCTTGATTGTTTATAATTTTTTCGTATACACGTTGCATTCCGAAAAATTCCTTTCTTAGTTAATGATGTTATCAAAGCGGATAACTTAATCTTTAAAACGATACCCCATTTATTGATTGATTTTGGTTATGGCTCGTCACATGAAAAACACCTTTTAGAAATAATTTATACGATAAAGCAAGCATTGAAAGACACTATGGTTACTCCAAGAGCCTGTAAAGATTTGAATATCCGATTCCCAAAATGGTTCATTTTAACTATGACATCCATTATTGTGGTTCATTAAATACTTAATTTCTATCAGCAACAATGGTTTCGCTACGGACGCACTTTTGGTGCCTTGGGTCACGACGCGTATGCGTTCTAGCTTTCGCGATCCTAATGGTCTGCGCATCTTGTAGCTCCAATTCTGGACAGCCGTCGCTCGAGCCAATGATTAGTACATCAGCTAAAGTGCGTCAGCAGAGCGTTCCGACGCGGTCTGCGATACCCTCGTCACTAATTTGGTGGTGAGCCTATGAAAATGATATCCGACGCGCCCCACTACTGTGTGGTGCCGCAGTGCTGCAGTGAACGGCAATCAATGCGGCGCAAATATTTGGCGAGCCCTCGCGACCGCCGTTTTGTTTGGCTCCTCCGCCACCGCCACCGCTCGGAATTCGCTCGCAGCAGCCCGCAGGCACTCTACCAGCACCGCAGCTCCAGCCTTAGAAGCGGCTTCATATTTAAGCCGCGGCGTTTTTTCCGCTATGGCGACAGTTTACTTGAAGTTCATCTGAGACAGATGGAATAATACATTTCTGGCATCCAATTATTAGGACACAACGCCTTTCGTCTCACAAAGGTCTTCTGTGGAAGCGCAATAGTTTCTTTACGTAATGCCCTTTTATAACACTACTAGCTGATACCCGCGACTTCGTACGCGTGGATTAAGAATTTTTTTTGCCAGAATTGAATATAGAAAGTTTTTGGTAACGAAGGATTGGTCCCAAACAACACCGAGTTGGCATAATATGACAACAAAGCCATCACTGTATCATTCTACCGTCGAACCTGTCTCTTGAAATGATTCAATTTCCAATATATTTAAAAACAGAAAAACAAACGAAGGTGAGGGGATGTAGGGGGGGGGGGGGTGAGGGTGTTACTAAGGACAGGTTTATTTCAAGATTGGTATTTTCTTCTTTCTTCAGCATGAGAATCCGATTCTTGGTTCCAATAAAATTAGCTGCTCGTGCTCTGCTAGAGCTACAACTTATGCCAGTTTACGCCCACAAGGCATGTCAAAAAAGAAGGTGCCAGAAACATTTAACCAGACACAAAGTAATAGGACAGAGAAAATCTACATCTACACTAAATAATAGTTTTTTCTCTAAACGAAATTTATTATCAAATCATACACTAACATAATGCACAACAAGCATACCTTGAGCAACCGACCTAACATTACAGACCAACACACACATCCGTCTCTCTATCACCATTCGATAAGTTCTCAAAATTTCGTGACTTCAACTGTTAATCATACCGAAAAAGAAATTTCCTGTGCCTTCCCTACAGATTATCTTGTCAAATTCTGTCAATAATGGTATAGGCATTTTAGTCGTCAAAACGTAACAAAAAAGACAGATACTTACTTCCGCATTTATAGTATTATTACTGCAGATCACACACACACTGACTGCAAATCACCCCTGAGGGATCAATATAACGTAAAAAAAGTATACACCTACAGCATTGCAAGACTACCTACGATTTGCCTCGCATTGCACCCCTAAATATGTGATATGTACAGTTAAACATTCAATCCGAATAACCGACGGTCTAGGCGTGACACTTACGATCAAAAAACAATTTTTAATAATCTTTGCTTCCACGGAGATTTGAACCGGAGACCACGATCCAAACATCAGTAAGCAAGCCCTTTAACCACTGAGCTAACCGACCGCTGTATTCAAAAGCAATACAGAGACCTTGACATTCAACGCGTCTGTCTACCGCCGTTCAGTAATTTTTCGAAATTATAAGACAACAGGTATTAATTATACAGATAATTTTTCAACCAAAAGTAGACAATATATTTCTCCTTGTTTCAAAGGATAAGTGTGCAAAGTGTCATTGAGATCGGATGAAAACTGTGGATTTGTATGAAGAACAAACAAACAATCAAACATACATTCATCTTTATATTTAAAGATGACATTTACACCTTTCTTTCTTGGTCCGGAAATAAACAGAGTCAATTTTTTTGTTTACTTATGGCTTTACACCTCGTCGGCGTCGAGGTCATTAGAGGCGGGGTGGGACTGGGGACAAGGAACGGGAAGGATTTCGGCTATGGCCTTTTTGAAGGAAGCGTCCTGCCATTCGCCTGGAGTGATTTGGGGAAACCATGGAAAACCCAATCTGGATGCCCGGACGGGAATTCAAACCAGCGTCCTCCCAAATGCGAGGCCAGAGCGTTAACCACTCAACCACCGCGCTCAGTCATCCAAGTCGAAAGTTATATACAAAAACCCACACAATTTATGCCTTAACCTCGCGCAGCACTCAAACTTCCGAACCTTGATCATTACGTACACAACCACTGAATACTCCCCAACACCCTTACCGGATGTGGTTACTTCCAATATGTTTGTGAACATGTGGATCAGACATTCCCTGAAAAGTGGGAAGGCGGAGGAGGTCCTGTTCCGTGGCTAATGAGTTCACCTGATCTCACCCAGATTATTTCTTCTTGGGTGATCCCTTAAAATTCTGGCCTAGTTTTAAGATGGATGGGTGGCCTCTTTACAGCCACCCTTCCATGTGTACTGTTTAAATTTTTTAAATGGTCATAATCCCTGTCTCGCTGGCCACTATACAGCCAGCGAGACACGTAGTGGTTTTTAATTCTTCTGCGTACCTGTTTGGCCCCTCTACAGCCATCCAGATGTTCTACAGCCTTAGGTCGTGGTGGCCCCTTTAAGGCTACGTTTTATTTTTTTGATTTATTTTATTTGCTGTCTGCATGGTCGACCCTTTTACAGCCGACCATGCAGACAGTATCTTAGTATATATTTTTAGCCACAGTTGTAGCTGGTAATCGTTAGGGAGCTAATGACCTCGTTGTCGACGCGCCCTTAAACATCATCAACAACAACAACATAAAATTCTCTTGTGCGAGACGCCTGTCAAGTCTGAAGTGGATCTTCTGGCTGCCTGTGACACTGTTCAAACGACACCGAGGATATTAAAACGGGTACGACAGAACTTTTTGCGATGAAGCCATTCCTGCATTGACGCTGGGAGACGCAATTTTGAACAACTGTTGTAGCAGCTTGGGAAACTAGTGCAGGTAAATAGAATTCATTATTACTGTACTGCAGACTTCGGATTTTCGGTTTCTTTGACATTAAGATATGTGCGCCGTCCATCAAAAAGAGAAATTATCCGAGGATATTGGAGAGTACTCAGCTGGAATTCAGTACCTCTTGATCAGGGTTCGGAAGATGAGGCCTTTAGTTTGAGCGCTAGGCGAAGCTACGGCAGAAGTTGAGTAGATTTTGATTTATAACTTTCGACTCGATCGCTTGCAGACTAGAAGATACGGGAATTGATAGAAATTTTCAAGCAACCCAAAAATTTCAGTAAAGACGGCGGCTATGGCTTAAGCGAAATGTGGAAATGTGCACTCGTGGTCAATCGCAACACAAAATCTCCAACGACAACAACATCTCTGGAACAGCTGACACCCGCTGCCGGTAATCAAAGCAATTAGCTCAGCGAGAAGATCAACGACGGAGTAGTGTGAAAACCGTCACAAGTGATACTTCACTTCTAAGCAGGCCTGATGAAGGCCCCAGGTTGGGCGCCGAAATGTCGTTTGTAATACATCGATTAAAGCAGCACGAATCCGGAAAAAGTATAAGGAATATTTGATTAATATGAAGCCTGCTAAAAGCGTAAAATATTGTACAATAACGTGTTGTTGAGAATTTTCTTCAGTTTTAATGAATTGGAAAACTAGTGTACATAATTTGAAAAACATGCGGATCCTTACTAAATTTTTATAAACGTAGAATACAGTAAATGCTAACAATTATCGGTTAAGTTACTATCTAATAACTTATTTGGAAATAATGCAGAATCCACATGCGTAGGGGACTGTAGTAAAAGCTTTTATCCATACAGAGCTGACGCAACAACTTTATATAAAAATCTTGAAGAAGCAAGTATACATTTTTTGATCAGTAAGATAATTTCGAAATAGGATGCAATATACCCACGGCTATGCAATTAATCGTAACGTAATGAGAACAATGTCGTCGAAATGAATGTAAAATTGAACAAAGGATCCTTAATTTATAAATCGAAGGTACTCAGTTGCAAGAATGCTATAACCTCAAAGCAAAAACATTTGCATTCGATTTCAAAACCGGGTAAACTGAATGTTTCGTGAGGATTGACTGCCAGTTGTGGGATTTCAAGCTTTCTGTTAGAATTGGCCCAGAGCCAGTTACCACACCCCGCAGAGGCAATGTTGTAGAAACCAAAAGCTAATAAAATGAAAGTAGACACTGCGAACGCTTGGCCCAAAAACAGGGGCAGGAGGATTGTAGTAAGGGGTAAAAGTTAGCTGTACGTACAGACAACATCAAGGATTACGATAGGAAATGCAGAGGGCATGAGAAAACATAATGTATCTAAAAAAAACAGTTAATGCACAAGTTCATTAATCATACACGCAGTGCAGGCCATACGGCGATTTCGAATTTATTTTACCTTTTGCGGACAGTAAAACTTTTAATGTTTTCAAATTTTAAAGTTTAGTAACAGTATAGAAACCATGTAAAAATCAACGTTGGAATCTTAAATTTTGTAGTTCACAGAAATCTGAATCTTATTTTCACTGAATTTTTGTATGATGAAGTTTTCCCTAAATCCGATATTTTGTATCTTTTATTAATGTAACCCTGTTGAAATTTGGCAAAGATATATCACGTTTGGAAGTAGTGTGATACACTAAATATTTTTGTTTCTTCCAAAAACAATAACATCAGAATAACTATTCAGTGGCACATAGATACTATAATACTCCAGATTTTTTCCATATAACGATTTCTGCCAAAATTACCGGTCCAGACATCTGCGTGTGAAAAAAAATTTGTTCATTACTGTAACCGTAAATACGCGAGTCAAGGGGATTTGCGAGAAAGTCATTCCGCGAAGTGTTGGGGGGTTATGAGTGGAAGCAATAAAAACTTCAAAGTGGTCATTTTATCAGGAGCACCAAAGGCAATGTCGATAGAAAATAAAAAATTAGCAAAAAATGCAAAAAATACTCCGCTCAATCGAACTTTTGCTGTCCTGACGTCCAAATGAATTGGGGGATGGGGGGACATTCAAAGAGGCGCGTCGAGATTAGTCTCACTCTTTACAGCCAGTTTAATGGTAGACTTGGTTGCTTGTTCTCTTTTCAGAGGCTTTATTATGCCTATGGTTCATGATGATGATAAGGTGTGGGAAATGCCACTTTCGCTTAGAAATAGCTGTCTGGCTGTTTTATCAGCTACATGAGTCTGTGTTCTTGGATCAATTATTTGTTATTTCTTCCCCTTTGTTACTTTCTCAAAGACACAAATATTCCACTATGTAGCTGAAAGAAGGTATATGGCACATTTAGATGCTTATATTCCAGGTTTATATTTCAACGTTTCTAATAAACAGATCAGTGAGTAGTTTGGGGTGTACTATCGAACTGAGAGAAGGTAGAGAGTATTCAGTTAAGAATGATTATTTTGGACCATCAACAATACGCGTTGTTTAAGGTAGTAAATTCTAAAAAGTGAAAGTAAGAAAAACGTATTTTACCACTTGCTAATCAATCTTTCATGTTGTATCTTAATATGAAATGTTGAGTGAAGTAAACCAATATATGCTGTATGTTAAATAATGTTATAAACACCTTAACATTGGATATTCTAGCACAAAATGTCTGAGATATCAGGTGAAGAAGCCTCACCCACATCCCACTGTTTAGATTATCCATGTGGTAAGTGTGGGTTATAATAATCATCACATGGCCAGAGAAAGATTTTGTGCAAACTACTTTATAAGACAGTTTCACGTGCTTCTTACTTTTGAATAAGCGTCATTCAAGGACGTTGAAACTACGGTTTATGATTAACGCTTCAAGTGTTTAATTTAGGACCCAATACAGTCTTTGCAAGATACCTCTGATTAATACAGAAGGTCTAGTAATCAAAATATTCATTGTTTTTTATCATATTTTCAGAATAATACGTCGAAGTTGACAACCAGCTACAAAATTACGAGAAACTCTTCTTGCTAAACATTATTAGCATCAACAACTTCTCATTCAAGAGAAATTCATCAGCTGAACGACGTATTATCTCTGATATAAATTTAAACTAATTTGTTTATATTTACCAACATAACTCAACATTATGCCTTGAGCGGACTCAATGGTTCTCCTTATGTGTTTCATATTTATGGATCCCTAGTACTATCTAATACCTATACTATTACAAAAGTAGGAAGATAAGTGGCAGGTGAACGGTATGCGGTAGCATATACTGGTGGCGATTCTTGGAGTAGAACAGGGGGGATAGAGATTGAAAGGGACATACTTCACGCTAAGCAGGAAGTTTGGTTGTAAATATAAATATACTTTAGCATATATGATAATTGCCATAAATGTAAATATTTTAATAGTCTGTTGGAGAATGCTTGACAGACAAGGAGCAAATCTGGCTGCTGGAGATAAGGGAGAAACGAGTAATTAAAAAAAGAGAAGAAGAAGAAATGGGAGAGGTGAGAGTGAGCTGACCAAAGATGTCGTGTTGAAGGATGGATATAAGAAAGATAGTAACGGCTGTGGCCAAGAAAAGTTATATAGTTGTGTCTAAAGAGTGAAATCCAATGAATGTAGGATTGTAAAACAAATGTATTTTCAATAGTACGTCGGTGTGATTACTACTGAAAAAAAGGTGACGAATCTGTTGATGTAAACGAGAGGAAAGATGGAGAATATTTTTTCTTACAGGTACAAAGGAGTACAGCTGATAAAAATATAACGGAAGAGTCAACGTCAGGCGTTATCTAAAATAAAATAGAGGACGCAAAACGTCCTTTGCCTACCCGAAGAAACTAGAGGAGAGATCAAAGATGAAAGTAGATTGTGTGACACTCCTTTTGGAGTACCCATTTATATGCAATTGAGGGAAGTAAGTATTAAGCTGAAAGGTCTTCTGACAGAGCAAAGATCATAACCACAAGCTTGCACTTGATATCAGGCGTAAGGGAAATAAGGAATTCAGAGACTGGATTAACTTATTAAGGGAAATGATGGACATTTTACCGGAAACACTGACAGAGTTTGAAAAATAAAGTTCTTAAAGGGGAATAATTTCACTGAAAAATATATTATTAAAATATCAAGAAACGGAAAGGCAGGTGCGTAAAGAATTTGCTCCATCGCAGTTAAAACAGTTGAGTTCTATGCGCCAAAGTGGATTTTTTTGTTTTGCAATTTTGTTGTTTGTGGCCAATTTTAAATGTAAGAGTACATATTTTAGGCGTAAGGAATTTTTGGCTAAATTTAAAATCCTTAGGGAAGAAATAAAGTTAGTCAAATGTACTCTAAAAATTGCGTAATTTGTATCAACAGCCGAGACCCGCAGTTAAATCAAACCTGTGCAATAGCCTCCAGGAAAGAGCAGCAGCAAATATTGGAAAAAAAAGGCGCCTAGTCCTTTTGTCTATTTTCCATCGCAAAAACCAACCCGGTAATTCTAGGTGTATATTGAATGCACAGCTTTCTTGAGTGCCCAGGGTGAGGGGAGGGGGGGGGAAGTCTGGTAGGGCATAAGATGACAAGGAACAATCCGTTCATATGACGCACCTCTCTGCTCAAAGTACGAGTGCTTTGCCTGCAGAAATTGACACTAAGAACTAACACATTGTTATGCAGGTAATCCAGTGAAAATCTCAGGAAGCAGCTAAAACATGGGAAGATGTAGAAAGTCAATTTGTTTGTGGAAATAGTTCAGAACAGCAAATATAGTACCAAATGATTACAGTGTGCCATCATATGCCGAATCAGGGGAGGTACTGCGAGTTTTAAGTTTGAGTTGTATCAAACTATCTTCGTAAATAGATTATTTCTTGTGCTTACATTTTAATTAGTAAGACTCATATGGTATTTTGAAAGCGCTTTACCATATTTTGTTTTCAATTCGCAAATTATTTTTAGATTCGTTACTGTTATATAGTTCTCACAAGTTCTGCTAAGTTTTTAATAACTTTTCTTAAATTTATAATAAAACTTGTAATTAATATATTGTTGACCAGCATTTGCACTCTGCTTTTCTCGCGTGGTCGTAGGAATGGATACAGTTTTTTTCTATTTTTGAGTAGTAGTTATTATCCCGAAGAAGATAAAACCTAAAATATATTTAAAAATATTCGATTCTTTTAGCTACTTTCTTTTTTCGGATGCTCCTCCAGTTACGAGAATTTTTTTCTTTCGTTTTCTGCATGTTACAGCATAATGTAATCTAGAGAAATTAACTGATCAAATGTTCAGGAAGCTACATGAAAATTAGGCATTTGAATTTTAAGAAGAAAATTTTACATTTCACCCCACGCCTATTGTTTTAGGTTGGTTTTAAACAGAAACTTTGGTTAGTAGTAAATCCGAGGTATGTAATGTTGTATCATTGTAAACTTTACTGTAAAGTAAATATCACAATTTATTAAAGTAATAATGTTTGATGTAATGGTATAGTTTACATTTTACACGTATTCTACAGTGCTATATTTAAGAACTAAAAGAAAAACACAAAAAAACCGAAGTTACGAAGTCAAAAATAATATTA
Source organism: Vandiemenella viatica (assembly GCA_031002005.1). Lineage (NCBI taxonomy): Eukaryota > Metazoa > Arthropoda > Insecta > Orthoptera > Morabidae > Vandiemenella > Vandiemenella viatica. The sequence continues at coordinate 187,629,971 of JARYHS010009186.1, forward strand.
ACAGATTCCAAAAAATGTAATGCAAGGTTATGTAGTGTGCTCTTTGGTGGGTATCTTTTGAGGTTAGGAAAACAGTGCTGATCAACCACCTGAGCCATTGGTTGAAGAGAGGGAGAAGAGGTTGGTAGAGGAAGAATGGATGGGGGAGGGGAGTGGCCACGTGGAGGTGGTAAGGTGTGGGGATGGTATGGGAAGGGGAAACAGTGTTAAATTGTATGGCAACATGTTTACCTTGCAAGTGTGATTTATTGTGTCTTCCCTCATTTTTTCTGCTAAGCACAAATTATGTGCGGATGACTGGCATGAAGGATTCATGACTCCAAATATCCCCAAAATTTTTCGCCTACAGAGTTCCACAATGGTGCCAGTCCCAAACAGCTCTTTCCGAATGTAATACGCGATCTGGTTCATTTCTTTACAGAACTCTTGCAAGTGACGCGAGGTTGCAATATGGCCTAGCACACTGATCAAAGCACCACTCTTTCCAAGCCTGTCGACTCAGAAGCCATTTGGCTGTTGGTGCTAAGTGCAAGGGGCCGCACTCTTCGAGGTGCCAGCAGAATGGCTTCAGACATGCAATTTCGTCACCGGGCAGCTAACGGAGCAACCAAAGAACAATGTGATTTGTAATGAACCATCTGTTAATTTATGTCATGCCTCATTCATCCTTCCCTCAATGTAAAACCTTTCTTAGTTCCATGGAGTTGCCACAAAGATTTTCACCTGCTTAGCCATTCTTACGATACACAGATTCAGGTTCGATACCGTCCTTTTACTGTAGTTCTTGAACTGGTCCAGTTTCATGCTGTCTGGTATTCTGCGTGTTTTGCTAAATATTCCACCCAATGTCATTGTTTTTCAATGATTACGTGGTGTTTACTGAACATATTGTTTTCTTGAGATTCGCTAGTTGGGTAGTGTGCGCTTCTGAACCGCTAATGTACAACGGGACCACGAGCCAGCCTTCTACATTATAGTTTCTAGGCTGTTTTGGTGATTATCAAGGCGAATGTTAGAACGTCCCCAGTCAGCGACCGACAGGTTATCACACGGAGCCACCTGACTGCTGGTTTAGAAGAAGAAGAAGAAGAAGAAAACACTCTCACACACAAAGCTAGAAGGAAGTAGACTTTGATTGTCTTGAATCTTTTTTTTTTAATTATTATTACACAGTATACTTGGTCTTTACTTGCGCTTTCCGTACTCAATGTGATTTCTAACATCATTATTTATGTAATAAAATGCTGTGCAGACTATTTTTCTACAGTTTCTTAAATAATTTAGTGGTTAATATATAACCACCAATGCAAGAGCTTTTTACGATTTACTGTCGTACGCTTTTCGTCTCTTTTCGAAAACTAAGAAAAACTTCAGAGAGAATTTGAGAAACCGAAGGAATTAGCGTCAAAAATAGATACAAGGTAGGAACAGTTGAAACAATAAACAGAAAAACCATAACTAAAATGAAAACATAAGACGCAAAAAAGTACAAATTCCTTACAAGAAGAACAAAGCCACAACATAGTTCACATCACAGAAACCACCAGTGAAACTGAAAATAAAAAAAAATGATAGGAAAGACATTACTTTTCTACAGTTTTTTTTTTTTTTTTTTTTTTTTACACAGTACAGATTTACAATACATTTCATTCATGTTCCGGAGACTGGCTACAAGCAACAAGCAAGTATTAAATGATTTTATTCTGACATCTCTTTGCTATCTGCTGAGCGGAAATAGGAATTTCTGATTTTTATTTTGTATAGATAGTATTTTCCATTCACATTCAAAACCATAGATTGGAAGGAATTTGGACGAAACTGTATGACGAATCTTCAATAATCTTTAGCTGTCTTGCCAGTCGTAATATACAGTGCTTTTGAGATAATCACTATTAGCAGTGCCCACGAATGCAACTCTCTTACGTATACATTCTCCAAACTCATATATAAAAACGACGATCGAATCCAAATGATTGAAGCGAGGAACTGCGATCCTATTTGATTTTTATTTATTTATTTCATATCAGAAACGCTTTGTTGCACAATTACAGACATCACATTGTACTAGACCAAAACTTGGCAACTTCCAGTGCATTTTCTGAAGCCTCATACATCTTGCGAGTAGGAGGTTGGACACAGTAGACATTGGAGCATTTGCTGAACAGTCTTATCTTCTCCGCAGTCTTATTTGATGTCATTTGATAAATTTGAGTTACCGTTTCGTGTAGTTAGTTAGAAATACCATCACTGCAAAGCCAAGCTATAATCATGGGAAAAGTATTGTTCGACATTAAATTCCAACTTTCAAGGTGAAGAATCTTTCGCTCAATACACTGATCACCCAGAACATTATGACCACCTGCCTAATAGCCGGTATGTCCGCCTTTGGCACGGATAACAGCGGCGACGCGTCTTGGCATGGAAGGAATGAGGCCTTGATAGGTCGCTGGAGGGAGTTGGCACCACATCTGCACCCAAAAGTCATCTAATTCGCGTAAATTCCGGGGAAGGGGGTGATGAGCTCTGACGCCACGTTCAATCACGTCCCAAATGTTTCAATCGGGTTCAGACCTGGCGAGTTGGGAGGCCAGCGCATCAATTGAAAGTCGCCACTGTGTTCCTCGAACAATTCCATCACACTCCTGGCCTTGTCACAAGGCGCATTAACTTGTTGAAATCTATTACTGTCGTCGGGAATCATGGTCGTCATGAGGAGGTGTACGTGGTCTGCAAGCAATGTACGATACATTGACCGTCATGGTGCCTTGCACGAGCTCCACTGAACCCATGGATGCCCACGTGAATGTTCTGAAAAGCATAAATTGAGCATATTCCCCCCCCCCAACCCCCCAATACAGGTGTTAAGAAGCTGTTCCCCTGGAAAACGACGGAATCCCACCCTCCCATCAGTATCATAAAGGAGGAACCGGAATTTATCATACCATGCAACGCTCTGCCTCTGCGCCAACGTCCAGTGACGATGGTCACGTGCCCATTTCGGGTCGTAGTTGCCGATGTCTTGGTGTTAACATTAGCACATGCATTAGTCGTCGGCCATGGAGGTCCATCGTTAGGAGTGTCTGGTGTACTGTGTGTTCAGACACACTTGTACTCCGCCAAGCATTAAAGTCTGTTATAGTTCCGCCATAGTTCACTGCCTGTCCTGTTTTAACAGTTTGCCCAGTCTATGACGTCCGACATGCGTATTGAGGGGTGGACGGCCAACTCCTCGACGTATGGACGTGGTTTAACCTTGGTTTCGCCACTTGTTGAAGACACTCACCACAGTACTTCTAGAACAAATAGGGCAGTTTCCGAAATGCTCATGCCGAGTCTCCGGGCCATCACAATCTGCCCAGGGTAAAACTCAGATAGATCGCACTTCTTCCCCATTCTGAATACGGATAGCACTCTCACTGATACTACATGCACCGTGCGTGTGTCTGGCTAGCAGTTATTCAGGTGACGCTGCTATTGCTTGGACGAGTTTGTATCGATAGTAGGTAGGTAGTCATAATGTTCTGGCTGATCAATGTATGATCATTCCTTGGGTTAAGTACATATTACACTCACGCTGAAATGAACTCTTTATCACAGTGTACTGTAACGATCTGAAGTGCATCCCTGAAAATAAGCCTCTTTACTTCAGATTCTCAGCTGAGGTAATTTTCCTCGCTTTGTTGGCCACTCTTACGGGTCTATTATCTATGCGGGGCTACATATAAAGGGGCTTCCCGTTGTCAACTCAGGTGCTGAGGATAACAAAGTTTGCCAAAGCCCCACGTGACACTAACTTAACTTAACAAATTAAACTAAATAGTAATTAAAATGATACTAAAATTGAAATTTATGAAACATTGCTGTAAATTTTCTGACGTATTAGTTCTGTGAATAATAAGAAAATAGAACTGTAGTTAGCTGAAGCAAATTTACTTTTAAGTAACATATCTGCAGTAGTCAGCCACTAAATTTTTATTTTATGTGATTGAAAAGGTAAAATTATCTGAACATACTGGAGTAAGATCACACACTGCGTCCGGTTATACATATATGTCAGAAGAACAGCTGTGTTATATCTGCAGAGATAGTTTAACAAAATTTATCGAAAAAGAAAATGAATGAGATCGATGAAGTGGTGAGAAAGTAACGTTCTTGTTATTCCTTGATGAAAGATTACAGGCAACAAACCACAGGTGATGGAAATATACTACTAGTAGGTCAGAAAGGAAATTTTATAGATGTGTGATTTCAGGTTATTCAGAGAGAAAACTATGTCAGAGCTGCATAGCATGTGGTCAAAGCTGACATAATGCACTACAATTAAGTTTCCTGTAGCGAAAGAATGTGGTTAGAATTTTAAATGGAGATCGTGGCATGAATACAATAAATGAGGGGTCTAGAAGGTTTGGAAGCGCCGAAATGACTGGAACAGAGTTGGATAATTTGGAGTGTTGCATAAATCATTCTACAGGCGGGTATTCTAAGAGCTAAAAAGTCTACTACTCATTTAGAAAACATCTTCAAAGGAGAAGCAAACATAAGCTCTGGCATCTGCAAGTTAGAGTGTGGCGAAAGTTTAGATGCTGTTCCAACAAGAGCGTAAAATTCTTAATTTTATGAGCCTTTAAATAATGAGTTGTTGCAAAAAGGAAGGCTACTAAATATTTTCTTGTCTTTTAAGAGCGTCCCGCCTTTTACCATACTCTTGCTTTACACTTGGCGCTTCTAAAGGCTCCCCAGCATTCGCTTGTTACAGTTTTAACAATCTTGCGTTAATGGATACAACTAGGAGTGACAACTAACGCAGATAGGAAACTGAAAGCTTGTAATTAAGTCTGTCATCAGCATTAGGTCTCTGGGTTTTAGGATGTTCTGCAAGGTATCCTTAGCGGCGCTGTTAATTTTTTAAGAAATGGCTTCAAGAAAACACTTGTTTACCAACCAAACAGCTGCCGCAGTGATAATGAAACTTCACGATAACAGCGTTCAGCTCGTTCTTTATTGACCTTAAACTCTTTTCGCAATTATTTGTTGTTTTGATATGACAGTTGGCAGAAACTAACAGCCTGATATTAAAGCACAATGTTCGTCAGTCAATATTTGATTTTTATAATTGCGTGTTGTGAATTTCTGTTAAACTTCCGCTGTTTTTTTTCGTTACCGTCCATGAAAATTGCAACGTCATATAAACAATATTTGTGAGGAAGATTCGAAAGTAAAAACTCCGGAAAAACTTAGACAATAGCACTATCGACTCTCTATAATAAGTCATGTTACAAACTGCAGACTCTTAATTTCGCCGTATTATTATTACTTATTGGCAAACTGCCTCTCGCTAATACATTTAACACAATTATATGTACACTATACAGTATAATAACAAAACAAAAAACTACTACAATATGACAATTTTTACAAAACCACACAGCTTTCCAGCCATGTAGGCCTACCCACTTTTTCTCTAAATCTTCCAACAGATACAGAATCCTTTATTTCTTGCGGTAATTTATTGTATATGACTATTCCTTTATAAAAAAACAGTCTTTTGAGCTTTAACGCCCTGTTTATGCGTCGCATGAAAATGGTTGACCTTTCTAGTCCCATAATTAGTCACAGTTTTTGTTGTACTAATCTGCTTAGATACCTGGGTAATTCATTATTTCTCAGTCTAAATATAAATGTTACCACATCTCTTACTATTTCTTTTTCAACATATAAATAACACAAAATTTGAAGCATATTGCTCACATTTTCTGTACGTCTTTATTTTAAAGAGGGGTAATTTAAAAATTATCTGTACATTTAATACGATGTAAAATTTAAATACATGGAGATTGAGTAGGATGTAGGATGTGGAAATGAACGTTTTTTGTACAAGTAAACGTACATGTCTGAGAATTAAACTTTGGATTAGTCAGAAACAGAAATTCGATTTTTAGTTTAATTTCGTTTAACTCTTGCACGGTGCAATATGCAACATTGGTCTTAATGAAACAAACATGCCTACAGTGTTTGAGAAAGAAGCTGATGGCTAGAATGGAATTCAATTACATAAAAATGTTAATAGATATGATTGCTAAGGATTTATTAATTTTAAAAATACAGCAACAGTTTTACTGCAATGGGAAAATAATAAACTGGATGGGGTAGTATTTGAAAGAGTCCTATGAACAAGTACCAGTTTTACACAAAAGCATATAATGTCTTTCCGGAAGAGTAAAATTGGAATCGCCGAGAGGAAACAATCATTGGTGGTAAAACAAAAATGGTGTCTTGGGTGGGAGGCGGTTACTCCTGAGCCATCGAACACATTCACACGGAGAAACAGAATGTCTTTCGTTGGCGTTACATACTGAAGGATTGTCGCTGAAATTGTGATGTAAACATTCCGGTTTCAGCTTTCGATGAAAAACGACTGTCTTAATTCTGGTACTGAATTAACAATCATTAATAGTAAGAACGCAGACCTAACCGGTGTATGGTTGGAATGAAATTTTCGCGGGTGTACCGCCGGATTGTGTTGTAAAAACACGAAATTTAGGCAGCTGGCTCTTATAAGTAGAAGCAGACACCTAAGTTAGCCGTGTAATATTCTGGCGGTACGCCTGAGACTATCTAATCGCAATTATTGAATGGTCAATCAGTTGTAATGCCTACACTAACAAACAAAGCGCAGGAAACGGAAAACCTTCAAAACACTGAAATAATCTATTGCTGCTCAGTTATTCTATCAAAGTTTTACCCAAGAAAAATAAAATATCTTAAATTTAGGTTACTGTACACTCAAATTCACATAGTGGTGATTGATCAGAAAAAACTTCTGGTCTGAGAGACTTAATGTGAGAAATTTTCGCACATGTACTTCTTTATCATTAAAAATTTGTACTCGCTTTTTTTATAAACATAAATGCCATACATTTAGTGATTTAGGGCTAGGAAGTGGAAGGAATTTGGTAAAAGATTTTTAAAGGAACCATTTCTGAATTCGCCTTGAGTGAAAACCGAAATTTGAATGTCTGGATTGGGATTTGAACCCTCGTCCTCCCGAATGACAGGACCGACCAATAGAAGGTGTTACTGGTTCGCGTCTTCCAGGGGAATCTCTGAAATAGAGCTCGAGTAATTCACTGAACTAAACTGGCATGTCGTAAAAAACACTCAAGTTACATGAAATGCAGTAACATAATTATTACTAATCGAGCAGTGAGAATAAAACTTAAGTTTGTAACATCGATTTGAAAAGCTTATATCGGAACTACTAATTCAAAGGAAAGATATTCCCGTGTGGGTAAGTATTAAGTAATAGTTGGATACGGTAGAAGACTGAACAGCTGCAGGGTGATCTGGACAGAACATCTTTTTTAAATTTAATTTAATTACAATGGAGCGTACGCCCAGGTGTCAATATCCCTACACTCCTATTTTTCACCATTTCCTGTGCCCACCTACTTTTGCCTTGTACAAAAGTCAACTTTAAATTGTATCAACACTTTTTGGAAATTTTTCATTAATTCTCTTGGTAACTATTCAAATCCTTGACCCGCTTACCTACGAAAAAAATCTTCCCTTATCCTTGCGCCTGAAATCGAGTGCCAGCTTGTGGTCATGGTCATTTTTTTCCTGTAGGTCAACATGACATTTCAGGCATATGGGTGTGGGAAGATTTTCTTCCGTAGGTAAGGGGTTAGCAATCGGTATCAATTACCTAGAGAAGTGATGAATAATTTACCAAAAACGCTAAAAGAATTTAAAGTTGAAATTAGTAGAGGGCAAAAGTAGGTTGGAAAAGGAAAGGTGAAAAATGGGTGTGTAGGGAAATTGACATCGGAGCAAGCGCTCTATCACAATTAAATTAAATTACAGGTCATAAAGAAATCAGGTTAAATAAATGAAGATTCAATGTAAGAATCTTGATTAGTAAATATTAGAAATACTTTATGGAAGTAGATAATCAGTACAGTTCGGAAGGAAAGTTGTTGTTCTGCGTTTGGTTTCATCAAAATGTGTGAAATACACATTAAAATGTTTCATAGATTCCTCGGTGTACCCACTCTTCCCCCTTCAAGCTAGTTCCTTTACAGCCTAATACTGCGTTGCTGGAAGTTTAACTCCAATCAAATTTATTAATTGCTAACAACGTTGGATGTAATACACCCTGAACTAAACGCACTTGCAATAGAATAGTATTATCGGTAAAGAAACTTCGAAATATAAAACTGTTGATACATTTGCTGCCAAGATTTGATCGAAAATGGAGACAATTTTCAAGTAACTTAGCATTTTTGAATGATTCTACTAACAAAAATAGTCTTTACTTGAATGGGACTTCCCCGGGATATAATTTTATAAAATTATGTTTCAGATATTCGATTTTTGGACAACGCAACACACAAAATGTCCATTTATGAAGTATGCAAAACAACTTCTTTATCAACTGGACAGACATACAAACAGAAATCGTAGCGACAAAATTAGGTCTACATCTCCGTAGCATAACCATTATATCTCACAGGAAAGAGTATCTTCCTAATATGCACAAAACTGTTACCGTAATTCAGTTAAAGAAAAGTTTTAAATCATATTTCATAATGTACTCTAAAACTGAACTATTTTTATTGATTTTTTAAAATAGGAAGATACATATGATCTGTTTCTAGCCAATTAAACTGCAATGTTGTCACTACAGCATTCATAACTACGCATTAGCTCACCTAATCAGTAATTTTTCACCATTAGTTAAATCTTTACATCTCTTTGTGACGAAACTTTTATTATTGACTTCAATGACTGAAGAATACACGACAGCGGTTCTTCAAAACGATAATCTTCGATTTCCTTTGAAGAGTATACAATTCCCAAACATTAAATAACACAAACTGAAAAGGTGGGATGTCTTCCAGTTGGAGTACATTTATTTCTTGGATAATTTTTAATTTTTCTGTTGTCGTTCCTTGGAAAAGTGGTCGTGATACTTTCTTCAGTATATTTTAAAAAATACTGCAATTAATACTGTTATAGATATGAAAATACGATTGATATATAATTATTCGAATATCATGTATATTCTGTAAAGCATCAATTATTTGTTTAATTAGCTCGCATGAGATTAGACAGGTTATTTAACAATGTTGGAAATGGATGCTGTGGGGTAGCATACTCAATTGCACCTGGACTGGTATCAATGATCTCGATGTGGTTCATGAGGGCCGTAGTCGATATCACAGCTCTCTGACGTGAAAGGTCACTAATTGTGATTGCCTGCGGCGGTAGATGTGCCAATTGCATCGCTCATATCGCACTAGACCCGGTATGAACATTCACCCATCAATCACACCAGCAGTGCAAATCGTTCAACTAGTCGTATATCACTTTCGAAGTTATATTACACTCGAATCATGAATCATTTGCCTCTTCGCTGAGCTGCTGCCTTTTGTAACCAGGGGGCTCGCCTCTTAAATTGTAAGTTGTTTCTTCTGGCGGGGAAAGTCAAGTTCCACTTTTAATTGGTTCGACGCGCCCAGCTGCTGTACAACTGGCCTGTTTTCGAGCAAGGTGAATTTTCCTGGAGTACCGCTGAAGGCGACCGAGCCTGGGGACGGTTATGGTAACCGAGATGCCGGTGTGTTGTACCCTACAAGCACATGATGTCCATAAAACGGCCAATTAAAGGTATTATGGTTATAAATGGTAATTTTGTTCAGTTATCTATCTCAGATGCTATATTTATATGACTGGCTGTCAGATTTCTATGATTTGAGTATTAACTTGCAGACTCTAGTTTTGAAGAAGGTTTTTCCGCTCTCACTGAACTATTTTTGTAACAAATTTTTTAAAAAAAAAGCCACTTGTGAATAATTTTGACCTCTCTTGTGCTAATGGTTCACTATCCGAAATTAGGTTGTTTGCAGATAACATAATGTTATATAATAGGACCAACAGCTTCAGGGCGATCTGGACAGGGTAGCTAGAAGAGTCAGTTTATTACAAACACAGATAAAAAACTAAAGGTTGAAAGTAAGGTGAGAAAGAAATTGCTTTTTAAAGACTTAAAATGCAAATATCTTGTCAGAACATTTGATGATAAACCCAAATAGGCAGTGCACATTAGACAACTGATATGAAAAAGTTTCAAAATCCTTCATTTATTGGAGAGAGTGGTGAATGTATGTACCAAAGAAGTGAGGGGATTCGGTTAAAAACTCGGGTCAGATCATTGCTTGAATATGGTGGCATAGTAGGTGATCCACATTTTGGTACCAAACACAGGAGTTGGAGGGGTGCAAAGAATGACAGATAGATTTTTACTGTGTAAATTACTGCAGAACACAGTCAGTAACCGCTATCATAAAGAAGCTGGACTGACAATCTTTGGAAGAGAGGAGGAGGGTGAAGAGAGTCAAGGCGTATATTGGCGATGAGGCGTGGAAAGATACAGGCGAAAGAATTTAGAAGGGTGCAAGGAAGGGAAAAGATGACTATGACCACAAGCTGGATCTCGATTTCAGGCATAAGGGTGAGGAAAAAAAATGTCTTTTTGTAGATGAGGAGGTTAGGGATTGAAATAAATTGCGAGGGGAAATAGATGAATAATTTAACAAAAATGTTGAGAGAATTTAAAATCATCATTCGTGGGTAACAGAAGTACGCGGGGAGTGCCGTCAACCTCAGCTAATTAAATGTTTCTATCACACTGCTCTAATGACGACATTTTTTATCCATTCGTTATATTCATTCAATGAGTGTGGTACATCACTGCTTTAAAACTTTGGGAGATACTTTTATTCCCTTTGAGCTGCCTTTTCTTAACTTGTTCATCCTTCATAGATTTATTAGACTTGATCTTTTCTGAAATACCCTTCTAAAAAGCTTCGATGTCTGCAGACATTCTTGATTTGTTTTTATGAAAGTGAATATAGTTTTATTTACTTTTTACTATGTCATCCTTTTACATTATAGCATTATTGAAGTAACACTAATAATCTTAGTCCTGTTATCTGATTCTAGCGACTTCGTACGCGTGGACTTTGAATTTTATTGCTAGAATCGGACATAGAAAGCTGTAAGTACTATCCCAAAAGGCACGGAGTTGGGATAATATGGGAACGCCACCACCATTCCATTCTACCATTGAACCCGTCTCACGAAGAGAACTAATTTGCATCAATCTTTTAAAATAACAACAAACTAAGGAGAGGGGAGGGGGGAGGGTGTTAACTGTGGGAGTCTACATACCACAGTTCATCTGGCAAGTTTTTGTTTGTGGTTTAAAATTATGTCAGTAATGTTTTGTACACAACGTTTTTGGTTTTGCTGTCATTTGTTAAGATATATAGTCTTTGGTGTGGGATTTTTCCGAACTTGTTACATGGGAAAAACTAGCTGAAGGAAACGAAGCCTGAGTAACTGATATAACATTACTCAGACTTACACACGCTATCCAACTGTCTGTCACCATTCAGTTAGTTTTTAAAATATCATATCAAAATGTGTTAATTATCCAGAAAAAAGTATCCCATGTTCTTCATAATGACTTAAAGTATTTCCATGTCAAAATTCATCAAGAACGGTTTAGCGGTTTAGTCATGAAAAAGTAACAAACATACATAGAGACAGATTATTTTCGCATTTGTATTGTTAGTGTAGATTTTCTTTTGCTTGATACAGAAAATAACCACCTGAGAATTGGCATTTAACTACCTTCAGACCAGCGTTCCAGCGTGCGGATTAGCTGGCGCTCATTGCTATTACCTCGCCCCTCGTAAGCTCGCCAGGCCAAACAGAGGAGAGCCAAAATAAATGGCTTGCATGCGAGGAGGGCCGTCGTTTTTCCCCCTACCTGACAGCTCGTTGCGGCTCCCTCTCAGACGAGAAGAGAGGAGCCAATTGCGGGTCGGCACCTGCGACCCTCCTGCAGAGCTCAGGGCTTTGTCCGTGACCACGTGATCATACCGTCTCGCAGCATCTTTATGCCTCACACCGACAGCCAACGGCAGGAGGAAAGTCTTTAGCTTTCTTGACAGGATACGAGACAGTGCTTGACCTAACACAATACAGGAACAGCTTACGAATCAATTCTGAGCGAAAGCTTTGCCAGTTGTATTTGGCAAAAGAAGTCTCAATTTTGGTAGGTTACCAGTTATACACACACACACACACACACACACACACACACACACACACACACACACACATATATATATATATATATATATTGTCATTAAATGATTGCCGTAATCTGTTAATATACCACGTGTAATGCGCAGCTAGAAAGTAGGTTGGGTCCATCCGCAAGAGACGTACCACCGAGTGTAGTGCGTAAGCAGTAACGTTTTATCCTCGCATTCCGGAGGACGCGAGTTCGTAACCTCATTCGGTCTTCCAAATTTTGGTTTTCCCGAATCACACCAGGCGAAATTTGGGATGTTTCCTAGAAAAGGTCATGGTCACATTCTTTACCGTTACTTTCTCCCATCCTGTACCTCGAAGTCTACGAGGCATAATGCAGGGTGCCTCTACCAAGTGTTGTTTTGTGTGCGTAGGTAACTGTAGTCTGTAATGAGTAATGTTAAATGTAATTTACTGTGCATATGAAGATGAAAGAAGTGAAAGGCTTAAACCCGATATCATTCAATTCAAGACTATTTCTTCGAAGGACACAAGGAACCTGCCAAGATTTACGTTCCAATTAAAAGAGAAAATCACCATATACCCTTACGCACAAGCATGTGCAAAGGTTTGGGTGTCAACCTGAGCGCTTGGTACAAAATCTGGTGACTAAGAATTGTGCACCTATCGCGCTGTCTACATCACGAAAGCTGAAAATCAGGAAGATCTGTTGTGTAACTTTTTTACACATAGAATATCTTAACGAATCGTGCATAGCGCCCTTCGGCTACGTCGTGATAAACTATTATGCTCGGTGTAGTAGCTCGTTTCGTTCAAATAGAAAATATCGTTGTTGTTACGTATCCCACCAGGTGTAGCTGGTATTCAGGCAACCCCTTGATGCAGGCAGCATCTGCATCCATTGCAGGTCGATTATCGGCTGTCAACTGTATTCGTTTTCTCTTCACCACGGACTGGTTTTTAATACAAGCAGAAATTCAGAATTTTGCTCTCTCTGCTTTCCCAGTCCAGAAGCTCCATAGAGAGGTTAATTAACTAGTTGGTAACTTACAGCGATACCATTTCATTTGTTTGATCAGTTCAACACATTACGATACCATGTTTATTTGTTCGTCGTGGTTCAGAGTCACTCGCCTAATTGGAACGGATTCTTGAAATTACTTCACGATTTTTTTTTTTTTCCCCGACTGACATCCTCAAGATATTTACTAACAGACGGATAAGGTAGCTACGATTTTTTTTTTTTTTTTTTTATTGTATTTACGTCTCTCAACAGCGAGGTCTTTAGAGACGGGAAAGGATGTGGGGCAAGGATGGGGCCAAGGAATGGGAAGGAATTCGGCCATGGCCTTTTTGAAGGAAGCATCCCGGCATTTGCCTGGAGTGATTTGGGAAACCATGGAAAACCCAAATCTGGATGCCCGGACGGGGATCGAACCGCCGTCCTCCCGAATGCGAGGCGAGAACGCTATCCGTTACACCGCCACGCTCGGTACGATTTATTATCTGTTTCCTATAAAGCTGACCGAAACCTTTAGCAAAACATATCGCACAATTTAATTGCACTCTTAGTTTGTTAAATTTCTTAACCCACTCACCGAGCGTGGTGGTGTAACAGCTAGCGTTCTGGCCTCGCATTCGGGAGGACGGCGGTTCGAATCCCCGTCCGGGCATCCAGATTTGGGTTTTCCATGGTTTCCCGAAATCACTCCAGGTGAATGCCGGAATGCTTCCTTCAAAAGGCCATGGCCCCATTCCTTGCCCCCCATCCTTTCCCGTCTCTAAAGACCTAGTTGTTATAGGAGACGTTAAGCAGTTAAAAAAAAAATTAACCCACTCCTAGCAAAGTCCCACAGTCCCTGCAATTAACCACTTCCTCTATGGCAAACTACTTTAACATCTATCTAACTTTCCTATACAACTTTTCTTGCAGGTACTCGACGCGTTTAGATAAGTTCACAGTTTATAAATGTCGTATGTCGCACCACAACACACACAGTAAAGTACCGTACAAACACAGTTGCTAACTCTAAGACCTAGAATTACTTCTTTCAAAGGCCAGTAAATACGACGGTAACGGAACACTTAACCATACAGTTTTAATATTTAACTCTTGTATTCTGTTTCATTTGCGTCATTCAGTAACGTCAGATTCAACCTACTTTGTGACTTTTAGATTCCCCCGTTTATTTAAAGTTATCTCTGTATGTTCAACACGCTAAAGTTAATTGGTTCCAACTACGTTACTAAAGAGAATATTTTTACATCGTTTGGAAGGTTTCTAAAGAAATAAATGAAAACCTAACAGCAAACTCTGAATTAGAATTTTTTGAGTAGGGTATGTTGAGTGTATTCTTATTTATTTTTACAATGCGATATCATTTCCCAGTGTGAAGAGAATATGTCGATGAACCTGCGATTGACCTTTAATTTCCAGCAACGATTTTCGGTGTCACCGAGCGTGGTGAATGAGCGGATAACACTCTGGCCTCGCATTCTGAAGGACACTGGTTCAAATCGAATTCAGATTTCGGTTTCCATGGTTTCTCCAAATCACTTCAGGACACGATAGATGTGTACATAGAGTAGATGCCAAGTTTCAATGGCGTTTTCTAGCAGTTTGTGTTCTGCTTCAGTGCGTAACAGCCACGTTATTACGTTCTGGTATGACGCGAAACTGTCTTCACTTTTTACAAAACTGACAAGTAACAATTCTTTCTTTCTATGAGCCTCTTCGCCCAGTTTTACGCCCTGTGAATCTTTTGCTATCCCGGTTAGAGGCACTGCTAGAATTTTATTTATGGCTGAGTTCCTTGTTATCTTGTAATACTAATTGAGATTTTCCAGGATTCATTTCCATGTATCATTTATCATGTATTTTTCTGAATGGTAAAATCGCTATAAAGTCAATAGTATTTTAATCGCTTCATTTATTTTTGTAATTAGAGTGTGTAAACATAATTACGACCTTCCCATTTGTATGAAAAATTTAATGATTAATTTAATATCCAAGCAACTATCTCCTTTGATTGAATGACGACTAATTTAAATTAAATTATTCTTGCATCTTATGCAGAGATTAATAAATATGTCTCTGGTAACTTGTGGATAGTAATTCATAAAGAACCAATACATTTTACCCCTTCCACATCTACATCTACATATATACTCTGCAATTCACAAAATTGTAGGTGGCAGAGGGTGCTCAGCACCAAAGATAATCTCTTTATTGTGCATTCCAATCTTTAATGGTACGAGGGAAAAAAGAATTCATTTAAGAATCATTGCGGCACCTTATTTCTCTAATCTTATCTTTCCTGTCATTCCGGCTCAAATAGGTTGGTGGACGTAGTATTTCACTACACTCGTAAGTGAAAGTGGGAGTACGCATGTTTACCAATAAGTTTAAACGAAACGAGCGTCGTCTATCTACCAGAGACTCCCAACCTAGTCTACTAATCAGTTCTGTGACGCTTTCATAAGGACTATAGCAAGCGGTCACGAATCGATTTTTTTTTAACTGCTTTACGTCTCTCAACAGCGAGGTCTTTAGAGACGAGAAAGGATGGGGGCAAGGAAGGGGAAGGAATTCGGCCATGGCCTTTTGAAGGGAGCATCCCGGCATTTGCCTGGAGTGATTTGGGAAACCATGGAAAACCCAAATCTGGATGCCCGGACGGGGATTCGAACCACCGTCCTCCTCACGAATCGAGTTGCTCTTCTCTGTACTTTCTCTATACTTTCGACAACCCCTTACGAAATGGATCCCAAATGGCACAACAATAGTCCAAATGTGGACACAAAACAGATTTGTTTGTTGATTACAATTTTTCAAGAATCGACCTATGAATCGCAGCCTAGAATTAGCTGTACCTACTATCGAATTTATGTGTAAGTCCAATTTCATGTTCCTTTGTGCATTTACTCCCAAATATATCAGAGAATCAACCATATCAATAACTGAATTGTTTAATCCGTATTTCTGAATAATTGGATTCATTTTGTTAGTTATGCTCATTGTCTTGCACTTTTTACAATTTAGCGTAAGTTGCCACTCAGCGCACCATGCCAAAATAATATCCAGATCACGCTGAATTTCTAAGCAATCGGCCAAATTCCTTAATTCCCTATAAATAACCGCATTATCAGCAAACAATCTAAAAAGGCTTTTCACTTTGTCTCCGAGATCGTTTATAAAAATTAAGAAAATAAGTGGTCCTATTACACTTCCTGGAGGTACACCCCATGTAACATGTAGATTAGAAGAACTTTCTCCTTCAACGACGACATACTGCGACCGACCAGTTAGAAAATCCTTTATCCATTCACAAAGCTGATCCGATATACCGCATGCTCGAAGCTTCGCTAAAAGGCGGTTGTGTGGCACAGAGTCAAAGGCTTTCTGAAAATCTAAAAAAATTGCATCTACTTGTGAACCTGCATCAATAACTTTTATTACGTCGTGTGTAAATAGGGCCAGCTGTGTTTCGCATGATCTTTTTTTCCGAAATCCGTGTTGATTCGTTGTAAGCAAATTATTATCATCTAGAAAATTCATAATGTTCTAGCATGTAATATGCTCCAAACAGATGTTATAGATATGGGACGACAGTTTCCAGGATCACTTCGATCACCTTTCTTGAAAATCGGAGTTACTTCTTACAGAATGTAATGTTTAAAATCTGCCAATCGCTCGAGGACAATGCAAGCCACTGGCTAATCTTCTTGGGTCAGGTATTAAAAAAAATTAAGTAAAGTAATAAATACAACAAAAAAGATTGATGTATCAGTAAATAAGAATAATGTTTTTTCCGCTGGGTGGAGATTAATTTGAAGCGTTTTTATCAGTTCCAAATGGGTCCTCCTTATCTAATAGACGCAGCCGGTTGTTAAGCCCTCTTCTCATCGTTGTGTTCCCCTCCCCCCCCCCCTTTCCTCCTTCTTGCGGAACGGGATGTCTGCAATCTGGCAATTACTGGAGGACAATGCGAACCTCTGGACCCCTCTGACCCAAGCAGAGCGGACAAGAAGATACCATGCCGACGACACTGTCCGAAGTAAACGCGTGTATCGTGTCTGATCAGACAGGTGATAATGTAAAACCAGCGCCGGGACACAAGGGTGGTGAAACCCATCCCTGGATGGTACACCCGGTGTATTTCAGCCGAAATTGAGTTTCTGCCCCGGCGCGGATAATGCTCCGCCGCAGACGGGGAATAATTGTGTCAGTGTTAAAATATGCAAATCTCCGGCCCAGCGGAGACGCGGCGGCGTTACAGCGGTACAGATAGTGTCTAACAAATTGTTACAGCGTAACAATATTTGTGTTGTACAGGCTGTAAATGAATTGTTCGCGCCCGGTTCGGGTTTCGCCAGAACTGGGTGCGTACACGCACATTATTTAATAACGGCCGAAAAATGTCGGCCTCCCTCCAAATACTAAAATATTTCCATTGCTTGTCATCGCTGTGGCCGGATAAACAACGACGTAGGGGTGTTGTAGGAATGAAGATAATGCTAGCGGGCAGCAAAGTGAGGACAGAATAATGCCTGTACTAGAATACACTGAAGCTGTAAGTCAATGCATCCCAATTTGCATAACCTGAATTTTGATACGTGGAGAGTGAATTATAATTCCTTAGTGACGTGATCGCTAACTCTCCGTCTTCCCCATGTACACAGAACTTCTGACTCAGCTGTACAATTCACAGGAAGGGATATAATGAGCTAATGAAGTTACAGAAACAAAATTATATTTCAGAATCTTCCCTATTGTTAATACAGCTTCAGTTTGGCTGATAGAAAATGAATAACACTATTTACTAAACCGCACTTTGGAAGAGACTAAAAATTATTAATCATATCTTCTTTGATGACGAAAAGGTTGAAGAATTAATGTATAACTTCCAAAACATGACCAATAAATAAAATAATTTCTCGACTGACTCCAGTAATACATTAATAAACAAACTTTTTCTTCTGTAGTGCCAGTATTTACAAACGTCCTGCTCTTTAGCTGCGCTCGCTATGACAGTGTTCAACGTAAACACGTTAAGCAGAGCGTAGCAAGACGTTGCCCTCCCCCCCTTTTAAAAAAAATGGCTGCCAAGCGGATGCATGGTTTTAATTAAAGATCATGTTAGTTTGGTGCTATCGGTACTGCGTTGTGAAATTGTCCTGTTGTGAACAGAAAATAATTAGAGTCTGTTGGATGATTGCAGAGGCCAATAATATTTTTCTTAACAAATAATATTAATAGTTTAACGAAAACAGTTTATTTGGGTTCATTTGAGTTGTAGGACTATGAAGGTTACAGAAAGTAATTCAGTTACATGCAGAATTGTAAAACAAATGCAGTATGAATAAAAATAATAACGTAGCTTTTTAGAGATACGTGGAAACCTAAATATATGTTCACATCAAAACTTGAGACCTTATTAAATATAAAATATGAAAACAAAAACTTTTAGTCTTCTTTAAAATACTTGTTATTTAACAACTATTAAAATAATTATAAAAGCTTAGATTACTGTATTTACGAAAAAGTGCACTATCATGGTTTTCGTGCAAGCTGGTCACAGTTCATCAAATGTACAAATGAAGGAGTGTGTAAAAGTATTGTTTCATTAGAAAGAAAAGTTCTGAAATTAAGTGCAAACACAATGTTCAATGCTGGAGTTCTTGCATATATAAGTAAAAATCTGTCATACATGGAAAAAAAAAACCTGACTTCGTTGTATTATCAATTAAACATATTTTTTGAAAATAATAAACGACTGTAGAAATGTAAACTAAATATTTTTAGTACGGTTAAAGCTACTTGTTTTCTGCGTTCCATAGAGAAAATAAAAACTGTGTTAAATGCAAAATGCCAGCGAGAGACAAAATCGGTAGAAGCTTAAACGAAGGTTACAGTACTGCTTGTTTATATTTAACAAATAACGTTCATTTTTCTCGTTATATAATACTTTCAGTTTGTTCCTAATTAAAGCGCTCAGTTTTCACTAGTATATTGTGTCAAAAGAAACGAGAGTGCGTGAAGTGGAAATTCGTTTGAAAGAAATGTGATGCTTCAGGCCAGAAGCACACGTTTTAATCAGGGAGTAATTGATATCTCGGTGAAACTCGCCACTGTTGCAAGCCCGCTGCATCTGATGAATGCTGCTGGCGGAAATATGTTTGTGAACCTCTCTCGCGCGGGAGTTTCGGTGCCAGAAGTTGAACTTTCCCCTTTGGCCAAAAGTTCGGGGGAAATTTTAAAAAAGCCGAGGCTAATTTACGAAGCCAGTAACGATCACACAAATAAAATACTAATTATCACTCCCTTTAGTTATTATAAATTCAATTTCCTAGCTCTGGAAGAAGGAGTTGTGTGGAGTTCTGGTGAGCGACTTAAAAATCCTGCCAAAGAGAGGAGGGTTATTTATTCACATTCAAAGCTAGCGAGGCTCTATTATGCGGAATTTATATGGCAGTCGTAAATATTCTTTTTAATTGTGTCATTAAAGCGGGCGTCAGCAAAAAGGGAGGGCGCAACCCGTCGCCTCCTGGATGGGCGACTAAATGAAGATAAAGCTGCCCGTCGGCCGGAATCCGATTATTTCACCAGAGGTCATCCCGCCCCGGCCATCACGGCCCGTCCGTGCGGGACAGGCTGCAGTGCGCCGTGATAAATTAGCGCTCCTGGCTGTGGCGATACGGCGGGGGTTGGGGATGGGTAAAGGGGTTCCTTATCGCTCCGCAGGGCGCCCTCTCTCTCTCTGAGGGTTAACTTGCTCTCAGCTTCCCGAACCCTTCCTTCTCTTGGGACTCTGATACGGTATCGGTCTTACGCTTTTGCACCAGCCTGCCGACCGTCGTCAACATTTTACAAGACATATCTCAAGGCTGGTTTCTAGCAGGTTAGCACAAAATGCAGTGCTTCATTTCAAAATTTCTCGTAACAAAACTTTATTTGTATTATAACTCCAGTTGACACTAAAGGAAGTGAGATGTGATATTTGGTAAGAAGCTAATGCAATGATGATGATTATAAGTCTGAAATTCTTCTATCTCTGACATTTGAAACTTTAGACAGCAGATTAAAAAATACCCTAATGAATGATTCTTGGGCTTGAATATATTTCTTCTGACTTTTGGTTAAATTTTATGTGGTATTATGCTTGCACATTGTTTGTCTAGGCATCCTATTTATATAATATGACCAGAAACTTATTTGAAACCTGGAATAATTAAGTAAATTATACTTTTGGCCTTCCTCCTCTGATAATTCAGACGCCATCCCTACTGTGCTCCACCATTTAGACTTTTGAATTATTTGTTTAATGTTAAACACATTTTTGCTAATTCACGTGTAATTTTCTATAATGATTTACTCCTTTTCAGTAGTAATGTCGCCTCATTTTCTGGAGTCAGGTAATTTATGTAAACTTTCATCGAACAGATGATCTGCAATATGTTGTAATAATGACCACAAATAATATTCAGCGTTAACCAACTTGTAAGCTTAAGTCGGTCAGCCAAAATAACATTTCGCGCTAAAGTTTAATTACTAAAATTATTCAGAAAATGTTTATAAGAGAGAAAAAGTGCTGCTATGTAAATATTTCATCGATTTTTATACCACGATAAAACTATTCCGAAGTGAATGTTAATATGGTTTTACGGACCTTTGTTTGTTGTTATTATTATTAACTGTTTTACATCCACATTGGAGCACTTGAATCGGTGCATACGCACTTATGTCTTCGCAGTCTTGGATCAAGATTTGTTCTTCAGCTTCCCCTTCTGCTCCCACAACCTTTTCATCCTTTATGACCTAGCTGTCCGTTCTTTGTCAGCTATGGTGTATTGTTTTCATTCAATCGTTTTTAGTTTAAGTCTCGTGTTTCTGTTCCTCAAAATCTTTTCTCTCCTCTATTTTCAATTTGTTGCATTGTTATAATTAACTCTCCTAAGTCTTCCTGGACTTCTTTGCTCTAAATGTTTTTTGTTTTACTTTTCCAAAAGTAGTTGAAAAACTGTTTTATTAGCCTGGTTTCTGGTCATCTCGTGATATGACAGAAAAAGGTAACTCGTCTTTTTCGCATTGTGTCTATTATTGACTCACTTCGTTAGTGAACAATCTCCATCGTCCGTCTATTTGCTGTTTCTTGTTAATGATTGTTCTAATGATTCTTCTGTCTGCTTTTTGTAGCTCATCAGTTGTTGATTTTATATTTAGCTTGAATAATGTTTCACCATCATATGTTGCTTCATGTTAAACAGCGGAGTAGTAGTGTTAGAATTTGGCATTTATTGAGAGAGATTTCTTTACATGTTTACCAGATGATTAGTTGGACCTGTTTCAATTTAAATGCTATGTTGTCTACTGATGTTTTCTCATTTGAGTTCCAGGTTATAGTTTCTCCAAGATGCACGAACTTATTTACAGTTTTAATTTTTCTGTTATTGTTCAGTTGGATCGTTGGAGTTTCAACCTTGAAGCTTGACATAATTTCTGTGTTTTCAAATGAAATCTGTAGCCCGGCTTTTGCTGCTTTTTTTCTCGTTTTTCAATTTGGAGTTTAGATTCTGCCACATTATTAGCGAGTGGCACAAGATCGTCTGCAAATGCTAGACATTTACGTTCAATATTTCTGCCAATTTTGATATTTGTGGCATTGCTTATTACACTCCCGCATGACTTTAACCAATGCCAAGAGACGTATGTTCACGAAATACACGCGAAATTTAGTGTTTTATTTTTATCCCCTTCATTTTAATCTATTGTTGGGAACGTACGAGTAATTGTACTGTAAAAGTGGTGGCAAAACAGGAGATTATGAAACAAGCTTGTTATTTATTACATACAGCCCCTGGAGAGTAAAGCCGATGATGAATGCAATCAAATTGTTTTCTTGTACTCCTAAATTGACATTATACAGGTTATTATTCAGTATATTTATTGTTTGACGTGGTCACTGGTAGGCTGGCGGAATAGAACAAACTATACAGACTGAAAGAGTTGTTGCTTTAGAACCCGCTTTACTGTGTGAAAGAATTTGTAATTGCATTCGTACATAATAACTAAGAGGGGATATTACGCATTTGTTCATTTGTTGTTAACACAGAAAAGTGAGTATACTGATAGAATGTTAAGTAACTAAATCGTTATCGCTCATTGGAAACATTATGGTATTGTTAATAACTATAATTACTATTTCACGTCCCTGAAACTGTTATCACAATAAGTGAGGTATAATTTTAAAGTTTTTTTTGTCAAAAGTACCATCATTTTTAAAAAGTTTTTTGTTTGTCATGAGTCATTTATCTCCGTTGGTACCTAACCGAAATCGATATGGGACGAATAATTTTAAAGATTGGGATCACGCATTAGTCACATCATATTTAAAAAAAGAAATTATCGGAAATCGAACCTTAAAGGCCAAAAGTATTAACTATCAAAGTCACATGTATGAGACATTTCAGAGCCAAGCCGCCAGGTATTGCTGGTGCCTATAACAATTGATCGAATTACCACTAGAGAGAAACAATATGTATCACATAGATATGGATATACTGTGTGAGTTTTGTTCAGCTTAGTTGTATTCCGACGAGGTCTGTGATACTTCGGCTTCCGGGAACTGATACCTTCAGGTTTTTAAGTCAAAGAAGAGGACCGCTGAGGGGATGCTGAAAATTAAGTGGATAGATAAAGTACGAAATAAACGAGTTTTGGAAATGATTGGTGAGGAAAGTAGTTTGTGGAAGAGTCTTACAGAGAGAAGAGATAGGATTGTAGGGTGTATGGAGGATATATTTTGAGACATGCAGGATTGGTTAACTTGTTAGTGGATGGAACAGTCACAGGTAATAACTGCAGAGGAAGACAGAGATTAGAATATATGAAGCAGATAATTGAGGACATGGGTTGTAAGGGGTATATTGAGATGAAAAGATAGGAAGCGTTCTTCATATTTTATTCGCGAAATTTTCAAACGGTAGTTTAATTTAAAAACTTTTTTTTATTGTTTATACAGTTTGTGCATGTATGTAGTCACCAGTTACTATAATTTTCTGCGCAGAATTATTCCAACAATGATTCTGAAATCCATTTGCTACATTCTGGCAATTTTACTTGTTAAATATCTTACAATTTGCGACCATAAGTAATAACGTTACAGGCGATATTGTTTCTCCATTGAATATAGTCTCTATGATCTTAACTTAGTTAAACTTAATTTTATTGCGATGGAGCGCACTCTCCCGTGACAATTTCCATACACACCCATTTTCTGCCTTTCCTGTACCCACCTACTTATTCCCTCTACAAATTTCAAGTTTAAATTGTTTCAACGTTTTTGGTAAATTTTTCATCAATTCTCTTGGTAACTTATTCCAATCTCAGACCCACTTACCTAAGAAACAAAATCTATACACACCCTTGTACCTGAAATCGAGTGCCAGCTTGTGGTTATGGTCATCTTTCCCCTTCCATGCCTTACTTTTCACTCTTACATCACGCCTCTTCACCAATATACGCCTGTACACTCCCATGACGCTCTTCACCCTCCTCCTGTTTTCCATTGAATCCCATTCCAGCACTTATATCGTATCCGTTACAGATTCTGTTCTGTCGTATTTTCCAGAAACAAATCTAGCAGCCCTTTTTTGCACCCTCTCCAAATCCTGCATTTGACACGCAGAATGTGGTTCCCATACTTCACCACCAAATTCAAGCAATGGTCTGACCAAAGTCTTGTAATCAAATTCCTTTACTTCTCTCCTACATCCTCTCTTCACTCTCTCCAACAATTGCAGAATTTTAAAATCTTTTCCTACTGGCTGTACAACGTGTCCTGCCCAGTTGAGCTTTTTATCAAATGTAATACCAAGATAATTACATTTCAAGTCTTCAACAAGCATTTCTTTCCCCACCTAATAATCATAATCACCCTTTAGTTTACTACCAATTGTTCGCGGCACAGCATCATATCGCCAGCTACATCTGTGACCTTCAGTGCAGCGGAACAATGACAGTAGTGATGCTGAGGGCGCTGTTGTATTGCAGTGAGGGGCAGAGATCAAACGACCCTTGTGCGCGGCGCTGATAAAGATTAAGCCCGGTGACGATTAGCACGGTTCGGGTGGGGCGAATCAGCCGGCAGCGGAGGCCAATTACATCTAATGGCAGGCTCGGCGGTGTGGGAGGACGCATCAGGGGTGACACGTGCAGCTACAGTGCATCGTACCGCGCTAGCTTTTTAATTACATTACAGACTTTTTTTTTCTCGCGCACCTACACCTCGCTGAGAAGCTCGCTCCATTTATGTTATTACATTCTGTTTTTTAAGAGTTGCTTAGTAAAAGAGACATCCCACGTCCCGTTACTGTCACAGAGAGAAAGACTGTTTCCTGAATATTAAACATTGCAGATACAATGTCTGAGAGTAAATAATTGTTACAGAGGCAAACATTATTCTGTCTCTTTATGATTCACTGAGCACCTCTATGACTATCTCAATGTTATTCAACGTATAATGTAAATAAGTTTATTAATGTAGTGGAAACAATAAATGTAATAAATTACTTTACACTTTTAATAGAAAGGGAAAAAAAACACCAACAAAACAAAAAGATTTTTTGAATTTTTTTTTTTTTAAATTGTATCATGTAGGATATTAGATAAACTGTTATCTTTGTTAAATATACGTTTAAAATGGAGTAACTTAATTTGAGCGGATTAGAGTCGGATTATTGGTGTTATAGTCGTCGACAGCATCTTTGCCAGACATTTGATTTTTGTTAATCGATATGAAGGCTGGAAAAGATGATTTTCCAGGTGTACTATTGTACACTATTGTGTCTTCTATGGTCACCGGAGTGTAATATACACTGAAGAGCCTAATAAATCGATATAGGGATGTAAACACTCAGTGTACAGCGCTGCTGTCGGCAACTCCTATATAAGACAACAGGGCTCTGGCGCATGCAATAGATCGGATACTGCTGCTACGATGGCAGGTTATCACGATTTAAGTGAGTTTGAACGTGGTGTTATAGTCTACACACGAGAGATGGGACACAGCATCTCCGAGGTAACAATGAAGTGGGGATTTCCCCGTACGACTATTTCAGGAGTGTACCGTGAATATCGGAAATCCGGTAAAGTATCAAATCTCCGACATCGCTGTCGCCGGAAAAAGATCCTGCAAGAACGGGACCAACGACGACTGAAGAGAATCGTTCCACGTAATAGAAGTGCAACACTTCCGCAAATTGCTGCGAATTTAAATGCTGGGCCATCAACGAGTGTCAGCGTCCGAACCATTCAACGATACATCATCGATATGGGCTTTCAGAGCTGAAGGCCCACTCGTGGACGCCTCGCCTGGGCCCGCAACATCGACATTGGACTGTTGATGATTGGAAACATGTTGCCTGGTCTGACGAATCTCGTTTCCAATTGTATTGAGTGGATGGACGTGTACGGGCATGGAGACAACCTCATGAATTCATGGTCCCTGCATGTCAGCAGGGGACTGTTCAAGCTGGTGGAGGCTCTGTAATGGTGTGCAGTTGAGTGACATGGGACCCCTGATACGTCTAGATATAACTCTGACAGGTGACACGTGCGTACGCATCCTGGCTGATCACCTGTATCCATTCACATCCATTGTGCATTCCGACGGAATTGGGCAATTCCAGCAGGAAAATGCGATACCCCACACGTCCAGAATTGCTACAGAGTGGCTCTTCTGAGTTTAAACACCTCAGCTGGCCACCAAACCCCCCAGACATGAACATTATTGAGCATATCTGGGAGCCTTGCAACGTGGCGTTCAGAAGAGATCTCCACCACCTCGTACTCTTACCGATTTTGGACAGCCCTGCAGGATGCATGGTGTCAATTCCCTCCAGCACTACTTCAGACATTAGTCGAGTCCATGACACGTCATGTTGCGGCACTCCTGCGTGCTCGCGGGGGCCCTACACGATATTAGGCAGGTGTACCAGCTTCTTTGGCTCTTCAGTGTATAAAATCAGTTATCACAAAACTGCCTTTTTAGGGTTAATTCCAATATGTCCAAGGAATGTTTCTTCTCTGAAATTGTTAATAGCCGTCTTCGTTGTCAGTATAAACTGATTAAATATCACACACCTTCATGTTTGTTACTTACTTTTATACAAAAGCAGACTTCCATTTATTAATTTCTGGGTAAAATCCAATAATTTATTCAAATAAATTAAGTAGTTTTGGAATTTAAATTATTGTTTCATTTTGTAAATATGTATTCCGGTTTAATTGAACGAGCTTAAATGTCAGCACACCCGTTTCAATTTGATTCTGTGAAGAGTATTATTCTAAACGCAATGAAGATCATTCTGTTTCATTATGTATGGATCAAATTATCAGTATACCATCTGCATAGGTACGGAATCTCCTCGCCAGTAAAAAAATGCAGAGCCTGGTTTTGATGACGTCACTTGATCGCTCTTGTATAATGTCAAGAACGGGAATACGGAGCACTAGCTCGGCGAATGCAACTTTACAGTCCTATTCGTGATCAGCAATGGTTGATGGTGGACCTTGTGACAATCTCAAGCACTTCCAATAATTTTTATTATTATAATTATTATTGTTATGAGTAATACATTATTTTTCTTTGATTGATTATAAGTGTTGTGAATAATTGTATTAATAAACTGATTTGTAATTTTGTAGGGTTGCACAAACCGTAGTTTTATATAGTTTTTGGGTAGCGCAAGTTTAATATCGGTAGAAAGTATTGTAGAATCTTTGGGCTTCCTCGCCAGCAACAGCTGAGCTTGGACAGTGCATGGCATGGCGCCCGATTTGTTTATAACTTATGGTGCATGTTTGGACTCCACATTAAGCTAGCTCTAATATGAATGTTAAAGGTATTATGAGGTACTTAAAATGCAGCATAGGTGTTTGAATGTTGATTTCAGGTAATTGTGCTAAATATGTCAAATGATATTTCTATCGGAACTGTGATTTTGATTACTAAAATTAAAACCAAATCTTATCAATTTCAGCCTGGTATAAGTTACTAACTACATTTAATTAAAACGAAATTGAGCTGCAGCTAGCATGTGTTCGAGACGATATTGGGCGTGTGTCGGTGAGAGCTTTGTGGTGATTGTCGGTAGCTATTTAATCCACAATAACTGAGTGAAAAGCCCATAACCTTACCTTCTATTTTACTAAATAATTGATTAAAAAACAACGTAGTCCAGTTATATCTGCAATGGATATTAATTTATAGAGAGGAAAGAGTCTGTCAAAGGACAATTCTTGAAGGGAACAATGAAGCTGAAAATAAGCGGTCTGGTATCTTAGTGATTTAAGCGCTCGCTTAGAAAATTCCAGTTTGGCGTAGGAAGTTTTACGGGATTTGGTTGGTTCTTACGACTATGCCGACGTTTTAGATTTTTCGCTAACCTGTAGGTACAGTCAAGACAGGGCGGGTTTTCCGGCCAAAATTACTACACACATTTACTTCATTATAATGAAAATAAGTAATTAGTAGGTAGGAATCTAAGTGACCGGTATTCCACAACAAAAAAATTAATATATATTTTCATATATTTTTGTTTCTTGGACACTAATGTATTTTCAGAAAAATTAATTCGATATAATGACTTTCCTAAATCTAAATTGGAAACTGCCCAACTATGAAAACGATGAGTTTAATACCGACTAACAAAACAGTACCCTTTCGCTTTGTGAATTATTATTTCTTCAGTTAAATCTATCTACTTCATGATAAGCATTGTTTTCTATGTTTTATGAGTTTTTCAGTCTTATACTTCATAGTTTTTAGGAACTCTTTCATCAATTTATAATTTGTTTTTATTTTCAGCAACAATTTAATGTTATTAATACACTTCAGTACAGAGAGATATCGACATGACAGCTTATTTAAAGTATTGTACAGGTTCTGCAAGCTTTTAGAAAAACCGAGCGAATTGGCCAATTCTATTTCGAGGACTTCGAGTCTTGTCTATGACTCGTTAGCTTTCATTTCAAGCACGATTTTGTGTAACACAAGTTTGGCTTACTATTAATCTCCGTACTTCGCATAATTTAGTGTCTATAAATGTAAATTAGATGGTTTAGTCATTTTAGTGGCTTTAAGGAGTATGGCCGGCTTCTGTAGTGTATGGGTTGTAGAGCAGAGGCAGTGTGTCAACGTACGCAGGTTTGAGTACGGCCTAGGGCATGGGTATTTAAGTGTTGTGTGTCACTTGAATTATAAGAAAAAGCTCTTGAAACTTTGTAAATACACAGGTTGATCGTATACGAAACGCAGAAACTGGATGTATGGTTAACCATCCAAAAACCAATAAAAAATAAATAGTATGGAAGAATTATAAATGGATTTTTTCTTGTATTACGTTACAAATGGAATCCCATTTTTGATGTTGTATATGCTGATCGCGAGATACGAGAATTGTTTAACTACCAGCTGTGTTGTCTCTTTGTGCGTTACCCATAGTGCATCATATATCTGAAATTGATTTGCACTTTGAAGACTCCAATCTAACATACAATAAACTTCTAGGTACTTGGGCGTTGCACTGGACACGATATTTTGCTTTCAACATAAGCAGAAATCTGCAGCGAAAATCAACTTCCTAACTATCAGCATCCAGAAACTACTGAATTCCATCTTTCTTCAGCTGGGAGGAAGACTATATTTTGTAATTCCCTACTTACAACCATGGTTTTACTTGTATCGACCAGAAGCCGTCTGAATTCGAGCTTCCACCAATATTTGGACCTCCACGAATCGAATAGATCCGCCGCTACGGCTAAGCGCTTTAAAGTGCCACTACAATGGATCGGAGGATCGGAGGGTACAAAGAGGTCAGGGGCAAATCCCGCGGCGTTGCAAGCTTTTAGTCGATTTTCGGCAATCACCTAGACGACTTTTGGTATCCCCGCCTCATATACTACACATTAAATAAACAAAAAATACACTTCTGAGATTCCCATGACTCTAAAGAGGGGACATCATTCGAGATTGAAATTCGCTGAAAAATAATACAGTACGCACTAATCGGATGGAACTGCTCTTAAGGTGGCCATTGTAAAATTATTATTTATATCATCTTTCATTTACTTTATTGTTGCTTTACATTAACAAATACAATTCTCAGTTTCATAAAACTTTTTCGTGTACACACGATCTCTTCTTCTCATTTGTTCTTCACGTCAAAGATCTTCCTCCTGCACTGTTTATTCCAGAGATTTTCATGTACATTGTTCATTCGGTAACGGCGCATGGATTTCTTTGACACAATATTAATAGCACGATAAAAATAACAATATATAAAGCACTTTTAACACCATACACACATAATCAGCCTAACATTAATCAAATACAAAATAGTGAATCGAAAATACCACTATCAATACGCTTCCCATTGAAATAATATAAAAAACATTAATTATTAATTATTTAAAAACTAAGAGGCTGTGTTTTCTTACACCATACACGAACGCTCCATCCGACCAAATGGAGCGACGCCACTCCATTATCGTGTCGTTTGTGGGGAAATTGATGTGGATGACGTGGACTGACAGGATTATTTGGATATCCGGTCAGTCCAATATCCATCAGTTTCGTCCATTATGCCATCAAGCCGACTGACGGTGTGTCGGGAAAACCACGTGGAGCGACATCAAGCCCCATCACTCCAGTCGGCTCGTGTATGGCGAAACCGCGGTCCAAACACTTCTCATTCTGTCGCCGACCACCGAGCAGACAACTTCAATGCCTTGAGTGGACTATGCAAACATTGTACCACTTCTTTTTTGTTTTGAATCTGTTATAGAAATATTTGTTTTGCTACTAGTTAAATATTATTTTGAATGTAAAATTGAAAATAATACAGTTTTAGAAATTGTTAAGTAACAATTAGAACGATATTATTTTATTTTATTTTTTAAAAAAAAAAATACTGTCGTCTCAATAAGACTTTGTGCTGGAGATTATTGAGAAGAATAAAGACTTACCATGCTTGTATGATCTCTAATCCTGACTACCATGACAAAATATAAATAAATGTGGCAATAGATCAATTGCTAATGTTATTTAAAAATAAAGACATAAACGCCAACAGAGAAACCGTGTAAAAAAAAAGATAATTCTTTGCGGTCTTCTTTTTAAAAAGATGATAGTATGATCAGATTAATTTTATATGAGCCTACTTGTTTAAATATGTTGTTTTACAACATGTGATGTACCTGTCACTATTTTAGGCCTGCTAAACTACTTAAATTTAATAACTCTGTTTTATAATCATTTTGTAGTATTTTTTAAAGTTTTCGTAATATTACAGAGCTTATTTTCATAATTTCGAACTTTTTTGGACGTTTATTCAGATATCAGCATTTGAATTCAGTATTTGATATTTTGAATATCATTTAAAATTAATTCGGGCTCATTTTATGTAGTACTTGGCATAATTAGATTGTTGTATTGCAAATTGACAACCTATTGTTGTTTGCTTTGCCTAGTTTTTTTGTCGTGGATGACTGGAGTAATGGAATGATGGTGAATGTGCTACGCTTTTGGATGTCATCCAAATGGAGTACCTTTACATCGGATAGCGCCTCCGCTCCGGACTGTGATAGTAATGCAGGGAACGAAACAATTCATCAGTATCGTCTGCTCATGTTCTAGCAGATCATACGCTGGCGAAATAACTGCATTCATGAATGAAACAGAGAATGCAATAAATTAAGTTTATTATTTAGATGTTTTGTTGTAGATGTGGTATTGTTTTGTAAATCAAAATGTGTGGCCATATGCTAAACAAATGTATGGAATGCTGTGTCATTGTTCAATATAATTACGAAATTAATTCCAATAGCTGCCTTTCACTGTAGGTACCCTAGGAAGAACTAATAGTACAATCAAGTTATCAGTTAGGGTTTCAAGGAACGGTCGATGCAAATGCAGATCTGCAATTATTGAACTAATCAACCTCAAAATTAACCACCAATTATATGTTATGAGTTTCGGAGTCCAGTAAATTATCAAACTCTATCTCAACTGTATTTTACTTTTTGAAATTACAATTCCTGAAGTAATTAAGCATCAGCTGGTTATTTTTTTATTTCTTTATAATTTTCAGGAGTACATTTCAACAACAATTAGCTTCTTTCGTAATGCAAATAAACACTGTCAGGCAATATGGCTTTAGGAAGAAAAGTAAGACAGTATTCAGGGAAATGACCACATACACAGAACAACACATCTAAAAAATGTCGAAATATAAAACACATCAATGTTACCACCGGCTGATCAATTAATTGTATAGAAACAACATTGCGAATATGGATTACTTATTATACTTATAAATTATATTTTTAATGTAGTGCTGAGTTGATTTAACTAAACAGTAAAAAACTCAGATCAAAACTGGCCAGTTCTCTCCATTTTCAACTTTTTTGGAACAATTGTTTAAATTCCAGCATTTATTTTTATGGTCTTCTTCCTAAAGGAATATTAATTTTATAAATTTACTAGACTCACTAAGTGCACTAGTAGCTACAATTTATTGTTTATATTATAGCCTGAACTAAGCCCTGCGTATTTTGATCCCCTCACGATGTGAAGTAAGAGAAAACAAATATAATGTTTCTTGTCTGGCATTAGGGAGGTCGTTGGTTTGAATTCCCGTCCAGCAAACCTGATTCGGTTTTCCATGGTTTCTGTAAATCACTCCAGGTGAACACCGAGTTGGTTCCTTCAAAAGGCAATTGCCGAATTCCTTACCATTCCTTGCCACTATTCTCTCCTAGTTCTAATAACTTGGTCATCGACGAGGATAAAGCCAAAAAAAACCTTTTATTTTTTGATACTTGAGTTAGATATCCAAAGGAATCCAGGTTATGAGCAACTTGTAATAGAAGCATTCAATTTCCAGTAGCCCAAAGGATTTGAAAATGACATCAGAACGCACTTAAAAATCCGATAGAACTATGCTGATATTTATACCTGTCTCAACATGAAAATATTTTTGTAGTCTGCAGTAAGCAAAAGTTTTTTTGTGTGCTGATTTTACTTAGAAGCGCATTGCGTATATCTCAGACAGCCGTGTAAAATTTCACGTCTCCGTGATTTTCACAGCTCTCTTTATTCCGTTATTTTTTAATGGGGAATGTGACCTTTTTGTAACACCTCTAGTATTTAATTTTCCCTACAAACTTTCTCTTCTCCTGCTGCTTTTAACATTTATACCATCAGTTCGTTTATTTTTAATATTTGCCTTTAGGTTTTTCTTTTATTGCCATCTCTATATCCAGTGTTTAAAATTCTTACACTTTTTTTTTTTTACTATTGTTACAGTTTCTCATATCTCTCTTCCAGTACAACCATTCCTACAGAATTTTAAACCTGGTATTAATATATCCAACAGTTCTGAAGGTTTTAAAACCATGTTAGTAGTGACTTGGGAAGGTATTAAGATGCGAGCTCAATTACCTTATTTTGCATGATGTCAATAATAATTATGACTGTGCCCACCCTGACTTTGCTAAAATACAGTACGGTGCTTTGCGTTTGATCAGAGATTAGATAGTTCTATTCCTAAAGATAGGAGAAGTAGTTACTTTACTTTTACTTTTTCGTGTCCAGACATCACTAGCAAAAAGAGCCTTCATGAAAGAGAAACCTTTTAGTTTCAAATATTGATATAGGAATTAGAAAGAACTTCTTAAAACTCTATGTGTGGAGCACAGCACTTTACGGTAGCGAAACATGGACTTTAGGAATACCGGAAAGAAAGAAACTTGAAGCATTTGAAATGTGGTGCTATAGAAGAATGCTGAAAATTAGGTGGACAGACAAAGTAAGAAATGAACTAGTTTTGAAAATGATGGGTGAGAAAAGAAGTTTATGAAAGAAGCTTACAGGAAGAAGAGACAGGCTGGTAGGTCATATTTTGAGACATGCTGGATTGGTTAATTTGTTAGTGGAGGGAACAGTCGAAGGTAAGAACTGTAGAGGTAGACAGAGATTAGAATATATGAAGCAGATAATTGAGGACGTGGGTTTTAAGGGGTATGTAGAAATGAAGAGGTTAGCACAGGATTGGAAGGGATGGAGGATTGCATCAAACTAACTAGTTTTAAAACATATTGTAAAACCAAAATTCGGACCAACAGTTGTGACATAACGAAATGTTTTATAAGAAAATTATATTTTTGCTCCTGGAGTATAGACAAAAATCTATATATTTATTCGAAAAGAAGGTAGGTTGCTATGGAGATGAGAACAAGGATTGATGCTAGCGACATAAAGACAGATCGGTTGCTTTTAAATCATTCATTACTGAAGGACCTTGCATCTTCTAATACTACAGAAGTTCGATGTAGTTCCTAGAGGAATAAGAATTTTGTATAATAAACTGAAAACTGTTGAAAACAAAAGTTCATAAATCATTCAGTCATAAGTCGGACCGAATCACAACGGTGACGCGATACAGTGTACTTCTGATGCTAAGCTAGGCTGTAACATAAAACAAAATATGACTGTCCACAATGTGCTTTGCGCCGTACCTTTTGAATTTTATGCATGTAACCGAGCCTGATTGGTAACCTTTGCATTAAGAAGGAAGCTGATTTCCATGCAGATTTTGGTTTTCAATGGCTTTCAGAAATCATTGAAGAAAAGTAACAAAGCGGTTCCTTCATACGTAAGACTTGTTGTCTGTAGAGTGTAGAGGATTATGTGAATGTAACCTTTGAAGTTTTTGAGGAAACCTTCCCCTTATTGGTCTGAAGTGATTTCGGGAAACTATCGAAAACCAAAATCTAGATTGCCAGATCGGGCTTCGTTAAAACGCGTCCGGGAGTTGTTGGCTAACACACAGGGTTCCACTCAGGCCTGTAATGAAGTCTTCTTAACCGAACCGTAAAGCCCAATAAAAATGCTTCCTCAAATATCACATGCACAGAAAGCTACCCTCAATACAGATTCATTTAAATCATATTAATCTTGAGCAGTGTTTGTCAAACCTTTAGCTTCACGTATCCCTATAAAATTTCCCAGGCAATTCATACTCAACCTGCGGCCCACCAACCCTTTCCAGGTGGCCCAAAGTCTAGAAATTATAAACCATGTTTATCGGAAACTGACAATTTGTCAAAAATGTCAACAATTCCATCAATGTTAAAATAAATGGCTACTTTTAAATGTGGAGTTTTCTTGTATTGTAGGTTATTTATTGCGACTCATCTTGATATAGCAGTGGTGTTTATGTGGTCCAGGAAAAAAAAAAGTTGAGTTTCTTGATTCTTGAAACTACAGACTTGCAGAAGAATTGAGGTGGTAGAAACCAGAAGCCACTCCCAACACTGGTGCTGTGTAGTCAGTTATTACTCGGAACACCCTGTTGAACAAGTTGACTTTGTTATAGGCTTTACCTAGTAGGATAGTTTTCCTAAGTATGGGAGCTTACGTCATAACATGGACTGAATTCACAAAACAGTCTGTAGTAATTCGTAGACATAACCGTTTTTAGACACAGATGTCATGGCTCTCGCGGGCAAGTAGAACCATTTGACTGTAGTAAAACTATGTAGGGGAACCCGGGACATAACGGGGTTCCGGGACGAAATGAAGTTCGACGTTTTACGGTGTCAAAGAGGTACTGCCAGAGAGCGAAAATAAGTAGAACTAGACCTTACTCTTGCAGCCCAACTAAGGCAACCTAAGTTGGTCTTGTTTTCTCAAGCGTTAGTGTGTGACGTTTTCAGTTTGATTTTTTCTTCTCTTGCATTGTAACTTCTGATTATTTTGTAAGCAACGTAAACTATAGATACAATGTAGTATATTGAGGGATTTTAGTTATAGTATCTTGCAAACTTTTACTCGGGATAATTTTTCTCAAGCTGCAGCTATGTAATGTAATTCCACCCAACGAAGCAGAACTCAAGGTTGGGCAAAGTCACTTCCCGTGGGAAGCAGTCCCCCTACCACGGTAGCCCAGAAAGCCCTTAGTAAGGGTTTTTAAACGAATAGAACTAAGGTCACATGACTTCCCCCACTACGCTCCTACTTTGGAGAGCGCAGTCGAGAACAGCCTCCAGGGCAGTCTATTCGCCGAGTCTCAAGATGGACCACGTTGCCAGAAGGCATGTAGATTTTATTAGGTAAAGGCTAATGCATTTATACCCTTCTGCTGGCTTAGAAAGAATATTCCGAGTGACAGGATTTTATTAATAAGAGATTCCTTTTATGAGAGTTATTTTATGCAGTATTTTTCAGTTATTTCAAGTGTATGTCTATGTGCCCATCTTTATTGAAGTATTAAAGTCACTCCATTCTTTCAACTACATGTTTTCATTTGTATCGCTGATTCCTGCTCATTACTAGTAATAAGTGTGGGCAGAACGTAATTGCTCTGATCCTAGGGCCACATATCTTCGGGAAGCTGACCGGGGAATGGTTGATCAGAGACGAATCCAAACTTGGTTGTAGTGAATTGCCGCTCGTTTACTACAACATGTTTAAGTTACAAATTCAGTTAGTACACGCATGAACTACATTTAATTGTCTTTAGTTTCGTGTAGTTAAATGTTTGTTTACGTACAGTAGAATTCTCGAGTTACCTTACCTCTCTAACTTGAATCGTGTCCCTGAGGCGGAATGGGGAACTACTCCGTTATGGCCCGCTCTTAGAGTACTATTGGATGACAAGTGACAAAAAAGCCTCTTCATTTCATGTTTAACCTGAAATTCTCATGCCTATTCCAAAAGTTAAAGAAAGCATTAGAAGGATGAATCAGAAGAGGCGAAAGACCGCTGTCTTAACAGATTATCCATTTAAAAGAATCTGAATCCCCTATTGTGGAAAAAGAGAAAAAGAACATTGGCAAAGAAAAAAAGGCAAGGATAATACTATTTAAGAAAGAGGAAAAAATTTGCAAAAAAAAAAAAAAACCATAGGAAAGTGCCTGAAGATAAATGGAAAAAGAAGGAACTGAAGAGAGAACCCATAACAAATGACATTGGCAGGATTGTTCTGAGTGTGAATGTTTATATAGCGGAAAATTTTGCTCTAAGTCAGTTGAAGGTTGAATCGCTTGTTCCACGTGCAAAACATTGGTAACCAATTACTGTGCGGCAAGCATAGCGATGATGATGAGGCCATCCTAGAGTATGAATTTTGTGAATAGAAAGGACCAGTCAATGAAAACTGCAGCTAAACCTTTAGTCACTTTAAAATTAAATAGAAACTAACCAAACTTATTTTTCCGCATTTTCACAAATTTTATATGTTTTTAAAATTATTTATCCTTAACACTCCGTTTTGCCCCATGTCCGGGCAGAACGAGCAAAATGACATAATTTTTTGTTTTGAAAAAGAAAAATATTATTCTTTCATTTCTTTACAATATTATTGTATATTTGTGATTATTAAATTGTAATGTGTTGATCGAAAAATTTTCAGCTGTCTTAATTTATCCTTTTGTATTTTTAAAACATATTTTGAACCTGATAACCCGATCCTCCCAGGGTTCTTTCTATCTAACTTTTTCTTGATCCTTGCATTAATCCCGCTATTGCTGGATCGGCTTTTTTCGGGATGCGACCTGTCTGGAGCCTAAAGCATCTAGAGGAGGAAAATTGTGTTGCCATCTGTCTACGAGAGGTGTAACTATGTTCTGTGTGTCTTTGGAGAACTTTCTTAAATATTGGTCGAGACAATTTTTAAACCACCCGCAAAAATTGAAAACTTGATAGGCAGCATTAAAGATGACCTAGGTTTACGAACCCCTGCTGTGTGTTTTATTCCTTGTTAATGCGGCTTGGTTATATTGGACAAACGCAGCGGTGTATTGTGCAGCGATGTGTCGAATACGCAAAACATGTTTGCCTGGGGCAAGAAGAGAAATCAGCTATGTGGGAAATTGTCCAAGAAGGATATAAATTTAATTTTGAAAAAACTATAATTTTAGCCCAGGTCAGAGATTTTTGGGACAGCATTATAACAGAAGCTGTAGAAATCAGAAAAACTGATTCTTTAGTTAACATGGACACTGGTTATCAACTCAGTGCGGCCTGGAACCCGGCTATCAAAATACTGAAACTGCTTCGCCTCGGTAATGAGCATAAGACTGGATGACGTCATCGCTTTGGTTTATCTTTTGCCTTTCACCGTTTCCGCGGCAGCGCGTACACAAACAGTTACGAGAGTGACATCTATGGTTGAAGATGAGGGCTGAGAAGGACGCCTTCGAAACGTCACACAAATGTGCCTTTTTCTACGCAGCTGGAAGCCAGAGAAGAGTTTATATTGTATTTTTGTTTGTGTAATGTGTCGTTTATGAGGGGGAGATTGGGAACCGTCCTGTTACTCGCCTTACGACCGGTATGCGGGGACCAAGACTCGATCCTGCCCTGCAGTACCTACTCTATCTAGTGTGCGGCGCCTTGGCACACTTAGACACACTGGTATGGTCAAAATTGGTTGAAATTAAGAAGAAAGGGAAAAGAAATATTCCGAAATATTTTTAAGTTTCTTATACACAAAATATATAGTTTTCGAAACATTAAGTAACAGAATCAGATGTTAAAGTTAAATCACTATATTTAAGACAGAAGCAAGAGCAATATCAAAAGCAGAGTAGCACTATCGAAAGTAGTATTTTAAAATATCGACTTAGGACTCAGAAAAAAGTTTCTGTAATTGTATCTATGGAGCACAGAAGTGAAACTTTAATTTTAAAAACACAAGAAAAAAGGAAAATTGACAAATTTCAAATCTGGTGCTGTGGATTGATGCTGAAAACTGAGTGTACAGATAAACTACGACGTGAAAGAGTTTAGAAATGAAATTTGTCGAAAAGTCTCACAGATAGAAAATACAAGATGGTCGTTAACATTTAAAGCCATGGGAACAAGTTAATTTCTTAGTGGGGGGAGTAGTTGAATGAACTGCAGAGGAAGAGAAAGATTGTAATATATGCAGTAGATAATTCAGGACATGGGTTGTGATAAGAATTACAACTTTTTTTAGCTTTCTTTAGCTGCTGTGCTCGTAATTTAACCTCCATAATCGCCAACTGTAAACTGCCCAAAATAGTAGTCTCTTAATGATCACTGTTCGTAATGTAAAAAATATCGATAACGTTCATTTAGATAGACCGCATCTTAAAATTCATTTAATAAAATTAGGTGCAAGTTTACATATGAAACAATTTTGCTACAATATTATATCTAATTTACTTCGAGAGCAGGATCACTACTCCGTCTCATACGGTATTACACAGAATAGTTCCTTCCACGTAAATCATGAATTTTATCTGCTTACACTATTCACGAAAGGTTACTTTTTCCTTTATTCCACACAAGTCCACTGTTATACACTTTCATAGAATAGTGCACGTTAAAACTGACTATTTTTCCCCTTGAAATTGCTCATAAAATATTATTTTTTGCCGCCACCAAAGAGAGAGAGAGATTATATGAATATTTTGGGCATTTTAGGTAAAGGCAGCTACCTCTCACTTAATGTTTGCCTTCGTGTCTCGTAACGTCGTGCTAACAACGAAACACAGATTAAATAGGAACGTTTATGACGCTGCAAACAGAATACAGTGTTTTTACTCTGGGTGGGGCGTTATTGCTCAAGTACAAGAGAACCTCGCCTTTTCCCTCCAGTGGTGAATTTTCGCCTCAGTTCCGACAGCGTACGTTACCATCCCTTCGGCTGTGACTAAAAGTATCACAGGCAATATCAGTAGTGTGGATTTGCGGGAACAGGCTCACACAAAAGAACTGTCAATCATTTTCACACCTCTATTGTTCTCCCCCTCCCACCTGTCAATCATTTTCACACCTCTATTGTTCTCCCCCCTCCCACCTGTCAATCATTTTCACACCTATTGTTCTCTCCCCTCCCACTTGAGGACCACTTGACTAACCTCAGTTACCCCTCTATTGTTCGACCACTTGAGCGACCCCAACCACACCAGGTGTGTCGCGCCAGCTGCCCTCGCGGTTCTTTGTTCTCCTCCCCACCTGTCAATCATGGCCACTTGTTTGAACACCTGCCTTCCCTAGCACCAGCTGCCCTTGGGGTTCTTTGTTAGGCCACTTGAGCGACCCCAAGAGCCACTTGACTGGAGAGCCACTTGACTAACCACTTGACTAACCTCAGCTTCCCCAACCCTAGCACCTGGGCTCCTGCAGCTGCCCATTCTATTGTCAGACCACTTAACCGTCCCCGCCAGGTGTGGCTGCATCGTTTCATCGACTGGTTTGAACAGGCTCCGCCTGCCTGGTCGAGAGGTATAAGAAGCCTGCGTCAGCCATCCCGGAATCACTTCTGCTCCGCAGTTCGGCGAGTAAGGTTGTCTCTCTCTCGCTCTTCTGAATTCCGGTAACCATGTCCGAAGATCTCTTCAACTACGAAGGTAAGTTCAATCACACTTGTGTAAAATTTTCTTAAATAGCATAAAATATATTTTCATCTTAAATGTATACTATATATTATGTTTTCTTCCACAGATATGGCGGCACTTTTAGAGTTAAGCCAACTTGATGATTATGGTATGAATTTTTAGTGATTGCTCATTATACAGTTAGGTGTTGCTAGTTTTGCCGCTATATCATTGGTTTATTTTCTTTTCTTTTTTTTGCAGGAATTGATGAACTTCTAAATATTGCAACCAATGAACTAATTGGTGGTAAGCATTTTAATTTTTAACTTGTAATTTTTTTTATAAAGTTATATTTTTTTCTATTTCATTTTTTTTTTCTGTCTGCAGAATGTGGCGATTTCGAAATTTTCAGTTTTGAAGGTATGTCAGTCATAGAAGTTGTATATTTATCTGTTTTTTAATGTTGTTCCATGTTTATTTTGTTACTGATATACTTTTTTTTATGTTTCAGATATGGAAGCGACTTCTAGTCAGCAGCAGAATAAACGCGATGGGACTCCATTACTGTCTAAAGCCAAACGACAACGACCAACTTCTAATGGTAAGTGCAAAATATTTTTTTTTCATATTACATAATTTTGTTTTTCTTTCATATTACTAAATATTTTTTTTTTTATTCTGTTTCAGATTCATCACAGTGGAGCTTAGATGGCCATGCGTCGTCATTTCAAAGCTTACCATCATCCAGTGCACCACCGACACCATCATCACAGGGATGGATAATACCGGCGCAGTCTCTGGTGCAATATGTTTCCACACCACCGATACCAGCAGGAGATTCGCCTACACACCGGAACCATAGAATTACTGGTAAGTCAATACTACTTCTTTGAATAATTTTTTTTTGTTTACATGTTTATTTATTTTTTCAATGTTACTAAAATTTTCCCCTTTTTTTCTGTTTCAGGTTCCGGTATACAGGGGTCGGCCGCAATCAGGAATGAGCCTGCCGCCGTCAACAGGAATGATCCTGCCCCACCGCCACTGTGGCGACCCTGGGAAACGCCGTCCACGGCAGCAGGAACTGACATGCCTATCGCTGCTCCTCGTCGACCCGTCGCTGCCACGTCATCATGGCGGCCGACCCCGGCATCACACCAGCCCGGCGCTAGCACATCGACATGGCAGCCGGCCCCTGCTTCACAACAGCCCAGTGCTAGCACATCGACATGGCAGTCGACCCCGGCATCACACCAGCCTTTCGCCAGTACATCATCGTGGCGTCCCACCCCAGCATCACACCAGCCTGTCGCCAGCACGTCATCGTGGCGGCCGGCCCCGGCATCACACCAGCTTGTCGCTAGCACATCATCGTGGCGGCCGACCCCGGCATCACACCAGCCCGTCGCCAGCACGTCATCGTGGCGGCCGACCCCGGCGCCACGCCAGCCTGCCGCTAGCACATCGACATGGCAGCCGACCCCGGCATCCAGCAGCAGTCACCCAGCAGCTATTAGTGATAGTTCATTACCGTCTAGCAGCCACAACAATGCAGCAACAGGGGGTGAGTTGCCAGCAGCGCGCTTGATCCTTGAAGACCGGGAAAGTGCTTTTGAACGTAGAATTTATACCGGTACCATTCTAAATTCATTAAATTATATTGACCCTATTAAATACATTGACGCTTGCCATGATCTTTTAACTGAAAAACTTCGCGAAATTGTTGATAGTCAGTCCTCCCCGTCCATAAAAGTTCAGGTGGGGCTGATTACAACATACAAAATTCAGAAGGAAGCCGCTTTCGAAACCGTCCGTATGTGTTTTTTTACTAAAATGCGTGAAGTCACGCGCAGCACATCCCTGTCTGATTGGTATAAAAACTATGTGAAGTCGGAGCTCAATGTAAAATTGTGTGAGTTTCAAGAAAGGGACAGCGGCAAAACTCTCGATAGAATCATATCCCTCGACATCAACATTTCTAAATTCGAACCATTCTATCGTGGGTCTTCCTATGTTGCTCTGCCAGCTGATATCTGTAGAAAGAATGCCGTTGTCAATGTGAACAACAAAGATGATGACTTATGCTTTCTATGGTCCCTTCTTGCTGCTCAAGTAGGGGTGACTAAGAAAAACGGTCACCGTGTTGAAAATTATAGACATGCCTTCGCCAACCACAGTTTCGATTTTTCAGGTATTGAGTTTCCGGTAAAACTCTCAGACATTTCCAAATTCGAGAGGCAAAATCCAGACTATTCAGTAAATGTTTTCGGTCTGGATGTAGATAATGGTAAACATGTAGTTTCCGGGGCCCTCCATCACACTGCAGACAAACGCGGTAAACACATAAACATGTTGATGATTACTGACGGTACTGGAAAATTCCATTATTGTTGGATTCACAACTTGTCGGCATTAGTTAGTTCTTCATTATCCAAGCATGCACATGCACTATTTATTTGTGACAGATGTCTGCAACATTTCAGTAGCAAAGATGTCTTGGAACGCCATGAAATCGATTGCTCAAGGGTTAAATCAGTAAGAGTTGATTTACCCGGCGACGACGATAAAACCTTAAAGTTTAAGGATTTTGTGCACCAACAGCGTGTACCCGTTGTCGTTTACGCGGACTTTGAAAGTTTATTAGAGCCTTATGATTCATGCAGTCCTCCACCCAACGCCTCTCACTCTACTAGAGTCCAGAAACATGTCCCTTTCGCTGCCGCATACCAGGTCGTTTGTCCAGACGTGCCTAGTCTGTCGCGTTTCGACTCCTACTCGGGCGTAAATCCCGAGAAATGGCTTGTGGAACAACTTGTTGTGCTTGCCAAGGAAGTCGATAAAATTTACAAGAGGTGTATTCCTCTTGTAATGACAGATGAGCAAGAAGCAAAGTTTGTTTCTGCTACGGTGTGCCATATCTGTGAGAAAGACATTGAACCGGGGACTGTCAAGGTCCGCGATCATTGCCATATCACAGGTAAATTTAGGGGGGCTGCACATAATGACTGCAATTTGCAGTTTAAAAATCCAACGTACTTACCCATTTTCTTTCACAACCTTTCTGGGTATGACGCTCACTTTATAGTTATGGCTTTATCCGACCTCGACGGTGATGGGATGGATGTTCTTCCCATAAACACAGAACGATATATTTCTTTTTCTAAAAAGGTTGCATATACTTCAATCACTTTAAGATTTCTGGACTCGTACCGTTTCATGCAGGCCCCATTAGACAAACTGGTTGGAACCCTTGACGACGGTGACATGAGCATTACCAGTGCTTATTTCACCGATCCCGAGAAGTTCCAATTAGTTAAACGCAAGGGTGTCTTCCCCTACGAGTACATGGATTCGTGGGACAAGCTCACCGAGGCCACGCTTCCTCCAAAGTCAAAATTTTATAGTTCGTTGTCGGAGTCAGAAATTTCTGATGAAGATTACGAGCACGCGACACAAGTGTGGCGGACGTTCCAGATCAGGGATTTAGAAGAATATGCAAGTCTGTACATGGGCACAGATGTACGGCTACTTGCAGATCTGTTTGAGAAATTTAGGGATGTATGTTTGGGGAAATACACCCTGGACCCCGCCCACTATTTCACTTCCCCAGGCCTTTCGTGGCAGGCTATGTTAAGGAGCACGCGTGTCGAACTGGACCTTCTGACAGATGTCGACATGCTGCTCCTTTTCGAACGAGGAATTCGCGGAGGTATTTGCCAGTGCGTGCACAGGTATGCCAAGGCAAATAACAGGTACATGCCGGAGTACAACCGCGAGGCGCCAGAAGATTTTATAATGTACTTCGACGTAAACAATCTGTACGGCTGGGCCATGTCGGAGTATCTGCCCTCTGGTGGGTTTCAATGGCTAACAGCTAAGCAGATTGCTAGCATAGATTTTATGAACGTTGCAGATGACTCACCTAGGGGATTCGTGTTGGAGGTAGACCTTACGATTCCTCAGGATAAACACGACGTTCTAGCAGACCTACCGCCCTGTCCAGACCACAAAGCTCCTGCAGGTTCCACCCTCCCCAAGCTAATGACCACACTGGAAGATAAGGTACGGTATGTTCTCCATTACCGAGTCCTCCAGCAATGTGTAGGCTTGGGGTTGGAAGTGACTAAAATTCATCGCGTGATATCTTTCAACCAGTCACCGTGGTTGAAGGCAGTACATATCTCTCAATACGCGTTCTCGCCGTGACGCCAAAACAGATTTCGAGAGAGATTTTTATAAATTAATGAACAATTCAATATTCGGCAAAACTATGGAGAACATTAGAAAACACCGCGACGTGAAATTGTGTACTAGCTGGGCGGGCCGCCGCGGTGCCCGCAAACATATCGCTTCACCACACTTCAAACGGGCAACTATTTTCAATGAGGACTTTGTGGCCGTGGAGAAGGCGAAAGTTAGGATTCTATTCAATAAGCCAGTATATGTCGGGATGTGCATTCTTGACCTTTCTAAACTGAGGATGTACCGTTTCCATTACGAATTCGCCATTCCTCAGTTTAGATGCCCTAAATTACTTTACATGGACACAGACAGCTTCATTTACTTAGTGAGGGACTGTGATCCATATGAAGTGATGCTTCGTAACAGGGAGGAATTCGATACGTCCGGATATAGCACCGACAACCGTTTCAGGATAGAACCCTATAATGAAAAGGTTGTCGGTGTTATGAAGGACGAGGCGAATGGCACCCTGGTTTCGGAGTTTGCTGGGTTACGGGCAAAAATGTATGCATTCCGGCTTGAAACCGACCAAACCTGTAGACGGGCTAAAGGTTTGGCCGGTTCCGTCACCAGAAAACTCACAATTGAGGATTACATCAATTGCCTCCATGGAGAAACCCCTCGCTACCACATTCAACACAGAATTTCATCAGACCTCCATGTTGTAAATACCGTTAAAATCTCCAAACTGGGTCTGTCTAGAACGGATGATAAGCGGTATATTTTCCCCGACGGGGTAGAGACCCTCCCGTGGGGGCACAAATCTGTGCCTAGGTGAATGTTTGTGTGTTAAAGTGTATATAGTGTGTGAGTGAAGAGGAAATATACCGTTTATCCGTGAATCTAGTTTGTAAATATGTACACTAGTAAATATTTTGGTATCTACATAAAAAATCAATGTTGTAAATATGTAGATAAGTTAGGACTATGTAAATATTTTTGTATCTACTTCTCAGTGTATCAATGTGTACATAAGTTAGGACGCTGCATAAATATAAATAGGCTGCTGTTAATATTTTGACTAGAGTCAATAAAAAAATCTTTTTCGTGCATTTATTTTTTCATTGGCTGCTGGGGTGTGCTGCTGATTGCTTTGTATGACAATTTTTTAAAATAAAGTGTACAGAAGAAATGCTGTACATAGATTTTAAGTTTGCTGAGCTACATGCTCAT
Source organism: Vandiemenella viatica (assembly GCA_031002005.1). Lineage (NCBI taxonomy): Eukaryota > Metazoa > Arthropoda > Insecta > Orthoptera > Morabidae > Vandiemenella > Vandiemenella viatica. Next base: position 187,674,924 of record JARYHS010009186.1, read on the forward strand.
TTGCTTTATATTAACGTAATTGGGAAAAAAAAAATATTTGTAAAATAGGCTAAGTGTACAGAAGTAATGCTGTACATAGATTGTAAGTTTGCTGAGCTGTATGCTCATTTGCTTTATATTAACGTAATTGGAAAAAAAAAATATTTGTAAAATAGGCTAAGTGTACAGAAGTAATGCTGTACATAGATTGTAAGTTTGCTGAGCTGTATGCTCATTTGCATTATATTAACGTAATTGAAGAAAAAAAAACAACACAATTGTTAGAAAAAAATAAGTTTATTTATTAAGAAAAAAATGTATTTTACATTTTAAATAAATCTTTTTTATGAATCCACGTGTTATGTGATTTATCAAAACCCAACCATTTCACCAACATCATATTTTTCCTTCTCTTTATCACTCGTTCAACCAAAAATGTACTTGTAAGTTTTGTTAGTTGTAGTTCTTACTGGTAAAATGCTCCTGTAATATCTTTACCTGGATAATCTTTAAGTAAATAAGTTACAGGATTTGTTAATTTTACTTTACTGATGGTAAAAACTTCAGTTGAACAGTTAGGCAAGTAGCCTTTCTCAAACTTTTCTTTAAATCTACTAATTCTGACATGGTCACCAACTTTGAATTTTGCAGGAGTAGTCATCTTAATATGGCTGTACACTGTTGAAAGTAGTGAGTTGTCTTTAACATCGCACGGCTTCATCTTGATGGTGCTGTGCCACTTATTATTACAATCAGACATTAACTGAGGAAGAAGTTCAATCCACCTATGTGAACCACGTCTACTGAATTCCTGCCACATTGCATTCTTGATTGTCCTGTTGAGACGCTCAACTATTGATGCTTTCAGATGGGTATATGTTGAGTAGTGATTAATGCCATAGTTAGTCATGAGCGTCTTAAACTTTGAATTGTAAAACTCACTCCTGTTGTCGGTCTGTAAATTTTTAGGAACACGATCACCAACACGTCAGAGGAAGTGCACAGGGTGATAACTATACATACTAGCCTAGTGTTTGTACCAAACGAGGTGAAACAACGTATATGTATGAAGAAACTGACTTAACGCAGTTACACGGAAGGCAGTCTGCGTTTAAAGACAATGGTTCTCGCTCTCTCACACATACACGCATAACGTTACTATCATTATAGACACGTCAGAGGAAGTGCACAGTCGGAAAAAGATCATGAAAACAGGTAAAACATCACCACAATTATGTCACTTCACTGTACGAAAGATGTCATCGGTTTACATGGTTAGAAGGTGTCCATCATGCCAAACGATGTGTATTGAGTGCATCCACCAAAATAGAAAAAAAAAGTGCGACATGATGCGGTGTTCCATCATAAATGAAACTCATTCTGGTCACGGCCTGATATGACATCGGACAACTTGAGTAGTACATCAGATATACCTGTCGAAAGTCACACTAAAGTACTGAAGTTGAACTAAACAGAGCATGCAGAAGATGAGAACATCACAAGTTTCATTAAACAACACGACCCTCCACAAGACCGAAACATACTGGGCTCAATACCAGATGAAACATAAATTATGTTAGATACCAGTTAGTATGTGCCACTTTCGACGAATTTCATTTAAAAAGTGCAAAAATAGATAAAAATTCGCGAATACTGGTCAAATATAGCAAAATATTGGTTAAAAAATTATGGCACTTTCTGAGACAGAACTTATGCTAAAGTCTGGGTAATACAGAATGTTAAAGTGTTTGTTATAGTTGGTTAGAGTAAATTCAGGTTAGGTTATTCCAACTCACCTTCTCATGGTACCACTGATACATGATTATCCAAAAGTGTTTGCTGAGGTGGCTTGGGCCCCACAGTAAGCTGCTGCTGCGTAGAAAAATACAAACGCGTTGCATCCGGAAAACCGGCGCGCAAAATTTCGGTCTTCTTAGGCCGCGCAAAATACCGGTCTCTTAGGCCGCGGTGGGGCCCAAGACGCCTCAGCAAACACTTTTGGATAATCATGTATCAGTGGTACCATGAGAAGGTGAGTTGGAATAACCTAACCTGAATTTACTCTAACCAACTATAACAAACACTTTAACATTCTGTATTACCCAGACTTTAGCATAAGTTCTGTCTCAGAAAGTGCCATAATTTTTTAACCAATATTTTGCTATATTTGACCAGTATTCGCGAATTTTTATCTATTTTTGCACTTTTTAAATGAAATTCGTCGAAAGTGGCACATACTAACTGGTATCTAACATAATTTATGTTTCATCTGGTATTGAGCCCAGTATGTTTCGGTCTTGTGGAGGGTCGTGTTGTTTAATGAAACTTGTGATGTTCTCATCTTCTGCATGCTCTGTTTAGTTCAACTTCAGTACTTTAGTGTGACTTTCGACAGGTATATCTGATGTACTACTCAAGTTGTCCGATGTCATATCAGGCCGTGACCAGAATGAGTTTCATTTATGATGGAACACCGCATCATGTCGCACGTTTTTTTTTCTATTTTGGTGGATGCACTCAATACACATCGTTTGGCATGATGGACACCTTCTAACCATGTAAACCGATGACATCTTTCGTACAGTGAAGTGACATAATTGTGGTGATGTTTTACCTGTTTTCATGATCTTTTTCCGACTGTGCACTTCCTCTGACGTGTCTATAATGATAGTAACGTTATGCGTGTATGTGTGAGAGAGCGAGAACCATTGTCTTTAAACGCAGACTGCCTTCCGTGTAACTGCGTTAAGTCAGTTTCTTCATACATATACGTTGTTTCACCTCGTTTGGTACAAACACTAGGCTAGTATGTATAGTTATCACCCTGTGCACTTCCTCTGACGTGTTGGTGATCGTGTTCCTAAAAATTTACAGACCGACAACAGGAGTGAGTTTTACAATTCAAAGTTTAAGACGCTCATGACTAACTATGGCATTAATCACTACTCAACATATACCCATCTGAAAGCATCAATAGTTGAGCGTCTCAACAGGACAATCAAGAATGCAATGTGGCAGGAATTCAGTAGACGTGGTTCACATAGGTGGATTGAACTTCTTCCTCAGTTAATGTCTGATTGTAATAATAAGTGGCACAGCACCATCAAGATGAAGCCGTGCGATGTTAAAGACAACTCACTACTTTCAACAGTGTACAGCCATATTAAGATGACTACTCCTGCAAAATTCAAAGTTGGTGACCATGTCAGAATTAGTAGATTTAAAGAAAAGTTTGAGAAAGGCTACTTGCCTAACTGTTCAACTGAAGTTTTTACCATCAGTAAAGTAAAATTAACAAATCCTGTAACTTATTTACTTAAAGATTATCCAGGTAAAGATATTACAGGAGCATTTTACCAGTAAGAACTACAACTAACAAAACTTACAAGTACATTTTTTGGTTGAACGAGTGATAAAGAGAAGGAAAAATATGATGTTGGTGAAATGGTTGGGTTTTGATAAATCACATAACACGTGGATTCATAAAAAAGATTTATTTAAAATGTAAAATACATTTTTTTCTTAATAAATAAACTTATTTTTTTCTAACAATTGTGTTTTTTTTTTTACTTCAATTACGTTAATATAATGCAAATGAGCATACAGCTCAGCAAACTTACAATCTATGTACAGCATTACTTCTGTACACTTAGCCTATTTTACAAATATTTTTTTTTCCAATTACGTTAATATAAAGCAAATGAGCATACAGCTCAGCAAACTTACAATCTATGTACAGCATTACTTCTGTACACTTAGCCTATTTTACAAATATTTTTTTTTTTTTCCCAATTACGTTAATATAAAGCAAATGAGCATGTAGCTCAGCAAACTTAAAATCTATGTACAGCATTTCTTCTGTACACTTTATTTTAAAAAATTGTCATACAAAAGCAATCAGCAGCACACCCCAGCAGCCAATGAAAAATTAAATACACGAAAAAGATTTTTTTATTGACTCTAGTCAAAATATTAACAGCAGCCTATTTATATTTATGCAGCGTCCTAACTTATGTACACATTGATACACTGAGAAGTAGATACAAAAATATTTACATAGTCCTAACTTATCTACATATTTACAACATTGATTTTTTTATGTAGATACCAAAATATTTACTAGTGTACATATTTTACAAACTAGATTCACGGATAAACGGTATATTTCCTCTTCACTCACACACTATATACACTTTAACACACAAACATTCACCTAGGCACAGATTTGTGCCCCCACGGGAGGGTCTCTACCCCGTCGGGGAAAATATACCGCTTATCATCCGTTCTAGACAGACCCAGTTTGGAGATTTTAACGGTATTTACAACATGGAGGTCTGATGAAATTCTGTGTTGAATGTGGTAGCGAGGGGTTTCTCCATGGAGGCAATTGATGTAATCCTCAATTGTGAGTTTTCTGGTGACGGAACCGGCCAAACCTTTAGCCCGTCTACAGGTTTGGTCGGTTTCAAGCCGGAATGCATACATTTTTGCCCGTAACCCAGCAAACTCCGAAACCAGGGTGCCATTCGCCTCGTCCTTCATAACACCGACAACCTTTTCATTATAGGGTTCTATCCTGAAACGGTTGTCGGTGCTATATCCGGACGTATCGAATTCCTCCCTGTTACGAAGCATCACTTCATATGGATCACAGTCCCTCACTAAGTAAATGAAGCTGTCTGTGTCCATGTAAAGTAATTTAGGGCATCTAAACTGAGGAATGGCGAATTCGTAATGGAAACGGTACATCCTCAGTTTAGAAAGGTCAAGAATGCACATCCCGACATATACTGGCTTATTGAATAGAATCCTAACTTTCGCCTTCTCCACGGCCACAAAGTCCTCATTGAAAATAGTTGCCCGTTTGAAGTGTGGTGAAGCGATATGTTTGCGGGCACCGCGGCGGCCCGCCCAGCTAGTACACAATTTCACGTCGCGGTGTTTTCTAATGTTCTCCATAGTTTTGCCGAATATTGAATTGTTCATTAATTTATAAAAATCTCTCTCGAAATCTGTTTTGGCGTCACGGCGAGAACGCGTATTGAGAGATATGTACTCCTTCAACCACGGTGACTGGTTGAAAGATATCACGCGATGAATTTTAGTCACTTCCAACCCCAAGCCTACACATTGCTGGAGGACTCGGTAATGGAGAACATACCGTACCTTATCTTCCAGTGTGGTCATTAGCTTGGGGAGGGTGGAACCTGCAGGAGCTTTGTGGTCTGGACAGGGCGGTAGGTCTGCTAGAACGTCGTGTTTATCCTGAGGAATCGTAAGGTCTACCTCCAACACGAATCCCCTAGGTGAGTCATCTGCAACGTTCATAAAATCTATGCTAGCAATCTGCTTAGCTGTTAGCCATTGAAACCCACCAGAGGGCAGATACTCCGACATGGCCCAGCCGTACAGATTGTTTACGTCGAAGTACATTATAAAATCTTCTGGCGCCTCGCGGTTGTACTCCGGCATGTACCTGTTATTTGCCTTGGCATACCTGTGCACGCACTGGCAAATACCTCCGCGAATTCCTCGTTCGAAAAGGAGCAGCATGTCGACATCTGTCAGAAGGTCCAGTTCGACACGCGTGCTCCTTAACATAGCCTGCCACGAAAGGCCTGGGGAAGTGAAATAGTGGGCGGGGTCCAGGGTGTATTTCCCCAAACATACATCCCTAAATTTCTCAAACAGATCTGCAAGTAGCCGTACATCTGTGCCCATGTACAGACTTGCATATTCTTCTAAATCCCTTGATCTGGAACGTCCGCCACACTTGTGTCGCGTGCTCGTAATCTTCATCAGAAATTTCTGACTCCGACAACGAACTATAAAATTTTGACTTTGGAGGAAGCGTGGCCTCGGTGAGCTTGTCCCACGAATCCATGTACTCGTAGGGGAAGACACCCTTGCGTTTAACTAATTGGAACTTCTCGGGATCGGTGAAATAAGCACTGGTAATGCTCATGTCACCGTCGTCAAGGGTTCCAACCAGTTTGTCTAATGGGGCCTGCATGAAACGGTACGAGTCCAGAAATCTTAAAGTGATTGAAGTATATGCAACCTTTTTAGAAAAAGAAATATATCGTTCTGTGTTTATGGGAAGCACATCCATCCCATCACCGTCGAGGTCGGATAAAGCCATAACTATAAAGTGAGCGTCATACCCAGAAAGGTTGTGAAAGAAAATGGGTAAGTACGTTGGATTTTTAAACTGCAAATTGCAGTCATTATGTGCAGCCCCCCTAAATTTACCTGTGATATGGCAATGATCGCGGACCTTGACAGTCCCCGGTTCAATGTCTTTCTCACAGATATGGCACACCGTAGCAGAAACAAACTTTGCTTCTTGCTCATCTGTCATTACAAGAGGAATACACCTCTTGTAAATTTTATCGACTTCCTTGGCAAGCACAACAAGTTGTTCCACAAGCCATTTCTCGGGATTTACGCCCGAGTAGGAGTCGAAACGCGACAGACTAGGCACGTCCTGGACAAACGACCTGGTATGCGGCAGCGAAAGGGACATGTTTCTGGACTCTAGTAGAGTGAGAGGCGTTGGGTGGAGGACTGCATGAATCATAAGGCTCTAATAAACTTTCAAAGTCCGCGTAAACGACAACGGGTACACGCTGTTGGTGCACAAAATCCTTAAACTTTAAGGTTTTATCGTCGTCGTCGGGTAAATCAACTCTTACTGGTTTAACCCTTGAGCAATCGATTTCATGGCGTTCCAAGACATCTTTGCTACTGAAATGTTGCAGACATCTGTCACAAATAAATAGTGCATGTGCATGCTTGGATAATGAAGAACTAACTAATGCCGACAAGTTGTGAATCCAACAATAATGGAATTTTCCAGTACCGTCAGTAATCATCAACATGTTTATGTGTTTACCGCGTTTGTCTGCAGTGTGATGGAGGGCCCCGGAAACTACATGTTTACCATTATCTACATCCAGACCGAAAACATTTACTGAATAGTCTGGATTTTGCCTCTCGAATTTGGAAATGTCTGAGAGTTTTACCGGAAACTCAATACCTGAAAAATCGAAACTGTGGTTGGCGAAGGCATGTCTATAATTTTCAACACGGTGACCGTTTTTCTTAATCACCCCTACTTGAGCAGCAAGAAGGGACCATAGAAAGCATAAGTCATCATCTTTGTTGTTCACATTGACAACGGCATTCTTTCTACAGATATCAGCTGGCAGAGCAACATAGGAAGACCCACGATAGAATGGTTCGAATTTAGAAATGTTGATGTCGAGGGATATGATTCTATCGAGAGTTTTGCCGCTGTCCCTTTCTTGAAACTCACACAATTTTACATTGAGCTCCGACTTCACATAGTTTTTATACCAATCAGACAGGGATGTGCTGCGCGTGACTTCACGCATTTTAGTAAAAAAACACATACGGACGGTTTCGAAAGCGGCTTCCTTCTGAATTTTGTATGTTGTAATCAGCCCCACCTGAACTTTTACTGGACGGGGAGGACTGACTATCAACAATTTCGCGAAGTTTTTCAGTTAAAAGATCATGGCAAGCGTCAATGTATTTAATAGGATCAATATAATTTAATGAATTTAGAATGGTACCGGTATAAATTCTACGTTCAAAAGCACTTTCCCGGTCTTCAAGGATCAAGCGCGCTGCTGGCAACTCACCCCCCTGTTGCTGCATTGTTGTGGCTGCTAGACGGTAATGAACTATCACTAATAGCTGCTGGGTGACTGCTGCTGGATGCCGGGGTCGGCTGCCATGTCGATGTGCTAGCGGCAGGCTGGCGTGGCGCCGGGGTCGGCCGCCACGATGACGTGCTGGCGACGGGCTGGTGTGATGCCGGGGTCGGCCGCCACGATGATGTGCTAGCGACAGGCTGGTGTGATGCCGGGGCCGGCCGCCACGATGACGTGCTGGCGACAGGCTGGTGTGATGCCGGGGTCGGCCGCCATGATGACGTGCTAGCACCGGGCTGGCGTGATGCTGGAGTCGGCCGCCACGATGATGTGCTGGCGACGGGTCGACGAGGACCTGCTGCTGTGGCTGGTGTTTCCCAGGGTCGCCACAGTGGTGGTGGGGCAGGATCATTCCTGTTGACGTCGGCAGGCTCATTCATGATTGCGGCCGACCCCTGTATACCGGAACCTGAAACAGAAAAAAAAGGGGAAAATTTTAGTAACATTGAAAAAATAAATAAATATGTAAACATAAAAAAATAATTCAAAGAAGAGTATTGACTTACCAGTAACTCTATGGTTCCGGCGTGTAGGCGAATCTCCTGCTGGTATCGGTGGTGTAGAAACATATTGTACCAGAGACTGCGTCGGTATTATCCATCCCTGTGATGATGGTGTCGGTGGTACACTGGATGATGGTAAGCTTTGAAATGAGTGCACAGTACCATCTAAGCTCCACTGTGATGAATCTGAAACAGAATAAGAAAAAAATATATTTAGTAACATGAACGAAAAAAAAGAAAACAAATTATGTAATATGAAAAAAAAATATTTTGCACTTACCATTAGAAGTTGTTCGTTGTCGTTTGGGGTTAGACAGTAATGGAGTCCCATCTCGTTTATTCAGCTGCTGATTTGAAGCCGCTTCCATATCTGAAACATAAAAACAAAATGTATATCAGTATCAAAAATAATCATGGAACAACATTAAAAAACAGATAAATATACAACTTCTATGACTGGCATACCTTCAAAGCTGAACATTTCGAAATCGCCACATTCTGCAGACAGAAAAAAAATGAAATAGAAAAAAAATATAACTTTATAAAAATAATTACAAGTTAAAAATTAAAATGCTTACCACCAATTAGTTCATTGGTTGCAATATTTAGAAGTTCATCAATTCCTGCAAAAAAGAAAATAAACCAATGATATAGCGGCAATACTAGCGAACACCTAACTGTATAATGAGCAATCACTAAAAAATTCATACCATAATCATCAAGTTGGTCTAACTCTAAAAGTGCCGCCATATCTGTGAAAGAAAACATAATATATAGTATACATTTACGATGATAATATATTGTATGCTATTTAAGAAAAATTTTCACAAGTGTTATTGAACATACCTTCGTAGTTGAAGAGATCTTCGGACATGGTTACTGGAATTCAGAAGAGCGCGAGAGAGACAACCTTACTCGTCGAACTGCGGAGCAGAAGTGATTCACGGATGGCTGGCGCAGGCTTCTTATACCTCTCGACCGGGCAGGCGTGAGCCTGTTCAAACCAGTCGATGAAACGATGCAGCTGGCGGGGGACGGTTAAGTGGTCTGACAATAGAATGGGCAGCTGCTGCTTCGCAGATGACGGTTAGAGGCCGCTCACGTGGTCTGACAATAGAACAAAGGACCGCGAGAGCAGCTGGCGCGACACACCTGGTGTGGTTGGGGTCGCTCAAGTGGCCGAACAATAGAACCCCAAGGGCAGCTGGTGCTAGGGAAGGCAGGTGTTCAAACAAGTGGCCATGATTGACAGGTGGGGAGGAGAACAAAGAACCGCGAGGGCAGCTAGCGCAACACACCTGGTGTGGTTGGGGTCGCTCAAGTGGTCGAACAATAGAGGGGTAACTGAGGTTAGTCAAGTGGCACTCAAGTCAAGTGGTAAGTCAAGTGGGAGGGGAGAGAACAATAGGTGTGAAAATGATTGACAGGTGGGAGGGGAGAGAACAATAGAGGTGTGAAAATGATTGACAGGTGGGAGGGGGAGAACAATAGAGGTGTGAAAATGATTGACAGTTCTTTTGTGTGAGCCTGTTCCCGCAAATCCACACTACTAATATCCTTACCTTCAGGGCGCTCCTATGTGGAAATCATGGATTAACCTTACATTCGCCTGTTACCTCCTCTTTTTTATTTTCGTTCTGCAAGGTCAGCCTACGTCAAGGATAGCTTGTCGCAGAGTCTGGAGCCAGCCTTCCCTATCCAGCAAAGAAAAATATTCTGCCTAATGTGGCTTCCAGTCTACTATCTGTTCTCTTATACCCTTTACATTACATATGTGCAGCTTAACATAACCAACGAGCGTGCTGGGTGAGTGGTTAATGCTCTGGCCTCGTATTCGAGGGGACGCTGATTCGAAGCCTCGTCTGGGCATCCAGATTTGGGTTTTCCATGTTTCCCCAAATCACTCCAGCCGAATGCTGGAATGCTTCCTTCAAAAGGCCATGGCCGAATTCCTCCCCGTTCCTTGTCCCCAATCCCATCTCGTCTCTCGACGTCGACAAGGAGTAAAACCCCCCCTCCCAAAAAAAACAAGCTTAACATAACTGTAATAGATTAATAACAGTAGCACGCAGAAGTGTAATTTTACAGTGTGTTGAAATGAAGAGGAAATGAAGAGAGGTTAGCTCATGTAAGAAGAGATTAAGGAGTGCATCAAAACAGTCGAGACACTGATTACTGAAAAAAAAAATTCAGTTGAAATAAATTATGATATAAATATTTATTCCCGTTGAATATGTATTTATCATCATGATCACCAATTCAATTATAAAAAAAAAAAAAAAAAAAAAAAAGAATTTGGCCAGATAGATGTTCAACATTCTTGTCCCCGTAGAACAGCCTTTGGCACTTCTCTACCAGCTATCTCCAGCTACCTCGTGTGTATCTTTGGTCTTGGATGACCTCTTAGACTCCACTGCAACATCGTTCCTGTCCATATTTTATGTTTTCCCGAGCAAAGTGACCGGCCCGCTGCCACTTCAGTGGGGTTGTTTTCTCCAAGTTGTCTCCATGACGAATACACACATACTATTACTAGATACCAGCGTATGTAATCATCTAATGTTTGGACAAAATTGAAGATTCATAGTTTTTATTTTTAGTTTAGGTAAAATATTTGGTGGAATAGGAGTGGATTTAAAATACAGCAGCGTGGGTTATGTTGCTGAAGCTTAATTTATAATTATTGAAAAACTGTCTGCGTAATTTCCTTCGAAGTTTTTTAGCTACATGTAATATGGTGAAGAAATTGAGAAGTGATTAGTCTCCCTACACCATGAAGTGTGAGGGATTATACTTTGTGCAGGTAATAGATATTAATAAAAAAATCCTTTTTTAATGTAATTATTAATAATATAAAAATTGATTTGAGATAATTTAATGTAACCTAAAAACAATAGCTCAGGGCTTTATTTAATTTAATTTTTAAAAAAATCACTTGACTGTTTATTGACATTAAACAACAATTAATTCTTGGCTAGCCATGGATTAAAGGTCAGCAGAATATGAAGAGTTACTTTAGGCATCACTGCCATTCCAAGGGTGTGTGACTGTCTTGTTGTTTGCATCGAACAGAGGTTTTTTCGGCGTTTATTATCACATGATCGCTGTGCCGTTGTGGGAAAGTCTCGCTGTGTTCGCTAGACACGACCAGCACCCCTGCTGGGACGAAGGTCGCAGCCGGCGTTGACTCCAGCTGACTCTTCACATAACGGAAAGCCTCTGACCTCGAGCCCCCGAGTGTCTCTCATTTCGTAGCAGCTCCACGGTGCCAGGCAGAATGGACTGAACGAACCAGTGAAAGAGTCGCTTAAACATCACATCCTGTGTGATAGGCCGTGGATACAGAGAAACATTACGAGGGGGTACGCAAAAATAACTGGAATAGCATTGCCGCTGGCGGAGCTTGTGCAGTACGCGTCTCTACCGCTAGTCGATTATAGCTCAACTCATTGATAGTTCAGTGCCGCCTTTGCTTGTCGACTTGGTCTTGTTCTGTTAATCTGCAGTGATTCTTCCAACTACGACAATGCACCTGCACACACAGCTGTCTCAGTCTAGACAGTTTTTGGGCTATAAAATGGCATAGTTCCGCTTGCTCCCACGCACCTTACTCGCCTGAACAGGCTCCGTGCGACTTTTTCTTATTTGCACACATGAAAAGGGGCATGAAAGGATACCTATTTGACATCATTGAAAGAGGTCAAGAAATAAACCTAGGGAGTAGCTGTCAGACATTTCTAAAGATGACTACAGAAATGGTTCTAATACTTGAAGCACCGGTGGGACAAATGTATTAGTTGCATTGGAGAGTATTTTGAAGGGGATAATGATGATTTGTAAAAAAATTGAAAATATATAGCTTTTAAAAAATAATTCCTCTTTTTTTTCGGGTACCCTCTTGTACGTATAAGGTTGTTGATAACACAATCCAGGGTTGTTATTCATGTACAGCGTTGCAAAGTTCTCCTGTCACACGATTCTTTTCATTCAATGGTGAATCTGTAAAAAACTTTCTTTGAACGGTGAGGTTTTTTAACCTAGCGTTAGGGGCTTCGGTCCCTGCTTTGTGAACCGTCGCTAATGACATAGGTGTTGACGCACCCTAAAGCACCAACAACAACCGTAAACCGAAAGTGCCCTTGTTACGTCGGTGCCAGCTATTCCCATAGTTATTGCTGTCCAATTAAGCCAGCATTAAAAGAATCAGTTCTTTCTCTGTGTTCTTTTGGCGAAAAAGGCACGTCGGCTTGTGTCCTCATATCTCCCAAGTTACATATCCCGACTAATGCTCTCTAATTTGTCTATTCCCGTCAGGTACTCTGCGCACCTTTCACTTATCGAAGCCTGATGAGTCACACGTTATGTTCTTTAATTTGTCTATTGCTGCTCATTTTTTTATTTATTCAAGCATGGTTTCACAGCAATCAGTCAGAAGAATTCTTAAGTAAAGCGTTTCGTTTCGATTCGTTGGACTGTCAGTGTGCCAAGCGGGTGAGATCTGTGAGTGGATACCTCGCCCAGTGTTTCTGGCCATTGTTGGAGAGGCGGCTGCGCGTTATCGGCGCGGGCCTGCGCCGCCTCCCACGGGGTATTACGGGCTAAGGCTCGGACGAGGCGCGCCTAAGCCTCGCTGATTCACGCCTCCACTTCGGGCCTCGCCGTATCTACATCCTCCGGAGGCGGTAATACTACACCGGCCTGCCGTCGGTGAGCAGCACAGACATTCACTGGTGTGATCGCTGCTGGCTACTGCTCTAAGAAGAGACTGGAGCGCAAGTGTCATTGTACGTGATGGGTGAGCGGTAACGCTCTGGCCTCGTATTTGGAAGAACGCGGCTTCAAATTTACGTCTAGCCATACAGATTTGGTTTCCCACGGTTTCTCCAAATAACTCCCAGCTAGTTCCGAGATGATTCCTTTAAAAGAAAAGACCGAATTCCTTCTCTTTCCTTCCCCCAGTCCTTTTCCGCATCTAATAACCTTGAAGTCGATGATGCGTAAAGCCAGAAACATAGAAAGAAATAATCGTTAGTAATACGCAGCTTACCAGTGAAGTGTATTAAAATGGTAGAGCCTATGATATTTGTTCACAAGAGACATAAAAAGTGATACAAAAAATCAAGACATTAAACTCGCATATTAGAGTATAATAATTAAGATTTTAAAGGTTGAATATCCAGATTTAGCATTTTGCAATGAGTTACAGGAAATGTTTGATCTGAATGCTTGTATAGTTACTTGATATGGCAAATTGTTAATATCTGTAATAATTCTCTAATTTTCCTAGACTTTAGCTGTAAAATGCAACTGAAAAAAATAATCGTTTTGGGTGTTACTTACAGAGAGTGACTCTGAAGAAACCATAATGTACCAGATTAGTTCCATTTGCTATAGTAGAGACAGTGTATTTTATGATAAATATAACTGCTTTCTTTGGTACTTATTTAGAACTTCAAAGAAGCGATACATATATCTTCGACTGCCTGGTAGAAAAATTACAGTTTCTACCACGTGTCAAAATCCATAATTTTGAAACTAGTTCATTTAAAGCAATTCAGGGTAAAGATTGATTTACTCCTTTACCGAAACGAAAGGAATTAAACAGTAGAAAACGTTCACGCAAATATCAAGGGACATAACACTAACGAACTGAAAGAATATCTCCAAGAATAATTACAAAATTAAAGCAACAAGTGACAATTATATAAAGAGTTATGGGAGACCATCCAGTGTAACTCAGTGCGTTAAGACGCCACTCACCACATCGGGGAGGCACTATGCTTACAGGCCGCTCTGACTGCCCCATAAAATATACACTTCACAAATAAAAAATACTCTTATCACACGCTGAATATAGTTAAACGTTTCACAAACTGATGGTCACACTTATATGGAAACACCTTATATTCAATTATGTCACAGATTTTATTTTGAGTAGGAAGCATATTTTCGGAACTAGAGACTAAGGTTGGCAGCGCCGACTGAGCATAGCAGACTCTTTCAAATTGCAGAGAAATTATCTCAATGTATGGTAATATGAATCGTACAGAGGTGTGATTAAAACGTGAAATCGATTGGAAAAACAAGTCGATATGTTAATCTGAATGTACAAAAAAGGTGATAATTAACTATACTATTTAAACGTTAGAATCAATATAAATAAAATTAAGTGATTATTTCGTGTTGAAAACAAGTTAACATCAGTTTCATTCACGTAAGTACATTTTGGATTATCGTAATTGTAAATTGGCACACTTCACTTCCTCCGTTACTACGTAGTACGATCTGGCAGTGGGTATAGAATACTTGGCGCTAGCAAGGGCATGTGGTCGTAAAACCATAGTTCCAAATACGTAAAAATCATAGAAGGCAGCCGATAACAAAATTTAGGAAAAAAACCTGGTGAAGAAGAAGAAGAAAAAGAATAAACGGATAAAGGATCAGACACAACACCCAGAACTCACCACCCGTGTTGATTAGTACGTAGTTCGTATTAAACGTGGGCTAACTTCAGCTTCTGCAGTTACTATTTCGCGAAAATTGAATTTTAAAGCAGCAATTTACAAAAGTTGTTGAAGCATATGAATGGTAACTATCGATTAAATTTAAGTTAAATTCTAAAGAAAAAAGAAAAAACCAGATTTTCTATTACGGTCTGCTGAATAAGTACCGTTAATCAAATAGAAACAAGAGGCGTCTAAATGACAACAAAATGTCTGGGACAGTTTTTTATGTGACCGTGTTTTAAGTGGAACAGCTATAATTTGATTGTGCCACATTAATGGTTTAATTATTACTGGTTTACAATATATTTTCATGAAGTATTAAATCATCAATAAAGATTCTCGACCTCAATTGATACTGTCAATAAACCAAAGTTAGTGTCAAAGCCAAATTAACGTTGTGTTAATGCGATATCCACAATTCAACTTTTAATAATTCATTAAAAACAATTAACCTCAGTTGGGATATTTCAACCTTTATCTCAGCTATTGTTTTAAGTTTTTTAAGACATCTGTTTACGGATCACCTCATTCAACATAGATTTCGCCATCTAATATACAAGAATATGAATAGGTGGTAGTGGATTTGAAAGGAAAAGTAATGTGATGGTTATACTTCGGCAATTTTATAGAACAAGCTTATATGCATTTGGTATTATCTGTATGTTTTCGTATGCTACTGAGTATTGATACCACAAAAACTGAAACTTCCAGCTCCGAATATTTGACTCCAACCTGTAATCACCAAAAGATTCTACGTCTGTCATACCTTTAAACAATGGTGAGACATCGCCGGTATAGTGAGTGATAGGAGGCTAAAGACTACCACGTTAAAATTGCTCAGAGTTAAACATGTAGAACCTTTATGCTTGACTAGAAAGACTATGACGGTAGTACAGTTACGCTTTACTGACTTCCTCGGTTGAGTCGTTGCTACATGAGTAGTTTTAATTTAGTAGTCATCGTATATACTTTCTAAAAATAATCTGTGGTGGAAATTAAAATTTAACAAATTATGTCAAAGAAAAATAATTTCTGCGTGATATTCGAAAAAGGCCATCAAAATTCTGGTTTTGTCTGCTTCCTAAAATTATTCCACATGAATGCCATAGCCAAATTCCTTCCAGTTCCTTGTCACCCATTCTCTCTCCGCTGCAAATACCTCAATGTCAAGGAGCCTTCAAGCTGTTATCACGGTGGAAAAGTAATCACTCAGCGCTTGCGGAATTAAAACTGCTCCATATGATAGTCCATTCTGGAATGATGTGCTCATTCATTAATATTTGATTAGTGTTTTGTCATAACTGTTACACAGTACCCGACAGTGTGACTGAGGGCGTTGAAGCACCACCCTATTGGAGAGTGGAACTACAAAGGAGTCCACATTCAAATCCCGGGTTTGGCGTAGCGCGGTACTCATTACGGCTTCCCGTAATCACCTAGCCAAGTACTGGGACGGTACCCAATCTCCGCCTCATAAAGTACACATTTCACAAACAAATTACCCTTATCGTATTGTACGTAATTATATGTGTCGTCACAGATGACTACACACTACTAACAGTTGTAAGCCATACAGTAAAAACAAAATAGTTACTCGGTGATGCCATTGAGATGTGAATCGTGTCAATTCACTATTTTTTTTTGCTTTACGCCTCGTCGACGTCTAGGTAATTAGAGGCGGGATAGGACTGTAGACAAGGAACGGGAAGGAATTTGGCCATGGCCTATTTGAAGGAAGCATCCCGACATTGGTCTGGAGTGATTTGGGGAAACAATGGAAAACCAAATCTGTACGGCTGGACGGGGTTTCGCACCGACGTCCTCCCGAATGCGAGGCCAGAGCTTTAATCGCTCACCCACCTCGCTCGGTAATTTAATAACAGTTAGTTCTATTTAGAAATTAGTTCTCCAAAAAGCTGAAAGATCAGTATGTATTGCGTTTAAAAACATATTATCCGTCGACTTTTATTTATTTTTCATCGTATATATTTTAATTAAATTATTTGTCCATACGTATGTAAGATAAAAACTTTAATTTTTGAACGGCAGCGATAATGGAAGTTTTGATTAAATCGGAATTTAGCCTGGGTGAGAATGACAGCTTGTCATTTGACGTTACAGAAGAGGGCATTAGGATTTTTTTTTTTGTTTTTAAATAATTTAAGTTGTTTTCACGAGCGCCATATTTCTGAGAACATTACTTCACGTGGATGACAGTAGTTCCACATTGATCGTGATCTATGAGGACTGTAACAGGATTAAAACTAATATTACGTGGCGTAACGTAAGTTATTAACATTTATTTGGTTTTCCTTTCAATGAGACTGTACTGCTGACATTATTATTTCAGATGCACGTAATACAATAGAAATATGTAAAATATTACCTAATCATGTTTATAAGAGCCATTTAATAACAATGTATATAGTTAAATAATTGAGAAAAATTGATTTGTCTGGACACTCCGTTCAACTCATCTTATTTGACAGTCTTTAAAGCTAGGCACATTATAACAAGGCAACTTAGATCAGTCGCAAAAAAATAATTTAATTGTTGCTATATTTTAGATGCGAAGTAAATTACGTTAGATAAGTTATTTCTTTTAAATATTAAATAGTAAATAAAAGTATTTATTACTTACATGTTGGTATTAACTTCTATTTGCAGCATCTGTTGCTGGCTTTGGCCTCGCATTCAAGAGCACGCGGGTTCGTGTGTCCGTTCGGCCATTCGCATTTGGGTTTCCCCAAATCATTCAAGACGAGTGCCGGGATAATTCCTTTTAAAGGTGAAATGCTAAGGGATTGCGACAGAGGAAGCGGTGAATAGTTCGGCGGAAATATTTGTTATAGTCAAGCCATATTCTAAGACAAGAATTAATACCTCGTACGGGCATGAGCCAGTAACCGTACTTTATACGGTGATCGGCGCCCAACGGACGGAGGGCGCACGAAAGACCATTTTAGGTCAAATCGGTGGCCGAACCGACCGTTTTAGGTAACGCCTGAAGCTCGTTAGCAAATGGAGTCAAGCCCACGGGTGGCAGACGAGTATATAGCCCGACCAAGCTGTCAGGGAGGGGAGTGTTTGTCAGTCGATCAGTTGAGCAGTTAATCAGAGTCAGTGATTCAGTTAGTGAACTAGTTGGTCAGTCAGTCGAGCCGGGATCGAGCCCAGAGACCGGCCAGCCTCTGCTCCGCCAAATGTAAGCATACCATCAAGTTCTAATGGGCTGTAATCTATTGTGAGGACTATCTAGTAACCTTTCAGTTCATGTACAATTACTCTCTGTGAGAGCATTCGTAAATACACTTTCTTGCGCTCAACCCTGTGTCATTAATAGTTCTAGCATAAGTTCCACAAAAGCACTAAATCTCTCTCTCAGGTGCTATCTCTCTCGGGATACTCATATCACAGTAAGCCAGTCTGATCTATCAACCCATCATCCTATAACCGTTTGGGGATCGTTGGTCTATGGCAGCCTGCTAGCGTCTAGCCTCGGGACGTTAGCTAGGCGCGTATAACCGGGTTAGATCGCTATGGTTACCATACTGCCAGCGGGGGAGTGCTAAGGCAACATCGCTGGCCATATTCTGTAGAGGGGGCCTGAGATCCTATATTGGAACAGGACCACAACATATTAACTAATAACTTTAAAGGACGAAAAAAGTGTAAACAATTATAGCACTGTAAAAATAGCAATAAGGATAAATTAAGAACAGTATCTTAGAATAAGCAATGGCCCTGGATAAGTATAATTTAGAGAGCAAGCCCAAGCAGCGGCCATTGATGGATTTGGCGGGTTGACGCCATGACGTCACCCGCCAGACTGTCGGCCAACTTCAGAAAATGAAATCTCGCTCGTCGCAGGGGAGCTTGAGGCTTAACTCTCTGGTTTTCGTGTACCAGCGCCCACACGTCAGCGGTAGTATGCCAAGCCCCTTACAATTGTCTGTCGAGGGTGGTATCTCCGACTGCAGTTGGCCGATAGTGAAACACGATCATTGGTGCCAGCTCTGGTGTCCCTTTAGAGAGAATATTCAAAAAGCCTTACCCTCGTGAACTCTGTCTTAGTGTGTACCAGTCAATTTATTCGGTCCTATCTTCGCATGACGCATTGTTCTGCAATGCCTTCCAGTAGTGAAGGAACGCTAAGATCGCAATCATGCATAAAGATAATTTGTTCTCTTATCTCTCTCTTGTGTATTAATATTATTCTCTCATATATGTGTTGTGCTGTGTGTGTTCCTGTAAAGACAATTCTGGAAGTTCAAAAGAGTACAGAATAAGATTTAACCTTCTTGGAAGTAATTGATAATAAGACTGTGAAGTCATCACATGTTCCATATTGATGCAGATTATAGTTGATCAAGTATATGATCTCGTGTGTGGTAATATTTGTGAAGATTTTACTGGTTGATTGATGTTACTGTGCTAGAGGTGTTAATAAATGAGGAAAATTCTTAAATCCAAGATTTTATTGTGATTCTTCTCCAGCCTTAACCCCGTGCTAAGATTCTGTAAATGTGTAATGGCTCTAAGAAGTAATTTTTGGTATACGAAGTCCGTAAACCACTAATGTTGCACGAAACGGAATAAAGAGAATAAACGGAGAGGGGGGAGGGGGAAGGAAGTTAAAGATAGAGAAAATAAGGGGGAGGTTCCCGTTCTTTGCCCCTAGTCTTTCCCTCTTCTAATGACGTAGAAGAGGCGTAAAACCAGTAAAAAAAATCTGTGGCTAATCATTTGCCTTTCTGCGATAGAATCCCAAGTACGTATGCCAGAGAAAGAGTCGAGGTAGTCTGACATTGCCGTCTAACCAGCTTGCTAAAAGACGGCTGTTTTTGCCTCGGAGGGTATTGTTTGGAATGGATTACTCAGTGACTGGCGATTTTTGCCTTAGGCCTATTATATTTCTAAAGCTGGCCTACTTACTGTCTCACGTCAAATGAAATATAAATTGCCGATGCGCGCAGTCCAGAGATATGTGGGCTGTTGTCGTAAGTCTGCGAGATTATCACTGCTGTCACAAAGTGAACGTCTGTCCTCATACCGTAAACCTGACTGCATGGCCGCCATAACTACCTGCCGTAAACTGCGAGGCGCGGTTTAATTAAACTGTCGTGTCTCCGGCATTATCCGGAAAGCTTCCCGTACACGATGCGAGCAGCCGGGCTTTTCCTTCTCTGGGTTAACAGCCTCTGTTTATGAAGTGAGCTAATAAGTAACCACGAGAATCGTCGACAACGGATCATGAAGCATTCGTACGGCTAGCAAAGTTGCCAATGAGTCGTGAGAAGTGTTCCAACACTAACGCAAGTGATGGAGCCTAAACCACATGCCAATCAGAAAGATTGTTTTTACTTACATTACAACGTCTGTACTGACGTTTATAATTCGTATCATTTATAAATTTACGGTACATAAATGCAGACAGAAGGGGTATACCGAGTTCTTACCATTTACTGTCCAATTATAAAAATTGTATTTCAGTATTATCTAAAAATAAAATAAAAGTTAAAGATACCGGAAGACAATTCTGATCTCTCACTGCCGATATTATTCTAAGGGTATGAAATTCCTGGCTAGGTTTTTCTCTTATCATAATATTGTTTTATCACAGTTATCAGGTTCTTTAAGCCATAATCTCTCTCCGTCCGTACTTTTATTGATCCCTCCTATTAATATTAATAGCAGCGCCAGAAATATTTTTTTTCTTGTATCCGGGGTTTTCCTGAACCAAAACCAATCACCGTATTATATGTCTTCTATTTCCATTTTTATTATATTGATTATACTGTAGAGTACGTAAATATTTTCAAAGCATGTGATATCACACATTTTGAGTCTGGTGTTTTGTTAGAGAATATATTTTATAAACTAAACTTAATAATAATTTAACATCTGTTCCAATGTCGTTTGTAATCAGCTATATACTACTCCAGTTAGCTGATTCGTTGCGTATGACTTGAGACTTATTGAGGGATTTTATGCTTTTGTATTTTAAGTTATGCATAAAGACAATACTAAAAACTATTTGAGTATCTTTTTTTATGACTATTTAATATATTATTTTAAATTTGTTTTCCTTGTAACTTAACTCCTCGTAAACGGCGGGGTCATTAGCAACGGAGTAGCTCTGATGAGAAGGAATGGAAAGGAATTCGTTCATCGCATTTTGAAGAAACCACTAAGGTATTCTCCTCGGTTGATTTCGGAAGTCCACGGGAAATTGAAATTTGGTACTGGGGGACGAGTTTTTTAATCCGTGTGCAATACACACTGTGTATGTTAGGCTAAGATGGGATACATTATCTCTGAAAATTAATTGAAGTGGAGAAATGTATGTTGAGGCGTAAAATATGTAATTAAATAAAACATAAAATCACTATAGCATGAGATTAGGTAAATTTTTTATTTATCTTAAAAAAATCCTTGGGTCATTGTGAACCAAGGCGAAGGTTTCTATACAATGTTCGCCACAGTGTCCCACGTGATTTTTAAGCTTCTGGCTTATATCACTCTCCCTCGATGATCGCCCTGCGGTTTATATGGAGAATATTTACCGAGAGACGACGATAACAAGAAGATTAGGTTTTTATGAAAGAAATGTGTGTCCAATAGTCATAAATACGTGATGTACAAAGAGTTAAATGGGTGTATCAGTGTTGTAAATAAAATTGTATTTAAAAAAGATTAATGGAGTAATTTCTCACACTTAAAAAATAAAGCGAAGGAATACGTAGAAAGTATATGTTTATGTAGGTGGACGTGAATCTATATTAATATTATAAATGTGAAAATCTGTCTGTTTGTTACGTTCTGACGGCTAAACGGCTTAACCGATCTTGACAAGGGAATACGATTTGCCACTAGGAAAGACGAAGGGAACTTTTTTCTGTATGATTAATATATCTGGTCATGGATTTTCGTAAACTAGCTTAACGGTGACAGCAGACGTACAACAGGTGTAAGCCTCTGTAATACTACGGCAAAGAGCGGGCTAGTGGCTCAATGGTTCGTCAAGAGTGTTAAAAAAAAAAAAAGCACCACATTTGCCGGCCCTGCCAGTGTAGGGTAATGTAAGGGTCACCGATTCAAGTCCTCCGTAGGGTCTGTGTGGTTTTAATTAAGTGTTGTGTGCGTCCTGTGTTGACCTCAATATGGTGTCCCAAATTACATGAAACCGATACAATAGTTAGTCCAAAATAAATCGGAGCACTGTAATTGGTCGCAAAAACCAGAGATCTTTTGTTAAAAAAAAATAAAAATAATTTAAAAAGTGGTCAAGGCATTTGTTTCATAAGTTTGGGTGATAGCCCTGGTTCAAATCCTGGTGAGGTCAGGAAATTTTAAAAATCGATATATGAGCCTGTAAGTTCTGTAATTACGTTTTTTTTTTTTCGTGTTATTGATAATCCCAAGGGAAAGGTCAACACAGGACAGACACAACACTTAATTAAAACCACCTATAACCTATGCCGGACTCGAACCGTCAACCCCTGCATTGCGAAACCAGCTCGTTATGCAGGCGCTACTGTAGCTGGCGGATTCCACGTTAAACTGCAGGTCCAGCCACGGCAGAGGCGAAATGGGTGGCAAATCGAAGCCTTGTCTCGTAGGGAGCCATAGTTCCTTCGGGATCTCTCGGTCAAGAATAACATACGTGTTTACTTTTTTATGCTCTATTGGTTACACAGGCTTTGTTTCTCTCACATTCAGTTTTTTCTATGATTTACTATCTTGTGTACTATTATTAAAAATGAAAAAGTAACTCTGTCTCTGTATGTTTGGGCGCCAACGGTAGTGGCAGAAAAAATGTGGACGGGGTGGCCAACGAAATTCGTGTGGCAGTGATGTTTTACGGTGTGGAAATCTCATAGTTTTTGTACCAGCTTTCTATATCCACTCGTGGTGAGAGAGGAAAATACGTAAAAGTTCAAGTGAAAGGTAAAATACATGAAGGTAAGAAGATTCCACCTGGGATTCTTTGTAAGCAAAGTCACACAAGTAATGATGTTGCCTGTTAGTCATGAGCCGAATTTGGTGTGAACAGTCTTTTCCAGATATAACGGTCTCTAGGAGCTAACTCCAACGACCCGCCTTGTGTCGTTGTCTCATTGGACTAACAGTTCTCTCTCCACTCCCACTCCAGCATAATTTTTGTCCACCAGAAATATTTTCTTAAAAATTACTTTAGACTTTTTAAATGATCTGGTATCAATACACTTCTTTCCCAGTGAAATTCAACACTGACCTTTCAAAAGTTTTTTGGCTGTGCTAGTTTCCACTTTGTTACCAGGAGTCATGGATTTGAAGAATTGTTGTCTTTGGCATTTTGACTCCCATAGTTTGCAAAATGCGTGTATTAGGTATTTTCTTAATCATTTTTCAACAAATATTGAAACTAACAAAAACTGTTTTTTTTAATGGCATTTGGCAACGGAAGTCATACAGCCAGCTCAGTGTATAAGTCGTCATCCAGTATATTTATTGTATTTCTCCAATGTATGGACGCCACAGGACGGACAGGACAATCACACAGACACACAACACTTAACATCCATGCCCGCGGCCGGATTCGAACTGGCGGCCTTCGGCACGCGGAGCTAGCACTCTAGCCCTTACGCTACCGAGGCCGGCTGACAAAAACAGTTAATAAGATAAAAGTCTTTCCAAGAAGCATAATCAGAATAGTAAACTCGTTACAACTATATACTGTGTTATTTCTACCATTAAAATAATCTTTTAAAGACTGGTGTGTTCTCAGGTTCTTAAATTGCCAATATTATTTAAAACTAGCTCTAACCTGCGACTTCGTACGCGTGGATTAAGAATTTTTTGCCAGAATTAAATATAGAAAGTTGTTGGTAACGAAGGATTGGTCCCAAAACAATATCGAGTAGGAATAATATGACAGGAAAGCTATCACTATATCATTGTACCGTCGAACCTGTCTCTTGAAGAGAATCAATTTCCAACATATTTCTGTCACCATTCGATAAGGTCTCAATATTTCGTGACTGCAACTGTTAATCATACTGGAAAAAATATCCTGTGCCCTCCTTATAAAATTCCATCACAACGATATAGGCATTTAGTCGTCAAAACGTAACAAAAAGACAGAGACATACTTCCGTATTTGTAATAATATTACTGTGGTTCACACTCACACACTGACTGCGAACAACACCTGAGGGATTATTATAACGTAAAAAAGTGTACACCTACAACATTGCAAGACTTCCTACGATTTGCCTCGCATTGCACCCCTAACTTTCTGATATATACAGTTTAACATTCAATCCGAATAACCTACGGCCCAGGCCTGACTCTTACGATGAAAAACAATTTTTACAAATCTTAGCCTCCACGGAGATTTGAAACGGAGACCACGACGTTCGTAAGCAAGCGCATTAACCACTGAGCTGCCAGTCCACTACACGGAAACACGGTACGGAGACGTCTATATCCAACGTGTCTGTCTATCGCCGTATTTCGAAGTTATGAGACAACATGTGTTATTTATACAGATAATTTTTCAACCAAATGTAGACAGTATTTTTCTCCTTGTTTCAAAGGATAATTGTGCAAAGTTTCATCGAGATCGGATGAAAACTGTGGATTTGTATGAAGAACAAACAAACAAACATACATTCGTCTTTATATATAAAGTTAATTTTTCAACCAAATGTAGACAGTATTTTTCTCCTTGTTTCAAAGGATAAGTGTGCAAAGTTTCATCGAGATCGGATGAAAACTGTGGATTTGTATGAAGAACAAACAAACAAACATACATTCATCTTTATATATAAAGATAAATCAAGCCGCTTGACACTTTTTTCCACAGAACACAGGTGCAGAATGGACATATTATAATATTTTGTGTATGTTTGAACAAGCCAGATCAATATTGAATGTTGGTATGTGATGTGAGGAGTTGGTGAGATTGTAAACAACCTGAGCTTGGAACACCGGTGTGATGGTAACTTTCTTGAGAGCAGCGATCCTGGTTAATGCAATTAAACGACTTGTGTGAAGAAGCGACTCCGTAGAGGAAGTTGTGCAGCAACTGATTGCGGTGTGTTTGCTCTACGGCGCCGTTGATGGCACACGTTCAACTGCGAGCAAGAAAGCTTACTGTCCAATGACAGCGTTCTGCAAGCAGTTCTTAGCCACTGACCTTACAAGACTTCTTTTCATTGGCCTATAGTATAGTGAATATAATTCAAAATAAAATCAGTGATGTTTGGTACTAAACATTTCACATCAGACGGATAATCACTATGTAACAAAAAAAAACCTTTTTGCTTGTTTAAGTAAATTTTATGCTTGTTTTGGATGAATTGGGTCACAAATAAACTACACTGAACATTCCTACTTTTATATAATCATTTATTTGCTTTTTATGCCCAATATTATGAAATTAATTGGTTAAAATTATATTAGCTATGAACACTTTATATATGAGATGATTGAACGATTCAGCTGTATGTAATCTGTTTCAGATTAACGTTATTGATTAATAATTGCGTCTTCCCGTTGCTGTAAGTATAATCCAGACTGTTTTTGTTTGTGTGCGGCGTCTGCCTGGGCTCGAAAGCAGTAAAGCATAGAATAAAGGATGCTAACAACTTGTGCTTAGCATACAGGTCTTATTTTGATATGCCTGTGGGAGACCAAGACAAGAACTGGGCACCACATGTTGTGTGTGGGTGTTGTAGATACACTCTCGAGGCCTGGTATAGAGGAGAAAACAGAAAAATGAAATTTGGTGTACCTAGAATTTGGCGAGAACCAACAGATCACCTCTCCAACTGCTATTTCTGTGTTACTGACTTGTCTCATCATAAGAGGTGTAAAAAAACCAATGTTTTTGCATATCCAGACTTGCCATCATCTCTTAGGCCCATTTAACACGGTGAGGAGCTTCCCATTCCTCCTCCTCCTCCTCCACTACTGAATGAGTGTGAAGACAGTAGTGAATCAAATACCGACATCGACCTCGAAGAAGACTTCTCAGAGGATGAAGATGCTACACCTCACTACCCCTACATAATATGAGTTAAATGACTAGATCAGGGATTAGGACTTACAAAATCCAAAGCAGAAATTGTAACGCCTAGATTAAAACAGTGGAATCTATTGAGTAAGAGTTGCAAGATACCCCTTGTCGAACAGAAAAAGATGCTAATGCCTCCCTTCCATATTAAGCTTGGACACATCAAGCAATCTGTAAAGGCCATAGATACAACATCAGATGCAATGAAGTACCTCCAGAATGTGTTCCACAAACTCTCAGAAGGTAAGATAAAGGGTGGAATTTTCGAGGGCCCCCAAGTGAACAAATTACTTCATGATGACACATTCATCAGCAAGCTTCTACCATTTCAAAGAAAGGCTTGGAAGAGCTTCGGAGATGTTGTGAATGGTTTCCTTGGTAATCGTAGAATGGAAAATTACAGGGATGTGGTAGAGGGTCTTCTGAAGACAAAGCAATGGGGTCTCTGAGGCTGCATGTACTCCACTCGCTTCTAGATGTTTTCAAGTCTCATATGGGTGCATATTCAGAGGAACAGGGCGAAAGGTTCCATCAGGACTTACAATTGTTTGAAAGAAGGTACCAGGGACAGTACAATGAGCGAATGGTTGGTGATTATATCTGGGGACTGATCAGAGAGAGTGATGTAACGTATAAGAGGAAATGTAGGAAGACAACACATTTTTAAGCACATTGTGTATGACATGAAAACATTTTCATGTACTTTACAACTTTTGTAATTTATATTTACTGCATTTACATTATTTCAAACGTTGTATTTAAGAATTTCTTTTGTTTTGTTTCATGGGCATATGTAAATGAGCATTCATTGTTCTAAATAAATGCATTTTCCTAAAATTAAGAAAAATCGATGGCATTTCCGTAAAAACAATTTCCCACATGAAAAATTGTGTTTTCATTGTGTTTTGAAACACACTGCATCAGAAACAAACAAAAAAAATTAACTTAAACAAAATTTTGTTACATAGTGATAATTTTTTTACTCATAGTGCGCTCAGTAGAACTTGGAAAATAATGTACTTTTAGACAGAAATCAATCAGTGTTCACTTTGCTAACAAAGATATTATACCGACATAAACTCCGACTTTGAAATTAAAATTAACTTCCTGTGTTAATGAGTCTGTTATTATGGACACCCTTCCGTGAAAAACTTATCACTATTTACGTAGAAGCAATTTTGATAGCGTTTGGCAATAATGAGATGGCTAAACAACATGATAATTAATACCACATTGCTGGAATACAAAATTAAACAAAAGTGCACAGATTCAAATTATTTCACGGTCACCAATAGATATATAGTGAAAGTTCTTGAAAATGATTGTTGGTTCATGATGATCACACAGAAAAGGCACTTGCAATTTAATAGAGATGTAACGATAAATTGTTTCAGAAAGATTCTATGGGAAGGAATTCGGCCATGGCCTTTTGAAGGAAGCATCCAGGCATTTGCCTGGAGTGATTTGGGAAACCATGGAAAACCAAAATCTGGATGTCCGGACGGGGATTCGAACCGCCATCCTCCCGAATGCGAGGTCAGAACGCTAACCGTTAACCACCATACTCAGTGATTCTATGTTCAATTACAACTGAATTAAAATAATGAATCACTGATGGAAGGTTCCTAAAAGAGGAAGAAATCACGCCCTAAACTATGTTTGTATGCGAGAGAAGCTATTAACAATTTCTTTTTAAAAAATGCGGTTAAGTTAGAGAAAATAGTATTGTTTCTCAATTGTTTACCGGGATATTTATTTACGATAAACAAACTGTTCGGTTTAGTTTTACCTTGACACAGAAAGCGAATGAGTTCTCCGTAACTGTGGAGGTGTAGTATGTTCATCCCCTTCTTAAAAATGAATTGTTTTAATATGAAATCACTTAGAATTCGCTTCAAATTTGAATAAGTACATCAGATTCATTTTACACAAAGCTAGTTGCATTTATTTGGAAGATGCATTATTTATTCAAATGAAATAGCCACGATCACTTTACCGATTTATTGATGGTTTTGAAATCAAAGGGGTTGTAACCATGTAAAAAACCTTCTTACTGATAAAGTTATTTGTTTGTATCGTCAGCATTCGTATGCTGTTGCTCTTTGTCAAATAATGACATCTTTTTCTATCCATAGCACAATTACGTTAGGCTTTGTTCTTATGTTTCTAATTGATATAACTTCATTTCATTAAAAATGCAACACGTACACTCAGTTATTATTTTACGTTCAGTATTTTAAACACTTTCTTTATCAAAATAACATTGTGTAATAGAAGTGGTTTATGTATGTGTTATGAGTGCCATAAAATATTTTTAAAAGTTTTTGTTCCAGATGTCTGAGTGTATCGTGTAAATTTATTTAAAAAAATTGAGGTGCGTGGTGGTAATTCATGCAGCAATGGTTCAATTTGGAACAAACTATGTAACAAATATAGGCTTATGTAGGAGTCTATATACTAATTAATTGTATGTCGATATAAATTATTCAAATAGATTTTTATCGGTAGTGAAATGTCTAGTTATTCAGCAAAATTATTTAATGAGTCAATCTGTGTGCTCGCTGAAATGTTCGTAATATTTGTTTCAGCAATGATACACGACGAATACGCGGAATTCCTGAATGGACGATAAATCAGCGAGTATATCATTTGAAAATGAATTTGCGCTGTAAATAACTCGAATTTTCGAATAGTTTTTTGAAGACACGATATCTTATACAAAGTCTGCCTACAAATATTGGGAGTTAATTGTTTGGATGGTATGTAATTATGATAATAATAATAGTAATAATACGATATCCGTGAAGCAGGAGCTCTTCTTTTGTATGCCTTATTTTAACGTTCTATGTGCTACCCACACTTTTATTTTGCGACGACGATTGAAAGAGACACTTGATAATGTTTTCTTCCAAAGAATATCAGAGGACTCGTTTCACCAGGTTACATTGTTTCATGGTTCTATTGGAGATGTTACGCGTAAAACGACGACGCTTCTGAAAATTTCTCCCATACAGGGATTGCAGAAAGGTTGCAAATATGTAGGAGGAATTTGCCTTGCAAATGTGTGGATAGATTTTAAGGAGGATAGAAAATTAATTTCTTTAAGAGTGTAAATGATCTTTCGCACAATCCAACATAATTTGATTAAAATTATTATACAAACTAATTTTTTTTAAATTGGTCGTTTCCCTTTTCTTTAATATCCTGTTACTCAAAGATAATAAGATATGGCTGCACCAATTCAAGCATTTTTATAATCGGGTATGGAGTTCATATTTAGATTAGACCATCATCGCTACTTTTATTATTTACCGTGTCCATAGACAATCAGGATATTTCTGGCGGATGGAAAAATCTGTTTCAATTGGTTTCGGAATAAAATGCATTTGCATTTGTATTTGTAGTAATGATAACATTTCTGCTGTAAATAAGTAACTGTGTATTGTTTTATTATCTAATTAGTTTCAGTGCTATCACTGGCTAACTAATTTATGTAGATTAATATATAGTAAATATTTGTGTTTCAGAAGTTGGCCTGCAGGCGCTTGGTGGCATGTTTCGATTTGCTGCCGACCAATATTAGGAACTAGCTGATACCCGCGACTTCGCACGCGTGGATTAAGATTTTTTTCCCCCAGAATTGAATATAGAAAGTTGTTGGTAGCGAAGGATTGGTCCCAAACAACACCAAGTCGGCATAATATGACCGGAAAGTCATCACTATATCATTCTACCATCGAACCTGTCTCTTGAAGAGAATCAATTTCCAACATATTTGAAAACAGAAAAACAAACGAATGTGAGGGCATGTGTGTATGTGTGTGTGTGTGTGTGTGCCGGGGGGGGGGGGGGGGGGTGTTGTTAACTAAGGACAGCTTTATTTCCGCCTGGACCTTTCTTCTTTTTTTCAGCATGAGCATTCGATTCTTGGGTTCTTATAACTTTAGCTGCTCGTGCTCTGCTAGAGCTACAACCTAGGCCAGTTTACGCCCGCAAGGCATGTCAAAAAAGAAGGCAAAATAAACTGGTATTTCGGTATATCGGTATACACATATACCCGTAAAAAAAGAGACGGAGACTTACTTTCGCATATATAATATTATTAGTTTAGATAACAGAAAAACTGCCTGTGGAACCAGTATGACCTGAATAAAGTAAACGCTTAGGGCACTATTCTATCGCCAATGATTTACCAGAACATGGTATCCCTACTACAAAATCCTAGGCTTGGCTCAAACTATGAAAAACAATTCATAAATTTTTTTGCTTCTAGTGGGGTTTGAAGCAAGCACGTTACCTCTGCGCTAGGCTACCATTGCTCTCTAACGTTACGAATGACAAAAAATATAGATATTATGCGTTTGTCTTTCACAGTTCAGATAGTTTTCATAATTTAATGATAATATGTTCTTATCTATACAGAATATGGTATCCCATGTCCATCCTAATGTCAAATAGCACCTGTTTGTCAAATTTCATCACGATTGGAGTAGCCGTTTAGCCCAAGAAACGTAAAAAACAGACAGACAGACAGAGTTACTTTCGCTTTATAATATTAGTATAGATTACTGAAGATCACACACACTCTGACTGCGAATCACCCCTGGGGGATCAATATAACGTAAAGAAATGTACACATACAGCATTTAGACTGAAACGTGTTCGCAAACCGTTACTTCACTACTACCTGATATTTTATTTCCATAATCCTTACTTGAATATTTCGCCACTATTATATTTACTCTTTCTTCATTTACGCTGAAGCACTCAATATGAAGTCCAGATCCGATTCATTTAAATCTTCTATAAACTACCAACTCTTCCCCTTAGTTACAGTTGCAATCTGTTAGTCTAATTGCACTTGCAACCAATTATCTGCTCGTCTCATTAACGTTGCTCTTTCTGTAATCTTTTAATGAGGTATCTAAACACTTCTGGACTTGTGGACATACTCTTTCTACAGCTCAACAATGAATTAAATTTATTCTTTCTCCTACATGAAGTACAATGTTAATGCTACGGTAACATTTTTGGTGACTTATTTATTAGATATCGACAATTACGATAAATTATTGGCCAATCAACCTCGTACGATCCGTATTTCAACAATTCGGCTATACGCTTCAGAAATAAGCGCCAGACACGTTGTAACGCTTCTAGTTCGTTCCATACATTAATAAATACGACCTAATTCATTAAAATTGAATTTGTCTGTGGTTGGAACAGAATCCTGTTAAATTAGCATGAACATTTATAAATATTTTAGAAAATCTTTATCAACAAGAAAATCACGGACTGCAGGCTTTGCTTAAATGTGGTTTATTTATTCAATGTGCGTTTTCACAAATATAAAGGAAAAACTCTTCTTCTCTCTGTTCCTGTACGTAGATGAAAAACTGTTTCGGATTGTTAATTACATTCGTAACACTACCAGTGATGACAGGAACATAGAGGAACACAACAGTCACTTGCGATCATTTGTTGGATGAAAATGTTTGCTTTGAACAAAGAGTCACGGTTAGCCAATGACACAGAGAGAATCGTCGTTCCGCCGTCCATTCGCTTTCGACATCGGGCGCGGTGCGTTTGCAGGTGAAATGTGCGTGTGTATTGGCAGCGGCGGTTTATTAGGCTCTGAAGCGGGCGAGGACAAATAACTCGCAGCGCGGCTGCTGTAAATTGTGGCGTTTGCGCCGCTCGAAACCATAATTTGAACAGCACCGAGTTTAAACGCCGGAGCTGGCTTCGAACGTTTATAGAACTGCTTAATTCTGTCGGGTCATCCACCATTCTGTACCTCCAACACGCGATGGAAGACCAGAGTTCAGAGTTCAGAACGGCAAGATTATAATTTTATGTAACCGTCTTTGTAGAAAGATCGTCTGGAGGCGTCGACTTTTCTTATGACGAACATGTTTAGACAATGATTTCACCATCATCGCTTTCTACATCTTTAATAGATACATCAACTGATACTCTCCATTCAAGCGACTTTATTTAATGAAAATTGGTGAACTTCACTGGTGGGTGAGTATGAAAATTGTTAATACGCTAATATACAATTATAGTAATTTTATCACTTTCTCCATCAGTCTGTTGTATTTAGCTATGAAGAAAATAGAACGGAATAATAATCATCATAGTAACAACAAACAATAATACTAAAAGGAATAAAAAGGACTTATGCAATGATTATTTCGCAAATAATAAATTGTGTTTCGTAACAGTTTTCACTGATATATACAATGTATATACTAAATAATTTCTTAAAAGATAGTTTATTGAGAAAGAATTTTCACATCTCAGTAATTGTGAATATGTCCTTTCGACGTTCCACAGCATCAAACTAATTGTTCGTGTTGGTAGCTAAGATAAGGAAATAGCTGCAATCACTATAGTATGAGGAAACGATTTATCTTTGTATATGATATCTTGATATTATCGTAAAGGTATCCATAATTAACGCGCAAATCGCTGTCGTATCACAAAGCATACAAACGTACAAACATGTGTAGTTTTCGGTAACATCTGATAATTTCAGGGAATTTAAAACAATGGCTTGCTTAGAAGCACATCAGGTAACTTTTTCAATCTTAACAAAAGCTTAAAAGTTTATCATCTTGATTATGCTGTGTATGAAGAAAGTTACGAGCCGTTTTTTCAATACCTCCAGTGGTTTCAATTTGAAAGAAAAGTAAAAAGCTGGCAAGCTACACATTACTTAAATAAGTATTGTATTTCCTTGTTAACACAAGTCAAACAGAAATGTACAAAAGTAGTCAAAGAAATCACTAATGAGTATTATTCAAATGTGTTTGAACATTATCAGCTTAAAAAGAAAAACCGGATGCTTGAGCATGAACTAAGACTTTTCCTGAAAGTAGTGGAGATCGTTATATGGGATTTGAAAACCTAACATGTTTTCAGGGAATGAACGTTAAAACGTATGTAAAAAATTTCTTTTATGATATGTTGATAGAAAGAGAGAGGGAGAAGTAACTGGTGAGATACAAGTTGTTTCAAGATGTATGTCCTGACTTCATTGTGCACAAAATATTGAGTCAAGCGAAAATGTGAAAAGTAGTTATTTTTTTAAAGAAGTTTAATAGAATTTTATTTAAAAAACGGTCAACACCGAGTTTGGGAAATTTCTAATAATCAAGCAGGAAATTCAACCTTACATTTTATTTTTTCAAAAAGGATGATAAGAAATATTCAGTTTTTTTCCGCCATTTCAGAAACTATATCTACATATTGCCACTTACAGTAGATATTCTTCCTGTGTTCTATTGACCTATATTCGTCAGAAATAATTAATTAACCGATAATTTAATCAGAATAATATAATTGAATTTAAACCTTTATACTAATTTCTCTCTGTCATTGTCAATGTAATTAGTGAATTTTGCGGAAAATTAGTGCTGTGTAAAATTGAAACTGCACAACACGTATTTGACAAACACACCAACAAAGTATTAGCGTGAGTACAGAAAACAGCTCCCGGTGGTAATAAGTATTCGCTGCTACTAGGTTTCTTGTGGTACATTAAACGCTACGTTGTAGCTTATTAATCTCCTAAATAGAATTACATATCAAGTGTTAATACCAGGGCTATAGCAGTGAGGTTAACCAGGTTCAGAAATAATAACGGCTTTCCGAGACGAGATAAGGAGCTGACCGGAGCGTAATTGGCGGCCGCCGCATGCAACAAGTCGTAGCGGACACGCAACACGGGCGGCGGGGTAGCAAGGCGCCAGAGCCTTGGAAGTCACAACGCGTGTTGACAGTCAAAGCTTATCACTGTTAAGCCTAAGTTTCCAAACGAATGATTATACACAGCGCCAGAAACATTGGTCTAGGAAAATCCAGAGCCAGATTTTGAAACGCAAAGCACTAAGTTCTCGCCCTCCACATAAAATGTATGATAGTGCATGGCACATACTCGTTGAACGCTTAAATTCCTTTGTTTCAGCAGGATTCAGCAGGATTCAGCGTATTTCGTTTGCTACACCACACAACCTTAATTTTACCACAAATATGTGAATCATTTACTCAATTATTAATGTAATCCTTTATAGAATGATAAATTTAGATCATTGTCGGATACCGAAGATGATGACGTCGTAATGTTATGATAAACGACCACGATTCGATTTCGACGGCACAGTTTTTAGTTGGCTATTATTTTATTAGGTCTTATACTTTTTCATAACTGATGTTTCCATGTGTAATCTTTATGTGCCATTGTGACGTTCAGTACATGCTAGATCTTTGCGGTAACTACCACCTCTCTTTGTCTTTTCACCTACCGGGATGACCATGATAGAATGTCGACGAAGTATAAAGCCCTAAAACATCTTTTGAACCAACTGCTCGGGTAGTCATTCTAGTCTTAGTTTCGATTTTCCTCAACTTTCGAAGCGATTTTAACATGTTCTTACACAAAATATTTATATTAGGAATTTATTCGTATGCTTCAACCCACCACAGTCGATCAGCGGCTTCTATGTTTTCATTATGTAACCATAACCTTATGTCTGATATTACACAAAAGAAGTCAAGGTTGATGTTATGGAAGTGTCATGCTTCAATGATTTTCAAAGTAACAGCTTTTTAGTTTTTCATCTAACACTTGAAAAGAAAACTTAAATAATTTATAAGATTAATTTCAACAAATAAAACTTTATTTGTTTTTCTTTTGCTTAGTGCCTTTAGTCCCAGTCTGCATCGAGGTATTTGGAGGCGGTAAGGAATTCAGCCATAGCTTTCTGAAGGCACCGTGTTAAAATTCACCCGGATTAAATTCGGGAAATCGTGGAAGAACGAATCTAGATAACCGGACGGGGATTTGAATCCGCATCCTCCTGACGTCTTGCCCCGGCGTTTCCGCTCATCCATTAGACTCAATATTGCAGTGCAGTTACGGAGAGCTATAGTGATAAAAGAAAGCTGCATCAAGAACTTCAGTCCAAAATGAAAAATATTCAGTTTCTTCCTATAGCACCTTAAATACTGACCATAATAAACAAAAAAATATTAGATATGTGTTGCTAGAATCGAATGAGTTCAAAACAATTGGTTTGTGTTTTTTTTTCTTGCTGCTTATAACAGCTAACGATTTCAGAGACTTGCCGCAATATGCAAACCATCAGTATTCCACAACAATGACGAAAGTCTAGTTAGAGGCCCGACCGTGATGGATGGCGTGTCAGACGGCGCGAAAATTCATACTACCTGCCGTGCACGAGCGATATTGCAAAAAACGTCATCGGCACGGGTCGCTGCGCGAGCGCGCGTGCGACATCAATATCTCATCGGGCAGAGGTTTAACCTGACGAGGCGGGGTCTGTCCTGCACGTAGCACATCGCCGCATGCATAGCAAGTCGGGTCGTGCAGGCGCGCCATGTTTAACGAAACAAGAAGAGCCGCTTCAGATAAGCATTCAAGCCGCACGTGAGATAGAATGAGCCCTTGCCACATTCGCTGTCTGCCTTAACGATTCAATTAGTCTTCCGAGACTAATTATTTCGCTTTAAAGGAAAAAGAATGTGAATGGGGCAGTACTAATACTTAAATCGGTGATTAGAATTTTCAGCAGGCATTATATAACAAAACAATATTTAGTTAATAGACAATTTATGTTAATGAGGACTTGAAATCGAATCAGTAAAAGATGCGGGAAGTATCTTTTCTTTGAAATTTGTAAGAATATTGTCATGTAAGACTGGAGATTTTCTCGGCGTTGTAAATGAATAAAATTTTCTCGGGTAACTAGCCGAGTTAGTCCATCGTTTGACCACGACGTTTCGGCGGTCACAATCTCTGCCGCCATTGTCACTTGACCCGAGAAAATTTTTTATTCAGAATATTGTCATGTTTGTGAATTCATTGTCGTATTGAAGTCTAACGCGATTTCAAGTTGTAGTACCACAAATTGAAGAAGCACTATTTCAACTCTGCTTTCTAATTAACGCATCTCGAACTGAAATGACACATTGTAAGTTAATGTCGTGATTACATCTGAAACATAGTTAGTTTTATGAACCTGTTGATTGTTTTTTTAATCGGTTGCAGGTAATAGGACAGCGGAATTCTGAATCAGGTTTTCGAATAGTGGTCCATGTGTTTAAAGATAGTGTGTAATAAGAAGTATCTTCCGTTTGTAGGTTGCTGCTAATCAAACCGTTATGGACTGAAGTTAATTTACAATGCTGCCATCAAAATAAATTTAATTCAATTTGCACAGTTTTCTCCTGTGTTTATTCTTGCCATAAGCACCTACTTTTTTCTAACAACAATACACATCTATTAATCCTACTTAACAATCTTTGTTTTAAACCTTAGCATGTAGCCTATTTGATTTATCATTATTATATCAAAGAAAATGATAAATACTAAATGAATGCCTACATTACGTAAAAAAAAAGTCCTATTTTTTATTTAGCGTCTGATGCTTACATGACACTTATGGAAATTAAATTATTTAAAAATGAGACTCAAAATCTGATCTATAATTATAACTGGATTACTAAGCTACGCTAAGTTGTTGTGGTTGACGAACATCTTTTTGGTTCTTAAAGCGGTGGTGTCGTCATCTATGGTGAACGAGAGAATGATGTAAACAAGAGGTTTATTAATAACCACTTCTCGGAGAGAAAAGTGAACTTCTCTCGCCGTCAGACATTACCGTCGTAAAGGCGGAAATAAATTAATTTTCTACGATTATAGTGAACTAGATAATAGTCCATCTAGTACACACCTAAAGTTGCTTAAACATTCATGTTCATCCCGACTGCAGTTTGAGCTAAATTACTACATACGCAGTGTCACGAGAAAAATTAGTCCTGTAGCAGCAACCCCCCCCCCCCTTTTCAAATATAACAGTACAGTTAACAAATAAATGACGATAATTAGCATTGGAAATTACTAAAGGAAGCTCCTTTACAAGGAACCTTGGCTGGAAAGTAGAGGGCTGGTATATTTGCAGGAAGATATGTTCCCTCCCGTACTCAATTTATGCTGAATCAGTTTAGAGACTTTTGCATCGAAGGTTAACCCACCGAAGACGAATCAGCTGGACACTAACAAATCTAGAACAGTAAAAGATCCATACAAAGACTGTTGTTTTCTGGAAAGGAATGTAAAAACCATGGATAGAAATTTCTGTCATAAGAAGTATTCCCGTTGTGTCATTTCGCATCTAAGAAAATTCACAGCAACGTGTTCTGTTGCTCAGAGAGGTAAGCAGCCAGCTGTGATAAGTATACAGTATAAGGTTTAGATTAGGAGAAAGAATGTATTGGATTGTTAAGCTCCAGGTCAGACGTAGAAAAGAAATTTGAATAGTGTTAAAGCCGTAATTCTGTTAAATAAAAAAAATAATGAGATTCAAGTCACTGTTAAAGAAGGGACTTGGCTTATCTTTTTCCTGTATTGATATGTTTCCATTCTGTTTATGATAAGTTGTTATTTTACCTCCCCCCCCCAATCTTTAACGCAACTGGGTTGACAAGTATCGTTCCCTTTCTATGTAACAATCTAATTGGAATTATTTATTTCAGTAAGTAAGATTTACTTAAGTATTTACAAGCAAAGAAACAAACACATGAGATGTTAATGATGTAACTGTGAGCTCTGATCGAATTTATATTGTAAAATGTATTTCACAACCCAATTATAAAGGTTTAAAATTGAACACTTGCATTCTTATAACGATTTTCGGTAACTGGGTAACGTTTTGTATCAGATCACAGTGTAAAATTGTCCACATTTTTCTCGTAACAATATGAGAGCTCTTTCATCATGTGTTTTAACTGCTTATTGATACGTGGGCTTTTAATTCATATTTACTTCATGTCTCTACATATGTAGACAGTAGTTCTTTTCTACTGTGCATACTCCACTGCAGTAGTTTCAATTCATTTTTCTCTCTTTATAAGTGAATGTAACAAGTACATATTTGTGCAAGCCTGATCGTAAATATGTGCTAGTATTTTAAAAAACATTTAATTCCGCCTCTTAGTATTAGAGCGTTATCAACACTTCAGATATTTCTTTCAAACAATTTTCTCGTAGAAACACATGGAAAATATCTTCACTTCTGATCAATATCATAACAATTAAAATCGAAATTAGGAATTAAGTGTTTGTTGCATAATTCTAGCTCCACTTTAGGTCCACTCTAACTGGTTTCATACGTGGTATTGCTTCACTACGTTGCTGTCAGTCGGCACGAGTACGATTTAAGCCGCACTCGGTGGTCCCTGATTGGGCTCAGCGCCCCGATACATTCGCGGAAAATACCGACGTGACGCTATCCCAACGAACGCAATTTTGCAAGCGAGGGCTCGGGCTGCTACGCAGTGTAGCCTACTGCCCGGGGACTCACCTCGAACTGACTGTCTGTCACACGAGGCAAAACCTAAACGAGGGATCCCATATGTGTTTAGTGCTCTATCTCCAGATAACTTCCTGTTCTCAGAAAATTTTCCAAAAACTTTGTCACTGGATATCATTTTTCTTCTCTCTTTCGATTGGAAGATCATAAGAACAGGAATTCAAAACATGCTTATACAGGAGATCTTTGAGAGATGGTATGTAACGGAGACGTTCACAAAATTACTGAAGCAAAAAGAAATACAGTATATAGAAGATGATTAAGAATAATATAATGGATTGTTAATCACAGTTCAACATGTTGCAGGTTAGTTTCCTTGGCAAATGCACTGTCCTGACGAAAGATGATTTTGTCATTTTGTAATCCGCATGCATATCCAATATTATGCATGCAGTTTTACGCATCCCGTTGACCCTGAAAACTCGGGATGTATTCACCAGTCAGTGTATCACCCTTCTTAAAATCACTGTCGATTATTTTCTGGCAGATGAATTCGACATCACCTTCTTCGGCGCAGAGCAACTGTTTTCTACCCACTGTTTTAATTACTGTTTTGTTTCTGACATCGGATGGTGTCTCGTTCATAGTAACGAAACAGTGCCCCAAATCGGTAAAATGCTCTTCACAAACATTGTCGATAAATTCATTTTCGCATTCGTTTCTGGTTGGCATTTAGCTCATGCGGCACCCTACCTTACACAGGCATTACACATATTTAATTCTTGCCCCGGGTGGCAACTTCAGTGGGGCGGCAAATACTATACGATCAGTGACCTGGCAGACAAAATCGTGTTTAAGATGCGGCAGATGAGAGTTCTCGTTCAGGCTCGGAAAATTCGTATATCCGTCACTGTTTGTCATACACCTTTAATTTCCAATCGTCCAGTACATCTTCTCGTTACTATCTAAAATGACGAATCAGATGACCTATAAACCAAATTTCTGTTAATAATAAATAGTCCAGAACGAAGGATTTTATGACGCCCCGAAATTCCAATATCCATATCATAAAGACACTTATAATACGCCTACTTTAAAAAGCCGTTAAAGGGAAACTATTTCATAGATAATGGTAAAACATTCAATGTGATAGGTCTATTAACATCACAAAAATATATTTTTAGCAATGCCATTTGTATGCCAGTTAGAGAACGTTGATTGTGGTTTAAATTAACGGTTGGTAAGAGGTTGAATTTGGAGTTAACAAATTGTATATTCCTGTATTAATGTATAATTACTCACTAGTTAGTAATACATATTAAAGCACTGATTCAAAATGTCATTAATGTAAAAAAATAATTCTTTATCTCCAAAAATAAATTTTCAGCGATGGAACTCTAGAAATATTTTGCATAAATACTGTATGAGAGAGCAAAAAGAGGTGTGCCATAAGCTGCTTCTGTTGAAATATGTGACCCATGTGTTAAATTGTGAATGTATTTGATCAGGATAATAGTGTACTTAACATCGCCTGCCCTGAAAATAATTGTGTGCTATGCAAATTTTTTAAAAATTTTATATAATATACACTACTTCCTAGTGTTTATGGTGGTGCGCGAATAGCAGTGAGTATAATCAGAATACACTCAGAATGTTGAACTGTAGAGCCATAGCATATTATTAGATCCAGTTAATTTATGACTTTTAATTTTAATTAAGATCTATATTTAAAAGCTTTTGGACGTCATTTTGTGTATCATGGACTGTTATTCACATGATAAAATCAATGTATTCGTTCTTTCAGTACCTCGTCCTCGTCAAATGTAACTTAAATCATCCTAACGTTTAATTTGTATTGCCGTATGTGTTTAACTCTAAAAATATCAAGTTATATGAAGAAACAGATAGGGGATGTTTTACATTCCAGTCACTTCAAGTCTGCTGCAACGAGCTCAAAGATTCTGGTCGGAGTCTGCAAATGTTCTCCCACTGTGACTCACTGACTTATCTATTGTGTAGGTTCTCAGGTGATTTTTGCTTCTTTCGTCCATGTTTCTCGCATATACCTTCCAGCAATATGGTGGGTTGCTTTAAAAAGCTTCTTGAGACGAAGAATAGTGAACCGAAATAACGTAATACATGGAATTCCACTAAAATTACAAAGCGAATTATTCAGCATATAGTAATTTTATCTGCATTAAGTCAATAATTTAATTGCAAATTATATAATACAGCGCCTTGCAAAGTAATATAAAATCTGTTTCTGCTTCTTCAAACCATCCTCATAAGAATGATACTTGTCACCAGCTGAAAAATTTTGATTCCATGAAGCCGGATATCAGAAAAATTTCAGAATAATACGTTTTACACTTTATGTTCTATACATGACGTTGGAGAAAATGACTGGTAACATAAGTCTGTAATTCATCATATTACGTCATTTTGCGATCGGAGAAATGATTTTCATAATAACTCTTTAGCTTGAAACGTGAAAAACACTTTATATGTGAATGATTTTTATTATATTTATGTTTAACTTAGTTGATGTTTTCAAACTGTTCCGAAAGAAATATTTTCAAAATTTTTCTAAAGAACCACTTGGTATTTTTGCACATGTAAAGTCTTTATTTGTTATCTATCAGGGTCCTTATTAGGTTTATTGGAAATAAAATTTTAAGATAATCAAATTTTTGCAGTTACACGAACGTAAGATAAATTTAATTCCAACTATTTTTTAGCTACCATAAAAAAGATCTATTGATTTAACAACAAATGCAAGTCAGCCTGTGAGTGGAGCGATTTCTGAAAGTCATTTAAAAAAAAGGCATTATTTATTCCAGAGAGGTTTTTTTTCATCTGGATAATCAAATATGTAATTGATCGTCTTCTGCTAGTTATGTTTTCATAATACAGTAATCAATTTTAATTTATCTATGACGATAGTGTGGAAAGAATCATTTTGAGCTTCACCTTTCTTAGATTTTCCAATGAAAGGGCAAGAAATTTTTAACTGAAATACCAATTTTTATATTCAATATATATAAATTGCGTGTTTCAACGAGTGGTAAACATCATTTTCACCCAGAAACTTCCAAGAACTCAAAATTGTCTTAATATTAAAAAGTATATTTAATGCATACAAGCAATGAAATTAATTATGCAAGAAAGTATCAACTGAATTTGCATTGTATAAATCCAACCATTTATGGAACAGAACGCGGGAAGATGTATATATGCAGGGCACTATGCTACGGTCGTTGAACGAATCAATAACAAAACAAGTAATTTTCTACTGTCTGAGCTAAGAGATAGTTATTCACCAGCCGCTTCTCATGTAATTTATCGTTTTGTTTTACAGACCCAAAAATTTCAGTTGTTTTCTTTTTTCATTTGATAGTTTTACAAAAGCACTGATTATTATGGCTGTTCCTCCATTCTTAATTAGATCAAGTGGAACATTATTAATCTAGCTGAACGATGCTTCCTAATTAATTATCTCTCTGTAAACGAAAAGGAATGAAGAGTAACAATAACGCCCAACCAGCGCGACGGTTTGCTCTGCAACGGATATATATATGTTATCGCTAATGTAATTACTATGAGCTAGAAATATCTCGTTACATTATACAAGGAGCAAATAAAAACTGTGAGACACGCATGCGATGAAACGTTTCGCAAAAAGCAAAGTAATAAGGTGTAACCTTTGAACTAGCTTTTTATTAAATGTCAAAACATGAATTTGCATTCGGTAATATT
Source organism: Vandiemenella viatica (assembly GCA_031002005.1). NCBI lineage: Eukaryota > Metazoa > Arthropoda > Insecta > Orthoptera > Morabidae > Vandiemenella > Vandiemenella viatica. Next base: position 187,716,807 of record JARYHS010009186.1, read on the forward strand.
CTGTTACTTATCAAGAGAAATGCAATTGGTATACATTTCCTTTATTGCGCCAATAATGATGCTAATTGTTACTGTTAAATATTAAATGTTTTTAAAAGTTATGTTAATAGACGCATCTTTCTTATTAGGTGAAATATCTTGTGAGCACTGAAAACATTTTGCTAAAAACTTTAGTCTGGTTGTTATTTGCATAGTGTTTTAACAGTACGCAATTCAAATATAACATTTGTGAAGAACGTTATCGATATAACAAGAATATAAATTTTGTTGACCATTCAACATTAAGATTAGCCACAGGTGGAAATCTCTTCTGCTTTGATTCATTTTTTTAAATTTAGTCCGGAGGATGCTCATTTTTTTAAAACTTTTTTTGCAAGTATTGCTTTCTGATATTTATTCCTGTTTCCCACAAGTTAAATGAGTGTTTTCTGTAGGAAACGTCAAAGGTGTGTGTGGTTTTTTAAATTTTGTTTTGTAAAAAAGCTAAATGTTGTTTACATTTTAAACCAAGTTTAACTAAGTTACGCTTAGATGAAGAATATTAAAAAGCTTATCATTTCTTAGAGCAAATAAAAAAGGTAAGCAGGCAGGCGTTCCTTCGGCTCACTAATGTTTTTACCGCAGGATACACGGAGGTAGAGCTCCACATTTCCACTTTGATCGTCACCATTAGCAACGTATGTGATGGGGTCAGTGCCACCTGAGGAGTTTCTTCAACATCCCTCGGAGTTTCCTCCACGGTACTCATTGCCATGACAGGCTGAGTGGACCAGGCAGCTTGTGATTCGTGGGAAAACTCTCTGTCTCGTCGGTGATCGAACCCTGGTTGTCATGGACGCTTTCAGTCACTTCACCGTCTGAGCTTCACGTCCACCGAAAAACTAATACGAATACATATTGATTTTATAACTTTTGCATTTGTATGTAGTGCATTTATTTTTATTACGTAACGTGTTTATAAGAGACCAACAATTTTTAATGCACTAGCTAACTGCTAAATAATGTGGTAGAGATAATCGCATGCAACTTCATCTAAAGAAACGAATGATGTCACAGAATTAACTTCTCTGTTGGATTTCATTCCCCTAGCTGCTCTTCGGAATCATGTCGTGACACAAAACAGTTATCACTCCATATCTTGGCAACAGAAAGCAGTACTGGTATTCGTTGTTTCCAATCATTCACGTAAACATGGACCGCACTGAAAGTAAGATTACTGCAGTTTTACTGTCTAATTTGTATACAGTGAACAGCGTAACAGAAGTTGTACACTTTAAGGGGGTAGGTACAGTTATCAGGTTTCAAAAAAATTATCTCATTCTTTCGATTCACAAATATAGTTATTACGTTCGTCTTCATGTTGGTGAAACAATTATCTAAATATCTTTGGTGGTGTGGGAATTATGCGTAACTAAGCAAAGTCCTGCACGATTGACAGTCACTTAATCTTACTGCACTTGACGGTAATCCAAATCTTTAACCTTTAATATCTCAAAACAGCAATTCATCAATTTATTTTAAAGATAACTTTTTTCACATGTATAGATCTTTTTCAAATTTGCAGCACATGTTCTACATACCAATTACTACAGACCTTACCTTTACTGTTTATGCTGCTTTTCAGAAATAGAAAATATGCCTATACGTTTAAACAAAATAAATAAATAAATAAATAAATAAATAATACTAATAATTTTAATATCTTAATATCTTGAGATTTTTTATTAACAACAAACATAAAGTTAAATGTGTTATATTATTGGTTTAACTAATTGCCTGATATTAGTTTACAAGATTAAAACAAGATTTCTACAAAATTTCAAATATTATGCTTTCTATCATTTAAAAACTTAAGGACGACATTTTTTTAACTCCTAGTTTGAATGGTACATTAACATATTGTTAAATAATATTTTTATTTTAAAAATCAATGTTATATATAACTATAACATTTCTATGGAGCTACGAAATTTAAATAGATTTTGAGAAAATGAGATTTCAGTTTCTACAAATATTTGTATGTGTTAGCTGTTTCTACCCCCTTAACGTGACCTGGATAGTCGTAAAAGCGTTATATTAAACGTTAGTAGCTAAATAAATTAATAGAACCAATTTAAGGCTTTAAAGACCTATTATCCTACCACGGGCATTAGCATCTCCCTCCATCCCCCTTACTGAAGAGTGCCAGGAATCTAGCAGAGGGCGGGGGATTTGTTTGCGGATTCCACGGCTGCATTTGATGGGAGCATAGCTGAGATTCTGCGCCCGTCTCCAGTCCCGTTATGATGAAAAGGAGAGTGGATATCCCACCGGAGACGTCGATAGCTCAATATACCGGCACCGAATGGGATTCTCCGAGTATTTTCAACTGAATTGTCGGTGGAATTCGGGGCGTCCATTATTTTGTTTTTGTGCCACGTCATCTGGCGGAAATCTCTGGAATTTTCTTGACTGGGAGGGTGGGTGTCTCTCTGTTGGCAGCAGATATATTATAAAGGGTGTTAGATATCGTCCCACCAACAACACCAATCGTGAGTTACTGCAGTGTCAAATGGAGCACAGCTTCGCCCGTGATTGGCCCTCCACGTTGCTTCGACTGTTCTCTGTTACGACAAAACGATCTGTCTGAAAAATGTTCCGGATTCTTACAGAAGAATGAAGAAACAGCGACATATGTGTAGTCTTTCAATTGATGTCAATTGGTGTGAATCGACTCACGTATCACTTGAACAGTTTCGTACGTACAGTAAATTAATTGGTTTTTTACTTTCCCCGTACAGCTGTTCGCTCTTTTAGGATGATCTAGTAGTGTGCGCTAACTACAAAGATGAGCGATAACGCATTTGTTTAATCCTGTGCGTCAGAGCTGGTTTTGTTTTTTTTTCCAGCTCTCACAACATTTCTCCAAGGTATTAAAGAAAACTGACTAAAATCTTTAATGAGAATGGCTAAATTTGAAACAGCGTCGAGTTGCATTTTATAAAGGCCTTACCTTTCGCTTCTGTGCAGATCAATAGAACTGGGATAGAGTTGGACAGAAGGAGCATGAAGAAATTCTGCGATGAAGTTTTGATATAATCATGCTGCCATTGGATAGCTGAATTCATGTTGGCACTGTAATAAAACCCCGGTCCTTTAGGTTGTGTGTTTCACAGTGGGTTGATAAACCAGCTACTCATAAGTTCAAAGTGTGAGACAGAGGTGTAGTCTTTTGTTAAACTGTTTTGACATATACTGTATTGGAACCATGTCATCAATATATGCAGAATGAATACCAAACTAGGGGTGCAGACTTAGAAAACGATACATCCTTAGGTTTTTTTTAACTTCTTAACGTCTATTAACAGCAAGGTCTTTAGAGACGGGAAAGGATGGGGGGCAAGGAATGTGAAGGAATTTGGCCATGGCCTTTTGAAGGAAGCATCCCGGCATTTGCCTGGAGTGATTTGAGAAACCATGGAAAACCCAAATCTGGATGCTTGGACGGGTATTCGAGCCGCCGGCCTCCCGAATGCGAGACCAGAACGCTAACTGTTACACCACCACTCTCGGTCAACATCCTTTAAAAAAACTCATATTTGTTGACTGTCTGTTTGTAATAGAAGATGTTGGAAATGGATAACAAAGAGTCCTCCACAAATTTCAAATATGTTCAAAACCTGAAGATATCCACGAACTAAACCAAAATAACAGCTATCTTTGGTCAAGATCATGTTAGAGCAAAAAGAGTTGTAAAAGGTCAACTGGTTCGAACTGTAATTACTTTGGTTGTGACAAAACAAACAATGTAAACATATTAACAATAATGTGTCGAAAGATGACTAAAACTTTGGAAAATAGAATGCCTAGAGATGCAAAGATAATTTCTTTATAAAGTAATAGCAGTTCCTATGATTCTCTTTGGAAGTGAAGAGATAAAAGCCGCATACAAGCAGCGGAGATGAGGTTCCTAATATTAGTAAAGGAACGCACAAAGTTAGATCTAATAAGAAACGATACAATAAGAGATGCGTGGGAGATGCACTATTGCCAATAGCAGTAAACCAATACAGACCGAAAGCTAGAAGAGGTATACGTAGAGCAAGAAAGCGATGGAAATAGTACCTGAAGTCGGAACAGGCCAATAGGCCTAAATCTTGAATGGGAATAAGAAGAAGAAAAGTCGAAACGCTTATCGAACCAACGATCTCTCGAATTTCTGGCCTGAGCACTAACCACTCACCCATCAGAATCCTTGGGTAGATCTATGTCATACTTTTTTCTGCTTCAGAAGGGTTTATGGTAATTCTGGGTTAAAATCATCATTAACGCTGCAAAATGATGCATAGAACTTTCAAATACAAGAGTGAATGTGTATCTTATGAAGAGCATGTGAAACTTCCCACTGTACAAAAAAGAAAATAGTCAACCGTAATTAGTTTCAGAATTTGGAAGTGCAATCACTTGACTGCCAACTGAAGCAGATCTAGAGTTTAAATACCCTGTATATTGTATATTAGTACGAAGAATGACTAACGTTCTCTATGTTGTATATTGACTAAGATGACGAGTTGTTATAAAGAAGTGACGTCATCCCATTACTGAAGTATTTTCTGGATTTACCATCTGACTGCTAGTAGATTCAATGATAAATATATTAAAAATAATAATTGTGAGAAGACGCTCGTAAAAGTAGCGACAGATTAGACTAGCTGTTGCACAACACATTTGCATGTCACAACGAATTTAGCTCGTACCGTGCGTCTGTATGAAGAATCATTATCGTCCGACAGTGTATCGTTGGTGCGCAGGCACATCTACATCATGCTGCCAATTGAAGGTATCTGTATGGAAATATTAACAACTTAACGATCCATCCACCGCAAATTCAAAATCCGCGTACATATGATGCGTATCACACGTTAGTAGAGTTCTGACGATTGTTTATATGAGTTAAGGGAACTTTTGTACTGTGATCTGAAAGTTCTTGACTGATAATCAGTTTAATGTCGTATGAAGATGTTTGTTGTTTTATGAACAACACAATTAAGGAAATTTGCTTAAAGCTTAAATTTGAAATAAAATAAATTATTCTGATTTTTTTTGAAAAAAAAAAAAAAAAACAAACACTTTGTGTTATAATTCATGTAGAAGCAATACCACCCCGACTGTCCATAACTTATTAGTTACATTGTTTCATATGTCAAAAGGATTATTTTTGACCTTAATTGTTTCCCATGACGCCTAAAAGTATTAGTTAACGATATCAAAAGGCACCCAACCAAAATTATTAATTGCAATATTTACAAAGGAATATTTTATTTTGTATCATTGAAAGATGATTATATGATGCACCCCATAATTTGAAGTCCAGCGTGAAGTTTAATCTTAAAGAATGCATATTTAATTTTATTTTTTTCCAAATTTGTAACTGCGGTAGATCCTATCAATTTTATGTTTCATACTTACTACCTTGAATTAAGTGATGGAGCGTGGAGCAAATGGCAGGATAAATTCAATTTAATATGTTTATAACTTGTTACATAAACGTGTAGTAGGAGCTGTGTTGAAAGTGCTCATAATTTTGTGTTCTTAAGTTGTTGTTCATTTATGTACATATACTGAAGTCGAATATGTATCTGTTGCTGCAAAGTGTGGTTGTTCAAATTTTCTGAGAATTGTTGGTGATACTGAGTAATATTTATTTTGTGTGATTGCAAAATGATCACGTGGTCTATGACGCTTAGTATATATCAAAATGTTGAAATGTAATTTTTGACACTACAAGTGAAATTTTTCTGGAATATACTTCTTTTTAGCTGATATAAATGGTCGCTACCTGTGTAAGACGTTTTTTCCAAAAAATTCAAGAAAACAGCGCTTGTCGAAATTTAATTTCTGTTTTAAAAGTACATAATTAACTTTTAATGCCACTCAGCTGTTCAGTGGTTTGTTCTATTGTTAAATAAATTGTTACGTGGCATTAGAATAACAAATACGGCAGCGGAAAAATTACCAAGACACGAAAATAATAAGTCGAAAAAATGTTTCTCAAAAAGTGGATATAAAATGAAGTTTACGAGGAGTAACATCTATATTAAGGGCGTTGTTCATAAGCTGATTTCGTCTGTGCTTTGTGTATCCGTTTATGATGTAAATGTTAGCTATTCAATATACGATGGTATATACTAAGTGTATCTGTTTGCGCATTGAACTCTCCATAGAAAAATATTTGTTGCGGGGAACAAAATTTTTGAAAAGATATAATAAAAAATAAGGATAGTTTACGTATAATAATGCCGTCTATGTTGAGTGAGTAAGAGAATTGCACAAGGTAATGATAGTTGTGTTTGAATAAAGTGAAAGTAGTCAGCTAATGTGTAGCAGAACTGCAAAAGTACTAAAAGATAGGGGTAGTGTAATTGTTGAAACTTAAGTGCAGGTGTTAATATATAAAGGGTTGAAGACTGGAGAATGAAATATAAAAGTCATTTTGAGAAGTTCACTTCCAATGTGAGAGTATCACGAAACACGAATTAGCACAAGTGTCCTTTCATTTTTAAATTTGTTTTGGTCTTCTTTTTGCAATCCACCAACGTAAAGTAACGTAAATTCTCTTGTAGCAATTCCACAACCAGGCACGTACATGCAGAGTACTAAATCCTGGAACGTACAGCATACTACGAAAAACGAATAATAGTTAATCAGAATGATTGATTTACCAGAAAATGTTAATAACTTTATGGAGTAGCTCTTTGTTAAATTCTGAGCTCTGACACACTTCTGGAATGTACTGGTATACCTGTCAATAACTCCCAAATATGAAACTGTGGTGCTCATGCCTGGAATTCCAGAATTTGTGGATTCGGAAACCCGTCCGGCAATCCAGATTTCGATTTTCCATGGCTTCCCGGAATTCCTCCCCGTTACATGCATCCCATCCTCCCCCAGTTGTAATGATCCCCACATCAGCGAGCCGTAAAGGCTAAAAAAAGAGAGAATTTATATTTTTATACAGAATGCTGAAAAAATGCTAGTGCGTCTTTGGAGGTAAGATTCACTGTTTAAACTGGTTTGAATAACACAGATTGGGATTCACTTCACTGAAGACGACAGTGTAAACCGGAGTCAGCAAAGTAGTTATCTTCCTTGATGTAAATTTGCACAAGGGCTTAAACACGTATAAATTAGTTTCCCCGCGCAGGCTCCTGTTTTATAGACACTGCAACAAGTAGTTCCAAAAGTTTCCCTTTAATAATTCGTTTCATTACTTTGCGAGCGGACGTTTGAATATTTCACGACGCTGCTAAGTTGCGAGTAGCTGGTCCATATTTTGCGCACCACTCGGAGCAGTGCTGGAGCAGGGTTCAGGGTGTCTGGAGGCGGGCTGGAGCTGGAGCCTGTCAGTGGCCACCCAGGAACCGGGGAAAAGTTAGCAACGGCTCGGCTGAGAAGTTATCAACTTGTCACCTTCGGTTGGGTGTCTGCCGGGAGTTGGAAACAACCTGGGGGAAATGTGACGCTTAATCGACACATTACGACAAAATTGCAGTGTAAGCAAGCTACCACAAATTTTTCTTCATTATAGCAACTTGCACGTTTCTGCCCTGTTCTGAAAATGTACAGTTTTGATAACTTTTTTAATTCATTAGCAATTGAACTGGTACTCTTATTGAAATTAGGTGGACAATACAGTACAACAAATCCGAGTTCATTAGTTTTTCAGAAGAGCGCATGAGGTTCTCTTGTATAGCATAACGGACTGCCCATCACAAATTACTTTATCATTTAGTCTTATTTATTTATTTTTATTGGTATTTGGTGTGTACCATACAGCCAGCGGATTACATCTTATCAAATACTTCATATTATCCTTTGTTTAAGTACAGGGTCAGATTTACAATTTATCCATGCGTATACATTTATCGATAAATGCCATACAATATATGTACAATATGTGGCATACATATTTATAAAATACAATATTTAACATGTAAGATAATAAAATGTTCCACTCAGGTTATTGTGTTGGTCAGCGTTGTTATAGGTTATGTTGTTTTGTTGAGTGTATATGATTTTGTTTAAGGTCCACCCGTGTGACCTCTTTATTCGGCTCGTTCAGGTGTCATGTTTCGATGTTGTTCCTCGCTGCAAACTTGAAGAGGGTCATGAACATTTAGTCTGGTGTATTATTAACATTTATCGTAGATTTCAATGATCGAACTATTCTGAGACGAGTCGACACGAAATGTTACTCAGAATATTATACAAATGTATTTGATTAACTCGGAAATTTTCAGGTTGAAAAGTCGCCATTATACCTGTCACCTGTTAAAAGTCGGTGGCTTTTAAATGAAAAATACTTTAATTTTTATTGATTGTCGATATACTGTAGGTTCTAGGATGCGTATCGGATCGTTCACATAAAATAGCCAACGTACATTTAATTCACTATAATGAGTACTGCTTAATAATATTCCTAACGACTTTAGACTGCTGGCGGAATCGAAATATTACCAGACAAATATATTTTTTTTAAAAAAAAGTAAACAAAAGCACAAAAATATGTTTTGGTTAGAAAAAATTAAAACACACTTAAAAACAACGGAGGATAGGGAAATTATCCTGTCATATTTTACCAAAGATAGGTAAGAAGTGAAGGACTGATAGGTATTTGGTTGTATGAAATTACTACTTGCAGGTAAGTGCACCTTTATATTTAAATTACACAGCAAGACATTAACTCCATCCACAGCTATTAAATACAAACAGAAGCAAATGTTCCAGCGATTAAGCTCACACACTACCGAGATCTACTGACTGACTACTCTCCCTGCTCGCCAACTCTGCACGCTTAAATAGACGCTTTAGGAACATCGAGAATTGTTAAAAAGTTCCGACCGACGTTTCTCGAATTCTAACAATGCTTTAACAAATAAATCCATACAAAAACAATCAGAATTAATAAAAAATCATTCACAACCATCAAGAAATACACGGAAACGAAAATTGAAGATATTTACAAGTATTTACACACAAAATTATCTACATAAACCAGTCAAAACGGTCCCAAATTATCCTCGGAACATCGTAGCTCACCTCAATACTTGGAATTACAAACTTTTAATCAATGTTTCATGCATAACACTGTCCTTGAAGATATTTAAATACTATTTACATTTACGTAGTTTATTTCCATAAAATTATGTTCATTTGAACAAATTCACAATTAATTACATGAAAATTATACAAAACCATATTTAATCAACTCCAAGTTTGTTACACATAACTCTTAAAATATAATTCCATTAAAGGGCTGGGAATGAGGGCCGTTATAACACATTAAAATATTTAGGTAAAAATCATTAGTCATGTAGTACATATGGCAAGGGGAAAGATATTTGTATATCCAGACCTGCCACATTATTGAGCTATAGATGAGCCTTTTGGTACAGGAAACATGTTAAATACTACTGGGAAATAGGCTAAAATTACAAACAATTTGAAGAATTTTAACATGACGCTGAAGATAATAAACAAATTCTACTGTTTAAAATGAGCTGCAATATGAAAATTGGCACAACACATACTAATCTACTTTCATTAAAACGTTAAATACCAAAATAAATTTATCTAGCACAATTGCTCATTCAGAAGTTATTGTACAGAACAAAATACCATTTACTAACAAACCACTCTCATTTAACTTTTAAAAAAATTCATGCATTTTGCTTGGATTTAAATATTTGAAGGAAAGAAAAATAGATGGAAATTTAGTTATAGTAACAGTACACTGGCTTGGTGACAATTCATATGACTGCAATAACAGTTATTCAAAAAGAAAACGCATCAGAAAGGAACGTGAAGCTAACTTCAGTCCGGTACACAAATAACAATATACTTCTTCATTCATCTTTATTTTGACTAAACCTGGAGATATTGCTCCCACAAAACTCCATTTCATAACCAGTATTTACTACTCAATAATATTAATTTCATCTTTTAGTTGCTCTTTAAACTTGTGGAATGAATTTTCTGTCTGCTTGACGTCAGTACGTTCCTTCCTGGTATTGGAATTTGATTGTCAACGACTGTCCACAGTCTTTACCCTCCAGCTCACCATGAATCGTACAGCAATAATTATCTCAAAAGTACTTGCGCCTTACTATTTTCACCACCACAACAATATAAAATTCAAGCTATTATTGATTTACGAGACTTGGGAAAGCAACATTTATATTGTTTTGATGATAATGGTATGGAACTTAAACACTAAGCATTGCAAAACTACACTATGTTCGATTGTTACCATAATGTTAATGGCTTTTTTTTCATTAAAAAAAAAAGATTGAAAGATCACTTGTTATTGAAAGATGGAAGTTTATTTTCTTTCGGAAAACCACAACTGTATTAATTTAATATCAGTGCCTATTTTGCATAAGAGAAAAACATGTTCGGAAAGAAATTAAATTGAATGAATTCATCATCGATTTCATAATCAAATAATTAAATATAGCCTTTTATTTATATCAGATTTTAGTTTACAGAATATTAAAAATAAAGGCAGATGGAAGCAGCTCGATTCATGGCACAACGTGATCAGAAAACATTAATGCATGAAGCGAAACTGGAATTATTTAGTGATATTTCTGTAGTTTCAGTATAATACCGAAATTATAACAAACAGGCTTGGACATATAGATGATTTTGATACGTAAAGCAATAGTGAGGTATGGCATTGACATTTAATACAAACTAACTGTCTGCGACTTTTGCTAACCTGAAGCTGTTGCCGAAATCAGAAATTAAAAAGTATTTCCTCTAGCTAGAAAACGTAATCAGAGTTCAATGAAAGAAAACGTATAGTTAATGCCCTTGTGTTTCGCAAATTAGAAACAGTATAATTCAGTACAAACTTTAAGTCACAGTATGCACAGACGTTTTGCCGATTCCGATGTTTACTTTGGATGCTTTCGGGGGCACGATAGATAGTTACATTTGAACAGATTGAGAAGCTTCTAAAACTGCTTCAATAATTTTAGAAATACATTTCTTTCATTACTAAAATTAGCACTAATTTATAAACAACCGACAATTAATCACATACATAAGAATGCTAAAAATTCTCAGAATGATGATATTAATTTCCGTCTTTCCAATTTCCTTATATGCGGTTTGATGTTAACGCCGGAGAGCTAGCAGATTAATTGGAGCTGACTGAAGTTCGTTAGAATTTATGGCATGCGCAAATTGCAGTGTTGCATGTCTGCAACAGATTAATAATGCGTTCAGATGCTTTATCAACAAATCACGTAGCACTTGTGCTTTAGTGTTTTCAACACGCGACTAGTTTCTGATTCGCTGAATTTGCTTCAATTTTCATAGTAAATTTACGTAATCGTCTGTTTCCAAGAGTTCATGGATTACACAATTATCCTCATATCAGGTATTGTTGCAGCAAATGAGTAAACAATCGTGTGAATTTTTGTGTTGAAATTCATTACTAATCTCGAAAACGTAGTTTTCTCCATCAGTTTGTAACTTATTTAGCGGATTTAAAATCAAAAAAGGAAGATACATTAAGATTGTAAATATCTTCGATGCGGATATGATTTATTGCATGTGATTATAAAGATTGGTTGATATTTGGCTGGAAGAACCTTATATATCCATGTCTCAAAATTTTCATCAAAGGACTGCATACGCATTCACAGCAAATTCCAGATTCATTTTCTATATTTCGATTAATATATAAAAACTGTTCTTCACTTGGAATACCATCTAACAGTGGCTCGGAAAATGTTAGCATCCTGTCTTTTGAAGCATATTAAAGTTATACATTTATTTTCATAAAATATAGGTATTTTCATCATGGGTTTAAAGGCCATGCTTGTTAAACGAGAAGTAACACTACTTTTTATATCCTAAAATATCAGTGAATGCGTGAGTAAGGAAGAAAGGGAATTACAGTATACATTATATGAATACATCTAAAGTTGTGACATACCAAATGTTCTACTAATGAATATCACGAAACGGTAGATGACTGACAGCTTATGAACGTTTTGCATTTTAGGAAATAACAGCAATTGGTCTACAAATATTTCCCAACTGTTTCGTCGGCGAGGACCGCAGTAATGAGTTTGGCCTGATTTCCTTTTAGTGGCAAAGCAAAAACGTTTGTAATATAGTATCTTTGCAACCATTACCGCAAATTAAATTTTACTATTTTGCTGCGCTTATGGGAGAGTTAATTTTTTTAATGAGCTTGACTAGAATTTTGTGGCATTTTCCGTTTATCTGTCGAACTACTTAACAGAAAATTGAAGCGATAAGTAATCAAAGAAGCGTAATTAAGAAAGCCAATGATTGGGGTGTTTATCGGTGTTGTAATGTGATCTTTGGTTGATATCAAATAAAGGTGGAGGTAGTTATCTCGTCTGTAGTCCTAATAGTTACAGCCTAGACCTTGCACGGTTGTTGTAAATGTATAACGTCATATAACGTTAGTAGTAATCTGAAATAAAATCTTGAAAAGAATCTCATTAATAAGCGTCAATATAGATTGAATTTAATAATATTTAAATTAGAACTTCCCTTTTATTAGTGACAAATAATCTACTTCGGCTATTAAAGCATTTATTCACACAATTACCAGCACAATTCTCAATTCCTGTAGTTTTCACAAACTGTGTATGTACTTCATACATTTAACAGAGTAATAATTTTACTCCTGGTCTTTCTCACATACAATGTTAGTTTAATTAACTGTATAAAACTGCAGACCAGTCTTCCAACAACGCAGCAAAATCTCCAACTCAACAGCCAGCCATGACCTCTGATACGCGTTAATATGCAGCCGCTTTCCAACTCAAAGAAATTTATCAGACACAAATATTTAGTTCGAATCGTTCAAATAATTTCCTCACAGGCGAAGCACACTTGTAGATTTATGAGAATGTAGATAGATGTGTGCAAAAACGCACGTCTTCGCCTCCAATGCTAAATCTAAAAGACTTCACCGGAAAACACAGCAAAGTCACATGAGTACAGTCCCCACTTCTTTCCTTTGTTCCAGCCTTCCTATTAACACCGGTATTTTGGCGCAGTTACTCTTACAGCTTTTGTAGGGACGCAATTCTTCAAGAAACGCCGTTTTATTACCCAGTTCTCATTTGTTCCTCCGGAGTTTCTTAATGAAATTTTGACGCCGAGCCAGTAACAACACTTTAGAGGCGCGAGTTCTGCGAAGCGCCCTCCGAGTCAATAAGCCGTTCCGCGTTCCGGCGGCACAAAAGAGTGTTTTCGAATCGCGGCCCTGGTATTCGCTCTCCTTGAGGCCTCGTCATCGATTTGCAATTTATCTCTGACTTTAAATTACGTCCATAGTTCCTCTGGAACGTCGCATACAGAAAAGTCTGCGGCGGACGAGGAACCCCTCTTCCTTAATAATTATTGGGAAAGTTTTCCACGTTCCCAACCTCCAGGGGGAGCAATTTCCTTTCCCATCAATAACAGCAACACACATATTTCAGTATGAGCGATGTCTCCCAGTCTTTGGGACACTTTACTACAAGTTTGTTGGCCGTCTTAAGAATAATCTCTTACCTGTCGAAATTTCCCATTGAGCCATCGCCCAGGGATCTGATTTATTTTCGTCTCTAATTACTTTTATTAAGCCAATAAAATATTACTGGTACAATATTCGTAGCTACACCACATTGTTTAAAAAATGAAATTAGCTATCTTTACCTCCCCAGAATTCATATTCGATTATTTAAGTCGCTGATTCCTTCTAGATGTGGTACAATTTTCAGGGATTTTGCCATATATAGAATTTCTTGGTATCCGTAGAATTTGACGGTGTGTTTGAGTACATATGTATTTTTTATTCATCTTTTAGTGACAAGGTTTGGTTTGTTAGGTGTATATATGTATTCATAACTTTTGAGAGAAAAAAGACTTTCCCTGCGTATTTTTGGTATGAAATCTTCGTGAGTTCTCCGCCGGATAGTATTATCGAAAGACAAGCTTTTGGCAAGCTTCTTGTTGTTATTAATCTGTAATATTTGTATATGTGTTTGTATGCTGATGTGTGAATGATTATTTTCCAACAAATGTTCAACGAATGATGAGTGGTTGGTACATCTGAATGTTCTCACATGTTACTTATACACACATAAGATATTTATCGTCTTTAGAAAAATGCGAATAAAGATAACGTTTAAAAACAACAATACTATCCAAAACAGATCAACAGAAATACACTTACAAATAAATACCACCAGTCTGGAACATACTAATCAACCTGCCAACAGTGGAATACAGTATACATAGGACAAACAGCCAGAAAATTTGAAACCAAATGTAAGGAACATTTGTTGCAACATAACCATTCACACACAAATATACAAACAGATATGCAAATATTGACGATTAATAACCACAACAAAAACATGCTGATTAGTCAAGAAAACTTTCAAATACAAGACTCTCTCAATAATGGTGAAAACAAAGCAAACCTTGTTCAAATCACTAAAAAATTAATAAATAAAGACATATCATATAAACAAACATACTGCCATCAGGCAGGTGATAACTAATGACCAAAGATTTAAAACAAAATACAAATCACTCAACATTTGCAGAACATTTATTAGATCACAACCATCAACCCACCGCGATACAAACAGACATCAAAATACTGAAAATAAATAATAACAAGAAACACCTACTTACAGTACAGGAAATTTATATCATATTCACAAAGCCATTCCATGAAAGCAAACTGTACTTAACGAATTCACTCATTTAACAAATGAGACGCTATTTAAAACATTGAAGAATAACAAAGACACAGAAAAGTAAATTACAACACTGAAACCATTGCATAAACAGAGACATATTTTAGTACATAGACACAGACGTTATAATGCAAACAAAAACATTAGGTTGCCATCACTGTAAACGAATGTAAGTAACAAGATTTTTGCTGTTTGTCAAACACAAAGTGTAAATTTCAATAGATTTTGAAACAGTGGTATAGTTACCTACAAAAAAAGGGTAATAATAGTTATTCTTATAGTTATGTGGAACCTCAACTACAGTTCTGGTCACAAAAAATTGCAAATGGAGCTATTCATCATCACCATGTAATTGGCTCAACCATAAGTCGTAAGTAGAATGTAGTTTATTATTAGTTAGTTATGTAAATTAATATTGTAATTTTGATAACACCAACATGTGTATACATTCACAGTCACTGACGATGCCCTATTCCACAAGGGCGAAACGCGTCTAAGCATAAGCATATATGAATAAAACCAGTTGCTACAGACGGTGTTTTCATTTACAATTGTGTAATTGGCGAGAAGTTTGGGCCTGAGCTCACAAAATTGTTCAGTTTTGTTCTAACATCAACAAATTTTCTCTTCGATAGACAGTATTATGAACAGACGGATGGAGTAGCAATGGGTAGCCCACTGTCACCTGTGGTTGCCACCATGTACCGTACATGGAGCAATTTAAGGATGAAGCACTGGGATCGGAACAGTTAAAACAAATGGTTTTCTACAGATACATGGATGACACGTTTATCGTTTGGCCACACGAAAAAAAAAGAACTTCAATCTTTTCTGCAACACCTGAACTCCATCCACAGCTAGATACAATTCACCATGTAGGTGGAAAAAATGGCCAACTACCATTTTTTGATATGCTGGTAAAGAGAAGACCAGATGACATAACATTGGCACAGTATTTACCGTAAGGCTACTCACACGCACCAATATTTACATACAACCAGCTGCCACTACCCGGCACAGAGGGAAGGAGTGCTAAATACACTGGTTCACAGAGCACGTGTGATTTATGCTGACTAACACAACTCAAGAACGTGTTCCAGAGTTAAATCTGAGAAGACCGAAGTTCTGAGAAACACATGTCACTTTTGGGACTGTGTATACAAGGAAGCCATTGATATCCGGCTGCGGAGTAACCTCATAAACAAAGATAACGGGTTCAAACTAAGCCAAGCTTGGAACCCAGCACTGATGCGGCTCCGCAAACACCCGAGCAAAGCACAATGCGTGACAGCGGTGGCATGATCCGGCCGCATACCGCAGAGGTTTTCAAGCATCAGATTCGCCGGGGAAACCTACGTTTACACATCCTATATTCCTGTTCACGGAGTGATCAGCTATTATAATCTCAACGCTTCACTTGATGACTGTGTCCAAAAAGTCCTTGACCCGGGCTAAAATATTAGTTTCTTCAATTTTAAACGTATCCCCTTTCAGGATACTGAGTTGACCCACCCACAATTTTTCCTGCTAGCCTCTACGAACATTGTTGTAAGAACAATGTAAGAATCAAGCACCTCTCTACGAACATTTCTTGCATGCCCCTCATACACCTGAACAATACAACTCTGGGTTTGTCTGATATAAGTCCACACATATTTAACATGGTATGTGGTACATATGTGGGGATTAGTCCCAGGTCATCCTTATTGCACTATTTTTACAGTGCTGTAAACCAGTGCTGGAACAGATTACCAAGTGAAGTGATGAATAGGTTACCACAAACAATGAATAAATTTAAAATTAAATTTTCAAATGAGGGTGGGGAAGGATATAACATTCAAATTATTTAAGATAATTAAAAAAAATAAAAGTGGGGTAATTAAGTGACTAAGGGAATTAGCTCAGGAGCTTGTGCTCTATCGTAATTATATTAATAATAATAGTAATACCACAAAAGTAAATCACCCAAAAATGCCTCAAGGATATGTTTCGTACTAATATATATAAAACTCAAAAGTCTGTATGTTTGTTTGCTACGGATACAAATTCATACTGTTTCCACGATTTTCAACATAATTCGCAAAGGTGAAGGTATCAGAGGTGGAAAACACCGTCCATTTGCTATTACGAAATTATTAAAACTGTCGCAGTAATATCGGAATATTCTCTTTTAAGCTTACTGAATTTAATTTGAAACAGTGCTTTGTGTAGAAAGTTGCGGATATAATATATTACCGGGTTAAACGTGCGGAGCGGAATGAGCTTAAGTCCGCGCGTGAGGCTGCTTGTAGCGGCTCGTATGACATCAACTAATGCCAGCTGAAACGCTCTTTTTAAGTCCACTCTGGGTAGTGGTCTGGGTTTAATTTGTGTGCGCTGTTAGGAACAACACCTGTGATATGAGCGCGGAGTGCTCTGTGACCCCGTGCAGACACCGGGCGCCTGGCTGCTGGTGTCCGGCCTAGCGAGGTAGCTCTCAGTGTAATTGCGCGTTGGGCCGGAGGCTCAGCTCTGCGAGTTGGTGCGGCGCGAGGGCAGCGTGCAATTTGCATGCAAATTGCGGCAGGACCACGGGCCCCGGCTGGATGGACACATTAATTGGCTTGCCAAGTCCCGGGAGCCGACCCGCACTC
The DNA here is from genome assembly GCA_031002005.1 of Vandiemenella viatica. Classification (NCBI taxonomy): domain Eukaryota; kingdom Metazoa; phylum Arthropoda; class Insecta; order Orthoptera; family Morabidae; genus Vandiemenella; species Vandiemenella viatica. Next base: position 187,734,223 of record JARYHS010009186.1, read on the forward strand.
GTAAGCATTGCCCACAAGTCTTGGCAGAACCTCAGCAGCCTTTATTGTATCCCGAGCGACGCTCAGCAGCTTCAGATGATGCCGGGCATACCAGATTCTCCCTGGTTTCAAATGGTCAAACTTCTGGGATGAAGCAGTGTGTTGAAAGAACTTATTTTGAATTAAATAAATTTTTAATGAATCTGACTAGTGCAATCACATTATTCTGCTAAGGTTTCAATTGAGATTTAAGCTACATGTTATAACAGACCTCCGACTCAGCCCTTGTATGAAATGGTATTTAAAGGATTATGCATAGATAGCTGGGAGTTGATTAATTAGGGATTTTTCATGTTATTAATTATGAATTTGTGTATATTTGTAAAAGTAAATCAACGTTGATAAATGGAGAGAAACTATGTAAATGCTATGTAATACTAATAATTATTATTTAGGAAATTCGCCAATACAACTGTTGTTGGATATTCTTTATTTTCCGGACGCGTTTCGCCTCTCCTCGAGGTATCTTCAGCGTACAATGTTTTTCTGTAATATCCGATTAGTTATAATTTGAAAATAATGTTTTTTTGTTTACATATAACGAAATTATTCTATATAGGAAGCATTCTATCTTTATATATAAGATGAATGTATGTTTGTTTGTATGTTTGTTCTTCATACAAATTCACAGTTTTCATCCGATCTTGATGAAACTTTGCACACTTATCCTTTGAAACAAGGAGAAAAATACTGTCTACATATGGTTGGAAAATTATGTGTATAAATAACACTTGTTGTCTCATAACTTCGAAATACGGCGATAGACAGACACGTTTGATATGAACGTCTCTGTACCGTGTTTCCGTGTAATAGACTGGCAGCTCAGTGGTTAAAGCGCTTGCTTGCAAACGTCGTGGTCTCCGGTTCAAATCTCCGTGGAGGCTAAGATTTAAAAAAATTGTTTTTCATCGTAAAAGTCAGGCCTGGGCCGTAGGTTATTCGGATTGAATGTTAAACTGTACATATTAGAAAGTTAGGGGTGCAATGCGAGGTAAATCGTATGAAATCTTTCAGTGTTGTAGGTTTAAACTTTTTTACGTTATAATGATCCCCCAAGTGTTGTTCGCAGCAGTGTGTGAGTGTGAACCACAGTAATATGATTATAAATACGGAAGTAAGTCTCTGTCTTTTTGTTACGTTTTGACGATTAAATGGCTATATCGTTGTGATGGAATTTTATAAGGAAATCTGTATGAAGGGTACAGGATATTTTTTCCAGTATGATTAACAGTTGTAGTCACGAAATTTTGAGACCTTATCGAATAGAAATATGTTGGAAATTGATTCTCTTCAAGAGACAGGCTCGATGGTACAATGAAATAGTGATAGCTTTCCTGTCATATTATTCCGACTCGATATTGTTTGGGACCAATCCTTCGTTACCAACAACTTTCTATATTTAATTCTGGCAAAAAAATTCTTAATTCACGCTTACGAAGTCGCGGGTACGAGATAGTATAGAATAATTTCTTTATATGTAAACAAAAAAACATTATTTTCAAATTATAACTGATCGCATATTACAGAAAAACATTGTACGCTGAAGATACCTCGACGAGAAGCAAATGCGTCCGGAAAATAAAGAATATACAACAATTCTTGTATTGGCGTATTTACTAAATAATAATTATTAGTTTAACAAGCAACTGTGGAAGAAATGGCCTGCAATAATCACATGCTATGTAATGCGTTGAAGGACGGTATTATGTATGAATCACTAGTTAAACATTTGTAATTGTAAGTACTGATGTAAGCTACGATGTTTGGAGAACAAATTGCGACGATTTGGACCATTTTACGTTTCTAATTTTGTGTGTAAATGCATGTAAACAGTATTAACTTTCCTTTCAATGTGTTTTCTAGTGATTGTGAGTGATTTTATACAATTTGTAGTTATTTTGTATGGATTTAATTGTTAAAGTATTGTTACAATTCTGGTGGGTTTCTCCGTGTTATTCTGGATCTCTCTGTAGCGTCTATATAAAACAAGCGGCAGTGACGAGTTGGTCAGTGGTTGAGCTGTGAGTTGTCAGTCAGTAGTTTTCGGAACTGTGTGAATTTAATCGCTAGAACATTTGTGTATGTTTTTTCTTAGTACATTTGATTGAGTCGATTTGTTGTGTAAAGTTATAGTAGAGCGAACGGGAAAATAAACATAGTGAAAACTGATTCTTCGTAGTAGTTATTTCTTGCAACAGAAAAGCTTATAAACCTGTCCTGTTTTCCATACTGATCTTGTATGGCAGAATTGTAGCAAACCAAAAGGTTTGTTCCAAAACACAACTGTGAGTTCGTTTGACCTGCTCACTTTTGAGTATATTTCACCAAAATTACGTGGCGTTGTGGTCGAAGAATTACTGCCACTGTTGCTTAAAGTTAAAGAACTGAATAGGTATTAGTATCAAAAATAAAATCACGAAGGAAAGGTTAAGTTAATTTTTAACGAAGTGAAATAATATGTTGAACATTCCACGCGACAAAATTTACATTGAGGAAATGCGATTCACTGGAAAATATCTAATAAAACAGTGCAAGAAAGATATAATGAAGTATCACTCACTTGGAGTACCTTTCCTTAGCATGCAGAGAGCGTGGACGAATAACTAGCCTGTATCTAGTAGTTCTCCAGAAAGTAGCTATTACCTCTTCTCATGGCTGGAGCTGACTGCCCCAGTGACAAACTTGAAGTGCGCTCCATGGCAGAGTCAAGGGTGGGGAGAAAATCGCTTCGGTTGGACACTGTTCACGTGTGTATGGCGTGGTGATACATTAATTGGCCGAATAGAGCATACTAAGAATTTCTGATAGAGCGGGAAAGGGGACAGTGAACAACTTAGACTTGAAGCAAGCTGGTTTGCAGGATATTATGTTACTAGGGTCTTATGGCCTGAGAATTCTTTGGAAAAGGCACTTCAGTCGTCTAGCTTACCTTATAACATTTTAAAACATACAAAATATACCAGATTGCTACAGATGACAAATGTTGTGAATATGATTGAGTACAAGGTCACTATTGTTTTGGTAGATTTTTTTTAATAATATGAGACATAAAGGTAGTTGGAGACGCATTGACACATTTAAAGTGCTGTAAGTTCACAAACCTTGAGACAGTATTAACCGCGAGTGATCATAGGTAAATTCAAAGATCTGGAAGTAAAGTGGCGATTTTTTATACGCAATGATTAATCCACTACCTGAAGGTCAGGTTAATTGATGATTTATCTTCCAATGTGAATTTACAATAAGCTCTGGTGCAAGACAACATTGAATTAAATATTTGGAGTAAATTCTATTATCAATTGGCTTATTTCCAATGAAACAAACGTTTTAATCAAATTTAGTGCAGTGATTTGCGAAAAGAACAATTTGATTCGCAAGTGACTGAAATTTCAGACCGATTCCAAGTAGGTTAATAGTATGGAGAGGAAAATTCATTCTGTAAATGCTGGATGTTACTAAGATCAACTTATAAGTTCCTGATTGCACGAGAGAAAAGGAATTGTACAATCCTACTAGAAGTGTAGCATCAACGAGGGAATATTAATTTAAAACTCTCAGAGCCACAGATTGGCGTGCTGGTAAGAGACTGAAAACTATCATTCAGGAAAATGTGGTTTGAATACTCAAGTTGGTATTGAAAAAGAGATTGAGGAGATATCAGGCATTTCAAGAACAAAAATTGAAGGCTTTCACGGTGAATCAACTGTCTGAAAAGTCCTCTGCCCTTTCGCTTGGTAACCCGTCAATCTGATGCGGCGTTTCGAAGCCATTCTCTGACTTCATCTTCAGACGAAACGATTAATGTGCTTCCCCTGTGGGAGGCCTAAGAACTTTTCATACTTTCCAAGAGTAAATTCACATTCTCATGGAGTACTTGTACATGTGAAATATTTCCACGCGTTACGTTCCTAAACATTTTACTGAAGATCAAAAGACAGTGAAATAGCAGCTGTATACGGAAAATCTTATCACCTTCGAAACCACTCAGTTTGTTATTGTTGATCTATTTATGAGCATGGATTAGCTCCGGAAACGTAACTATGAACCAGAATCAAAGAGACAATGAAATCACTTAAGTTCTCTAAAGATTAACAAGACCATCTTCAAAGTAAGTTATAGTGTCCATTTTGGGGGGTTTCGTCGTATTATGTTAAACTTTAGAAGCATCTGCGAATATCTATCAAGAAAATGAGAAGCAAGTTCTCAAAACGTGTCCTGTTTTATCACGAAAATACATCACTGTAGTTACCGCAAGACATTAGGTTTCAGCTAGTACTACAACCTCTATTCAAGCAATCTTGCGCCTCAAAATTTCACCCATTTCCATATCTAAAAAGTTACTGTCTGAACCAGTTTTTGATAATGGTACGTCCCTCGTAGTTATACAGTAAATCAGACTAGTGTACAGCGAAACAGTGTCTGATGTTTGTGTTCTGTTCATGTATGTGTTCCAATTATTAAAAAATATTTTAAGGGTGTCAAGTTCTAAAGCAGCGAAGTCATTAAAGTCAGGATGAGTAAAAGGGGCGGGGAAGTCCAAACTTCACTAAACGCTAGTGCACCAGGCATTGTAGTTCTGTAAAAAAGATAGAAAGTTTAAATTATTTTTAAGAAGATTTTATGAACTGAATTGATTATTCATCTCACCCTGAGAAACTGTGAATGTTTTATAAGTTCTGCCTTCGGTATTGATTCACACAATACCTAAAAGAGAATTAAAATAATTCGCTGTTAAATTTACCACAACTCGTTCTAATGGGATGAACGAGTTTTCAGGCGACTAATACTGCGGCTGCTCGTACCATCTTCGACGATATGAGAGGTGCGTTTGGCACTTCCATTGCTGCAGTTGACCGAAATCAACGATCGTTGATGTCAGCGGGCACGAATAACGCTTGCAGTCATCATGAACCACATGTAAATGGTGATTGTCGATTAATGTGTGATTCTGTGTATTATTTTACAGTACACATTAATAAACCTGCGCATACTCATTGCAAAACCAATTTAATTCGTTCATGATGTTTTGAGTGGACCAGCACACCATTCGCCTGAATTAATTTTCCAGAATTCTGAAAAACAGTACCTCGATGGCCATGTCGGGAATCGAACCTCTGATACATGTCTCCAAAAGAGTCCAAAAAATTAAAATAATATGATCCTGACTGATGGTTGAACCTCTTAATTATTACAAGTTCCTGGTTTCCAATGACTAGGTAGTACCGCAGACATGCTGCCGTCGGACACGTTCGAGCTGGCCCTAACCGCTGTGACGTTGAGTTATCTTACATCATAATACTACGAGGTAAATGTTGGCTGCAGCTTAACACTGGTGAAATTGAGGGTTCGGGAAAAATTACCTGGCTGCCTTCCATGAGAAAATGTTTGAGCATACAAGGGAAATCACCAAAGAGCTATTAGCACCTTGTTAGTTAAATATGTTAAGACAAAAAAGAAATGCAAAAAAGGGCTGCCTGCTTCAGAGAGAAACTAAAAATGGAGAAGAATCGTAAGAAACAAGATGTTGGAACGCAGACGGACGACCACTTATTACAGATTAACGAAATCTCTTCTAGTTCCGCCAGTCATCCCCGGAACCCTTATGTCAAAAGGATTGGTCTGGGATGGAACACAGACAGACCAAATTGGGTCGAACATTACTCACGACCTGTAGCGAGTCCAAAATTGGAGGAACAACCGCTGAAGATTGGAAACATAGAAGACAGACGCAGTTCTATAAACCCTAAAACAATATACAGTGATTTTGAAACTAATTTAAAACTAAGTCGACTGGGAGGAGGCTCCGAATCTCAATGTGGCGCTGAGGCATCTAACTCGAATAGCGCATCCGGCCGGTAAATATGTTACCTTCCCTCAGCTAGAAGCGATTGATCGTATACATCTAAAATCTATCAATCTTCCTACAGAGACTTCTCAGCTTCTCTCTCTTGTGCATAAAGTCTTCGAAAGAAGGAATGAAACTTTTGATCCCGATTCAAATATATAAACAGTACGTATTAACTCATGGGCGTATAGTTTTCGATTCAAAACTCCCGTGGCCACAGTGCAATATCCACACCAGACATCCATAAAACACAAAATGTCTTGTAAGCTACGAATTGCTCAACCTAAACGCCAGGAGAAGCAAGTTGGTTTTGCAGGAGGTGAGGAAGCTGTCAGAGGAACATAAATGGGATGTCATATGCCTTCAGGAGACACATTCATGCTTCGGGAAGATTCCTTACATGCCTGTATCGTCACAGATAATCTCAACAGGTAGAAACCCTATGACAGCAATAGTAGTGCTATCCAGACAAGTTACTGTAACTAAGATAGTGCAGTTCTGTGATGAACATACGACATGTGTGGAACTCATTGCTGACTGGGGTAGTGTAATTCTCGTCAACATGTATTTTCAATATAGTGATCCCATTGAACCATACATTGGGAAGATAAGAGAAGTGTGCACTGCCCTAGACAACAGACCAATAGTGATAATGCTGACGCCAATGCTAGATCCGAAACTCTGGCATAGCGGGGAGACAAATACGAGAGGCGAGCTTTTAGTGGAAGCTATTAGTGAACTGAATCTAGAAGTAAGAAATCTACCACATAAACCCTACACATATAGCAACCGAGCAGGAGCTAGGTCAAACATTGATGTAACATTGACCAATCTGCGAGGTGGGAACTTATTGAGGAATTGGAACGTTTTAGAATTTTTAACTACCAGTGATCACAATGTTATTACTTTTGAGTTGGTCAGAGGGAGGAACGATTTTGACACATCGGAGGCGCAGACTTCCAAGGTGCATTACAACATCCGACAGGCAGACTGGAACAGGCTGAGGGAAAGTTTTACACAACAAGAAATCCTATTAGATGATAATGATGTAGATCGAGCCGCAAAGGACCTTACTCGGGCACTCCAAATATCAATGAGGAGATCTATTCCTCTCAAGAGAACCATTGGCACAGTCGACAGACCTTGGACTGATAGACTGCAAAGACTACGACAAAGGATGCACAAAGCAAGAAAAGATTACCAACGTTGCCTCATCTACAACGTTAGAGGACAGCTCCTGGAAAGATATAGACAAATTAAGAATGAATTCCGAGAACTGTTAATACTAAGTAAACAAAAAAGCTGGGAAACATTTGTGGAAAACAAACTTGCGTACAGACCCCTGGGGTATCCCATACAAAATTGCAGCAGGGAAGGTAAAACCCCAACTACACTGTCTACTGTACAGAAACAAGATGGAACCATGACTACGAGCTGGAAATCTACGTCAGAAGTGTTACTCCAGGAACTCCTTCCAGATGATAAAATGGAAGATGACGAGATGGAGCACAGAGCGCTCCGTCTGGAAATTGACCAACATAGGCAAAGTACCACCGACACTCCTGATATTAGCATCTTGGAGGTAGTACAAGCAATAAATGCCTTGTCCAGGAATAAAGCTCCGGGTCCGGATGGTATTCCAGCTGAAGTAGTACAAGAACTGGTAGTGCAAGTAGCCCCCACTCTGTGTAAGCTCTATAATGCATGCCTGCATCAGGGAAGAGTACCAAACATCTGGAAGCAGAGTGAGATATTAATCATCAAGAAGGGAGATGACAAGGATCCAAAATTACCTAAATCATATCGACCCATCTGCTTGCTAAACGTGCTGGGAAAAATACAAGAAAAGGTGCTGTGTAAGAGGTTACAAGAACATTGGGAGAAGGAAGGGATGAATCCAAACCAATTTGGATTCAGAGCGGGGAGATCTACAGAAGATGCAATCAACCGGACAATGAATCTGATACAGAACTCAAATCAGAATTACGTGATAGGGGTCCTAGTCGATATTTCTGGGGCATTTGATAATCTATGGTGGCCTGCACTTTTCGCACGGCTTAAGGAACTTAATTGTCCAAAGAACTTGTATAACACCTTTAAAGATTACTGTAAGAACAGATATGTTAAACTTAGGTGTCCTGGAGTATCCATTGATAAAAAACTAACAAAGGGTTGCCCACAGGGATCCATTTTTGGTCCGATATTTTGGAACATTGGGCTTGAACCGGGAATGGCAAGGCTGCAAAGAATGCCAGAACTCCTGGGACTTGTTGCATTTGCAGATGACCTATTCTTAATTATAGAGGGTAAAACCAGAGCCGAAATTGAGGCTAAAAGCGCAAAGGTTCTGCGTGAACTCAGTCGATGGTGCAGACAAGTCAAACTAAGATTAGCACCTCAAAAAACCTGTTATATGTTACTGAAAGGCAGATTACAGAGCAATCCAACCATTAAAATAGACGGAGTTACAATAAGAAGAAGTCCCTTCAGTCGATACCTTGGTGTGAAATTAGACGAAAGTCTAAATTTTATGGCCCATATGGAGGAAGCATGTGGGAGAGCCACCTCAGTCATGAATAAATTAATCAGTATGGGACAAAGGCGTTTCCAACTTTCACCGCTTGTTATTAGAATATACCACAATACAATATTAACTTCAATTGTAGGGTATGCAGCCAGCGTCTGGGCGAAACACCTCAGAAAAGTAAAACCCAGCAAACTTTTGAGGAGGACACAGCGAAGTATGCTAATCAGGCTGAGTGGTGCTTACAAAACAACAGCAACTGATGCCCTTACCGTGGCACTGGGGGTGTGGCCTCTGGACTTGGAAGTTCGCAAGCGGGGAGCATTATACTGGCTCAGGAAAGGGAATCCGGAACAGGTAGAGAAAATCACGGGAGCACCAGCAACAACAGCTGCAGAAGTAAACAAATTGTTACTGGAAGAATGGCAGCAAAGGTGGAATGATAGCACAACAGGAAGAAGGACATATGATATGTTTCCAAGTGTCTGTGAAAGGCTCAAAATGTCGCATCTTCTCCCATCGCCTGGGCTGGTACATTACATAACAGGTCATGGCCCTTACAACAGTGAATTGCAAAGAAGAGGAGTAGTGGACAATGGTAGCTGTGACTGCGGAAGCGAGGGCACTCCGGAACATGTTGTATGGGAGTGTATTTCAACAGCGGAACAAAGAACCCCATATCAGCAAATATTACAGGGCAGGCGAATTTTTGACATATTGCATGACCAGGAATTGTGGTACTATCTTGATGAAGCTTGCAATCTGGCCTCACAAGCAGCCAAAGAAAGGTTCTTGGCACTTAGAAACCGTTTCAACCGACAGCGACCAGCGACCGAGCAGTGATGATTCCCGAATAAAGAAACTCCCGATGGGTCGAAGGAGGACGCCTCTACTTCCAGAAGTCATCTCCTGAGGGAGGTAAGTTACTCCGAAGTGGCTGTGCCGGGAGTAAATGTGTAAAACTGTCGTAAATATACAAAGTGAGAAACAGTGGGACAACAGTGAAATAAGTGATTTGTGTATGTGAAAGTTTCTTTGTTTAATTATATATAGTAGTATTGTGTGTGAATGTATGTTATTCAAATTACTAATTTACAGTATATATGTATATATCAAAAAACACTAACACATATCATATACATTCTTACACATTGTTAATTTAATTATGTAACAAATTTTTGTGAAATTTGATAAGTTTATGCGTTACTAACTTGTTTTACATCCTGAACAATATTTAGCTATTAGCTGCAAACTATAATTTTATCTTTTGTACCTCTTGTAATATATTGGAAATATGGGCCCAGAGTAGAAACTAGGTGCTGGGCTATTATGTACCAGGATATAAAAATAAAAAAAAAAAAATAAAAAATAAAAAAAAAATAAAAAAATAAAAATATGTTAATTAACGATACAAAAATTCAAAAACTCACAAACTGTCTACCGCCGCGGTTCCCATTCTTTATTGGTACACGACCAACTTTTAAGTAAATTTTTTTTTTGCGACCCACCTAATATGAGAATCTATCTAATATCAGAATGAGAACTGTTGTATGACCTCGATACGCTATCGACTATCCTATCCTACGAAAAGGCAAATTTTCGTACAAAGGATATACTATCAACAACAACAAGAACTTATAGTACAAAAAACAATTATAGACCGGGAGGTGGCTGCACAGACCATCACCTCATCAAGTTGACTGCTGAAATTCTACGATTAGAAGTAACTCGATCAGCATATTAAAATGCAACTGGTCTGCTTTTTGGTGGAAACCACCCGCAGACCCGATTTTAGTGGTTGATTGGTAGGTTTATCATTGTATTTTACTGCACCCAAATTAATGAAAATAACAGTGGTAAACTTACCAGTCAACCACTAAAATGGGATTTGTAGGTATTTTCAACCAAGATATGACTTGTCACATCAGTGGCATTTTAATTTGCAAATCGAGTTTTAACTAATCCTATAATTTCGGCGGTCAACTCGATGAGGTGATGCTTTGTGCAGCCTCCTCCCGCTTTATTACAAGGATAGTAAAAAATACGTTTAATTATTACCGGTTAACTGTTTAAGAATTTTTTTTCTCACAAAGTTTTAATTTAAGCTAATAGCTTTCATGATTATTGCATTTGTAAAATATCGTATTATATATTTTTTTAAATAGATGAGATAAAATATATATTTTTGTGGCAAGAACCTCGATTGTTCCGCGGCCTAACAAAACACACGCAGCGACCCACCAGTGGGTCGCGACCTATAGTTTGGGAATCGCTGGTCTGCCGCAAAACTTAGGTTATGTAAGTTTGGATCGAGTGGTCGGCGCAACTGCGAGCTTGTATACCGGTGCATGGAGCAACATTGTGGTACGCGGGATTGTAGGCCTACTTGCATAGGTAAGTCTGGCAAGCTCTCTACATTTTACGTTACTGCATTGTCTCTCTAAATATGCGCTCCACAGGTCAGTAATTCCACCCTGGCTTCTGTTGTTGGTGTACCTAAATAAATTGATATGTCTGTCTCTGGATCCCGTAAAGTCACAACTTGAAAGAAAGAAACAAAGGGTAAAATGGCAGTCTGCCTATTGTCCATCACAGAAAGTAATTTTCTGAACAGCGACTGCATGTCTGTTGGCCGATCTACATCTACATCCATACTCTGCAAATCACAAACATTGTGGGTGGCAGAGGGTGCTAAGCACCAATCCTAAACCCGCCCATTCCAATCCCGAATAGTGCGAGGAAAGAAGGAATACATATAATTATCAGTACGGCATCTTATTTCTCTAATCTTATCCCTCCGGTCATTGCGACCTAAATAGGTTGGCGGAAGAAGTATTTCATTGCACTAGAAATTTAAATTTTTTCGCATATTCTCCAATAAATTTGAACGCAAGCTACGTCGTCTTTCTTCCAAACTATCCCAGCCCAATCTATGTACCAATTCTGTGACGCTTTCATAAGGGCTGTAACAACAAGTCACGAATCTAGCGGCTCTCCTCTGCACCCTCTCAACTGAGTCAATCAGAACCTTGCGATACGGATCCCAAACCCCACAACAGTAATCCAGATGCGGACGCACTAGTGTTTTATACGCTATCTCCTTTGTTTGAGCATTACAATTCCTCAAAATACGACCTATGAATCGTAATTTAGAATTTGCCTTGCCTACGACGGAAGTTATATGCATGTCCCATTTCATGTTGCTTTGTACTATCACCCCCAGATACTTCACGGAATCAACCGTGTCAACAGGTGAATTGTTTATTTTGTACTCGTGAACAACCTGATTCTTCTTGTTACTTATCCGCATTGCTTTGCACTTTTTGCAACTAAGTGTAAGCTGCCATTTACGGCACCAATCGAAAATAGCATCGAAATCACGCTGAATTTCTAAGCAATCGTCGGAGCACCTTATTTCCCTATAGATAACCGCATCGTCGGCAAACAATCGCAACCAGCATTTGACGTTGTCGCCTAGATCGTTTATAAATATTAAGAAAAGAAGTGGACCTATTACACTTCTTTGATGAACGCCCGAATTAACATTTATCTTAGAAGAGGCTTCCCCGTCAACAACGACATATTGTGATCGACCAGTTATAAAATCACGTATCCACTCGCAAATCTGAGCCGAAATACCGTAAGCTCGAATCTTCGCTAAAAGTCGATTGTGTGGCACAGAATCAAAAGCTTTCTGAAAATCCAAAAAAACTGCATCAACTTGCGAATCTGCATCGATAACTTTCATTATGTCGTGGGAAAATAGGGCCAATTGTGTTTCACACGATCTCTTCTTCCGAAATCCGTGTTGACATGGTGTAAGCAACTCGTTCTCATCTAGAAACTTCATTATGTTCGAGCATATGACATGTTCCAGAATTCTGCTGCAGACCGATGTTAGAGATATGGGTCGATAATTCCTAGGATCACTCCGATCTCCTTTCTTAAAAACGGGAATTACCTGGGCTATTTTCCAGCTAGAAGGTACTTTTCTCTCTTCTAGTGATTTCCGGAATATATCTGACAGAAATGGTTCAATATCCTCCGCGTATTCAGAAAATACTCTTACCGGTATACCATCGGGACCCGGCGCTTTACCCCACTTCAGGAGTTTTAATTGCTTTACAATTCCTACACTATCAATTTCTATCGGATCCATCTCTAATTCCACACGATGTGGTAAAGTGGGGATGTTTTCCATGTTTTCTTGCGTGAATTAATTTTTGAATTCGGTGTTAAATAAGGTAGCCTTGCCGCGGCTGTCTTCAACCTCCCGTCCGTCTTTTATTAGAACTGGCTTATTGTGCCCACTACAACTAACTTTTTTTACATACGACCAAAATTTCTTGGGGTTTTCAATGAGGCTCTTAGAGAGAGAATTTTCACGAAAGTTATTAAATGCCTCACGCATCGCATTCTTAACACGTCCCCTTATCTCCTCTAACTTATCTAAATCAGTCCGATGCATCGTCCTTTTTGATCGTGCATGTATCTTCCTTTGCTTCTTGAGTAACCTTTTAATCTCCCGTGTGTACCATGGGGGATCGTTCTCTTCCCTGATTGTCCGTTTCGGTATATGCAAGTTCATACCTTCCCCGACTATATGTAGGAATCGATGCCACCTCTCTTCAACGGTGCCTCCTGCTACTAAGAAGGTGTGGTAATTATGCCTCAAATACGCTGTAAATACGATCATGGAATGTTTCAACATAGCTTAGATTTACCATATACTTCAAGAGAAGCGAAAGGAGAATTGATTATTTCCTATGAATCAACTCAAACCATATATTTTACAATATTTCTTTAAATTTTTTTAGAGCCGTCTACATTTTGCTTGATGACTATGTACCCACTAATTTTTGTTATACTTGCTTCAGTTCTCTTAAATGAAATTATTTGCAGTGTTGATATAATAAAGCTTGATTCACTGTAAGATTCATTTCTTTGTTGTGAACTATTATTAATTTTTTCAGTAATTTATTAGTTAACCCTATCTGTAACACGGCCCAGACGTTTAATTAAAAGATTTATTAATTTTCAGATTTCTTATTCACTTCAACTAAAACTGAAATGCGCGTCAGGTTGATAGACAAACGGTATTTCCATTCGTTACAAGGCACATTGTTCTGCAGGAAGCTTATTATCTTACTTACAGTTATCGATTTCCATTATATTCGATTTTCTTTGATGAATATTATGTTTAATTGCTTGTTTTAGACCATTCCTTGATGTATTAACAGAGTCTGATAAAGTGCTTGGTCCACCTTCTCCCATTGTTGTACGTCACTCTCACAACAGTCAGTCCCCTTAATATAATACTTAGAACTCTCTCCTCTTTAATGCACGCTCAGTTAATTAACGTTGAAATGAAGTCACGGCACAAAAGCATTGTTGTTGAGGCTTAAGGATGCGGAAACAGCTTGATTACTGCCGTCAAGCAAACGAATAATACATTGTTTTCGATGTATAGTACAGGCCAAGAGACATCCACAGACCTTCTTTTATTCGTGTACGTTGTAGCTAACGTACTTTTTCGTTCTTCACATTTTGATCTCAGTACATTCTCGTGTCGACACTATATTGATATATTGATTTTTTTTTTAACAACCAGATGTGTAGAACTTTTCTTATTCAGTTAACTGCTGTAACTAAAAGACCTTTTTCAGTTCCAGACACACAGGAATTAGAATGAATGAATTATATGTTTCACATAAATTGAATCGTATTGCTGAAATAAAATTTTATCTAAAAATATGGGTTAAATTTAATATTCTATTTGTCAATAACTGCAAGGGACTGTATTCTCGTGTATCTGTCTGGACTATGGTACGCCAGAGGTATTTTCGACTCTGAACTCGGGCTCATTTCCGTTGTTGTTAACTGCAGATACAGTTAAAGAGTGCCAAATGTTTGAAATTCATGTAACGCGGTTATCTACGGCGATGGAAGGCGAACCGTGAACAATCGAGTTCGTGAACATCCGATAACGTGATTCGACAGATCTGTTCAGATCACAGCACGTAAACATTAACTCATGGTTGATGTACACGATGAAAAGCAGTTGGCCTAGTGTCTATCAACCCAAACGAACGTTATTTAGTCTCACAAATAATACTGGGCCGAATTTTTTTTTTTTAATGTTAGTAAGACAGTACAAATTGCCTTAAAAACTAAACCAACTAAAACCACGTTAAGCCATTGTTTGGCTTGAATTTTGCTGTGGATGTGTACACATCAGTGTTACAACTACGGTTGCTGGCTCTAAAGGAGACCTACAGGGTAACGTGGAATCCGAACCACGGAAGCGTTCTACTCCACATTACGCAGAGGCGAAGATCGGGTACAGGGCATATGAGAATTCCCGCCGAGACAGGGATTCAAACAGTGGACCTTTCGATCTCGAGTCAGATGCCTTAACCACTGAGCCACTAGGCCGCTTTGTATTAATGTTTTTTTTTACATTTCCCTTCATTATATTGAATACTACCTAATCCAGCAGATATCTCAACTACAGTACATACAGCCCTTGCAGCGTAAAGGCAAGTAAACTAATCGCATTTTGCAGGAATACTGTTCGAGTTCAGCCAAGGGCATACGCGTTTATAATTAACTATTGTGTTCGAATTAGGTCGTATTTATTAAAGAAATATCACTTTCAAGAAACTAATCATAATAGTAAATAGCTGAATGGATTTGAAGCCTGAGTGCCCTTTATACGAATGGATTGGTTACACCTTAACCGTGAAAAAGAGTTGTTTTAATAAAGTTTCACAACTACAGTTCGTAGAGTGTGAAAGAAATATTGTGAAAATGCAATGTAGTTAGTAAGAACGCTGTATGATGAACTATGTTCATTGAATTATAAAAACTGTTTAACAAAGTAATCGCTCGATAACAGTTTTTTATTGGAAACACTTAATTAATTTTTGTTACAGAAAAATCGTTGCACCCAGTTTACATCTCCGAAATGCGAGATTTCTATAAGGCAATGACTGTCACCATAGACGGATCTTATGAAGCACAAAGAAATTTAACAGTTTCTTGGCTTTAGTGCAGAAATCCACAGTCAATTGAAAAGAGATCGTATTTCATCTTGGCAAAATTGAGATGGTTTGGAGAGATCACACATTTGTGCAAAAGAACTTGGTGCCTTCATTTAATCTGAGATCTACGCTATATTTACTTGTAGTGCGGTCAGAAATTTTTCTTTTACTGTGTAGACCCTTTACTTCACATTTTGGAACAGCTTTCACCGTTTTTATTCATATATGCTGATAAGTGGTTGGCTATTCGTGTTAGATCCCGAAACTTGGTTACCGCACGCACTTCAATGCCATTTCGTGATTACTTGTTGAAAAGTATGGATGTAGATGAAGACTGGATTTACTTTCCTTATAAGAGAGGGATAATGAGCTTGGAGCTCAGGTAGAATTACTTCTCGAACCAAGAGCAAAATTAAGAATTCAAGAGGTTTTTAAAAATTTATGCTTTAAACCACCTTGGTCGATATTGTACTTTACCACTGAGCCTATCTTATTAATTTATTGAAACAAAATAAACTAATTTTTATGACAATTGCTTAAATTAAGATTAAATTCTTTTTGGAGAGTATATACGACTTGGTAAATGATTTAAATGGTCTTTAATGTAGTGTAACAGCCGTCAAACCTACAATTTAAAGGGAATTGTATTTTATGAAACATTTGTAGCAAGGTAGAGTTTGATTGAATATAATTTTTGTATGTTTTTCTTGCAATTTACTGTAAATCGGTGTAAATGGATTTTGTTTTTATGAAAAGAAATTATGTAAATACTATTTAGTATGCTTAAGGACTGAGAACTCCTTAAATTTTTGTAATTCCAAGTATTAAGGTGAGCTACGATGTTTGAAGGATTATTTACTACAGTTTAAAATGATTTATGTGGATAATTTTGTGTTTAAATATCTTTAATTTTCATTTCTGACCATTTTGTAATGATTGTGTATTGATTTTGATTGGTTTTAATATGTTTTTAATTGTTTAAGTATAGTTAAAATTCGAGAAATATCTGTCGGAAGCCTCTGTAATGTTCTAGAACTTTCGATGAAACTTATATAAAGCGAGCGGCAGAGACTCGCAGACAGTTTTTTCGACACAGTTTATGGACAGAGTTTACGTGTACTGTGAGTAGGGTTGCCAGATGGCCGGGAAATCCGGGAATGTACTGGAACTTTATGTCTGGTCCCGTTTCCAGGAATTAATCGTTAATGTCCGGGAATTCCGAATCTTAAGATAACACGGTGGCCATGCCATGCTCACATTGGGAGGTAGAGGAACGCTCCACCTTACCAACGACCAGAGTCAATATATATAGACTGTTCAACTATGACGTAATGATTTTCAACCAAAGTTGAATTAATAATCTTAAAAGAGGTACTATATATAAATGTTCACTCCTTAAACATACCACTAAAATACCTTTATAGCCACATAAATGTACCGGAAATTATAATCCTGTATCTGGCAACCCTAACTGCGAGAGTGTATGGCAATATTGTCTTTGGAAGAAGTGTTAGATGTAATCGCTGGAGTTTGTGAATACATGTGACTAGTATCTTCGAAGTTTTGTATGTCTCAAATACAGTTACAACTTTAAACTGTATCGTGGACTAATTTATTTTCTAATAATTAACCACTAGACATCTAATAGTAGGTATCACATCACTGCTTCATAGCGAGGAAGCGGTAACGCGTCACTTCTTGTTATTGCTTTTATTTTCGCGCTGCTCTGCTCTCGCGGTCATTGGTCTGTTTAATAATTCGTTTGTTTTTCTTATAACAGCAAAGTATAAACTTTTGTAGGACCATTGTAACCTTTACCGTACATAAAAGAAGGTGGGGATAATAGCCGACTCCTTGAGCGTCATCAGGAGCATAGCAGAACTAAAGTGGAATTATAGGATGGCGCCACTACTAATAGAAATACTAAATGAAATACACATAAGCAACAACATAGGCATCACAACAAGTTTAGTATGGGTTCCCTCTCATTACGGGATTAAGTTCAATGAAATCGCGGACAGATTAGCCAAGGATGCCATCTCATATGGACAAAGAAAAGAACTATTACTACCCCCATCAGCATATGCACAAGATATTAAACAGCGAACAAGAAATAGAGGGCAAACTGATTGGAACAATACGATGCACCATAAAGGATCCTTCTACGGACACATCCAACCATATATTCCTTCCAAACCCTGGTTCTACAGCTGGAAAATCAACAGACGCCACTTAATTAATATAATCAGAAGCAGATTCCACCACGGAAACTTTCCCAGCCACTTGAACCGGATAGGACTAAGAGATAGCCCCAGATCTGACTGTGCCGACCGAGCAATAGGGGACATCAACCACCTGTTATTCTCCTGCAAAAAATACACCAACATCCAAAACAAAATGCTGAAGGAACTCACAAGGTGCAAGATCCCCTTCCCAACTAATTTAGCCATCCTGCTCTTTTCCAACAACCACTCAATATACAGAACCATAATGTCCTTTTTTAAAGAAGGAAATATTCAAATATAAGACAAAGTGGACCAGCCAATCCTAGACCAACAGTCATAAACTAAGTAGATACATTAACCCTTCAAAAATACTCCACATTATCTAGAACATACACACTAAAGCAATACCCAATGAGAATAGTTACAAATACAAGGACACAACATTATTCACACCAAAGGATCCAAATAGATAAGGCAATCACAGGAACTATTTCATGAATATTCAATTGTGGTGGAAAGATACAAAAAGCGGTCTCTGGGCTTTTGGCGACGACTCACACGGTGCAATTGAAAAGGCAATAACGTGATATATTTTATAAAGAAATTGTAACCCATCTCTCATGGGACTTATGAACCATTGTAAAATAAAGGATAAGAAATTGTAATTTAACTGAAACATTAAACATAAACCAATGTAAAATTAAATGTAAAGAACCTGGCAGTATGGACGACCAGGCCGAAAGCCAACACAAATAAATAAATAAAAAAATTCCACAATTTCATTGTTCTTATTGAAGTACTAACCTTTGATGTAGTGATTTGATTAACGTTTTCCGTGTATTATAGTATACTACATGTTAGAAAGCTGAAGAAATAAATGATCAGTCTCGTTAACAGAATCCTAAACGTGCAACGTTTACCTATATTTTAACGTGGTCTTTAGCGAGTATAGCGTATTGTTCATCTGAGATTCAGTATGATCTGTGCCGTCTCTCTGTCCTTGATACAAAGGAATTATAATTTCTTGCTCCGTTCCCAGTACACATAGAGTCAAAGAGAATTTTATCTAGACCATCAACTATCGAGCTGTGAAAATCCCATCCGAATCGGATTTTGTGTGACGTCTGGACAAAGGGAGAGGCAGATGGAGTCCGGTTAGATTTATGATAGCATAGATTCACGATGCGCAACCTTTTGTTTTTACTGTGGATTTGATAGTCGTCAACGTTGAGGTTATTAGAGGCGGGAGAGGACTGGGGACAAAAGTGAGCGAAGGACTTCGGTCACTGAATTTTGAAGGAACCACATTGGCATCCACTTGTAGTGATTATCTAAATCAGGATGGATGGACTGGGATTTAAGACCGCGTCCACCATCGGGCTTGATAATGTCATGTAAGCGAATCGAAAGACTTCTTTTGTATCGATTGTCAAACAGAATTAAATCATAAAGTCAATACAGGAACTATAAAGGAAATATAATGAGAAGAAAAATTAAATAAATAAAGCAAGCGGCATTAATCACTTCGGTATTGGAGGAAATATCATTTTATATTACATGGAGAAGATGTTAACTAATGTTTTAAGTGAAATTATAAAGTTACGTTGAGCTAATGCATACTAGGTGATACAACTGTACACTTTAAATTTTATCAGTTTAATAATGTTATCAGAGTATTAAAAATGATGCTGAATTATGAAGTTTGATCTAACAATAAGCTAACACCTAATTACGTTTTATCATTTTGTCCTCTCTCAAACGAAAGAAACTATTAGCACAACCATATTTGTTTCGACTTAAAAGTACATATAAGCTGCCAAAAACAAAAGAAATATGTTGATATGGTTTCGTAAGATTCGTATTCGGAAACTATTTGGATCAAAACGAGCGACAATCTCCCAGTTTAGGCTTAAAATCGCTATCAAAAGCAATCCTACAGAATAGTCAATTATGGCCCCTGGTGGAATTTTTTAAATACTTTTTTTGGAAGAGTCCAGTGCGGCCCATCCGTCATCGATGATTCGTCAGCTTCCCTTACCACCACCCCCACCCCCCCACACAAAAAGTTACTTAACCAAGGTGTGTTGTAGATCTGAAGTGAAACTACATAATAGCGCACAAGTGTGCCAAGTGAACACTGACTTTCAGAAAAAATGGTGAACATTTCGGTAACACTAAATTGATGCCATAAAATAGATTGAACAACAAGATGAAACAAACTGATAAGATTTGTGACAAGCTGCAAATGAGTTGGTTATGTGTTTTATACAAAAACATTCTAATTAACTAATGCATTATATTATGGAACCCTTAATCCATATATTAAATCTACTGTATGACACAGTGAAAATTGTGTGTCAATGCTAAACTAAATTACAAAACTAAACTTTTGTGTTGGGCAGATGTTTTATCATAAAATGTGATGTAATTTTCCTCAAAGGCCAGCAATTAAAACAAATCTGAGATGATTATAGTAAATGGCTTAATGTATAGAATCCATTATAAAAATGAGGATAAACCAAATAAAATAGCCGCATCTCTACTCCCCAAACAATTTGCTCTGCGTCTAACGGCATCTTGTACTGTGTGTTTGTTTGCATTCGTGCTGTCTGTACCTGTAAACAGTAGGCAATCAGTGTATGCGCAATATAAAATTCGAAGCAGTTGGAAAACCACCTTATGAACAAAGTTTAGATGTTTCACGCTGCTTGTTCAGTTTCAATTAGTATTGTAGTAGGGGCCTTGGTGGTCATGGTTAATATTTATAAATTAATTATTAACATAAATAAATGGGGATTTTAATTTTGCATTATATAAGGAAGTGAAAATATGGATTTTTGAAAGAATCTCGATGTTAGTTGGATTATAGGAAAACGGTCACAATATGACATTTATTTTCTTATCATTGGCGATTACAAGTCTGAGTGAATTTACCGTTAATTACAAATTGGCAAAATCACAAAAGCAAAGCTCAGAGGTACAATTAGCCGTCATGAGCAAGCAAACAATTGTGTATTTACTTTTAAATCCATCTCAGAATTAATATGCAAGAAATAATGATATTTGGAAACAATATACAATACAAGTTATGACGACCTCAGGTATCATAATGCTGTGATTTTACATTTCAAAAAATCATGGGCGCCACGAATGCCATTCGAAAATAACTAGTTATGGCAAATTACACCGCTAGCTCAGGAGATTTTTCAGTTACAAAGTTAGAACATGAATCTATCCTCTCAAAGACGCTTAAGGGTTCAGCTTCACAGAATGCACAATCAGATGGCTTGGTCGTAATAATTTACCATTGTAGTTCTGCGTCTGATGTCTGCGGTGTTCGGAGATGATCCACGGAGGCTGTAACACAAGGCGGCTACAGGCACGTCCGTTGTGGTAATGCGCATCATCGCATTACTGGCTGTGTCGCCGTGGGGAAGCTACTCCAGCAAAACGGCAGCCTCAGATTTCCGAGACCAGGAGTCGGATTGCAGCAGTTAGCAACTTTCGGAGTCCACCACAGACTAGCCTAGCATAGAATGAAGCTCGTCGCTCTTCTCTCTGCGAGGAAATTTCTCGCTCCGCCCCTTCATCATATTTAACAGAAAATTCCCAGGATTTTAAGTTATATGCTCATTTGGATTGAATCTTCAGGTTGGCACCTAATGTCACGTGATATCCCCGATAGTTTTATTTGCCCC
This sequence comes from Vandiemenella viatica, assembly GCA_031002005.1. NCBI lineage: Eukaryota > Metazoa > Arthropoda > Insecta > Orthoptera > Morabidae > Vandiemenella > Vandiemenella viatica. Next base: position 187,755,597 of record JARYHS010009186.1, read on the forward strand.
GCGTATATCAAGAGGTCGGACATATTCGGCTAAGTTCGGGGACGACCCTGCGCTCAGGTGGCAGGCATTTCCCGTCAGGTGGGTGACCTTGTTGTCCGCCCATCCCCAGGGAGCAGAATGTGTCATCCGGCAAAACGCCTTTATCCGCGACTTCCTGTGCCGTGGTTCGGGAAGGCCACGATTAGCTTCAAGCCTACACAGCTCAATAATTCTTTAATATTCATTGCAACAGATACACTGAATGTTCATCATTGCATTACAGTCCTCGCGTGGAATCTTGCGTACTTTAGGAAATTACTAAAAAAAACTATCTTGGTGGTCACTCAAGATTTATGTAAATTACTCTAACATTATGATTTATATAATTAAAAAACATTACAACGTGGCGGCAGCGTTACGTTATAGTATCCATCTTCTTTCTCTATGAAAGTGTACTTATGCGACTTGTAAGGGCATAGAGCAATCTACTGATGAATGTTTCAAACATTAACACTTCTTCTAGTTTACATTTACAGAAAGAAGAGACAGGATAGGGTATCGCGTTTTCGGACATGTGGGTTTGCTTAATTGTTAGTGGAGGAATAGTAGAAAGTAAGGACTGTAGATGAAAACAGAAATTAGAATATATGAAGCAGATAAGTGAGTAAGTTGGTTGTATGGGGTATGTTGAGATGAGGTAAAGAGGTTATCGCAAGAATTGAATGGGAAGGGGAGGGGGAGGCATTGAGGACTGCTGACAAAAGTGAAAACTTGAAACTATGAATATCATACGCGCAACACCTTATACTTACACCTACAGATATGCTAAATAATAATAATTCCGTGTGGTGACAGGGTTTCTATTGGCTGCGCATTCCGTCCCAGTCTTAGCCGCCTTAACCTAACCCGGTAGTCCAACCAGTTCAAGAGGACCTACAGTTTAACGTGGAATCGGTAACACGGAACGTCCCGGCGTAGCGCATATAATCAAATACAACTCCAAAAAATTCATACTCACCACGGGATTAGAGCCCGCGATCGGAGAGGGAAACTTTCGGAAGTAAGCACCTTTACTGCTTGTCTACCAGACCGCCTTGTTTTAAAATATTCGGGGGCTAAGTATTATCAAAATCGCATAAAAATTGTGGGTTTGAATGAACAACGATGATAGAAATTAAGGTGAGGGGGGAAAGGAGGACAGGGTTTAGGTTTTTGTAAATCTAACGTAGACAGTGTTTTTCTATTTGTTTTAAAATATACGTATGCAAAGTTCCATCAAAATCGTATATGAATTGTGTATATGTATGAAAAACACTGGAAAAAAAGAAAAAAAAAACAAAACAAAAAAAAAACAAACACACACATACATACAAAAAACAAACATTTGTATACATTAGATACAAATATAATGTATGGTTTCACTCCTGTCCAAGAGCAACACGTCATACTATAGCTAAAGGTATACTGCTATTACAGCATGTTGGTGACGCGAACTCATAATATTTTATCGATCCAAAATGCGGCCAATGCGCATATCATTCGCGCAATACGTAATAGCATGTCGGTGACGCGAAGTTGCGAAATCACAGATTTACCCCCGTCCAAAATCGCCTAACGCTCCTATAAAAGTTTGTCTCTGCTTCTAGAAACTTTAACCCCTTTTTAAAACTTGTAATGATTTTTTTCCTACAAGTATTTGTTTCTTCTCCATTAGGCAGCGGATATTCAGTGAGTATATTTTCCAATAACTGTTGGCGAATTTAATGCCAAAGACCTCTATCTTCTGCCTGGGACTGTTACTGGGCAAACATGCTGACGCGGCTCATTTTTACTGGACGGATGCGTTGTCTCCGGAGGGCAGTAATATGGCCGCCGAGAAATACGAGGTCGCTATCTTCCCCGTACCCCGTAATGTCCAATATCCGCGCCCGACCTGCCTACTATATGTAAAAGCCATCCTGCCGTAATGAATCGCCGCCGGAGGCGCAGTCGGCAAAACCAAGACGTCCGTAACTCTAGTAACAACTTTCATTTCGAGCCACCGTCCTCGTTCCTTTCTTTCCCCGCGCACACATACACACGTAGACTACACAAATTACGGACGTAATTGCCCGGTCGTAACTCTACGTGAGTTGGCTTTACGCGCAACGCTTAATAACGGTCTGTCGCACCGAGACAAAGGAACGGCCGGCCGCAGAAGTGGTAATGAAATCATCGTAGCGCCGTGTTGTGGTGAGCTGTTTGTTGGCAGGTAGTTCGGCGCACGGTAATTGCCAGCACGTGGCCGTTAATTAACGAAACACTGCTACGACTGTGGTCTGCATTAAGACAAACGAGTTTATCGATTGTAGCAATACGGCATTATTACCACATGGCGGGTGGCCCAGAATGTTCTCTGTGGAACTCTGCTAGATGTTCTCATTACAGAATTCCCGGATTAGCACCATGTGAAATATCACAACACTCCAACCATTATTACTATTATTATTATTATTGGCGAATTTACCCAATAAATGGAAGATGTTAAGCAAATGACCCAAACAAGTTTTCTTTGAGTACTTCTTCTTGTTCCAGTAGGCTTTCAATATTTCCGAGAAAGCTTGTTCCGACCACTTTTGTCGGTATTGTTTTTGGTTTGGTTGCTCAGTTGTAACTTCCCATTTGTCTACTTCGTGTCTAAAGGTGTCTCTAAGATGTATTTTTTTTAACTGCTTTACGTTTCTCAACAGCGAGGTCTTTAGAGATGGGAAAGGATAGCGGGCAAGGAATGGGAAGGAATTCGGCCATGGCCTTTTTAAGGAAGCATCCCGGCATTTGCCTGGAATGATTTGGGAAACCATGGAAAACCCAAATCTGGATGCCCGGACGGGGATTCGAACCGCCGTCCTCCCGAATGCGAGGCCAGAACGCTAACCGTTACACCGCCACGCTCGGTAGATGTCTGTTGCTCCTATGCTTGCACTTTTAAGATCCTTCAGAATTTCATTCAGCCAAGGTATTGGATTTTTAAGTAAAGTTACATAAACTATTATCTTTTTTTGTGAATCGATTTTCTGGTAGACTCTTAAGGTGACCAAAGAATTTTATTCGCCTTTTCTTGATGTTAATTTCGATATTTGAAAACTTTTCTGTTGTTTTGATTGATTGTAGTGTGTAACCATCTTTAGAGAGTCATGATCCTAGAATTTTTCTAATGATTTTTCTCTCTACTTTTTTATTTCTTCAAGGTCACGTTTTCTGTTAAGTGTCAACGTTTCACTTGCATAGAGGACTGTTGGTTTTATGGCTGTGTTGTAGCGCCAAATTTTGACATGGTTTTTTTGTTGTAGAGATTTTGCACTAATCCTAACGCTTTTTTTTACTTTTTGGAGGCGATTTTGCTGCGAGATTTTCTCAAGTTCTGTCGGTTTGATGAATTCTCCGAGTATTAAGTATGGGACCCTGTTGATTTTACCGTATTTTGTTCTAAAACTTGCTATTTCTATCTTTGAACACGTGAATTCAGTTTTCTGGGATGAGATTTGTAACCCTACTTTTTCTGCACATTCTTTGAGTGTCTCAAGCTGTTTGATGGCAATCTCTTCATCTTCTGCTAGTATCGCCAAATCATCCGCAAAAGCGAGGTATGGTATATAGAGGTTGTTTTCGGGAAAGCCAAGTGGAATTGGTTTCCAACATTTACATTTCTTGAGTTATTTCTCTCATTCTTCTATAACCTTGTATAGAACGACGTTGAACAGAAGAGGAGAGAGCCCGTCGCCTTGTCTCACACCTGTTTGAATCTCAAAAGATTCTGAAATTACTCCCATAAATTTTACTTTAGATTTAGTGCCAATTAGTGTTAGCTTTATGAGTTCTCGTGTTTTTTGATCTAATCCCCTTTCTTCTAAAATTTGGGATAGTGAAGGCCTGTCTATTGAGTCATATGCCTTTTTTAAATAATAATAATAACAATAATGCCTTATTTTGGTTTGATAAGAGTTTATGGAAAATTGTTTCGTTATTTGTAAATTTATTCGTATTTTAAAAGGGTATCACAAGCCGTAGTTTGTGCAGTCTTTGGTCAGCGTAAGTTTAATGTCGTTAGCTAGCTAGCATTGTAAGAATCTTTGGCTGTGACCAGCAACAGCTGATCGGACCAACATTGTATCTTCGGTGCCCGACCTGTAAATATGATAGGCGCGGGTTTCAGCTTCATTGTATGAGAGTTGTAATATGACGTAAATTCGTATCCTATTAGAATGCAGCGTGAGTGTTTAAATTGCAAAGAACTGTGCTAAATAAACTGAATGATATTTCGTTCGGAATAGTGATGATAATTTCTACAATCAACAACAATACCTCTCATTTTTTGGGGGATGATAAGTTTTTAACTACGTTAATTAAAACAAAATTGAGCATTTAGCTGGCTTGTATTCGAGACGAGTGTGGGCCTTTCTTACCCAAAACTCGTTGTTAATCCAACTGGTGTGGTGGTACTAATAATTTACGTAATTAGTCAGAGGTCGTGTGGTAACTGTTGGCAGCTAATTAAATTACACTAAAAGAATGGAAATTTCACAAGCAAACCATAAAATTAAATATCATGGAATGTCTAAAATTTCTGGAGAACTTGCGGAAATTGATATTTATTTGTGTTCTTATTTCCTCATTATTTTTTTTTCTTTTTCTAACATAGTACACGTATTTAAACTACAGAATACCCGGAATACGTAAACCGCAAATTAAACTAAAGTTTTTTTTTTTTTACTAACTTATCTTAAAGACAGTCAAAGTGTGAAAAAAGTAAAAAAAAAAATTGGATCACCATACCGGATTCATGACAATTGAAGTTTGGTCCTCATACAGATTTAGATTTTCTATAATTTCCTAAAATCACTGCAGATTAATGTTGATAGATGTCTCAGTATACGTCATTTCGTGTAGATAGTTGAATGTTTATGTTCGTTGTGAAGTGGAAAATGATTAGCTCCGAAAATAAAATTTGAGACAGCATTCAGATAAAGCCGGAATTGATTAAATGTAGAGCTGATGCAAGTAATTTTTTAAGCGTCGTAGGAAGTGAAGTGAGGTTATTTTTTATTTTTTTTTAGATAGCTATCGGCTGTGATCTAATAATGACAATATTGTAATCGGGTAGAGTTTATAATTTGAACTCTCAAATTTTTATTTTCGGTGTAGAAAGGTAAGAATTCTTCAGCAGATACATAAAAGCTTCTTTCAATTTAAGTAGATTTGTTTGCTAACTGATATATTTTTAAATGACTTTCGGCCATTTCAGCTGTACTGCCAATCACAATTGCTCCTTTTCCTCTCGTCATGTGTTTATAATTTATCTCAAGTAATATTATTTCACACAGAATTGATGTTAAATAAAAACTTAATACCTAATTGAAACTACATGAACCCCTAGGTGGGACTCCAGCCGGAGAACTTTGCAAGGTGAGTCCAGCTTACTAGTGCCTATGTCAGTGGGTCAGGTGCTCAATATTTCATTGGCTGCCAATGAGTCGTTCAAAAGTAGTGTTCTAATTTTTCTTCCTTATGGTTTTATGCATCCTCCACATCGATGTCGTTAGAGGTAAGAAAGAACTGGAGACAAGGAATGGGAAGGAGCTGATCCATGGCCTCTTCAAGGAACTATCCCGGAATTTAATTTGTGTGATTTTGGGAAACCATGAAAAATCGAAATCTGGCCGGACGGGGATTTGAATCTTTTCGAATGTAAGACAAGAGTGTTACCGCCACACTCGGTTCAAAGTTTTTTAAAAAAATCTGTTAATTCTACATTTCCATAGCTAGAGGAGGTTGGTAATCGATGCATCCTGAACAGAAACACAAAGACGTGGAGTTGTATTGGAGCGATTTCGTAACAAGATTGGAGCCAGATCCGGGACAGTTATATGGTTCTCTATTCTCCTCTCACTTCTTCAAAACGTATATCCTAACGTCAGAACGAAAGCTTTCTCACAGTTCTGGTTGTTCTGATGTGCCGCGGGTTGGTGTATGAATACGCGACATTTCGGTGGAACACTGCGCAGTCTTCATAAAAAATATGCATACTGAACCTACAAGTACCCCTATTTCTGGCAATCTGTAATTAGAGTGGTTGTCAAAACACTACTCAAGGACAACACGATTAATAGAGATAAATGATTGCATCACTGAATGACACATTGAAATAGCCGTCATTGAACCTTAGACGGGAACGCAGCAATTTCAGATGTCATGATTGCCAAACTATTGTATAGGCCCTAAACTATACTCACAGATGCTGAGCGGTAAGATAAAGAACTGTGTGGTGCGATAATGCAGCTCTGATTTTCTATAACAGACGGGTGGTGCGGGCGTTAGAGATCCATGCCTAGGGCGAGCCTAGAGATGCAGAACCTAATGGAGAGGCAGAGTGCCTGACGAAACGGCTTGTATTTACATCACTGAACTCAAATTGTTTCTCTTCTCAGTGTATTGCACCAACGTCGATATATCCATTACACTACTGTGCCCATCATTTTGACCTGATTAACCATTCCGATGTTCACTGCAAACACTATCGAAATGGTTGTGAAATTTCATGATTCACAGTTTTAAACAGTACCACGTTTTACACAAATACTTGGATGGAGAATTTAGGTCGGATATACTGTCCCGAGACACAATTCCACCGAAAATATTTATTTTTCAGAAATTGCTTCAGTATTTGCGTTCCCGTAGGACTTTCCACTGAACATATGCAAGCGAAAACGAGTAGCAGACGAAACCATATGTATTGAGGTAGTACATTTCTACCGCATTGTATTTTTGCTCAGATTTAACAGTGAATTAGTATGACGTGTGCGACATATTTCCATTTGTTCTCACAATCAAGGACGAAAATAGTTATCATATAAATATGAATCATATTTCTAGGCGAAGTACATAAATATTATAGCGCAGCAAAATAATTTCATATTTGCTATAGGACGCGTATTTCGCCGGATGCGAAGTATGTTTGGAGATTGTTGGAGGTGGAGTAGCCTGTCAGATAGCTTGACGAACAATAAGGAATGTGAGTGTGGTTACTCTAGTTAGGAGCTTGATAGCTTGGATGTTACCACACGACAAATAAAGCGATTGACAACCAGCGAGAAATTCTTAGAAGCACCCAAGGTTTGATATTGCCCTGAGCCAACTGCCGATCGATTGATGGGAGCGGGAGAAGAAAAATGAAATATATTAGTGGGGGACAGAAGGAAAATGACGCAGGTGTAATGCTGGTTTTTTTCTTTTATATACTTTCAAGTGCCAAAATAAGAATCTGTAGCCACGATAGTGATTGATGAAATGTTTGAACCAGCTGTTGAAGCTAAGCATCAAGAACATTGGTCAAGAAAGAGACGAGACAGACTAGATTAGCAAACATTTCACAGTTATGGCCAAAGAATTCAGTTTCTTTGAGAAACTCAGATTATTGAAAAAAAAAAAACAGCCTTTTAACGGTGACCTAATCTAGAGTCAGTCGAGTTACAGCTATTTAGTCATCAGTGGTGTGATGACTGCAGTCACACAGCTATACAGACTTCAGTCAACATTGATGGTAAACTAACTGTAGATATTCAGGACACTGCATTGTTATACTGAACCTGAAACGCTTTTCATGGAGAACCCAGTGCTCCGACGATTGACATTCAACTATTAAGCCTTGTGCAGTCATCTCCGGACTGATGATTGGCTGTATATGCGCACGCGAAGCTTGTAAAAGCTTCATTCCATATTAATTTTTACGGAGCGCACGCACCGGTGGCGATTTCTCACACCCATTTTTTCCCTTTCCTCTACTCACCTACTTTTGTTCTCAACAAATTTCAACTTTAAATTCTTTCAACGTTTTTGGCAAATTATTCGTCATTTCTCCTGGTAGCTTATTCTAATCCATGATACCCTTCTTTACGAAAAAAAATCTTCTCACACCCTTGTGCCTGAAATTAAGTGCCAGTTTATGGTCACGGTCACCTTTTCTCTTCCATGCTTTACTCCTGATTCTTATACCAATAACCTTCCACGCCTCATCACCAAAATACCCCTTGTACACTCTCATGACCCTCTTCATCTTCCTCCTGTCTTCTAATGGATCCCATTACAGCTCCTTTTGTTGTTATTATGTCTATTTAACCATTACCGGTTTCGAGCAAGATTCTCATCATCATATTGTTTGAATTTTTAATGTATTTAAATATGCAGATGCAAAATGCGAGCGTGCGTCTTATAACAACGAAAAAAGTAGCATTTACTCTTACTCAATAAACGCACGGTCACATTTTGCATCTGCATATTTGAATACATTAAAAATGCAAACCATTTGATGATGAGCAGCTTGCTTGAAACCGGTAATGGTTAAATAAACATAATAACAACAAAATGTGACGGTTGCTGCTTTCAATATCAAGCCAAATTTGATATCACAGTCGCGGATTTCCACCAATCCATCATGGACAAAATATTATAAATCAAGAAGCCTTTCTTTGAACCCCCTCAAACTCCTTTATTTGGCACCAAAAATATTTGTTCCATGCTACACCATCATATTACCAAAGTTTTATAACCCAATTTCTTTACTTCTCTGGTACATCTCCTCAATATTCTCTCCAACAAGTGCAGGATTTTGAAACCTTTTCCAACTACCTGTCCAATGTGTTCTGCCCAGTTGAACTTGATATCAAATGTTGTGCCAAGTTATTTACGTTTCAGGTCTTCAACGAGCAATTCTTTACCCACCTTATAGTCATAATTAACCTTTAGTTTTTTTTTATGTTTTCCTAAGAAGCTGACACTTCTTAGCATTTATCTTCATCCTATGTTTGCTAAACCTATTATATAGCATCAGCAAACAATCTAAATTCTATCAATGCAAAGTTGTTAATATGACTGTTTAAACAATTTTTGTTAAGTGTGACGTTTTGTGATGTCAATTGTAAATTACAAATTTTGTGAAATTGTGGTTTATGCAAATTTCACGTATGTTCAACATTAACGTTTTAACTACAAATTCAATTTTCTTTTTATGCAAAATAAATGGTAGATTGTAACTTTAATGACAGTTTGTAAGAATAAAACTTTGTTTCCATCGATCCAGCTTTATTCGTATTATATGATCTACTGTATCTCAGTACGAACAGAAAAGAAGCAAAATTTATTTGCAGACTATATTGCAATTGTTCCCTCAATTTATCATGTTTTGACATACGAATCAAATGTAGTATTAAGTAAGTTCTTTTATTAATAGGATTAGATCAGTTAGAACCAGATTTTTCATGTAGGACAAATTTAGTTCACATAGTAGAACAAGGCCTTCTAACATTCAACAGGCAACATATGCAGATAAGGAATGAAATATCTCGAAACCTAACCGAGACCTTCCACCAATAATTATACCACATTTTAATTGATTTAACGAAGATAAAACGATTGGTTTTGTTTATTAAATTTACAATTCATTAATGCATTAAGATGTTTGAATAGATTTAAATCTTATGTAAAATAGCCATGAATATGTATATGCCTAACTGCAATGATTTTTAATTGATTGTATCCGTAAAGATTTAATTTAAAAGTATTATCAGATGAACCAGCAGTCGCTTTCATTTCAACCACTTTAAATTTCTTGCGATGTTAAAAGTAGTATTTAAAACCTTCTAACTTTTTTGAGTTAAATTAATAATATTTTGATTGTTTTAAATTAAATTCGACATTGACTCATTGGCTGTTTTGACCTTCGGCCCTTGTTTGGTTTTCCAGAATGTTAGCTGGTAGGTAAATATTAAATAGATCACGTGTTATCACCAGTGGACACGTGTCATCATAAGCTATCCATCGAGTCATCACCAATATTTTTATGATCTTTACCTTAATAAACTTTGAATTTTGTTCTATTATTTTGCTTATGTCTTTACGCCTCGTCAACGTTGAGGTCATTATAGGTGATAAAGGACTGGGGGCAAGGAACGCACATTTTTACGCGACTCCCTCCCCATACCGGGCATCGAATTTAAAGATGTTTTTACGATTATAAAAAAAATTCTGCTATTGTTCAGTCTACTTTCAGTGAACTGGGAGATGAGATGATGCCTATTAGACGATTATTTTATTTAGAATCCATACTTCCAAAGTTAAAGAACCGCCATCTAGCATAATTCATTACTATTATTTAAGATTTCCAAGGCACTTCCATCGGTTTTTAGGATCCTATAGATAGTGCTTCAAAATTTGGTTCGTGTAGTCGTATTGACCTGGATGACAAGATTTTTACTTGGCTACGCATTTCATCCCTATTCGTAGCCGCCTTAACCTAACCCGGTAATCCTATCAGATGTAAGGGATCTAGAGTTTAATGCGCAATCCGAACGACGGAAGCGTTCTGGCGCTCTTCATAGCAAGCTGATGAAAGTACGGGTTAAGTGCCTGTCGAAAATCCCCGCCGAAACAGGGATTCAAACAGGGAACCTTTCGATCTTCAGTCAGACGCCTTAACCACAGAGCCACCAGATCGCTCACTTCATGCTCAATATTTGCAGATTGGAAATCAGAATAGAAAGGTTCCGTCTTAGGGATTGCGTATAAAATACGGTCAAGGTGGGGGGGGGGGGGGGTTGGAAATCTATGCTGGGGTACGTAAGGGGAGGGGGGGGGGGGTTTGCGAGTCAGGTCACGTAGCTTTTCTTTCATATTATTTGTCACAGTTAAAATGAGATACAGAACACACAGAAGCATGTAAATATATATTTCCGTCATTTAATTATCCCCGTATGTAATTTACGAAAGTCTGACAACAGAAAACAGTACAATATTTCTTCTGGAATCAATATGGAAAGAAGCTACGTGCTACGCGAGGGGGGGGAGGGGTAGAGAAAAAAAGACACATCGGGCTACGTGGAGGGGGGGGGGGGCAGGGAGGAAGGGGGGAGGGGGGGTTCACAGGAGACCAAAATGGAGCTACGTGGTTTTTGGACGCTTCCTTATGAATGTGTACACACTGCCTCGTCACAGTCTTATGAATTGCTGAGGAATTAAAAGCGGAATAAATTACTTCTAACTATTAAATTATTTTGTTCTAAAGATTTTATTCTAAAAAGCATTTGCTATACAATGTAGCAACAAATACAAAGTAAATAGTACCCTTTGCGACCCACAATTTTGTGAGTTGCAGAGTATATATGTAGATATAGTATCGAATGACTGAAATCCTTCCCGGTTGTGTTGTGTTAAGTAACAATTGCGTATTGTTTCATTCGAACCCTTAATGTTTAGATTTTGAGATTGTGAGGGGCGAGTGTTGGCGCAGGCGTGCGGCAGGTAGGTGGGTCCGGGACGGCAGCCAACGTGTTTATTTATCGGGGAAGGAGAGGTGGCCGCGTCACTGGGGCCGGATCATATTACCGGCTTGAAAGGGCGCGCCCGCCTACGTGCTGGGAAACTGAAAGTGGCCCGAAAGGAGGAGAGCTCTCAGAGTGGCGGAGAGGAGAGGATGGGACGAGGGCTTGCCACAACTACACTCTAAACTGTCTGCAAAACAACGGCAACAGCCTAAAGTTTGACTTTTACACTGTTATCGAAGAATATTAGCTGTTACTTGCAACTTCGTAACCACAAAACCTTAGAATTTTATTGCTCGGAATCTACACTAATATTATCATGTGAAGGTAATACTATCTCTCTGTTTGCTAAGTTTTCACGACTAAATGTAATAAACCGATTTTAATTAAATTTGACAAGGTAATACTATGTATCATTATGAACTTTTTTCTGAATAAACAGCATGTTTATTCACGAAATTTTTGAAAAATAACCGAACGGTTACAGACAGACGTATAGCGTGTGTAGTCTCTGTGTGTAGTATCGGTCACTCAGGCTTTGTTTCTATCGCAGTCAATTTTTTTATGATATTTTCAGATATTTCATAAGCAGACAATTTATTACGAAGTATAGACGCGTATTTGTGCTGCCTGTCAATTAAGCCAGGGACTGACATTGAAAGAAGTAGAAGTACACTTAGAAAAACTTTTTTTTTCACATGGGCAGTTATACGTGGCCAGCTCACGTGTTATCTTAACAAAGAATAGCAAACCAGAACAAGTAGAAAATAGTATTGACACAAGGACTCCCCAGAAAATATTAAAAATTCCATTGTAAAATATGTTATTTATCCTTCCCACAAAAAATATCTAATGATGCATAGTATTTCCCTGCAAAATTTCATCAATGTCGGTTTAGCCGTTTAGTTGTGAAAACTAAACAACTAGACATAATTACTTTCGCATTTGTGATATTAGTGTAGATTATATTTTAATATCACTGCCAAAAATCATTAAAAAAATAAGCACTGAAATCACTTTCCGGTCGGAAACCACCTATGTCATCCACGAATGGTTTTGAATCTGTCAGTTAACTCTCGGGCTTAGCATTTGGCTAAACGCGAGTTCAAGTCCCCGTCCGCCCTTCCAAATTTCGGTTTTCTATGGTTTTCGGAACCACACTAGGCAAATGCTGGGACGATTCTTTCAAAAGACTATAAGCGAATGCCTTTCTGTTCCTTGACTCCCCTCTTCTTGCGGTTCTAATGATCGCAACGTCAACGACCTTGAAAGCTCGGAAAAAAAATCACAACAAACAGAGGAATTTTTGTCCTGGTCAGCAACCATCAGAACAATAAGCACAGAAGACACTTTCCAGTTCAACACCAGCTATAACACAAATAGTTTAGAATCTGTCGGTTAACCTCGGACCTGGCATTCTAACGCACAAGGATTCAAATCCCCGCAAGGCCTTCCAAATTTCGGTTTTCCATGGAGTCCCGAAAAGCTGTTAAGATTCCTTCAAAAGACATGAGTGAGTTCATTCCTGATCCTTGACCCCCTCCTCATCCAGCTCCAACGGTCACAACGTTGACAACTAGTCAAGCACGAGAGACATACGGAACTGTGGTGAAACATGGTAACATGAATAAAATTCTCAGATATTCTCTAGTTGTACTAACAGAGGTAAGCTGGGTGTAAGGGTAAAATAGCTGAATCAATTTTCTGTAGGAGAAAATGGGAGGAAACACCTTTAAGTCAGAACTACAGTTACTAAACCTAATCTACAGATTCAGCATGATTCATGTCCTTACCAACATGATGTTATAGTTTTCACAACTTTTCTGAAATATTTAAGGAAGATAGGAATTGATGTATATAGTTTTTAATATAAAACTGCAATTTCTGTCTGTGTTTTTGACTTTGGGAGGTACTTGACTTCACTATTGATAGAAACCAATGTTATAACCATATTTGCACATATGCCAAATATTTTTGACTGTATAAAATGATTATATTGCTTAAGTTTAAACGGACAAAGAGCGTTGAACCACGGGAGACGGAGAATCTTGGATTTTCTGTTTCAACAGATAGTTAGGTGAAGAGAAATGAAGAAGTTTCAATGTTAGAAGAAGGACTGAAAGTTGATTTTTGTAGGTTGGAGTAGCCTGCTGGAGTATTTGAAAGTTCAAGCCTTAGTGCATGAACTTTTTTTTTTACTTATGGCTTTACGTCGACGTCAAGGTCATTACAGGCGGGATGGGATTGGGGACAAGGAAGGGTAAGGAATTCTGGCATGGAGTTTGAAGGAAGCATCCAGGCATTCACCTGGAATGATTTGGGGAAACCCAAATCTGGATGCCTGGACGTGAATTCGAACCGGCGTCCTCCCGAATGCGAGGCCAGATCAGGACATGAAGAAGTACGGTTATATTAATAAATTGTTGTTAACGTTTCACTTATAGATATCAAACAAGGAATAAGTAATCGATAATAGTTATCGAATTGTAAAACTAAAATAAACCATTTGATTTGAAGTTTATAAAAGCATTGCGGTTTGTTTGAGAAAACAAAGAAGTTTAAAATATATGATTGTTTCATTAATAATTTTTTAAATATTAAGACTACTATTTTCAGGTAATTTAAAGCGTTCGTAGTAAACCTGGAATCGGAAGTAACCGGAAAATGTGGGAGACTGATTTGGATCTATGGAAGGAATCTGACATCGAGAAACGGAAAATAAATACAACTTATTAATATTAATGATACCGCAATGGGCGAGTTCACATGTTAGACGATTAAAAAATATGTAATGCTTCACAATTTCCTTTTGAACTGGAAACCTACCGTCGGTTTAGTGGGACACATGCACGTTCAGGTTGGGTGGAAGGGATAGATTAATAACCGAAACGTTCTTAGAATCATTTGCAGAAAGATCTCTTGAACAGATGGACGAAGAGCCAACGTGATGCGACAAATATTCCTCGTCCATAAGCAATCCTGATATTGTAGATACAGTTTCTATAGAAGACGGTATAAGTGATCACAAGGTGGTTGTGGTAACTTTAAAATCTAGTCTGAATTTGAAGCATGACAAAGACAAACTCGTATATTGCTTCGATAAGGCAGACGATGTGGTTATGGTTGATCACTTGACGAAAAATTTTGAAACGTACACGCTAAATACAAATGTTGAGGAACTTTGATTTAATTTAAAAGAAATAATATGAACCGGTTTCAATCAATTTGTTCCTAAGAAGTATATTAAGATTGGTAAGAACTTCCGTGGTTCAATAGGGAAGTGATACGTTTGCTCAGGAGGCAAAGGCGCTTACATACCACGGTGAAGAAATCGGGGGACTCATCTCATCGCACTAAATTAGTGCAGTTACGACCGGAAATGCTTACGACAATGCGTGATGCTTTCAATGAATTCCAAGCTAGGAATTTATCCGATGATCCAAAAAAGTTCTGGTCGTACGTCAAAGTAAAAAGAGAATCTCGTAAGATTATGCCGTCGCTGATTAAGGAAAATGGGGAATTATCAGAAACTAGCGTAGAGAAATCAGAAAGTTTGGATAATAAATAAAAGAAGTTTTCATTACAGAAAACTAGAGGAGATTCCGATATTTAACAATCGTACCAACAAAGTATGAATGATCTCGTTCTTGATATTGAGGGAATAACTAAACAGCTTATGAATGTAAAAACAAACAAGGCTCCCGGACCAGAAGCTATTCCTACAAGATTCTACTCTAGGTACGCAAAGGAAATTGCGCCGTATTTGATGAAATTATATACCGCCTCCTTGGATCAAGGAAAAATACCAGCCGAATGGAAGACCACCATCGTAAGTCCAGTGTTTAAAAATGGGAATGATAATGATCCTCAAAATTATACGCCTATCTCGTTAACATCAATATTTTGAAGGATTTTAGAACACATCCTCTATTCAAATGTAATGAAGTTTTTGGATGATGGAGAGCTTTTAAACCAATATCAACATGGATTCAGAAAAGGCCGATGCTGCGAAACACAACTTGCGTCTTGAATTTACGACTCGTGCCGTATTATAGATGAGCAATCCCAGGTTGATTTAGTTCTATTAGATTTTACAAAAGCTTTCGACACTGTGCCTCACACATGGTTGCTTAGGAAACTTCGTGGTTATGGCATCTCTAGACAAATATACGACTGGGTTGCAGACATTCTGAAGGCCAGAACACAGCGTGTAGTTCAAGACGGTGAGCGTTCATCACTTACCAAGGTGAGGCGAAGTGTTGTTTCTCATATACATTAATCATTTGTGCGACATAATAAGGGGAATGGAAAAATTATTTGCCAATGATGCTATTATTTATCGTGAAATAAAACCCCGGGACTACTGCGCTTTGTTACAAGACGATAATATGAAAATAATTGCCTTGTGTAAAGACCAGCAGTTGGAGTTAAACGCTAAAAAGTGCCAAGTAAAAAGGTAACACCATTTAGCTTTGAATATACAATTAATGGTATATTCGTAATACGTAGGGGTAATAATTCGTAATAATTTGTCGTGGAATGAGTATATCGAGAATATAAGCAAATCGTAGCTCCGATTTCTAGGTTGCAATTTAAAACAATGCACTCCGGAAGTTAAATCGATTGCATACAAGTCACTAGTGCGTACTCACTTAGAATATTGTTATTCTGTATGGGGACCCCATCAAAAGGGGTTAATGGAAGCATTAGAGATGGTCCAAAGAAGAGCCGCCCGATTCGTGAAAAGTATATATAGTTGGAGGGAAAGCGTAAGTGCGATGTTGAAGGAGTTAGGTTGGGAAGACCTGGAACACCGAAGGCGTTGCTCTAGACAGAAGGTAATTGAAAAATTCAAGACCATCGTATTTCGGAATGACAGCAAACAAATATTGCTACCAATAATATTCATATCTCGGAATTACCGCGAAAATAAGATGAGAGAAATCAGGGCCAGGACCGATTCATTTCTGTACTAATTTTTCCCACGAGCGATTAGGGAATGGAATAGAAAGGATTTACCGGGCGAGTAAACTTAAAATCCGACAGAGGTAGCTTTCGATAAAGCACAATGGCCATCCTGATCTGGGTTTTCCATGTTTTTCCCGGATCACTTCAGGTGAATGCTGGGATGGTTCCTCGCAATAGCCCATGGGCGCATCCTGCCGTATCCCGTATATCCCTTCCAAACTATTACCCTTTCGGATAGGTGCAATACACCCTCCACCACACACTTTTAGTGAATCGCGGAGTAATAGTAATAATAATATGAATCGCTTTCCTTTTTTACTTTTTTCTTTGGTTCCGGCTTTGATAATCTTCGTCGTCGAGGTTATTAGATGAGAAAATTGGAGAAAATAAGAGGAAGAAATTATGCCAAGGCCTTTTGAAGGAACCATCCTGGCGTTTACCGAGGGTGAATTCGAGGAACAATGGAAAACCGAAATCTGGTTGGCCGGACGGGGATTTGAAGACGCGTCCCCCCGAATGCTAGGCCAGAGCGCTACCAGCCATTGACCGGGCTCGGTATACCAACTTGATAATCAATAAAAATCCTGTTACCTTGTATGTATATTACTGGAGGTTGGGATAGTTGAGTATCAGTTAATAAATAACTTAAAACTTATCTCCACTTCAAGAAAAGGTTTGCTATGCTCGTGTGAATTCCGCTGGGACGCCCCTCGATTCGAATTCCATGTTAAACTGAAGGCGCCTTTTACCCCGTGGTATTGCAGGGTTATGTTATGATAGCCACGACAGATGCGCTTACGCGGCAAATCGAAACGCCGTAACACGGCAACAGAAATAACCCTTTGGTGTCTCCTGGCAAATAATGCCATACGCTTTTACTTTTAATCATCTGAATGGATTCTTGTACATGCCGTTAAAAATAATATGGAAGTAGTTAATGAAATCAAGAGATTGAAAAAAAATTCTCGATGTCATTGCGTTCTTTTCTCGTTTTTGTAGTAAATATTTGAATTTACTTCAAAGCTTAGAATTTGCTTTTCAGTTATGTAAAAGCAGCGGTGTGTTCAAACACTCCGTTGGCGCAACTGCGCACGTAATTGAGTGATTCCAAAAACTTCGAAGCAAAAATATAAGTGAGTACGCCGTAGCGCCTAAATTGATTAGGTGAACTGGGACAGAATGCCGATTTGCATTAGAGTGGCTCAGTCGCGACGTTTCATTTCTCACAGTGTTCGCAGCGGCAGACGTCAATTAGAGTGTGTAAGCAACAGCCGAGGTCTTGTTGATTTTCGATTCACAGCCACTCAGAATGTCGAGAGCGGGGGAGGAATAATTTAAAGTAGAGAGGTTATGGCTCGGGTCTTGATTGTCACAGAACAATGGAAGGACGCTTAATTATGAGGAATGGCGCCGACTGAACGAATTAATGCATATTAACAAACTGAGACTTATAAATTTATGTTCTGTTTTTATAGTGTGTCAAACCGTATATAATGTCAGATTCACCTCAACCAAAACCACGTAAGTATTATTAGGTAGCCCAGAATAGACAAAAATTCTTTCAAAATCTAAACTAATATTACAAATGTGACAGTAACTCAGTCTGTTACATGTTCACGACCAATCATGATGAAATTGACAAGGAAATACTGTGTATTTTTTGAAAGGCATAGGATATTTTTTTCCGGATAAACAACATTTGTTGTCAAGAAATTTGAAAAATAACTGAATAGCGACAGACAGACGGATAGCGTGTGTAAGTCTCTGTAATTTTACATCGGTTGTTTAGGTTTTGTTTCTCCTTCAGTCAGGTTGTGTGATCTTACCAAAGGACGGAGAATAAAATAAAATGTCTACGAAACGGTACTGGCGTAAGGTTGTAACATGACGGCTTTTCCGTCATTTTATCTCAGCTCCGTACTTTTTGTGACACCTTCTATGTAAATTACCGTTTTATATATCCAATTCTAGCGATGAAATTCTCCATCCAAGAGTATAAAGTCCCCTGAAACAGATATTTTTCTAATAACAGATTACCGAGATTTTCAAATTATTTTCTATATAATCTATAGAAATTCTGCTATGTCCTATTGAAGTAACCATCCGGGTATTCACTTGGAGTAATTTCTGGAATCCATGGAAAACCGAAATCTGGTGGCCGAACGGAGATTTGAACCCTGCACCTGCTGATTGCCAGGCCCGAGCATTACGTCTCACTGCTTAGGAATTCAACTTGATTAAAACTATATTTGGACATTGTGTGACGGTAGCTCAAATCAAATTGTAATAAGTGCAAGGCAATGTGCATAACGAATAAGAGGATCACAGTTGCTCTCGAGTACAAAACCGAGCGTGGTGGTGTAACGGCTAGCGTTTTGGCCTCGCATTCGGGAGGACGGCGGTTCGAATCCCCGTCCGGGCATCCAGATTTGGGTTTTCCATGGTTTCCCAAATCACACCAGGCAAATGCCGGGATGATTCCTTCAAAAGACCATGGCCGAATTCCTTCCCATTCATTGCCCCCCATACTTTCCCGTCTCTAAAGACCTCGCTGTCAGAGAGACGTTAAGCAGATAAAAAAAATAACGAGTACAAAGTAAGCCGTTCAGTTCTTGGGTATGTAGACTCTTTTAAGTACCTAGATGTAGCATGAAAACTGATCACCGCTTGATAGTTGTGTAGTTGCAAGAGCGACCGAATTTTTCATACATCCAAAGACTTTTGTTTGTTTGTTGGTTTTCCATAGCATAAATCAGTAAAACGAGTTAAAAAATGAAGTTATGCTTTACATGAAATCAGTGATGGTTGTGATGGCTAATATGTGTTGTTTACTTCGTTAAAAATACTTAAAATTATATCTGTATCGTGAAATGCGTTTACTCATTATATTTTTTTTTTTAAATGTGTAAACTCCACTGTGCATATCAAGGCGCACTGACGAAAATCGCATTACTAATTGTGTAGTCATAGAAGACACCGAACTGTTCAAGTCACCACAGCCTTTTTTGTGTATTGATCTTATGTAAGCATAGTTAAAAAAGAATCACGTGTTCAGCTTTGCATAATACTCGTAATTCGTGAAAGCAGTGGAAGAGGTGTTATCGCTTTAGGAATATCGTGTTCTAACAACTACAAATCGATTTAATCATTTTTAAACTACTGTTTATTAATAATGATCGACTTTTCGGAACGGCAGCTTTCCAAAGTTTGCAGAGATGTCGAGCCACGTTTCTATTTGCTCACCGAGTAATGCTCTACGTAAAACCTGCGACAGATGACATGGAATATCGTTAACAGCTTCATAAAATAAACTCGCATACACTCACAATTCCACAAAGGAGGTGCTACGGTGACATTTGGATGCAAACTGAAAACGTTGTCATAACGACAACTTTTTGCTCTGTGGCAAAAACATATTAATACTTATATTCCTGCCCTTTACTTTTGTGAGCTTCGAGAATGAGAGGAAAACGTACACAAATCTGTCATTGAGATACCTCGTCTTGTTGTTACGGAGATTAAATTGAAACTATCATATGTTTCGCAGAAAATTCTGATGAGTGTGAGAAGGTACGTCTGACCGTAGTTTAACTTTATTTAATACATTTAAAAAATATGACTCGCTCTGGGCAATTCTGACTACATAGACAGTTTCAAAATATGTTAATTACAGTAATAACGGTATTTACATTTTCGGATAAGTATTGATCAACCTAATGTTATGATCACCCTAATAGTAATATAATAGTTAATTTTAACCATACATACAGTATTACAACGACTTCCATATAACGCGTGTCCGTAGTTTTGGTCACTGCGGAACCATAACATACTCAAAAGCTTGCAGTATATTATTTTCTTTTCTAACATTCTTTTATAGACTTACGGATAATTGTTTTTTAAATATAGAGTGAATAAAGTTGTCTCAATAGCCAAACACTAAATGCAGACTAAGCCATGTGATGCTGAGTGTTTACACTAACAATTGTGAATATACAGTGTGCTTTCAATAATTTTTTTCATTTGAATGAATTATTGCAGCTATGTGGTGTCTTTAGCGCAGCCCTTTTGGCCTTCAAACATTATATTGAATTAGAATTTTTTTTTACTGTTTCAAATCGGTTTTGAGCAACCTTAATAGGTACTTTTGATTTCTCCACTGTGTAAAGCCCGTTGACTATGTAATATTTTCTATTACACATTTTCAGTGGTTCATAATACTTTAGATGGTTTGACGAAATTTTGCAATATTATTAGTTGATGTAACCTTTCAGCTTCCAGAGAATTATGCGATGAACCACGTCTAACGTGACACAGCATGGGATTTCAGTCTGATCTTCTAATTTTTGATGATTTAACAGACTAGCACTCTATTTAGTGAATTGTTACTGAAATTTAATAAAAATAGCTTCTAGTATCATATTATGTGCTTTCGATAAATGTTCAGAATGTTTTTTTATGTACATGTGAATGACAGCTAGCTAGATAAAAGAAGAAATGAAGTTCATTCACGAGCTTCATTCGAGTTCATTGATTTCACAGTTAGAGGTGGTACCATTATAATTTGATGATTGACGTTACACCAGGTGACCGGAAAAGAAATTAGACAAGAGAATGGCTCGGCTAAATTTTAGTCTCATATGACAATGCCTGATAGCAATAATACCAAAAAATTCGTAGTGCGAATGAGCAATACGTTCCGGATAGGGATAAATTAAAAGAAATTAATTGCTTGACAGAATATTTATGACTGGACTCCTTTAATATTTCCGACACTGATTCATGAGATTACTGTGCTAATACATTCTGCTATTACATTCTGCTGCAACCCTGGCATTTCTATCAGAGAGTAAACTCTCCGAAATGGCGCAGTTCTGTCGAATTACAATACCTCCATTAAGGATAGACAATTATTTATGATCTGTAGCATTTCCATGCAGAGGTCATAAAATATGTTAATTCTGCGCGTGCACATCTGATTTTTGATTTGTCAAACAACAAGAAAAATCATAATCATTAACACAAAGAAATAACTGCATGTATTCGGTGTTACGAATATCCTAAAACAGAAAGAAGCAAGAAGTACATTTTAAAAATATTGTGCGCGTTGCCGACATTTTTTCTATGCAAATATTCCCGTAAGATAATAAAATCTGTCGAAGCTGTCTTTAAATTAGGCATATCGTTACTTAAATCAATATTCTGATAATAATAATAACAATAAAATGACCTATGTGAAGGTTTCCTGGTTTGAATTTGCTTTTTGTGACTTTTCTTTTTAAGCAAAGCATCAATATTTCTGGAAATTATTCTTGACTCGTAGTTATTATTTCAGTCAATATATGCGAAAATTGACTTCCTTTCTTTTTATCTAGTGTTTCTCTTAGTATTTTGTCCAATCTTTCACGTTTTGTACTTTATAAATGTGAAAGGTAAAGGAGTTAAAAAACGTGGGAACTTTAATCGATGACACAAAATCATTAAGGGTAGACGGAATAATTAGTGTCATGTGCCTTTCATAACGTTGACCTTATAAAAGGACCTTTGAGTCAAGATACGAAGAATTACTGATTTAGCCAGTTAATACCACAGAGTCAGATGACGTCTGAGCTGAGTGTCAAATACATAAGCCATATCTTAAGGGTGTTTCTAATTACTGATTTTTAACGCTTGTGGAAAGAGTGGTGATGAGGCAACTCAATTGTGAATTAAGAACGTCCATTATATGAACATTCCACTGCGATACTGCCATTTTTGGGTCAAGAAAAACTGCATAGCGGGATCGCAGGTTTTGGAATCGTTGCTATTAAAATGTTTAACGCTATTTAACACTGGTAACATACAGTTCCAACTTAATAAAAATATATATCATGAAGCAAAAATTACTATATAGATTTGAAAGAATAAAATAAATATTTCTCAATCATTTGTAAATTATGAACCTCATAGCTATGGAAATTTATATAACTACGGAATTTCTGTCCACATAAGTCAAGTTCGGGATCACTGATGCATGAAAGTAACGAAAATGACTTGAAATATAGTCATCCCAACATTTTACCTCTATAAACTAACACGATAAATCTGAGTCTCAAACTAAAAGGTATTATTACGTTTAAAAGACCATATCACACTAACGTACTTCTAAACAAAAAACGAACAATTGTTTTTAGGTTCGCGGTACGATTTCAGACAACATCTGAAGAGTACCTTGAAGTACAGACTGGGCTTTGGCGCAATGATAATATCCTGGATAAAATCGTAAATCGAAGAAGTTGGTTCTCTACAGAATGTAATGAGCTGATAGTCACCCATTACATTACCGTATAGCCCATCCTGATTACATTCCTTCAAGCATGTTGCTGGTGATAGATGCACGAAAATATTAACATTCCTTCAAAATCAACCAATGACTAAATCAATAAATAAAAAATGGTCTTACTACTGTCTAACTAGAAATCGATGTTTAAATTCTATCATATATGTCTTTTTGTCTCCTAGTTTTGATGTGTTCATAACCACGACTCGACAATCAACTGTAACTCCGGATCGGACAACCCTCAGGCAAACAACGAACTTTCAGAAACACACATAGCATTTACAAGCAATGAATTTTTTGACTTTATTAAAAGGATAATTACACAAAATAGTTAATATATATAATTTACAAAGACTACTACATCTCTTAGAATTCTAGAAGACATCTATTTAATTTAATTTTAATTGCAATGGAGCACACGCTCCGGTGGCAATTTCCCTACACACCCAACTTCCTCCTATCCTACACTCACCTACATTTGCCCTCTACAAATTTTAACTTTAAATTCTTTTAACGTTTTCGGTAGGTTATTCATCATTCCCCTTGGTAACTCATTCCAATCCCTGACACCCTTACCTAAAAAAGAAAATCTTCCCACACCCTTGTGCCTGAAATCGAGTGCCAGCTTATGGTCACGGTCATCTTTTCCCTTCCATGAACTACTTTTCATACCTACTGCAATATCTTTCCATGCCTCATCGCCAGTATACGCCCTGTAGAACCCCATTACCCTCCTCATCCTCCTCCTGTCTTGCAATGACATCACTGATTAGTTTTATAAAGTTCAAACTTGATACTTTTTTCCAATACTGTCCGAAACTGTGAATCTATTCCGCACTAGAATTTCGAAAATGCCGTGTAGTTGTAATGCTTTTGAACTTTATGGAAGTCAAAACATGCTTCCCTAATCTGGTATTTTGTTCTTCGTTGACAACTGACTCACTGTTAAGATGTAGATAGGAATTTTGGCACACCAGTGTTGTCATCCATGATTCTGTTTTGCAAGTGTATCAGAAAACATTTAATACTAAAAATACTAATCTTGGAGTGATATTAATAAACCAGTGATAGAGATTGAAGTTTTTACACATTCCACCTAACGTTGCGATCCTAGTATGCCTACAGCTAGACGTGGAACCACAGTCGGACATTAGCCATCGAGCTTCTCATTTATGTTAATAGTACCTTAATACTGGTCATGGACGATTTCCTTCTCGTACGTCCTCCTCAAGGATCAGCGTTAATGTAATGGTCTCGAGAGGCATAGCCCCAGACGCTTCTCTGTACCTTTCAGCGCTCCACCGCCACGCGATCTCGCCTTTGAATACAAACGAGAGCTGTAAAGTGGCATTACGGACTCCTCCTGGAGGGCGGCCACCCGCCACTTATCCCTGCGTAACGATTGCCGAGCACCGGGAACGGTTATTGGGGGATTGCTGGCTGCCCCTGTTTGTGGCCGGGGTCAGCGGCTGAGCCGCGTGTAAACATGTCGGGCAGACGGACACCAGCTTGACACACGGCCGCGCAGCCGCGCCGCTAAAGGGGAACGCACAGTGGCCACCGCCAAGGTGCCTGCTACAGCACTGCACTGTCCGAAGCTTGAGACGTGACGAAGATTGTCTGCATATCACTCCAAACTTTTTGTTTCTCATATATCTACCCGTGTTAAGCGGAGTCGGATGATTGTTAGGATAAAAAAAATTATTTTTTATTTTTTGTACTTTTCTTGTTACACGTATATTTGGCTTTGAATATATACACAATTTATTAATTTATGTTGAGTGGTTTCCGTTTTACAAGCAACCCTGCAACGCACACTTTTCATGAACTCCACCTTCTTCATACTCGCTAGTGACTACTTGTTATAGTACAGCTGTTTGAAAGCTTGGTTGGCTACACATGAAATACTATTGGCATCAATGATGAAAACAGCTGCCAGTTGGGAGTGTACGAAGCTATTACAAGTTTCAATGAAGGAAATTTAGCAAAGTGTAAAATTTTGAGTGATCTAGGCATATCTCCAGGCAAGAACTGTGTCAATGTTTTGAAAAAGGACAACGAACTCCGGATTAAAAAAGCGGACAAAGCAATCACTGAAATTGAGAAAAAGTGTCGCCAGGCCACACAGCAAGTAAAAAGAAAGATTGAGGACCAGTATGAAGAACTAGAAGATCCAGACAGACCTTCATATGAAGCTGGAATGTACTAAAGTAAGGATAAAAATCAGTTTTGCGTAAATGGTCTTATCTTTATTTGCGTTTCCCCGACAATTATGTTTTTGAATGGTTAGGAACATTTTTCTCGGCTAGTATTAATGATATAACCATGATTTTTTAAAAAAATTGTTCCTTATTTGTTGATTTAAACTGAGGAAATTTAAGTATCTTTTAAAGAACCATGGTATAAATTTAATTGATGTAAAAAAATGCCGTTTTTTGGTTATTTCTAAAAAATATTTTTTAAAGAATAAGTCTTTATTATTTTTAAGACTTATCAGTTTAAAATGACGATAAAGATATAAGGAACAAACCAAAAAAATCTTGATAATATGTCAATTTGTTAGGGCGAAAAATGTTTCTAAAGTCACATAACTTAACATGGTCGAGATAGAACCTTCCGACTCCCTTTAAAAAACTGTCTTTGGAACATAGAGTCCCTCGCGAGAATTCTCTGAGGTTAAAGGAGTCGTCGGCGAAGAATGTCGCAAAAAATAAAATATGGTTAATTAATAATATATGATAATGTTTTGGTTTCTATGGCGAAGCTTGGGAATGAATCTAGAAGGGATTATTTATTTTGATTTCAAAAATATGAAAAATAGTTTGAGTTGGAGACTATGTACTACATAGGATTTATGTTCTAAAAAATTTGCTAATTAGAACATATTATCATAGGATTATGAAGTAACAGTTAGTTATAGACTCTAGTGAACGAACTATCTGAACGTACAGATAAATAAATAAATAATAAAGTTTAATTATCCATTATCGATGGAAATGAACCATTTAATGTAAATAAAGGATATCTGTGAAACTAAAAAAATGTAGACAACAAGTGGTTTATAATCTTATTTGTGTTAAATGTTAACTACAAAAACAGGTAAACTTTGCAGCCATCATTTTCTATTTCTTCTCGTGTCCATTACAGCATCAAATGTGATGTAGTTTTTCAGTCAATGCGTGGCTCTGCAGTAGCTGATTGGAGGTCAAATTGGGATACATTTATTCAGATTTGTGGACGTGACAACAAATGTACCATAGTTTATCTCTACCCGCAAGAACATGTAGTATCTGGCTATTCTCTATTCAAATAGTCATTAAAATAGCTTATAAAATAGAATTGAGCGTTTGGAAACCTAGTACAGGTAGCGTTTTCCACTGCTACAAATCGCCAATAATATTTTTTTAAAACGAGAGAAATGCAGTTAGGATCGTATAGTCTATTCTGAATAAGATTGCCAACAATTATGTTCAGTTCATAGACAGACTTACCATAATTGTCTTGCTTATCAAAATGCACATAAGCAGAGCAGCAGGCTCGATTTCAGTTGAACGTGTTATTTCTTAATTATCTATATGAATATTTAGATTCTATTCTTTTTCCACACCGAAATAGCATTTTCGAATACAGATATTTGCCAGAGAGTTAAATGACTTACGAACATATGCCAAAACAAATTCAGTGCACTTTCACCCAATTTAAATTTTACTCCTTGATTACTTTATTTTATGATTCATTTTGAGGATGACTGCTAGGGAGGCGTTCTCCAATTGATTGCAATGTTTATTTTCCAGTTAGAAACAATTCTAGGAAACAGATCGTTAAAGATACATACAAGTTCCTCAATAAAAAGCTCTCTAACTACTTACTCGCAGTTATATTCAGAATTTTACACTAGTCTAATGATGTGCAGGGATTTAGTCAGTTGTGCTAAGACTTCCTGAAATCTAATTTTTCTGATTTCTTTGTAAGAAATTGTTTCGTTACTGTTGTTTATATTTGAACCTAAGACTTCTTTTCCAGACTGATTTTAAAAATTACACTTACACCTGTCCATTTTGCAATACAATCGCATCGCAACTGCAGTCCTAAATGAAGTAACATTGTTGTAATTGCTATGAACAATCCATCGATCGTTGTCAAATACAATACTTATTAACATAAGTTTCACTTCTGCCTGTAATCTCTCCATGCTTACATATAAGGGAGAAACCAAGAAAATTATGCGATAGTATTGACTGACTTTTTCTAATTTATCTTTGAAGAATCTATAACATCATTAAAATACAATTTTAAATAAGCTTCTATACAAAGGCTTGCGTATAAGCTGTCTTACCACTGTACTGAATTAGATAGTCTCAAAGATAGTGTTTAACAAGTGGGTTGAATTTCACATCTCAATCTTAAAGTTGCAGTGTGACACTGCGTTTTTGGTAATCAAGATTTCTTGATTCAGATTTATCTATTTAAAGTTCTTACTGAGTCTTTTTATTCCTGGTCTGTTGATAGAGTTATCTGTGGAAAGAGTTATCTGTTTGAAACAATATCAGAATATTTTAAAATGTTTTTTTGTTCTTGCTGTATGTTCTGAAGTTTTGTAGATATACTATTAAGGTCATTAGATGATTCCTCTGATCTCACCAAACGACAAGCATCTGTGACAGCCTGTGCTGAAATACATTCTGCACCCCCAAACAGGATCTAAAATTTTATACATCCGATTTGGAAACCAAAGATAGTAGAACATGAATCTGATTCACAGATTATACTATCAGCGTAGTTGGCTATGTTATTGAGTTATTAAAATTATCATTGTATTATTAGGTTTGTTTGTGGAGTCACATATTTCTGTAATACGAACAAAGGCTATTTATCATAAAAGGGAAATGAGCAATCATGTTAACGACAAATTTTTCTGTTTCATAAATAAAGAAATTCTTGATGTGGGAACAATATTGATGATAACGTCAACGAATAATAAAATCAAAACATTACCTCAACAGCGGTAAAAGAAACACTTGTTACACCCGTCTGAATGCATAAGCATATCGTATACTTTTCCTATTGCCTAGGTATGCTTCAATAATTTTAAATATCACTATACCATTTTGTTTGTAAATTTAAATAGGCAAGATACAAAATATACAAGCTATGTTTTTTGTTGAATTGATTTGAGTTCAGCTGCTGTTTCTAAAATTACTGTAATTCCAATATCTTCCTCCCTATCGTCTGTCATATTTATCACAAAGATCCTCTTCACCCGTCAAGTATTATTTTATTGATTATCTCTCAGCTCTGTTGTGGATAGTAAGTAATCAAAAAAAGGTCAGTTTAATGGCGATGTCTGTAACAGGCTAATGACTGTAAGAGGTATTTTTGCCTCTCTGTCGCTGACTTAGCAAGCTAAGAAGATTGATTACCAATATGTTTATGTAAAAATTTAGTATGTTTTACTTTTCATAGATGGCACTGTAAAGCAAGCTAAGAATGAAGGTTTATTTGCTTATACTCGTGCAATATACAATGCAATAATTTGATATTGAAAGTCAGCCATAAATTAAGGTAGGTATTTCGTTTAAATCTACATAATAGTTATCAGATTTTCTTCACGCTCTGTTCTCTGTGCCAATCACTAGAATCAGGCAAGGATATTTATTAAATATGAGAGGAATTTCGAGAAAAATGTAGGTTTTCACAAAATGTATCAATAAGTACAACGAAATATTTCAATAAGTATTTGATAAAATTATTGATTTTGTTGATAATAATAGTATGTAAAACATAACAAAAATAATTAATTGTTATGCGCTCTTGGAAATACACTTACCTTAAAAACTTTTCCATAATAATAAAAATTTCGGTCTTGACATTTTTTAACTGGTGTTAAAAGAAACGAGAATGTCAAACAGGGAGTGGAGATAGACGCAGAGGGTGTCGGTCCAACGCGCAGCCAGTACTAACTGTCGGTACGCACGACTAAGTTCCACTGGAGCGTGCTGGATATACAGTGGTAGACCTCCCCGTCACAGAA
Organism: Vandiemenella viatica; assembly: GCA_031002005.1. NCBI lineage: Eukaryota > Metazoa > Arthropoda > Insecta > Orthoptera > Morabidae > Vandiemenella > Vandiemenella viatica. Next base: position 187,784,242 of record JARYHS010009186.1, read on the forward strand.
AAGTTGTGCCATAAAAATTCGCTGAGCCTTCCGCCGCCAAGACACAGCAGATCCTCGAGCCACCGTGTTGGACCTCTCCAGCTTTACGAATATAGTTTCTTCGAGACATCGTAAAAATCGTATCCACCCCCATCTCGCCCTGTCGAAGCCTAGCTCTCCCACCCCACTCTAAGGAAAGCTTTTCACTTTATCAGATATCTGCGTGCCACTTTCTCTTGCTGCCCGACTCTCCTTTGTTCAACCAAAGTTCTTACATAAAAATCGAGCAACTTCTCGCTCGCCCATCCCTGCAATCTCATCTTTTTTTCCCCACACCCGTTCTGTCTCCCCTCTTTCCAGCTCTGGTGGATGCTGCAGATGGAGAGAAGTCGAGCGTTCTACTGGCTATGACTCAAGTGGCACCCAACATCTTTCACAGTTTTGACGGCGTCTGTAGTGGTCCGACTGAAGACACGGAGCGTCCTCCCCTGATGCGCTGCAGCCCGCTTCACCCACACAGCTGCAGGAGAGGCGGGGAAGCGTGTGAATCAGGCGCGCCTGCCGCCCCGCCACATAAATAACAATGTCGTCATACATAAAACACGGCGGAGATAAAAATTCTCGGTTCGCCTAGCCCAGCTGTGGAGCTGACTAGCAGCTGCCGACGAACATAGTACGCGCGTCAGGTCTTCTTTTACGGTCTGGGCAACCAGACTTCAGGTACGGTGCCACAGCCTGCCAGTTTTAAGTGGCAGTATCTATTTCCGTATTAGTAATTCTTTAACAAGCTCGGTGCACAAATTACGCGCTATCATCAAATAATGGTATTAAAACACTTGAAATCAACAGTCAATGAGTTAATTATTTCCATATCATAATAGCGCAACACGTTTTATTAAAAATTTTAAATGTGAATTTAGCTTTATATAAAAGCCAACTAGGCTGATTTCTGATTTTGTAATAAGAAATTCCACCGCGACCGGCTGCTGAGCGGTAACGATCTGGACTGACACTGGGGAGGACGTGGCTTCGAATCCCTATCCAACCATCCAGATTTCGCTTCTCCATTGTTCCCCGAATGAAATTAATTTATCGGCGCTGATGTTCGGGCGACCTTGAAGGATTGTTCGGCCACCAGGTGACAGAGTTTTCGATTCGTTGCACAGTGCACTTTTTGTCGTGGCTACCTAACATAGACTGGTAATTCTTAACGTGGAATCCGACCCAGGGATGCATTCTGTCATACTTGATATCACACAGCAAGCTGTGCCAGAGGTGAAGATCAGGTTAACGGTGTTTGGGTGTTTGGGAATAGCTGCCAAGACCGGTAATTGAACCGGGCACCTTTCGACGCCTTAACTATTGAGCTATCAAACAATTCATGTTTCCACGAAATCATTCCCAGAAGAATGATGCTCTATTAGAGTGGACTGTTCGTATTAGTCATCCATTATTAACATTTCGACAAATATGAATTACACTACCGAATGCTGTTTCAATATTATCTGTATAGTGTTTTGCTAGAAATAGACATTTTGTAATTTGAATCCATGCCCCAGGCGTAAAGCACAAAGCAAAAAAAAATATACAAATATAAAATGCGACTCTCACATCACTATTTAAAAAAATTTCACAAAAGATACAAGTTTTTTTAAGTTAAAATTCCCTTTCTTATGCTCAGTTCGTAACGTTATAGGTTTGAGAGATACGTTGTTCACCTTTGATTATTTCTTGAAATAAACTAAAAAGGAACATCTTATCACAGCAAAAACTGTACTTTGCAGTTGATATTCCCTTTCAACAGCATTTGTATTGAAATCAGTAGGAATATTGAATTAGAACAACAGGTTTCTAGTGTTTTTTGGTACACAGTGGTGGCTGCCAACTGGAATTACAATTCTTACTTTGTCTAGTAAAACAACAGTGGAGGAAAATAATTCTAGTGGTTTCGTGTAGCTAAAAATAACCGGGAAACTCTTTTAACCAATTTTTACTATATTGACAGCATAAGAAAACCGTTTATGGTTCTGTTGCCTTAACGGAACTTGAATTATTTATTATGTTTTATTTCACCATTGTCACTAGTACTATGTTGAAAAACAAGGGAAGAATGGTCAAGTCGTAATTGCGGCTTTTTTTTTCTTTTTGGTACGCTAACTTAAATAGTTTTAGATCCGAATGCATTCACATTAATAAGGAAAATTTGCCTGTGACTTAGTAAACATCGTATATGAAACCTCCCAAAATCTTTCTCGTTCATATCTGAGAAGTTTGATTTGGTTAGGACTCAGGGAAACAAATTTAATTCCTAATGTGATGAACAATTTTTGAGTGAGCAAAACGAAAAAAAAAGAAAACTTATGTTTTTCACATATATTACCTTGAAAATGATCGTAAGTTTAAACTTCACTGCAGTTGCTGCTTCTGCTTTTATGTAACTATAAATGCAGCATATCCGTTTCGCTATCATCTTCATGTTTTAAGAAGAATGAAACGATTCAAAATTTGAATTTAGTTACGACCATTCGTTCAGAGTTTCTTCGCCAATTAGCAGCCATAAAATTGGGTTGTAGCCGGGGGCTTCATAGGCAGTGCGTTGTTACAGCGTGCTTCTGAGGTCTCCTGAAAGCCTCTGCCCGTTCAGTTGTCAGTTCGGGGTGGTCTGTTCCGGCGCCGAGACGCCATTCTTGCAGAGGCGTCGGTGTCGTCGCCTCCGGAAGCTCTCCGTCGGCATCCGCCATCGCCCTGAAAGCGTCCGCTCGCCTGAAAAGACCGCCACCAGCCATAACCCGCACACAAATAATGCAGTTTGACTCCGGCGTCGCATCCGACGCCATTCTCGTCTTCGGCAATGTCAGCACCGACGACTTCCACAGGCAATTTCGCCAACTATTGATAGTTCAGTTACTGGTGGCCGGATTTTTTTTTTTTGTTTAATTTAATCCCATTTGATTAGAATATAGCACAGCCAACATGGTATCCTAATTTTCTTTCATCTATTTTTATTCGAATACCCTTTGCATTTTGGATTCTGCCTAGTGTATGGCCGGAAGGTTATTTTAGTTGAATATTCTGCTGTTCGTTCAGTCCATTGAGTTTATTGTTTAGTATTAAATTAATTTCAAGTTTCGTCCTGCTCGCTTAGAAATCTGGATTTCTTAACTGAATAAAAACAATAACAGGGGGTTGTCATTTATCTGAATAATATAGTTATGCATGGTCAGATATTTTCCCTAACTTTATAATAAATCTGGTTTCTGTCACAGGAGAAATAAAGTTGCTAATTATCTACGTTTTCTACCAAGTCGAGATTCACGCCTAATATCCAAACACTGCCATCCCCCAGGTAATAATTAGAACGGTGCAGAATTCATCCGCACTTTTCAAGAATTGCAGCTTGTAGAAAACATCTTACGCTTCAATGTGATTTTAATCAAAATATTCCAGCGCACAGACACACCACCTTCTAATGTAAGCAGTAATAATTAAATTTAATTATTTTATTTCAGGCTGTATAACAACAGGCAGGAAAAAAATAATTTGCATAGTTCGAGAAAAATCGTGGATATTGGGAGTAAATAATGGTGTGGGTACTCAATCAGCCAAGGATCGTCAAATTAGCTAGCTAGTGCCATATTTGATTTATACGAACAGAATTTTCACAGAATCAGACCGTTGTCGACGAAGTACCGTGATGAAATTGTTACGGAATCGAGTGATACATCTATGGGAGATCAGTGCTGATCACAGCTGATCTTGTAAGGAGAAGATACTCATATTCATTAGACTAACAGTTTTCGGTTGTTTATTAGTCATATAGTCTCGTAAATCAAGAAACGTATCACAAATCCCATATATTTTTTTACTCAGGTGCTTGTTGATGACAAAAAAAGAATTAGAGACAGGAAAGGGAAGTATTTCGACAATGGCCTTTCGAAGAAAGTATCCTGGCATTTACCAGGAGTGGTTTTCGGTTACCAAAAAAATCAGATATCAGGATGGCTGGAGCAGGGTTCGAACCGACGTTCTACTGAATGCTTATTACGCTGCTTCCCCAGAACTATAGCGGAGAAATTTATTTGTGGGTGCTAGTAAAGTCGAGATAAAGTGAAAATTACTTCATCTGATTTGATTGCTGATACCTGTCGAAATGGTGTTGGCAGACAGTCTTAAAGGAAAATAAATGATCAAGAAAAATGTTTCATGAGAAGACTTATATCATACAGGATATCTAGCTCTAATTTATTGTGTAATTATGTGGAATTGTTTTATTTGATGGATGACCAAAACACTCAATAGTCAGAATTAAAAAACTGACCTCGTTAATTGTTTTATTTATTTGCCAACAACGTTTTAATCTTTTATTGAAATTTTTACTTCCCCCTTGCAGTTACTGCGACTATTTAAACAAATATAAAATATATATTTTTGGATCTATCATCTTTTTGGACATTTACATTTTATGTGTAGCAGCCAGAGTACTGTTATTTGGTTTTACATAAACTACTGGCAATTTAATATTGGTAATTGCCTGACAATTGGTCCACACTAAGATGTTAGAGGAGCTGTAATGTTTCTAGACTTAAAATAACGTCAAATCCAGAATTTTGTATTTGGCAACCCTTACTGAAAACACATATTTTCATACAGAGTCTTTGAACAAAGAGAGATTGTGCTACTATTTATTGTATATTCGCTAGTGATAGCAGTAATAGTTATCAATCGGTTTTACAGTGATCTCATAAATTACAAGCCGTTTGTCCGAGAGAGTGGATATACTGATTTCAATCTTCCAGCTGGGTTTTATTACGTAATACTGTGAAAGACTTAAGAAACAGACTTATGGTAGCCAGTGACAATTACTCAAACCGAGCGTGGTGGGTGCACGGTTAACGTTCTGACCTAACATTCGGGAGGACACGGGTGCGAATCCCCGTCCGGGCATCCAGATTTGGGTTTTCCATGGTTTCCCCAAATTACTCCAGACGAATTCCGGGATGCTTGCTTCAAAAAGGCAATGGCCGAATTCCTTCCCGTTCCTTGTCCCTAGTCCCACCCTGCTTTCTAATGACCTTAGCCGTCGACGAGACGTAAATCAATAAGGAGAAAAGGCAATTACTCAATCCACCCAATGAAATAAATATAATTTAGTAACGACACAGGTCCCAAAAGCACTATCAGCTACAAGAAGTTCGAACAATTACTGTTTATTTTGTTCTGTTGATTGTTAAAGTTGTCATCTCTCTACGAGAAATCTTTGCACAATTATTCATTCTGTTAATTTTGGTGAACCGGGAAATTCAAAGAAAACAATTCTTATTTCAAAGTGAATTTCACTGAATGTGTTACTGTTTCATCAAGCTTTCACCTGCAATAAGCTATTTAATTAAGAGGGAGGATAAATATTACATCGTATTACACGGTACGGTGCCATGTCAGTTGGTGCTTCCATTTTTTTCGTGAGCTTTATATGTTTTTTTGTATTTCAATACTCTTATTTTGCGTTTCTGTGTAGCCTGATTTTCTTTTTGATGAAATTTTCCAGCCGCCTCTGTCGCTTCCACCAATTTCATTTTACCAGTGCAGTCCAGGTAACGAATTAATGCTGCCATTAACTGCTAGCTAGGACCTTATTTTTAACATTATCGTTATGCTTAAGAAAATTATCATCTTTTTATTGTTTGTCGACATTTATAAGAAATTATTTACTATACAGTTCAGAAAGAAGACTCTCTCTTTCTCTCTCCTTTATTTTCTTATTTTTTATTTTATTTTATTTTGGCAGTTCTATGATCATATTGTTTCGTTTGTGGTATTTTGTATCCTTGAAGCAATCATATCAAGAAATTTAACTAATTCCATATTGTTCACTTACAACGACTTGTTTGCTACAGTGCAGCACCAGAAGGAATGAATGCGTCACAGATATGGATGGCACTCTTGAGATGGCTGGAGAATTCTCGGGAGACAGATGGGTCATAAAAATCGTGTTTTACGCAGGAGGGTGAGATATAGGTGTGGGGAACAGTGACAGGGCTGTTGGAGAAGGAAAATGGGGGAGTAACTAATGCTGTTGGTATAACATTCACTTGTGACAGCAGGGATAGGAATCATTCCAACACTTAAAAATTTATAAACATCACACGTGCATGGCTCCTACAATAAGAAAGAATTCTCTGAAAAAGAAAGGGACATTTGGCGAGAATATATACGCTGCAGCTTATGTAATTGTTTTCTCCTAATAGGTCTCAATAATCAGCTGCAAATTAAGCCAACAGGTTCACAGTTACGAAGGAGATGAGAAGAGACTGATTAAAATTCCAATCAAACTATTCTGCTCAACATTTGAATAATTTCCATGTGTATACATACCAGTGGTTTCGTGATGTACAGATAATTTCGATATGCCTCCAGTTGATTGGTATTCTGTATCAAATACCAAACATTTAGTTACTACCATCACTAGGATGTTAATACGCAAAAACACTTTTAGAACTTTAATTGCTTTTAAAGAATAATATGACGACATTATATCCCCTCTCCAGCCATGGCTAGAAAGATCATATACTACGTGTTCTCAGAAAGGAATATATTGAGATAAATAATCCATAACTCAAAAGAAGCTTAACAGTCCAATCAGCACGTACAATTGTTTCCATAACCTAAGATGGTCAGAAGCTTGCTACTAAAATTTTTTGTACTTTCGGGAGAGAAAGCTAGAGCGAAGGATGTTTAAGTTCTACCTGTTTTGTGTCAAGGTACAGAAAACACCGTCGACGATGGCAGCGAGATTGGAGCATAAGGTGAAGGAGATTATAGTTTAGCAGAAGAAAATTACATGGTTTCTCGAGTGACAATAACATGAACTGGTGCGCTCGCAGAGTCGAATTGCTCATTGTTTTACGACGTGATGGTGACCATTGAATCTTGGTCTAATTTGTAATGTTCACAGTTTTTCTGTTTCTTTGGTTATTTAAGGAGATGACAAAACGCACAGGTGTATACGAGCCATTATCTATAAAATCTCTATGCACAGGTTTGTAGCCTTCCCTTATCCAGAAAGTTACCCTTGCCTTAAATGTAGTATCCATTGACCACGGAGCTTCAACAGAAGTCCTTCTTTTTTTTCTTCTGGCTTTTCGCCTCGTCGACCGCTAAGGTCATTAGAGTTGGGATGGGACTAGGGACATGGAACGAGAAGAATTCGGCCATGGCGTTTTTGAAGGAAGCATCCCGGCATTCGTCTGGAGTGATTTGGAAACGATGGAAAACCCAAATCTGGATGCCCGGACGGGTATTCGATTCAGCGTCCTCCCGAATTCCGAGGCCAGAGCGTTAACCACTCACCCACAACGCTCGGTATTAGATTCCTAGCCTCCTGTACGACATTCAAGGTTCTGCAGTATTTCTCTAGCGTTACAGTTATTTGGTGATTATAGAACGTATAAAAATTCAAGAGTCTTATTAATTAGAAAACGTTCTTGTAATATAATTACTAATTAACACAATGTTAGATAGCTTTCTGAAAGTAAGGCGTTGTCGGAAGTTTGCATAGTAATGTCGAGAGTCTGTTGAACATTCGATCAATCACTGGTAGATTCATCTCGAATCGGCTGTATCTGCGGTAAACTTCGCAAAATTCCATAGTGGACGACTTCTTGCTCCCGTGCCCATGGCACAATACCATTGATATAAAGTACATACCTAATTAGTTTTAAACTCTTCCAAAGACTTGAAACTATCGGAGATGTCGTTAAGAAATTTAAAGTATTGTTAAAAAGGATTTAAAGTACAATCACCACTAAACTATACTGTGACTATTCTATGATACTGATGCGTAACTTATGAAAAAGGTGATATAATTCATAAAATGATTTTTTGTTGAGCAAAGTACATTTTAAAAGAAGTACTGTAACATTAATATACCATATTCGGCTCTAAAGCTCGTGAGGTACTTCACCTAACTGATCGTGAAATTTAATAGTAAAATCATATTCAGTTACTAAATAGATGTAAATATACGGTTAATTTTGATGCTTGGGTGTTAAAGAGATAATCTTTGATTTGCGACTTTTTGTTTAAAAAAGATGGCTAGAGGCTAATTTGTGAAAACGGTCGATGTTCTGACTTGATGACCATGAAGTGGAAGTAGATATTTGAAAGTATGAGCCCGAGGGTGGCGAAGGAGAATAATGGCATGAGGAAACTGTTATTACTACATTTAAACATTGTCATATGTACACAAAGAGACCTAAAAGATGAGTAACTAGATATTTGCATTAATAATTGAACTTTATTCAGAAGAAATATTTTCAGCTGTGATACTAGTCCCAGAATTGAACATATAGATGGTAAATAAAAGACCAATCGAAGCAATTCAATACTGGAAATGGGAAGATTAATTTAATTATTTTATTATACTTGTTGTACGGGTGAAGGTCACAATTACGAATATGATTATATACCGGTACGATGAAATCCCCTTACAAGTTGACCATTTGTTCTTTTTTTTATAATTCTCAAATAGAAAAAAAATGACCTCCAAAGCATTATCATGTCACCAAAACCGTGGCATCTTCGTGGCTCATAGCAAATTTCGCAGGCTTCATATACAATGTTTTTTTTCGTGTTAGTAACTCCTGCAGCAGTAAAGTGAAGGCGTAACCTACTGTGGACTCCGCCAATCACGATGCAATGCTAAAAATTAGGATTAATTGCAGAACTGTTATCATAATCTCGAACACTATCGTTACTACCATTTCACATCAAAGATATTCCTCTATTGTAATGTGCTGAAGTTAGGAAAACATCTGAGTCTTTATGATGGTTAGCTTCAAACGAATGTTTCAGTTCAAGATAATATAAGAACCAGTTCTCTGCGTGTGGAACTTCTGGGTGGAGTTCATAAGAGGACGCGTGATGACGTCTGCTCTGCTCGCAATACGACCCACGTGGTTCGATCTGGCTCCGGCCTTCCGTCACTCAAGTGATCTTCCATTTCAGGTTACATGGCGCCGTTAGATAAGGAACAGTAATGAAAGGGGTCGGTGCTTGGTGAGGCCCCTAAGCACTGCCGTAGCTCCTCCGCGAGTCTCCATTACACGGCCTGGCCAAGTGGCTACTGCACCTCTCTCTCTTCTCCTACGGCGGCCGTAAACCGGAGATCACGAGATCGCAGGCAGACAGCGTTCTGGTGTTCTCCCGACCACTCGCTATTCTGCCGAGGATCTCACCGCACTGTGCAACATCCATAACGATAATGGCTTTGGATGCGACACTGCATTTACGTGCAAATGCCACTGGTTGCTCACTAATAGGGTGCGTCGTCGCAGGTTGGAACCATGGTCATACATCAAACGCATTCTCATAATATGGAAGAATACGTAAACGGATCGGTCCTCAGTCTACCTAACGCAGCCACCTAAATCAAGAAGAATGTTTTATATTAAAATGAACCTCTCTGTACCAGAGAGCACTTACCTTACGTATTGACTACCGTACGTTTGTTTTTTCCTCCACCAAGTTATCGCTTAATAGAAGAGTATATATTCTTTGTTACCTTGATGCAATGTATTATATCCTTCTCTCCAGAGAGTTTATAAGTTTTCATTTTTATACTTTCGATGTCACGTTGTCAAAGACTGAAATTAACTAATAAATTCATAATGTTTTAGCAAAAAATAAAGAAATAAATAAAAAATAAAAATTATTAAAAAAAATTTAGAACAATTATCTAGATTACAGAATATTGCATTTAATCTTAGTCCGTATTTTACATTTAGAGCTTTTACATCGGACAAATTTTTTTTAACCATTCTTACAATCAGTTTTAATTAACAACTAGTTTCTAAGATCGTCGAAAATGACGGATTGAACGAATATTTATGGCTCTTTATTACAATGATTTTTAAAATCCTAAATAACACAATAGATCTGTTGTAAAGGCGAAAGATAATATTTCTGCATGAAAATGTAAACATTTGTTGCACGCGCATTAAAACGTTTACTGTATCGCGATATAAACGTGATTCAATGTTTCTTTTCTCACAATATCAGCGATCACAGAATATAATGAAACCATCTGTATCGAAATACTATAAATAAACAACATTACAAGCACATTGATGTATTCACTGTATCACGATGTAAAACGTGATTCCAAATTTATTTTCTTGCTATAGCAGCGATCAGAGAATGTAATGAAACAATCTACTTCGAAGGAATATAAATAAACAAAAGGGAAGTAACAAACAAAGAAAAGCAACTAAAAACACTGGAGCATGTCTCACTTTGTAATAATGGTGACTCCTCTGGATATAAATATACCATCTGACGTTATCACGTGATTTTCATTGAGTATTAAAGCAATTTAAGCTAAACATTTTAGTGCGCATGCGCAGAACGTTAAATGCACATGCGTAGAACGTTTTGGCGCATGCGCACTTAAAGCATAACGCGTAACGCTATCATATTGTTCCATATCGCCCAAAGAAGTTCCACTTCAAAACAGCTTTCCAGGTACCTCAGTGCACGTTATTTGTCTGTAATGCATCGTGCATCGCTTATTCTCAGAATTAACTGCTTCCTAATTCAGCTCCCGAATGAAAATTGCCGTTCAGGAATTTTTACTCAAAAACTACAACTGTCCTCTGTCATATTAGAACTATTCTCTTAATAATAAAAAGTACCTTAAGGATTGCTTGAATATGGGGGTGCAGATTGAGTATCAAATCCAGAAACTGGACGGACTGCAAAGATGGGCTGATAGATTTGTCTCTGGAAATTACTGCAGAACACAGCCAGTAACTGATGAGATAAAGGAGCTTAAATCCGGTTCATTGGGAGAAAGGAGGAGGGCGAAGAGAGTTATGGGAGTGTACAAGGAGTATATTTGTGATGAGGCGTGGAAAGATATTGGTGGAAGAATTAATAGTGGAAGAGAAAAGGTGATCATAACCACAAGCTTGAACTCGATTTCAGGCATAAAGGTGTGAGAATATCTCCATTAAGTTCTCGCTTTTAATTAACTGTGGTATTAGATAAGACTGTATTTCAGTGTTCGCCTTACATTCAGATTTTAGGTTTTTATTTTTTCCTAAAACCAGTTCTAGATTGGAATTATTCTGTAACAGTAAACTAATTTCTTTGCGTTCTTTAAGGAAACAAGCTGTAGTTAGTGCCCCAGGTGTAGATACTGACAGGAGCAACGTACGGCGTACCACTTGGCCGCTGATCCTACTAGCCTGCGTTACTGTGTTAGGATCGCGTGTCGGTGTTACTTGGATAAGCGATACGGGGTAGCGATGTTATTGCTTGTCCGAGGTGGTGGCGGAGGGTCCTGACCCATCGATTGGATCGCTTAACGGGCGGCGTGACGCACACACAAATAAATTATAGTTTTCTCCCCTCTGGAGATGGACAGCTGGAAGGTGAGGGCTGTGCAGACATCACGAATGAATCATCTCTCTGTAATAGTCAGGTCAGGCCCAGAGGACTGCATGTCTACCGGTTGCTAGTGACTTCATAGACGGTTTAGCGGATTAGCTGTGACAGTTGTTCAGCGATTTCGTTGTGCAAGTAAGGCCTGGAAAATTTCCATCCTAGACCAAAAATGACAATAATGACGACGAACAAAAAAAAGAAATCAAGAATATGACTGTCTTGATTTTGAATACAAGTTTGTACGATAATCTATAAATTTACATATGATTGCATGACGCTTTCAAAGAACTGTCACCTGAAAGCGATCTCACGTGAAAACCCATCTGTTACTGTTGGTACCACAAAGTGTTCATTTAAAACATAATTTTAATAGTTTTCAACTAACGCGTAGTGACAAGATACACGTAATTACAGGGAACTCAGCTTTTTGGCAAAGAAATACTTTTGTCCGTCCAGTCCTATGCTTTCTTTTCTTTTATTCCTTCTTTTCTTTTTACTATGATTATTATTTTTTTACGCCTCGTCGACGTCAAGTTAATTAATTACGTGAGGTGTTTCTCTTAAAATTTGGTGAAATTTGGTGATATCTGGTAGGACTCCTCTGCCTCATAATGTGAGAGTAGGCTATGTTTGAAGAAGTGGCGACCGTTTATGCATCTTTATTTCCCAGGGTGGCAGAATATTTCTTGAAGGGAGGGCCACAATCTAAAATAAAAAGTTGATGTGAGATTTTATAGACCCCCTCCTTCCCCTTGTTGGGCTTTTATGGACCGCCCCCCCCACCTCCCCTCCACCTATTTGAGCTCACGCAATTAATGGACGCTCCCTTAGACGGGAACAAGAAATAATATTAATTCGGCCAAGACATTTTAAAGGAACCATCTCGTAATTTGGGTAAATCCTTGAAAAGCGAAATCTGGATGGTCGGCTGGTATTCGAAACCGCGTCTCCCGAATGCGAGGCGGAAGCTTACCGCTCACCATCACGCTCGGTGACCGCTCTGCACATGAGGCAGTGAAAGCAACTTTCAATTCTTATACAGGTACGAATTCATCTGTAAACTACGGCAAAATAAAAACATTTTAATATATACTTAGTTTTTGTAATGTGTGCTAAATAATAATAACTAAGAGCATTACTGCTTCCAGATGTATTCACTAACGGCTCTCCAAACAACAGATTTTTGGCCTTGTGGTAAATATATCTTTCTCATAACAGGAATCTTACACCAGCACTGTGTCGTCTGTACCACGAAAGAGCTATCTTCTTGCTACTAATTTCGCTAACTTCTTGCTTCTAAGAAAGACAACGCCCCTCTTGAAACTAGTAATTTATTTATCTCATTGACTACTATTATGCTAACAGACTCAATTTTGCGATCATTTGCCCAGAAGTCTGACAGATATCCTTCCGCGGCTAGACAGAGCAGTTATCGGCTAGAATTCGCAAACCCTCCATTAATAATAGGTAGTTATACAGACACCAGCCCCCTCAAATCCCGAACGAGAATGACAACAAAGTAGTGTGTTTAATAGTGATAAACATCTTTCAGCTAAGGGAGGATTCTTTAGTGATCCTTAGCTTCTGGTAACTTTTTAACGGTCACCTTCCTTCAATCAGCTAATAAGTTCTTATTAAATAAATGTTATACAAGACACTGAGAAATTGATCACATATCGAAATTCGATTAACTAGCCTTTTCTAATTCAACGAATCCATTTATCTGTTTCAAGACTATAGTGATTAATAAATCTCAATTCCTTCAACCACGTTTATTGTTTCCACGATACCATGAGGTAGCTTAATAAGCTTAAAGTCTGAACTTAATTCTCTTTAAGAGAAACTGCTGCAGTTTATTCTACCGCGGACTCCAAATCGATGCAATAATGGTATTCGTTTCAGCGGACGACCCGTAAAGAAAATGGTATGGGGATAACGTAGGCTGTTGGTGCTGACCTACCGTGATCTTGAATGTTAAGTGTTTCGCAGAGTGAGCCGGGTTATGGGTCAGATCGTGGTAAATGTGGTGCGAGATTAGGTCGCAAGCCAACAGAGTCGGTCGACCACTCGAATGGAGATTGAACAGCGCTTTCAACTGCCTGGGGGCTAAAATAAGTCACCTTAGAAGTTCTATCACAATAGGAGCTGACCGCCTGATGACAGAATCCGTTATCGTATTGAATACTTGTCGGTTCCAGTCACACATTATCGGACAAATACTGTAACGTAATAACTCTTGACATGAACACGAGTAACAGTGTTAGATGTAAATTGGTCAGATTTATATCTATAATCACACTCGAAGAGAAGCAAAACTCTTACCATCTACAAGATATGATCTCAGTTCCTTCAAACTAGTGAAGAGAGCACCGTGAGGGTTAAATACAGCTCGAGTTCGTATTGCAGCGTGTAACACCACAGAGTGATGATGTGGGTATTTGCATATAAAGGAAGTCGGTATTAGGTTTATAAGTGAGTATCGAATTGTGATATTCGTTAGATCGATATGGAATATCGTTTGGGAGTCGGGTATTGTCTACGGAAGAGTACGGACGATGGGAGCGGAGTACAGCCGTGCGTGTATGTATCGTGTGGACGGTGTACTATTACGGAATCGGCAGAATGTGAACAGTGCTGGAGTACTTTTGTAGACTGTGTATATGGCCCGGAGTGATATGATGTGATATAAACTTCGTTTGGTGAACTGCTATGGATTTGTGCCACATCGATGGTTGAATAATTAATTACGGAAGTTGGGCTCACTAATTCACAAACTTATTTATCCTCAAAACTGCATTCTTTGGTGACGAAGTCTGATTTTTCTTATGTCTGGTGGCTTGCTTTGGTTTATGTAACGTTCTGAAGAATAAATCTTAGTGAACTGTGGAAACTAGTTCGTGAGTGTGATTTCTCAATAGCTTCCCACATGTTCATTTGAATGTTATTCAATTAATGTATTTAATTAGTGAAGCTAACCAGACTGGCGACCGCACGGCAATCGAAACGTATAACTAGAAATAACGAGTGGTGAAAAGGAAGCATTGAACGTTGTGTAAAGCAACATAGCTGTACAATCGCAACGACGAACATTAATTAACTATATATATAATTATTACGTTACAAGCGAAACAATGTCAAACAGTCATGACCTTGAACACTAAAATCTCGTTTTCTCTCTAAAAACTGTCCAGGCGTTATGGGTGAGCGGTAATGCTCTGACGTCGCATTCGGGAGGACCCGGGTTCGAATCCCCGTCCGTCCATCCAGATTTGGATTTTCCTTGGTTTCCTCAAATCACTCCAGGAGGATGCTGAATGGTTCCTTCAAAGGGTCATAGCGGAATTCCTTCCCGTTCCTTGCTCCCAGTTCTTTCCTGGCTCTAATGTAGTCGACGTCAATAAGGCGTAAAACCAGAAGCAAAATAATAATAATAATCTGATTTTTAGTCACTTTTTTAACTTAGTCACAACCCGAAGGTTGGTTGGATCCTCCCGAAGGAGGCATACTAAGCCATTTTGTCAGAGGTAGGACGGCCAGTTCCTTTCCTCTGGGACCTACAGTTTAACGTGGAATCCTAACCACGGAGCGTCCTGGCATAGTTCATATGATCAAACACAACTCTAAAATTCCTGAGCCTGCCGGGATTTGAACCCGGGACCGGAGCAGCGTAAGTTTTGAAAGCAAGCGATTTGTAATCCATTATTTGCTTTAATCGACCTTAAGAGATAGATCATACAATGTCACGTGGTGATGAAAAGTGACTCTAAAAACCTAGACCCTGTCTAGAGTAGGCATTTACAGACCTAATAGTGTCCCTCAGCTAGGAAATATTCTAAATCCGTAACCATACCGAAAATGTGGTCACAGATTTACATCCAGCGATTATATAACTAACTGGGTTGTAATAAATAAGACAAAGAATCCCTTCAACAGCCTTCACTGCCTATAATGATAATCAACTTTAAACAATATCTGATCAAATACCAATCGTATTCAGCTAGAAGAATAGTTTATAAGATTGAATCGACTGGAGTGAGGTGTATTTAATTTTTATTTAAGAGTTGCAATATTTGCATAAATTTCGAAATTAATCAAAATATTTTGTTTTTAACCGACTTCAAAAAAGGAGGAGGTTCTCAATTCGTCTGAATTTTTTTTTTTTTGATGTATGTTCAGCGATATCTTCGCCAATTTTGAACCGATTTAAATGAAATTTTTATAGTGATAGAGTATACCTCCAAAGTGGTCCCATATGAATTTCATTGAGAAACCACCCCTTCTACCCCTTTACACCCCTTAACTTTTATACAAACCCACACTTTTTATCCGATGTTGATGGAAATTTGGACATGTATATTAAAAAATAAACAGAAAAATTATTATCAACTTTTGGTTGAAAAAACCGAACCCCACTCCCCCTATTCACCCCTTAATTTTTGCCTATGTTCTTTGTACAAAGCTAACGTCGACACCATTAACTGATGTCCATTGAAGTTGGGCATTATACATATAATTTTTCATGGAAAAGGTTTCTGACCCAAAAAAATTAAAAAAAACACCCTTATCTCCCTTTACACCCTTTCATTTTTATACAAACCCACATTTTTTATCCGATTCCAATGGAACTTTGGACATATATAGCAAAAATAAACAGAAAATATTGTCAACTTTTGGTTTGAAAAAACCGAACCACTCTCCCCCTATCCACCCCTTAATTTTGCCAATGTTCTTTGTTACAAAGCTAAAATCGACACCATTTAACTGATCTCCATTAAAGTTGGCATATACATCTAATTTTTCATGTTAAAGGTTTCTGACCCAAAAAAAAAAATAAAAAAACACCCTTATCTCCCTTTACACCCCTTAATTTTTTATACAAACCCACATTTTTTATCCGATTTCAATGGAACTTTTGGACATGTATAGGCAAAAATAAAGAGAAAAATGCTGTCAACATTTGGTTTGAAAAAACTGAACCCCTCTCATCCTATCCACCCCTTAATTTTTGCCAATGTTCTTTATACAAAACTATAGTCGACATCATTTAACTGATCTCCATTAAGTTGTAATATACATGTAATATTTCATGGAGAAGGTTTCTGACCTAAATATAACAAAACCACCCCATCTCCCCCTTTACACCCCTTCATTTTATAGAAACCTATATTTCATATCTGATTTTGATTGAACTTTGCCAATGTATACTTTCAAACAAACAGAAAAATCTTGTCAACATTGGTCTGCCAAAGCTCTACCCCTCTCCCTCCTACCAACCCTTAATTTCTGTAATTTTTTTTTTAATATAAAAAGCTACAGTTGCCACCATTTGACCTATTACCATGAAAGTTGGCGCTTATATGTATTTTTTCACGAGGAAGGTTTCGGACCAAAAAATAAAAAGAACCACCCCCACTCCCCATTAAACCGTTTAATTTTTATACAAACCCACTGTTTTTATCCAGTTTAGATAGAACTTAGCAAAATTTAACTGTAAAACAAAGAGAAAAATAATGTCAGTTTTTGATTTGCAAAAACTGAACCCCTTTCCCCATTTCCGCCCCTTGACTTTTGAAAAGCTACAGTTGACACCATTTGACCGTTCTTTATGAAAGTTGGCACATACATGAATTTTTTTATGGAGAAGATTTCTGACCAAAAAATAAAAAAACTACCCTAGCTCCCCTTTTACATCCCTTAATGTTTGTACAAATCAACATTTTAATCCGATTCGGTAGAACTTCGCATGTGTATACTTTTAAAGCAAATAGAAAAGAAACATACTACTCACATTACTTTGCCAAAACACAAACCCTATTCCCCTTTCTACCCCTTTAATTAATATATAAAGCTACAGTTTCTATCTGATTTTGAAGGAAGTATGCATATGTATACTTCAAAACAAACAGAAAAATACTGTCTGCATTTGGTTTACAGAAGCCAAAGCTCTCTTCCCCTTTCCACCCCTTTAATCTACACAAAGCACAGTTTCTATCTGATTCTGAAGAAAATTTGCACACGTATACTTTAAAAAATACATAACAATTGTGTTTAAATTAGGTTGCAGAAGTCCAACCCCTCTTCCCTTCTACCCCAACCCCTCCTAATGTCCAATGTTCTTTATAGATACCTACCGTTTTAATCAGATTTCGATGGAACACCGCAAATGTATACTTAAGCACAAAGAGAAACATTCTGTTTACAAACCCAACCGCTCACTCCCTTACTCCATTTAATTTTGTAAATTTTCTTTACACAAAGCTACAGTTTTTATCTGGTTTCGATGGAACTTTGCACATGTATACTTTAAAACAACGAGAAAAATGCTGTCCACACTACCTTAACAAAAAACAAACTACTCCACACCGCTTAATTATTTTTTTATACAGACCTAAAAATTTTATATGATATCAATAGAAATTTACAAACGTATACTTTAAATCAATCAGAAAAGACAGTCCACATTTGGTATACAATAGCCCAATCCCTCTTCTCCTTTACCCCCATCGTTTATAATTTCCAATGTTCTTTACAAAATCCACAATTTTAAGTACCGTCAAAATCAATTAAGCTATTTTTGAGTCATTGCAGAATATTTATAAATTGTATGTGTCCTAATGTCTCAACATGTACTTCAGATTTAAACTTGGACAGCGAGCTTTTACGTTATGAAAACCAATCAAATATCTATATTTTCTGTGTGATGCCGGAACGAACAGATATATTCCAGAGACAGATTTGTGTATGTGGTATATATTAATGTCCAGATGTTACATGTTTCGATTATCAAGCAGCAGCTTTAATAGATGTTATGATTAGATCGAAACACAGCCTGGACCAAAATGTAAACTGACATTACTTAACACAGCATCCAATTCACCCCATTCTAAAAGTTGTTAGGGTATATAAAGATAGATTTTTTTTTTTTTTGGAAAGCATTCGCTTTAACCACTGAGCTACCAGGAAGTTCACAAAATGAGAACGTCTGCGGCATATTTAAATACAAATTAACAATAATACCACTGAAAATTTAAAAATAAAATAATTGTTTAAAAAACATAAAAACCGCCTTCAAAAAATGGGCACCAAAAATTTTAAAATAACTTTATACCTTGCTTAGAAGAAAGTAAATCTAAATGGACAATATTTTACATTACTGTTATTGAAATTTTTACATTAATTAGTTATTTTTGGAGTCGGTGCCAGCCAAAACCAGAAAAACAAAAAGATAAAAACAATAATACATAACAATAATACATACAAAATCATGTTACTATTTACCTAAAATTAATTCTAGAAACATTTTTCAACAAAACTGAAACATATAAATGATACACCGATATTATACTAACTATAAAATGTTTACTGCATGATACAGCCTACCAACTTACACTATAGCGCCAGAGATATGCCTGGATGACCAACGAGGCTGAGATAACATACCGTTAATTTGTTTCCATAAGCTGTCTCCCGCAATAAAACTATCTTCCTCAGGACATGCTGTAAAATATTTGGAATTTTTGTTCGTACTCTCGGTTCACCGTGAACACCAAGTAAAGTTCAGTAATTCAATTTGCGTGATCTGACAGCTGGCACCGACTCCAAAAATAACTAATTAATGTAAAAATTTCAAATAACAGTAATGTAAAATATTGTCCATTTAGATTTACTTTCTTCTAAGCAAGGTATAAAGTTATTTTAAAATTTTTGGTGTCCATTTTTGAAGGCGGTTTTTATGTTTTTTAAACAATTATTTTATTGTGAAAAATTATCTATGGCGCGTTGCGCATTAATCTTATATTGAATATGGAAGTAATTTATTACAATTTAATTTTACTTTTATAAAAAATCTTAATGCACTTTCTACTCCATGCTTCAGACTCTCATTGTACTTCTCTCACCGTAGACCAACAATCAGTAACTTTAATAAATGTAAATTAAAAATTGAAATGTTTGTTGGTACCCATAGCATTTTTATCTTCCCTTCATATCGGTCTTTAAATTTCTTCACAACTTACAAATATTGGAGAATATATAATTGGAAAAAGTGAAAAATCTGACGTGTTAAGTCAGTGCCATTGTGTAAATCTTCTTCTTCTGTCTAGCATTTATTACGCATTGCAGTGTCTGCTTTACTGAACTTGTTCATCTATTTATGCCGATCTTGTGCTTATTCAGGTGAGGCGCCGACTGGTCGCAAGGTATCCAGCCAGCACCTATTGGGTCGCCCTCGTAGTCTTCGGCCCTCCGAGGGCTGTTGTTGCAGTTGTAGTGTTGTTGCTGCGCTGTACATTACGGTTCCATTGCAGACGACCCTCCCGTATTTTCTCAGGTATTGGAGCCACACCAAATTCACCCTGAAAGTCCTCATTCCTGATTCGGTACAATCTAATGAGTCCCTGCGGTTATCGAATCATCTTAATTTTCATGATATGCGACTGCTTTTTATGTCACTAGTCGAACGGTGGCTCAATAAATTTTTGATTTAAGATGCAGTGGTAACTTCCGGTCGGACAGCACCCCTGTAAACTGACGCCACTTCATCCAGGCTGTGCTGAAACTGTTTCAGATGTCAGCCCTTGTGTTAATACGCAGGTATATATTCAGAAAAGAAGACAGTAGTCCGCGCTGAGGCATTTATTGGTGATGAAGCATGGTTGGATATTGGTAGTTCATTTTTTTATTTTTTTATTATGGTGTCAGAAAACAGAATACATTAGCAAGACAAAATATGAGCAAAATATCAGAAACATTGATAGTTTTTAAAATTCTAAAAGGCAAAAAAGATTCAGGATGTGATATTGTCAATGAATAAGATAAGAGAAAGAAAAAATCATGAAATAGGTAAGCAGGTGTGGAAGAAGTTGTTACCGTATATCTCAGATTTAACTCGTATTTCAACTTGTAATTTTCCTAACCTTGGAACTGGTTTAACTACATGGATTAACTACAGTTCATACTGTATATTCACAAATATTTGAAATCTTGAAAATGGTATAATAACCTTCTCCAGAGAAATTTAAACACTCAGAGTAACGACAGAAAGGTAACTCACTGTTGAGGTATGTAAATCTACTATTATTTTTAAAAATAATTTACTGTCGTTAATAATGTCTAGCTCTTCCAGATACCGGCTGCCACAAAGTTGATACATATCGAAGATTACTGCGCGAGTGAACTGTATAAATTGAGAAGGTTTAATATGGTATATCGTTAAGCTAATTCTTTTTTTCAGTCATTTTAATCGAAAACTTATAAGGCCTCTTCGAGTCATGATTATCATCATAAAATTCTCATCATGTAAAACTTAGTCACCATACCCGCTTGCCGGAAAAACCTATTCTAGTGGAGGGAGCTTAAGTGTTGCCATCTATCTCCGAGATGTGCAACTTATGTTCCAGTATGGCAGATTTTTTTTTGGCATCTGCATGTTTAAATATATTAAAAATGCAAACCATCTGATGATGAGCATCTTGCTCGAAACCGGTAATGGTTAAATAAACATAATAACAACAAATTGTGACTGGTTGCTGCTTTAAATATCAACCCAAATTTAATATCACAGTCGCGGATTTCCACCAATCCATCATGGACAAAATATTATTATAGATACATTTTTGTTTGTGAAATACGTAGTTCATGAGGCGCAAATCGGTAACCATCGCAGCTTTCGCCTAGGTAAATGCGGGAAACCGCCAAACAACCGCAATCAGCGCGGTATCTACGTGGGGACCAGGATTTAAACCTACCCGGACCAGTATGGTGGTACCTATACGTGCGCTGGCACACTGGTGGGTGTTACCTTATACAACAGTGAATATGGAATACATGGAAGGTATCCACTTTAATAAAATGTGTTGAACCTGGAGAATGGACGTGGTCTAATTAACTAGGAAACGTTCGGTGAGTCCGATGTTACCTGAACGATTAATTACACTGGCAACCACCACAGCGTTGCTTGGCTAAAGAGGAAATTTCATTAGCTTTATTTGCTCTTATTCTGTTAAAAAGAAGTATAGGACTATATTTCAAATAAATAATTAAATTTGATTTTTATCTGTACTTACATGGTTAAAAGGGAGACTAAAATGCAACTGTCGATTATTAGGTAACTGCACAAAAATACGATGGACAGAGATAAAAGATTATAATGTGAGTCAGAGATTTAAAAAAAAAATTACAGTGCGAAGTATATTTAAACTTACGTGTTGTTTTATGTTTATTTTTGATTAACAGATGCATAAATTCATGCAAGGAGAAAATAGTTCGATGTTTACGCTGTATACTTCGCAGCAGTTACTGGTCATAACGTAAACTAAGAATTTTTTGACAGAAGCGAAAAACAGAGAAGTTTATTAAGAACTCAGAGAATGTTTGCACTAAACGTAAGAAACGAAATGTATCCATTAAATAAAAAATAATCATTCGTTTTTGAAATCATACTTTACTAAGAGAATTTTCCATAACAATAAAAATTTCCTTCATTTAAATTCAGTTGCAGTTATTTAAAAACATCCTAGCCAGGCTAATACTCTGAGAATCTAATCAAGGATAGTTTACCCATATCAAGAAAAATATCAGTAAGAAGATTGTTATTCGTTTTTGCTCAGAAGCCTTTCCGCAACAAATTTCTACGATCAGCTTACGTGATACTAGTCATTTTTTAAGGGAATTTAAACAAGTTTAAAAACAAAGCTTCATTGTCCTTATGCGGAATGCAGTGAAAAGACAGAGAGAGATAGAATTTATACTTATTTTTATTTTAGTCTTATTTAGACAGAAAGAATAAAAGTATTCTGAAACAGAAATTAAATCTTGAACCACAGATGTTATGAAAGTTGACAGTGATTGACAACAGATGGTAAATAAGATAGAAATATGAATACACTGGTGACAAACAGATTGCAGTGATGAAACTTCCGCTTATCTTTATCATCTCCTACCCAGCGACTAATTCGCCTGCCCACTTTCCCTAAAAAGCACTAAACTTTAACAGTGCTCTATGATTCCACACTACAGGTGTACCTGATAAAAGCCGCCACACACAGCGTAGGTTCCTGGTAAGCGCTTGCGCTACAAGCGGAATAATCTCCGATCTGGGAGAGCCGCTCGCTGCCTATCTTACCTCTCGTCCGGGCGGAACATATTGGGAGCGGACAGAACCGTAAAACCACCAGCTACACGGCGGGAGCTGCAGAGATGAAGAGATAAGGCTGGGTGCCGCGCCGCGGAAGAATGGAGATGAAACGAGCGGCCCGTGAATGATCTAGTTAGGGCGAGCGGGCCCGTGGGGGCACATTCGCACGCTAAGGAGATATGCGCGGCCATCGCTCGCTCTGATGAAGGCCGTTGAATTATACGCCAAAACAGCGGCACCTGGCCGCCTGCCGCATGTATGTATGCGGAACACCGCGCGGGCGGTGAATATTTGAAGAGGGAAGAGCGGGCCGGTTGACTGACTTTTCTTGTCTGATCGATCGCTCGAGATCAAACGGCTGGCGTTCGACCTGCAGTTGAGGACGTACGCAGGTAGCATTCCGGCCCACTGGCCAGGGTGGCTCGGGTGAGCTGAATCAGCGGTGCGGACCAGCTCGTTCCAGGACAGAACATTTTTTGTTTGACAGTAACCGAATAACCGACCTACGAAAGAGAGCAGGGCAGCTGAAATATTTCTTTATTATTTTTGTTAATTGGTTACCAGTACTGGCGACAAAGCACTACGGTATTACAAAAAATCAGTAGCAAGTGAAGATTTATTTATCTGACTGTAGGAAGGAAGTTAAATGCATATTTGTACTAATATTATCAAATAAAATGATGTAAATAATATATAAAATAATCTCAATTGGTATCAATGACACAGCGACAATTTCTACTTGACAAGTATTACATCTCCTTGGCGAGCATCTAACCTAACCCAGTAATCCTACCACGTAAAGGGTAAATACAATTTAATGTCGAATCTGAGACGTAGAAGGTCATAGACATGTTATGTTGTTATAAAAATGGGTTAGTGATGTGTAATCTATAGTGGTTATTATTGAATAGAATACTGCACGAGCTTTTTACTGTAAAAACATATTTCGATCCTAGTCTGCTATAGTCGTCAGTGGAACATTTTGCCTGATGCGTCCACAAATAGCGTACGGGAACGCTTCTCATTTTACGAGGGGAAGGGGAGGAGATAAAAAAAGGGGGGGGGAACTAGGATCGGTTGTTCAACCAGCAGAGAATATATGCTGTTCAAGAGATATTATGCGTCACCTCTGTTAACAATCCTGCATTTCCACATTTGTCTCAGTCCACAATTCTGATCTTTATTCTTTACTTTTAGGGGTAGTTAAAATATTAAATATATCCCCTAATTAAGACCCAAAAAGTCTTTATAGTTGTGACAGAATTTTTTTTCTTCCCACTGAATTTAGTCACCTCATTTTTCTAAATAGTGCACTGCCACAGCTGATTTTGTGATCTGCTTGGTTCTCGTGTGGCTTTTTTTTTTTTTTTACTTATTGCTTTAAGCCTTGCCGACGGCTAAGGTCATTAGAGGCGGGTTGGGACTGGGGACAAGGAACGGGAAGGAATTCGGCCATGGCCTTTTTGAAGGAAGCATCCCGGAATTTGCCTGGAGATATTTTGGGAAACCATGGAAAACCCAAATCTGGATGCCCGGACAGGGATTCGAACCGGCGTCTCCCGAATGCAAGGCCATAACGTTAACCGTTCACCCACCACTCTCGGTCTCGTGTGGCGAGAATATTCTATTAACACGAGACGTCTTACCCATATACTCTTCGCCGCATTTGGAGGTAATCTTGCACAATCTAGTATCTTGTAATGAAACTCTGCTTTCCTTACCTGATCTAAATTGCCACTAATCTTATTAATGCTGCTGAGAATCGGTTGAATGTTATCTTTGAGCAGCTCTCTACCTACCTTCTCGATGATACTACCTTTACAGAAGATCGTGTGTTTTTATTTTGTTGACAGTTCTCATTTGTCTTGTTTGTGGTCAAAGCGAGGACTACAAAAATTTTTGTTTTATACGTGGTCGCCAACGTTCATCAATACCACATAATGTAATTACTACATAATTTAATTTTTGTGTGTGTGTTGGTTTTAATATCGGAATCTCGTCGAGTGATTTATTCCAGCCCATTTACGCTAATCCGCGACAGTAACTAGATCGGTGTTTTATCCTGAGATCATTTCTGGATGAATTTAAACAAAGGATCAACGGGTTTGTTAAATGACTGCCAGAAACGTAGTTTATAAGTACTTTAATTAATGACCACGAACAATGGAGAATTATAACCAGATATTAAAGCACTAAGCAGATACAATAGATTTTACTTGGAACCAATTTGACTGCAAAATGCTCACTGTGTCTCCAGTTGTTTCAAACAGAATCAGTTGAAATGAATGCTAAGAAGAATATCACAAATAATTAACCAATAACGATTGATATTAAATATTATGAAAACAAAACTTATGTTTTTGAATAACGAAGACATATATTTAAAATTATTTTGTAAATAATAACTAAATGATCTAGATCCATATATACGTATTCTCATTTAGCGACTTCGCATCTTGATCACTAAATTTTTGAGGCGCCTAGTCGACTCAGAAGAACCGACTAAAACCGTAATGAGGGTAATCGGTAAGTTGGGACAGAAGTTTGAGTCATTGTGTTTATCACCTCCCAAATTGCTAGACTATTAGTTAGGGAAGATAATAAACACGAGTTGGATAGTTAATCAAATCTGTTTCACTCCTTATTCGTATCTCCGTAATACCTGAGGTACTAAACAAATTTTGGTTTTAAATATCTACATTCATTCTACGAAAGAATTATTGACTCACTAGCTGATACCCGCTACTTCGTACGCGTGGATTAAGAATTTCGTTGCCGGAATTGAATATAGAAATCTGTTGGTAATGTAGGATTGGTCCCAAACAACACCGAGTCGGCATAATGTGACAAGAAAGTCATCACTATATCATTTTACCGTCGAACCTGTCTCATGAAGAGAATTAATTTCCAACGTATTTAAAAACAGAAAAACAAATGAAAGTGAGGGGATGTGTGGGGGTGGGGGGAGGGGTGTTAACTAAGGGCAGCTTTATTTCAGCTTGGTCTATTCTTCATCTTCATCATGAGCATCCGATTCTTGGGATTTAATAACTTTAGCTGCTCGTGCTCTGCTAGAGCCATACCTTAGGCCAGTTTGCACCCGCCAGGCATGTCATAAAAGAAAGCAAAATAAACTGGTGCCAGAAACATTTAAGCAGACACGAAGTAATAATAGTACAGAGAAAATCAACATCTATACTAAATAATACGTTTTGTCTCTAATCGAAATTTAGTAACAAATCACATAGTAACATAATGCGCGAGAAGGACAGCCTGAGCCACCGAGGTAACATTACAGAATAAAACAAACACATCCGTCTCTCTGCCACCATTCGATATGTTCTCAAAATTTCGTGACTACAACTGTTATTCATACTGAAAAAAAAAATCCTGTATTGCTTGTCAAATTCCATCAATATTGGTGTAGCCATTTAGACGTCAAAATGTAACAAAAATACACAGACTTACTTCCGCATTTATAGTATTATTAGTGCAGATCACACACACACACTGATTGCAAGGATAACAACCCCTGAGGGATCAATATAACGTAAAAAGTACACTTACAGCATTGATAGACTACCTACGATTTGCCTCGCATTGCACCTCTAAAATTGTGATATCTACAATTTAACATGCAATACGAAGAACCGACGATCAAGACGTAACTCATACAATCACATTTTTTAAAAATAAAAAACCTTCGCTTCCACCGTGATTTGAACCGTAGACAACGCTCCAAATATAGTAAGCAAGCGCTTTAATCACTGAACTACCAGACCACTATATGGAAAGGTATTACGGAGACCTACACATCCTACGCGTCTGTCTATCGCCATTCAGTAATTTTTCAAAATTATAACAAAAAGTATTATTTATACAGAAAAAAGTATGCTATGTCCATCCT
The DNA here is from genome assembly GCA_031002005.1 of Vandiemenella viatica. Lineage (NCBI taxonomy): Eukaryota > Metazoa > Arthropoda > Insecta > Orthoptera > Morabidae > Vandiemenella > Vandiemenella viatica. The sequence goes on from JARYHS010009186.1 coordinate 187,810,704, forward strand.
AATGCCAAATAGCATCTCCTCGTCAAATCTCATCACAATCGGATAATCCGTTTAGCCCAAGAAACGAAATAAACAGAGTTACTTTCCCATGTATAATATGAGTATAGATACACAGCACACTTATAAAAATTCAAGCAAGTCGGTTATGTCGTAAACATAAACACATATGGCGTGGAATAGACTGTAGCATAAAAAAACTGAACCACAACGTCATCTACTGGATTGTTACCCATCCTAGATAACCAAGTGTTGTGTTGACAAATTAACATAGAAACTTATGGTATTATAATAATAATTCCGTGTGGTCGTAATGACCTGGTGACACGGTTTCTATTTGCTGTGGATTCCGCCTTAACCTAGCCCGCCAATCCTGCCGGGTACACGGGACCTACAGTTCAATGTTGAATCCGAATAACGGTACCGTCCTGGCGTACTTCACATTACACAGCAAGCTGCGCTAGAGGTGAAGGTCGGGTTAAGCGCCTATAAAAGTCCCCGCCGAGACAGGGAATCGAACCGGGGACCTTTCAATCTCCAGTCAGACGCATTAACCACCGAGCCACCAGACTGCTTAAACTTACAAATAATTGCAAAGCATTGTCCTATGACAAACATTTAATTCGCAATAATAAATATTGAGATCAATAATCGAGATAAAAACTATAATATCTTTTAAGATGGACCAATTTACACACAGTAAGCGATTTTTTTTTTAATTGGTTAAGTAGTTTTGGAGTTTATCTCGGACAAACATCGTAACGCGAGATTTTTATATAAATAAGATAGACCGTAGCGCACGCTCATAACGTGTATTTTTCCTTTATTGTCGTTCGTATTCAAATGGACAAAATTGGGAGCTAATTGAGACTGACACAGATGTTAAAACTTTGTTTTGTAAGGTCGGACTCGAACTGGTAACAAATAGGTCCTAAGTTACCTTATAGACTAATACTCTCAATTTATTTACCATGCGAAAATTGAATTTAGAGAAATCTTCTATCTATTGAATCATTAAGGCTTGTTTATTGAGAGAAAACTAATATAAATTTAATTTTTCCTTGTCTTTGAACATGAGTGACACTCTTGAACATCTAACGCAACTGTTTGGAGTATTTTGTAAATAGCTGTGGAGCTTTTGCTAGTGTCAACTATATTAATATAAAGATAATCAGCAGCGGTGAATCTACCTTTTTTTTTTAATTAAAAAATAAAATAAAAATAAAAAAATAAGATTCTACCCATCGAAGTATGTTTACCTTAATGAACGGCAGTTCATCGCATTCACGAGTAAAATAGCGAATAACTGACAGTGCTATTCGAGAAGTTGAGTTTCGTTCACTCGTTGCAGCCAAAGACTTTGCTAGGATGCCTCATCAATTAAAACTCCCAAAATCACAGTCGAATGGAGAAAGCTTCTGCTCTCTTGGCTGCATTCAGCTAGACGCATAGGGTGATTGCTCCAGCTTCATATAGCTGCATACATCTCAGCGCAAGAGCTCGCTTACCCACCTACTGAAAAATATCCTTTCACAGCTATAGTAGACGAAAGTAGCGGTGTGGTGGGAGGCAAAGCCCCTAGAGAAGAGAAATCATTCACGGGAAACCCTAGGCTCTTTGCTGACTTGCTGAAAATATTCTACGTTCCTGATCACACAACTCGATAATAATCTTTCGGGGAAAATTTAATAACCTATTATCACTTCTTTTTGAGAAATATAATGGTATCAGCACCCACGCTGCACCACACAAACATTAAAAACTATTAAATTAGCAGGTCAGAAACAAAATTTTGATCAGTTAAAATGTTTCACATCAATGATGTTTGTGTAGGTAGTTGAAATCATATCTCTTTGGCAGTATTCCTTCTACGTCATTCATCAATTGTAGTAACCAATTGTTGTCAAAAAAACTGTCGGCAGCATTGGTGGTATCCGAGGTTACTGCATCATTCAGATACAACCCGCAGTCCGATGATGACGAGCTACAGACAGGTAAGTGGTCTAATGTTATAAACTGCTACGGGTTAGGCTGTGAACTAATTCTGTATTGGTGTGTGACGGTGAAACTTGCTACTAAACTTTACGCTAACTGTTCTTCTCTGTACTTGTGGATAATTCGTGCTATTGGCAATAGCGTTTTGTTGCACTGAAACGAATATTTCAATTTATAATGATTTCATCGCGTAGTGGTAAACGAAATAGGTTCAAAGAGGAGTTAGCAAGTTAGAGATGGCTTCTTGTTGCAGCTGACGGAATTTGATACTAACGCCACTCTGAAGGCGAGAGAGGAACTTGAGATTCATCTACATAATTCAGTTTACATCTATGAATATCAATGATCTTAGCGTTTAAATTACGTGTCACATTCTCCACAGGATCTCCTCATCATAAGATGTAAAAATATCTCAAATCCATTCTTGTCTCGTCGAGATATATAAGAATCAACCATTAAATAAGTAAAATTTCAGTGGCTCGGATATCGTAGAATCCCCCCATTCTTCATTCCAGATACGTAAATTTATTTCACTGTCATTTCGTTCTGTGTGATTGCTTTAATACTTTATTTAACTTCTCTTGATTAAAGAAATGCCTACATTCTTTTCTAATAATTTTTTTACAATTTTCTTCGTCCATCCCTCTTACTGTCGCTGGGAATATTCGCGTCGGGTGAAGCGTCAGTGTAAGACTGGAGCGTTTACTTGGATCTGCTAATTTAATGGGTTTGCTGTAGATCACACACACAATGCAAAGTTTTAGTAGAAGAACTCATTTTCTTATTTGGCTCAATTTCTCGAAAACACTACCAATAATATGATTTCCCCGTAATTGAATCACTGTTCATGCTCAGTTTCATAGTTTTAGGAATTTTGTGGCAACTAGTGATTTGACAATATGACTAATAGGCGTAATTAATTTCATTTTTAAACCAAATTGCCTCGTATTTTTACTTAATTGATTATACTTCTTATACGCACCAGAATACCTTTGAAGAGATTACAAGTCACTATCAATTGTACAGAAAAGAATAACATTATTTGGAGGTTCTTTTACTTTCTTCCACAGACAATAAATCGTTAGCCACAAAAGTCCGACAGCTTACCATCTCAACTGAATGAATCATTGCTTCAGAAACCAGTTTACTCTGTGGAAGAATTTTCTTCTTGGAATTTGGTTAGTGAAAAGGACTGACAACGTAAATGTGCTTTGCTGTTAGGCAGGGGAAGGTGACAAAGGTATTGACAATCACAGACATGGTGAGCAATACTTTTATGTGTAACTGTGTACAAGTTATAAAATTAGCTGCAGTCTCTGGAAATTGCACTTCGATACAGAAACTAATTTTGAATTTTATCTATTTGTAGTTACCACTGGATATTGACGATGTTAAGTAAGTAAATATTAATTTGTATTTGGCGATATACCTGGTTTGTTAAGAGATATATGTATTGTACCCCGAGAATATTCTTACATGGGATCGAGCAAAACATATCTGATCTAGTTTAAAAATTACCTTGGTACAAGGGCAGCGGATAATTTTTATTTATTTACAAAGATGCGTGTCTTTAATACCGGACGTAAAGGTTATTTTTGAATTTAATTGACTATAACTTAAAGTCCTTATCTATTTTTTACGAGCGTCTGCAATTCTTATGCAACAATCTTTATTTATCATTCATGTGAAGCATGTTCTTATGATGCTACGTTTGAATTTTTAACCGTAAGTAGTTTATTTTTTTAAAAAATTGCAGTGTCCTGGTAAAGTTCTTGAATAATTTTTCCTACAGTATTCGTTGTTAAGAGTATGGAGTTTCCAGTATTTGGTATAATTTTTGCAGTATTTGGTACAGATGACCAATAGCGTGGGATATACTCTAAATCTTTTGTATCACTTTTACAATCCTTAATTTATGTCAGAAGAACTGACTTTAAATGTGACAAATGTCAAATCTTCCATCTTAGAGTTATCTGCTTTGGAACATTGTTCTAAAATGATGCTACTGTGCTCTTAAAAAATGGTGCTTCATGTTTCAACTACAGGCGTATATTAATCTCATCATTATAGAGATAGTCCTCAAATAGATTTCAAAAAATTCAGTATCAACCGATCAGTTTTCCCTTCGAATGTTTATAATATTAACTGCGTACATTAATAATTCCAGAAGTGATAGTTTGGTTGTTAATTAATTTGAAATTATGCTTAGGAACGGACAGTTTCTAGTTATTTCAGCACTTAATTTCTGCAAATCATTTATTCTATAATTCCTGTTTAGCATTCAAACAACTCAGATCTATGGTCTACAGCTGGAGTTGATACATGTATGAGGTTTAGAGCAAGCTTGTTTCATTTTGCTTTCCACCAGTGGGAGAAATTAGCAGGCAAAATTATTTACATAATTCAGCTATGCTCTTGACTGTAACAAGTAGTAATTAACTTGAATTATTGCCATCAACAGTTAGGAATATACACATAGTTTGACTAGCAGAAAATTGCTTTCCTAACTCCGTGCCGAATAACTTTGTTTGAACAACTTCTCGCAGCTGACTAAAGCTACTTGTCTTTTCCAGCGGCTTACAGCTGCTAAATGCTGAAATTTAGTCAGCTGTTGGTGTGGTCAATTGCTACTGCCACAAATGCGCAGATTGAGATGCTGAATTAACGCTGCGAAACTACTCTACAGACTGTGTCCGTTTATGATTTATATGGCTGCGTGTATGGGTTTAATATCTCTTATATTTCCTTGTCGGATAGCTTGGGGATAAAGGGGTGATTATTTCAGAATTGAAGCACAGCTATTGGAATGACTACAGTTTACAGTAAGCTAAATTAAATTATTTGTTGTAAGAATGGAGATTTTCCAGATATGTAGTTGCCGATTGTGTTGACTATATTTCGATTGTTAGATCCGTAGTATTCTTCAGATGTGAAACCGTGAGCGGTTAACACTCTGGCATCGCATTCGGGAGGAGACGCCGGTTCGAATCCCTGTCCGGGTATCCATATTTTGGATTTCCATGGCTTCCCAAAATCACTCCGGCGAATGCCCTGATGCTTCCTGCAAAGGCTATAACCGAATTCCTTTCCACTTCTTGTCCCCACTCCCATTCCAACCTCTATTAACCTCTACGTCGACGAGGAATACAGCAACGAGAGTGGTGGTGTAACGGTTAGCGTTCTGGCCTCACATTCGGGAGGACGGCGGTTCGAATCCCCTTCCGGGCATCCATATTTGGGTTTTCCATGGTTTCCAAAATCACTCCAGGCAAAGGCCGGGATCCTTCATTCAAAAGGCCATGGCCGAATTCCTTGCCCCCCCCCTCCCCCTAATTCTTTCCCGTCTCTAAAGGCCTCGCTGGTAAGAGACATTAAACAGTTAAAAAAAGAGGAATAAAGCCATAATTAAAAAAAGTTGTGAAACCATATGTTAACAGACTGCTTGCCATCGAAATATCGCGCTTTGACACCACAGTCCTGGAGCATACCTGTGAAAATTTCGTTAAAATGGTTTGTCATTTTTGAAACACCAGGAATCTGTGTGACTGTTAATGGTATTACTTTTGTTGCTTGGAGGAATTATTGGCCCTTGTAGTCCACATTCAGTGCTCATTTCGAATGACTAGCATTTAATGTTTGCTTTGAACAAGTACTAAGGATTTTGCTTCATTCGTAAGTAAAGGGAATGCGATCGTTTTCTTTTTAGATTCAGAAGTCACATTTCGTTCTGAAAGGGTTTTTAAACTATAATCTCCACTACTATTTTTCGCTTAGAAGAACAATGCAACACCCAGAACGAATGATCTGAATCACTTCAAAATCTCAGGATGTGTGGTACAGTGGAACCATGATAAACGATTAAGTTTGAAGAGAGATGACGTGCACGTAGGCACAGCAGCGCCCTCTTATGTGTGATTGGAGAGATTAGTGTTCCACTAGGTTTAGCTGTTGTCGAGCGAAATGGAAACGTAGAAGTGCCGGTATGGCTTGTTGACGTCAAAGGACGCAATGTCAGCATGTGAGTGAGCTCGAACGTGGTAGAATGATCGGTCTGTGGGAAACGGGTTTGTCGTACCGTGATTCTGCGTCTTCGTACAGAGCACGCTGGTACGGCAGTGATGGCTATGTGGAACCAATGTGTAGAAGAGGGTAGTACACAGTTATTGCGGGTACTGGACAACACAATGTGACCACAGCGTAGAATGATCGCCATCTTAACCGCATGGCCGTAACCGACAGAACAGCTTCGTTCACATCGTTCGCTAGACGTTACAGCACTGTAATGACTATGGACAGGTCTGTGTTGACGGTTCGGCGCCGTCAGCTGAGAGCTGGACTGGTGACGTGCATGCCATTCCAGTGTCTCAGGTAGCAATTGGCACGTGAACGCTGTCACTGGCGAGCTGAGAACCAAAATGTAATGTTTTCTCGCGGAGTTCCGCTTAAACTCGAGCTGCAGTAACTGCCACATCCTACACTCAACCGTGGTGAATGCAGTCGGGCAGACTGCAGTGCTGAGAACAGCATAGCAAGCAAACGCCAAGAGTGAAGGTTTGGTGCGCCAGTGGTAATAACATGCGACCTCGCCTCCTAACTATTGAGAGCAATCTGGACAGCGACCGCCAGATCAGGAAGGTTTAGAGCCTGTGGCACTGCTCCTCCTGCGGGCAGCTCCGCTTTCTATATTTCTGCATGACAACCGCAGCCACATGTGGCGAGGAACGCGCAAGCCTTCTCTGAAAACCGACGGATACCACTGCTTCCCTAGCCGGCACGTTTGCCGGACATGATCGAACAAGTTTGGTCTTCCTGTTAAACCGAGCGTGGTGGGTGGATGGTTAAAGTTCTGGCCACGCATTCTGGAGGACGCGGGTTTGAATCTCCGTCCGGGCATCCAGATTTTGGTTTTCCATTATTTATCCAGATCACTCCAGGCGAATGCCGGGATGCTTCTTTCAAAAGGCCATGGCCGAAGTATATCCGTTCCTTGTCCCCAGTCCTTTCCCGCCTCTAATGACACTAGCATCGACGAGGCGTGAAGCAATTAGCAACAGAATGCTCCTGTTAAGACTATCAATGCTTTATGGACGTTCCTACAAACCGCATGTAAGTATGTTCTCCAACAGCATATCTAAGCTCTCATTGATTCCGTACAATGACGTCTAGAGGGTTTGACTGCAGCACGTGGGGGCTTCGCGTTGAATGTGCGTGTACAGTTACACTGATGAGCCACTGCCCACTGCGAGAGTGAATGCCGTCTGGTGACGTTATTGGTTAATCCATGCAGTAAGATAACTATACAAGCGGAGCAGAGTCGCATAGGGAGTAATTATAGCCATGATACATATAGCAAACTGTGCAAACCAATAACACAAGTGACTTTTACATAAGGCAGATGTTTATGGCCCGGCGCTTGGGAACAGTGAGACTGGTCGGCTGTTCGCGTGTTATTGTAGTGATCATCTTTGGGAAGTGGTTGATACGGTACCTCTAACTTCCTATTTGATTCATTACTGTACTAAGTTGGTGAAACCACGAGTAGTCGACAAGGTGGTGGGGGTCCACGCCTCATCATAGAACGTGGAGGTTCGAGGCTTGCCCGCTCTGTAAAGCAGGATAGGGGCCGATCAGTGGCAGATCGGACGGCAGAGTACAATGCTAGTACAGGCACAAATGTTTTGGAGCACAGCGTTCAGCGCACATTGTTGAACCTGTGAACATGTTGCCACGTAGAACCAACGACATCATCAATTATGATTGCATTGAGAACGAGATCATAGAGACTGGACCTTCGATCAATGGGAACGTGTCTCTTGGTCGATAGAATCACGTATATTGTTACACCAGGTAGGTAGGTGGTCGTGTCCGGATACAGTGTCTTCGAGGCTAACAGCTGCTCGAAACATACATCTCACCACGGACGCAGTGGGTGCAGTATTATGGTCTGGAGGACGTTCACCTGGGATTCCATGGGACCTATGGCAGTGATCGAAGACACAGTGACATCTGTTATCAACTAGATTCCTTCGTGCTTCATGTATTCAACTACAGCGATGGCATTTTCCAGCTGGTTAACTGCCCGTATCACAATGCCAGAATCGTGCTAAGTTGGTTCTAGGAGCAAGTTAATGAACTCTTGGGCACCAAATTCGCCTGGTCTCAATCCGATAGATCACATTTGGGATGCTATCGGGCGCCAATACCAAGCGTGGTGGGTGAGTGGTCGACGCTCTGGCCTCGCATTCGGGAGGACAGCGGCTCGAATCCCCGTCCGGGCAGCCAGATTTGGGTTTTCCTTGGTTTCCCCAAATCACTGCAGGCAAATGCCGTAATACTTCCTTCAAAAGGCCAAGACCGAATTCCTCCCAGTTCCTTGTCCCCAGTCCCACCCCGCCTCTAATGATCTCGGTGTAGACGAGGCGTAAAGCAATAAGTAAAAAAAATAACAACTCCATTCCCACAAACAACCGACCCACAATTTAAGGGAACCGCGTGATCTTCGCGTAGACATCGGGTGTCAGATACCTCCGGAAACCTACCAAGGACTTGTCGAATCCTTTCCACATCAAAAGTTTTCAGTATTCCGTTCCAAAGATCAACCAACACTCTGTTAAGCAGGTGGTCATAATATTTTGCTTAATAGTGTATATAACTCTTATAATTCGTGCATCGTTACCTAATCTGCTAATTAAATGTCTGATTTTTTATGCTGAAATTTTACAAACAGGCATACATATGGGCAAATAGTTGTAGCGAAAATCATTTTCGGTTGTTAATATAGGAGGCATGTAGAAACATAAAGCTTGAAGCCCAACTGAACATTATCTTTGAGTCCACTTTCAGCCATAAACTTTTACTTTGAAGCATTGTATTTTTAACGCATGTTTCGGCCGTGTTCAATACCCATGCCTACCGCATAAAACAATGCGGTAGCGTAGAAGATACAGACGGTCGGCGGAGCTCCATATTTGTGTGTTTCGTTTCTGCGTGTACAGCCGCGTTCGGGATTAGCTCTCTTGGCTAAAATCACACTTTAATATCCATGAATATGCATCGCGCAAATCCTGTTGGCGCGCAGCGCTCCAGCTCTGTCAGTGCGCCACTCCGCGCTGCTCTTTAGCAAGGATTACACGGAGGAAGGACGCTGCGGTGTATCTGTGGAGTTACCAACCAGAGGGTGTGTGGGAGGGAGTGGAGGATGCATGGACATTGAGCCACCATCTGATGGCAGCTGATGACGTGTTGGTCACGTTGATAATGCCAAAGTTATTGCTAATTAGTCAATATCGGTTTCTTCTGACATCTTGTTAAAGATGTAACAAAGCGAAATGTCTCCATGAAACAAACTTAGGGCACAGCAAATAGAAATAATCAGTTTACAATTTAATACTTCGCCTTAGAGTCTCGTCCGTTTCATTGTGATTATTATACCATATTTTTTTCATTCCTTCAAATGACCACCATGTACAGAATATTTGTCAGTAAGCCTATCCTAGATTTCCGAAAGTCTTCTATGTAGAATGATAAATTGCCTTCGTTGACCGCGTTGTCTGGTCCAACCTGTTGGGATCGACCCCAAAGTAGTGCAACGAAAGAATTTCTTGTGTTACAGTCATTTCAAGAAAAGAAGCCGAGGATTTATGATGTTCTAGGAAACAGATGAACCACTAAGTGCTAAAGCCAATAGTAATAGGATCTTTGTTTGATTGTCAGAGTGGAGAGAGAGTGTTCAGACTGATGTTTACAGGAATTCTCACGCATTTGTTAAAAATGCTTAAATCTGCTGTGACAACTTGTGGTGCCCCAACGAATGAGTTCTAATTTGATTGGTACTCGAGGAAAAAATTAATAATAATAATAAAAACTCACAAAAGGACGCACATATTTCTACGTATGGCCTGGAAAACTGATTAACCCTGGTGAAAAAGTGCAGTCTAAACGAACCATTCATCTTGGATTTTCAGGAAAAATGCGTCTCGTGTAGTTGCTAAATCTATTAAAACTTCAGAATTGTCGTCAGATGTATATTGCAAATGAGCTCATTTTTAATGCACTGAAGGTACAGTCGCAGCTCGGAAACCACCAGTGATATCAACTTGATGTCGTATCAGCGAAATCGCTGGAGCAAGCTTATAGTTTTCAACTTCAGAAGCAGCCTAACTGTGAAACCAAGAATGTTGATACACGAGGCCTGATTAAAAAATATCGAGCCTTGATCGGTATAAAAACAATAACTTACCAGAATGTGTAAGACTCATGTTTTATCCTTTTGATTGCACACATCAAACCCAGCGACTGTTGGAAGATGTTATGGAAGCCTGTTTTGAGATGACGCACAGTTGTGCCGTCTCGTTGTGTGTTACGCCCTCGTGGAACTGAAGACGGGATTCTTTTTGAGTTGTCTTTAGCTTCCGGACCAGAAATCACATGGGACCATGGCTCGAGAAACTGCGGAATACCGCGCGTGGCCAGGAAAGCGTTGAAGTTGCGATGAATGAGTCGAGGAGTTGTTCAGTTCTCTTACGTGGAACCGATTCACAAAAATGACGGACTGCCTAACAGTAGTACTTACTAATGGTCTGCCCTTCTGGAGCGTACTCGTGGTACACAACGCGATATTTGTAGAAAAAATAAGCAGAATCCCCTTCACCTTGATCCTAAGTGTCATACTAATTTGGGACTCGGGGAATCTGGGTGCCTAATGGGCCCTGGTTTCTGGATGGCACCCGTACACCACTGCCTCCAAAACATAAGGATAAAATTAGGTACATTGGAACGTCCTGTGAGAGAGCATGGCAGCTTTGTTGTTGCTGCAGTGAAAGCTGTTTGGGAAAAGCTTATGCTGCTACTATTCGTATGTCCAAATCCTCGGTCAAACTGCTACTTGAACAAACGCTTCTCCTAATCGCAGCACTAACCTATCGAACAATTAAACGTTGATCCCTCATGATCAGTGTCCATACTTTTTCAATTTCGATTTGTTGGTTATCTTTCGGAACGCGACCATCTTTGATTTGATTAGAGCAACCCCCATTCCACATTTCCAAATGCCTGCTGAATCGTGCCTATGATTTCTGTTTGTATATCCCCAAATTACTTCTGTTCCACGCGTTTCGTCATTTTCAAGAAAATATGAATGCGACCACCACGTGTTGCATGCAGTCACTCTTTTATAGCTTTTGATGCAACCAGCGGGGCTTGAAAAAAGAAAACATATATACACACGTAGGAATACGCGCGTTTGCCATACCTACAACAACCTTCATTACCTTTAAAAACGATAAGAATGGGAATTTTGTTCAGATTTCACGAATTTTCAGTTACGGTGACTATTCTTCCAAACAAAGCAGATGGAACGTTGATTTACGCACTAAAAAAACACCAAACGTCTTAAGAAAGAAAGCATGATGCATATGATTTCTTTTTAGTCATAGATTTTATCAAAATTCTATGTAGTACAGTACCTCCAGAGTAAGATCAAGAACATCAATACAGAAAGAAAACTGTGAAATAACGTCTACCAAAACGAAGTTTCTTACAGGAATACACACGGATTCAAAGTGAAATGTTAGGTACAAATGTAGTTTCTGCACAACCTGTAAATAATTAAACCGAATATAATTGTGTGAACAATAAACTAAGAAGTAACCACGATATAGCTCCGGAGTGCGATGAGTGCAAACTGTTGCTGTGAGTTAACAGATAGAATCTTTGGAAATGAGGAGACGTTTTCCGAGGTAGCTTTGTGGGAGTTGCCGCGATGCTGATTCTCGCTCCGGAGGCGGTAAAAGCTGTTTCCTCTGGAGCCACCAGCAGAAAGGAGGCAATTTTGTGTCGCGGGCGGCGGTCTGAGCTCGGGAGGCTGATGGGAGGAAGCCGTCACTCTGCGCTGACGAGATTCGCAAATCCGGACCGCGCCGGCGCAGCTGAAGGTGTAAGGTCGACCCCGCACGGGAAACCTTACAGCAATATCTGCGGCCAGACATCTCTGACACACTACCACGCTAAGACGACGACTTACTTCAGTTTTTAGGATTCCGCACCTTCCAAAATGGAGACTCCCTTGCTTCTCTCGGATGTAACAAAGTAGTAGGGAACTGGGCTGTAAAAATTTGGTCGGACCACATTTTGGATGTCAAATACAGGAGTTTGAGAGGGTGCAAAGGAGAGAAACTAGATATCTCTCTGGAAATTACCACAGAACACAATCAATAACTGATAAAGGAGCTGGAATGGGATTCATTTGAAGAAAATAGGAGGGTGAAGAGAGTAATGGGGGTGTATATTGGTGAGGAAAGACATTGGTGGAAGAATTAGAAGAGATGCATGGAAGGGAGAAGATGACCATGATACTCGATTTCACTCATAAGAATATGGGTAGATTTTCTTTCGTAGGTAAGGGGATTGGAGTAAATTACAATTTACCATAAACGCTGATAGAATTTAAAGTTAAAATTTGTAAAGGGCAAAAGCAGGTGGATACAGAAAGGGGGATAAATATGAGTGTATGTAAACTGCCATTGGAACGTGCATTCCATCGCAATAAAATAAAATAAATTAAACGGAACCTACATGGAGTCGCTCATTTCCCCGTCTGTCTGCATATACACAAATCTGTCCGAATGACAGATCCTCTCTTTATTCATGAACCCTTTAGCTTTGAAATTTGTAACTGCGCACTGTTTCAGTTCCTACTAACCTTAAGACGATTAAATAAATAATTAGGAATATTCATGGTGGTGAAAATATTAATGAAGGAAAAAATTTCCTTAGATGTTATCTATGGGAATCAAATGAAAGCTGACATTCTACCGAATCTCAAAATCTCTATATTTTTCTTCTATGTGAGATACTACTAATTCAAAAATTCTTTAAATCTTTACACTGGCTAATGCAGCCTCCTAAAACTTACAAGAAAATTTGTGATTTTTCCGGAGTTTATGATTTGCGCTAAAGAATTAAATGAATAATTTAAACAGATTTTATACTTCAGAAGATGAAAATCATAAGTATCATACTGTATAAAATTTAAAGAATCGGGTAGTAAATATATCGTGAAATTGTTCTTTTTTTTAATGTTAAAATATTTTTATAACACGCATTATTATTTTTGCAACTGATGTGTTTTATTTTTTATGTTTTTTTTTTTTTTGTGATTGATTTACATATGACACTTTAAAAGAAATTTTTGAAAAACACAGAATGATTGTTATTTGAAAACACATTTTACTGAAGTATTTACAAACGGTTTCACCAAACAAAAACTGTGTCAGCGCGCTAGGCTAACCAGTACTTGTCGATCTTTCTATTTTATTGTTGTATCAGCGGAAGTGACACCTCCCGTCACTTTCTGTTTCCCACGCAACTAATTTTTGTAATAAATGAGTGAGACAGAACAGACATAATTCGAAATCCGTCTAAAACTGAATTAAGGTAACAGGGTGGATATTATTGTGAATTTAGTGCTTTAGAAACCTACACAGTAATTATTTATCATTGCGAATCTGTCTCATGTAAGTAATAGTTTTGACGAAGGATTAACAGCAGGAATTGAACTAACGCAACCTGATTCATCTCACACATCAAGAATATATTCCCATGTTTGAAATATCAGTGTAAATGACGAAAAACGGTATCCTTACCGTTCAGTCCATTCAGGTAGTATTTACATAATATAAAGAAATGAGGATTGCTGAGACAGCTGTCGAAACTTTGTGTTTTCATGACACCCTTCAGCTGGACACCAGTAATACGCCAGAAAGTCACCGCTCACATATATTAAAATTTTATATACGATCCATAAAACAGGGCTAACTAATCACAATAAGCTAATTACCTTCACTTTTTTATTTACGTCTTGTTGACGTTGAGGTCATTAGAGGATAAATGGTATTGGTAACAAGGAACAGGAAGGAATTCGGTCATGGTATTTATAAGGAATCATCTCAAGATCCATCTATAGTGTTATGGGAAAGCCATGGAAAACCCAAATCTGGATGCCCGAAATAGAATTCGAACCAGAGTTCCCGAATGTGAGGCAGAGCTTTAGTGCTCAATCAATATTAATATGTGAACTAAAACTGTTTTTCAGAAGTGGGAGAGGTTCTGAGTTTAGTAAGGAACCGTAACTGGAATATATTTCAACTAAAAACATTCTTGAACATAAAATTCTGTAGATTAACCAAATTTATTTTTAGCAACAGCTTACATCCAATATTAGCCTTCTTTATGGAAGAAAATTGAAATATTTTAATTTCGCGAAAGACTGTCATAAACCGTACATACTGAAGCGCCTGGGATAAATGATTAATTTTACGTTACCTAACATAAAAGTTTTTTTACTTCAGTGGATAAATATTATGTTGGGGTTAGGAGGGAATGGATTAGTATTATTAACGGAAATGTTCAAATAGTATCCTACCTATTTAAAATAAAACGCAGTATGAATGGCATGTTTTCGATGTAATTTTCCATCACCACAATCTATCCTGTTCTATATATGTAAATATATATATTTATGGGTCTAATATTTACAAACCCCTTGAGGCGTTACAGATTGAAGTAGAAATGTGCTAGTTCTAATGTTTATTGCAGAGGTTTGTGTAACTAAGTACAAAATGCTTCAATTCAATTGAATACTATCGTTCTGCTCTAGACCCACGTCAGTGTTATCACTTGAATTGTCGATGAACGTCTTTCTTGAATCGGCTCCTGTTCTCTCGCGTCAGACTAAATCTTTGAACACTTCATTCCGCTTACTATGGGTTATTACATGTGCCGTACACCTGGCCTCATTTAGCTCAATGTTATGATGATATATCTACGGCTATGATAATGATAAAAGTGCTTTAGTCTTCGACTACATTCTGAAACAAACATCCAAAATCTGACCTGTAGTTGATGCTGAGGATTTTTAGCAACCAATTGTAGCAGAAGTCACCTTTACTCTCAGTGAGAGCATTTAGATCATGGGATGGGTACTCAACCTTTTTAACCTGCCGCTCACTTTTGTTCCTCTGTTAGTAGTAAAATTTTCCAACCGCCCACCGGCTTCATTTTAATAATGATACGAGATGGAAAGTATCAAAGTAACGTCAATTTATAAAATTAGAAAGCAACTTCAGGCTTACATTGTTATTATTTACCAAATCCTTTATGCCGGACTTTCGCTGAATTTACCAGAATAAATCTTTATAAAACAACTTACTGTAGTTGAATCTACGTTTTTTTATTGATACCTTGTAGATATAAATCATGAAGTCTGATGAAATAGCATTTAATTAATTCAATTATTATAAATATTCCTGAGGGTGATGCTGCGAAACTAAATACTGGATAACGTGCTAGGGAAATGTTTTTAAATAATGCTATGAAATTTTATAAAAATCTAATAAATTAAAAAAGGAAACTGCTTAAGTATCGGACAAAAGCTCTACCGCCCACTAAAATACCAGTAACGCCCACTATTTGGCGGTAGGGACCAAATTGACTATCACTGGTTTAGATTATTGCTGAAAGGGCATTATTGCAGCCGATTTCTGCTGCGGATTTGCTGTTGGCGACCCGTATCGGCTAACATTTCTATGACGTATGGACAAGACTTCCAGGAATAAACACGAAGTTCACGTTGAATTTATTTCCCTGTCGACACCTCATTACTTTTGCGCACTGATTCCATAATTCCAGTTGTTCAGCTTAAAACAGACCACCTGGCTGACGGTAGCAGAACTAGATCAATCTCGAGCGAAACATGATAGCGTTTTCCGAACCAACAAACTTTGTAGTATGGCTTCTAAAGTTGCCTGATAGCCCCCGCATGGGGATTCGAATCGCCGGTAATAAGGCGAACCATTCATCGATACGCTCAATCCGCAATCACCCAGTTAGAATGTAGGTGGGCAGCACAGTTGCTACTACAGATTTACCTACAACCACTTACATCAGAGTCTGGTATCGTGAAAGCGTGTGAGTTTCAAATCCTGCAATTGATATCTGTACACAGCAGCCGTACTTCCAATAAATTATAATGTATCTTTATAAAGAACGTATAATTTGGAATCGTAGACGACAGATGTAGATTCAGTATTCTAGTGAACAACCTTCATTCAATTGGTTGATAAACCGAAAATTGGACGAAGGGATTCCTCTACGGAGGATGAACAAATTTTGGGAAAAGAAGAAAAACGCATCTGCGAAATACAGTCGCGCTCCTTAGTTGGGCATAGCGGTAGAAGAAGAATAAGAAAGAAGATCTAAAAATTACTGATGACCTAAAAACTACTCCTGTTCTAATCGATGAACCTCGAGTTCGTCCATGAGGTGCAAAGCTATAAAGAAAAGCCAATAAATGACCTCAGATGTGTATTCTAACAACATTGTTGGGTGTGAAAATTAGAGGAATTGAAAAAAATGGGGCTAGGTAGTAGTCGGAGTTCAGTCAACAAGTGTTGAAGCGGTTAGGTCTTTCTTTAGCCAGTCCGACAGCGAAACAAGGCATAATTTAATATTGTTTATAACTAGATGCAAAAGAGAAACTACCACTATGTTCTTAACTGTTAAACATTTTATTTAGTTACACAAGAGAAACTACTGTTGTATCAAATGAGGTGGAACTGTACGCCACCTGCTAGGGTACAGGCACATTATGCTAATTAAATGATTGTGTTGGTGGTTTAAAGTAAGAATTTAGGTTGTTATATAAAAGGAATTAGATGAGAGAGGACTTTGAATAGCTTGAGGGAGACCTGGGCAGGATAGCTAGCGTGATATGTAAATTCGAATAAAGACAAAAACGGTCAACTTATTAGTTAGTCTGAAAGATAAAGGTTTATCGTGATTATAGGATGGTGGATGAACTTATTGCTAAATACTCTAATCTTAAATACCTCGGAAAAAAATTCTATTTAAGTCAATTGATATACGGTTTGCTTGTGTTAGAATGATATTTTGCATAAGGTGATGAGAGGATGAATTACAGAAGTGAGGTACCTGGATTAGAAAATCTTGGCCAGTCCTTTGCCTGAATTTGTTGCGATAGCATGGAAGCCATATAATGAGTATCAAATTCAGAAACTGGAACGGATGCATAGAAGGGTAGCTACATTTGTTCGGGAAATTACCGCAATACACAATCGGTTAGTTAGAAGATAAAAAGAGTTTGGTTGGAAGGCGCTGTAAATTAGAAGGCAGGCGAAGAGAATGCTGCGAGAGTATAAAGTTTATATTATCGATTAGGTTGTAATGTATATTGGCTGAAGAATAAGTTTAAATACGTGGAAGAGACCACAGCCTCTAACTTGATTTCAGGCGTAAGAAAGCGGGAAAATTATATTTTGGAGGTAGGGGGATAATAAAGCATCGAGGAAAATGCTAAAAAAATTACCTAAAACACTAAAAAATGCTTCTTCGAAATTAAATTGAATAAAATTAATCAAAATAAGTCAGGAGGGCAATGGTCATTGCAATGCGACAAATTCCCTCTCCATGTTCAGCGTCACCTTTTGCATGTTTGAATTTTCCTTGTGGGATTAATCATTTATTAAAAAATAATCAGATGTTGTTGCTCATTAGGTTTTGATTATTTCAGTTATCTTTAGATCCGAACAAAAGATAAACACTGTTCTGACATTTACAGAAAAACTTTGTGCCTCATATTTATTATGGAAATAAGTGCATTAAGTTCAGATAGCAATATATTACACTGTATTTCAGAATTAGTAGCCACTTAAGAATGTTAAAATTTGAATGAATTTATAAATTTTCGTGTTGATTTGTAGATTGCTTCAAATTCGAACAAAACAATAAATAATAGATTATTACTACCATTTCTAAGAAAGGTATCGACGTATTTACCAATTCCACAAAAATCATTACTGTTGTTGAAATTTTTTGTTTGAACATGACTGCGTTTCAGCAACGGTGAAAGTTGTTCAGGTGAAAATGGTAGCCAACCAGTTGCACCAATTAGTTTTATTTAACATTGGCCTTAAATAATATTATTTATTATTAAACTCAGTTTGTAAAAAAATGTTCTTAAATTGTCCTATAGGTCCTTCTGAAGAAGACAATCTTATGATCGTTGAAACCGCGGTCAAAGTTAAATAAACCTAATTGATGCAACTGTTATTGAAATGTTTGTATTCCCAACAGATATTTTTCCGAATGGTATTTGCACCAATACGGATTTTACAGTTTTTGTTAAGTATGCTTGTATTTCTTATTGCTTATCCTGCGACAGTAAAAATCTTTCAACTCCAGGAATATTGGTTTAAAAAAAATCATTGAACTACTTGTTTTCTCGTAAATGGAAGTGAAACCTCTGGGGAGGAGGAGATATTCGCAGGGGTGGTGGTTAATACCAAACAGTTTAAGGCCAACAAATTTGTGAAATCACCACCCCCGACCACTCAAGGAATTATCCAGGCGGAAGAAGTGAGGAGGGTAAAAAATGTTCTTAATTTGAAATAACTTCGTGCACGTCAGAAATATAAGCTTCTTTTAAAAGCTAATGGAAGCTGACGTATTTTCATTTCCCTGCAGAATATCTCTAATACCTCATCATACAAAAGAGAAGTTTACATCTCCCAAGAGCCTCAACCTTAGAAGCCACAAAGAGAAGAACTCTGAGATGAGCGGGCGGTGAAAACATTTTGCTCTCATGGTTTACGCAGCCCACGCTGAACTATATTGACAAATGTCTGGTGTTTATTTATTTTCATATTGTCTATTACGATTCTCCTACAACTGCGCAACAAATTAACAGTTTGATTGTTTTAATTATTTATTTATTTTTCTGTGCAAATTAACTCAGAATATTACAGCAGATTCAAAGGAAGGTAGCTCTACACCATGCAATACTGAAAATTAATTTTGAAGTGCTCACAGATTTGATTTAAACAGTAGGAAGAAAAACGCACTATTTTTTGTAAAAGAATTTAGTCGACATTTGTAGAATGTGTTTGATCTCTGTTTTATGTTTGAGGATTACAGTTACGGAAGAACTTCCTTTTTATTTCTAATTTGCACTGAAATCTGCTTATACCTTCCCCGAGTCAGCATGTAACTTATTTTATGTTGTGTTATATACGAGATATAATTTCATTAACTCACCAAAGAGTCTGTTAATGTCAATTATTTTCTTAGTAATGTTCGTAAAACTAATTTACAAACAA
The DNA here is from genome assembly GCA_031002005.1 of Vandiemenella viatica. Taxonomy (NCBI): domain Eukaryota; kingdom Metazoa; phylum Arthropoda; class Insecta; order Orthoptera; family Morabidae; genus Vandiemenella; species Vandiemenella viatica. The sequence continues at coordinate 187,829,867 of JARYHS010009186.1, forward strand.
CTCCTTTGCTTTTATCAGACAAAAGTTTGTTCTAAGGGTGAGGAAAAGGATTGTAATCGAGGTACACCAATTTCATTTTTACGCAAAAAAATTGTGTTCCTGAGACGAGTTCTATACCTTTCTCATGCGAAAATGGCGTTGCAAAATTAAGCCAAACTTTATTTCATATCTCTGAGATGCGAAACGTGTCATGGAGAGTACACAAACAACCGGTGTTGTTTATACATAAAAACGCAGAATTCAAATACTGCATTGCAGTTAAATTTGTAACTGAATTTGGAGAGATTTACTTAAAGTTTTATGAGTACAAATTCTTTGATGGTATAGAAATAGTTGCCATGGGAATAGTTTTTCAGTTTATGGTTCAATTCGGGCTTTTATCTACAAACCACTTTTTACTATATGTATGTCCACTAAACAACTGATCGCAGAATAATTTCTACCACTATGTAAGTGGTGTTAATTCTAATGTTTATGGAGCTTTTTGCGATTTATTTCCGTTTCTTGGATCGGTATTGTGTATCTGCATATTTGATATATACAAGTGAAAATATACTGTTTTAAAGCACGTGAGGCAATGTCTATACTGATAAGTCATTTTAGAAAACCATACTATTTAACAGTTTTCTACAAGCAGTGGATTTTTTTTCAGGGTGTTCACGAAATAAGTCCCTGATTTGAAAATGTAAAATCTCGTAAAACAAAGATCGACAGAAGAATGGAACCAACGATGTTTTTATTGTGAAATCTGTAAGAATTTCATACAGAAGTTTAATCAAAAAGTTATAAAAGTTGTTAACAGATGGCGCTTTACGCTGTACAGCTCGTATCAGGAAGCACAAATAAACTCGTCCTCTTCAAGCAGTCTTTGCATTGAATGCATCACATCACAATCATTTCAAAATATCCGCCGTTCGAAGTACAGAGGTGCGCAAACGCAGAACGAAATTTGCCATTACATTCTGCAATGTCTCAACCGAATTATTGCGATTACCGCGCCATCTCTTAAAAGCTTTTGCAACTTTTTTCGAAACTGCTGTATGAAATTCTTACATCTTTCATAGTAAAAATGCCGTTTGTTGCATTTTTCTGTCGCTTCTTGTTTTCGAGAGTTTACATTTTGAAATCAGGTAGTCCTTTCGCGGAAACCTTGTAGTTGAGCGGTAATGCATTCTGCAGGACTATCCTGACTATCTGACTATCCTGATTTTGGTTTCCGGTTGTACCAGAAATCACTCAACTTTCTTGCCCCTAATGCTTTCCAACTTCTAATGACCACGATGTTGAGAGTAGTAAATTCATCAGAAAATTTTTTTTTTAGAATAAAATGTCTTCTCAGCGTACTAATACTTATTCCCTGAGCGACTGTTTAGATAAATACTAAAAAACATAAGTAACTGAAAATAAGAGTATTAAACTTATTTTGCAATTACTTGAAATTCTATTTAATAGAAAATGTTTGTACTGAAAATTTTTTACACTTCTTAATATCTTCAATGTGAAATGTTCTTGCCGATTATGTTTTCCATCTGTTTGAACATCAAAGAGACGTACTGAATGTTACTTTTAGTATAGTCAAGACATTTTGTAATTAATAATTAAATCTGCCTGCAGCCATTTTTATTTTGTTTTAAACGTAAGGTATAATGTGCGTAATGTCATGTAATTATCATAATCTTGAAGCATTAATTTGTAATGGCTAGTAACGATCACTCTTTTATTTAATTAATTTATTACTATGGGAGTTTTATATTAATGACTTTAAGATTCAGGACTGGAAATTTAAATAACAGGGTGGTCCTTAGTAGAAATCATTATTGCTTTCATTCTTTTGTATGTAAAGAATATTACAAATACCTTAATTTAAAGCATTACGATTGGTTTTCAGACTCCACTGCTTCAATCAGTTGCAACAAACACATTTAATGTAAGCATGTTTAATTCGTTATGCAATCTACTCAACACCTGAATTTTTAAACTGGTATCCCATTACGAAATTTAATTGAATCGTAACGTGAAAACATAGAAATATAAATTCACAATTAGAACATGGAAATGTAGGCTAGCAGGATCATAAGCACTGAAAAACAAGTAAAGAACTGAAACACTGAAATGCATTTTGAAGGAATTATTAACAATGAAAACTAATGCTGCTACCGGAGCAGTTTTCTCTGGATGAGTTCTTCGCACCGTTACAATCGATGACTTCCGGTTATCTCCGAATACGCCGTGTAAACATCACAGCATTATAATGAGCGCTAGTTTCTTAGGTTATGCCAATTTTGTAAGAGAGACTAGATCATATGTGGTGTACGCATAATTATTGAGAATACTTGGGCTTATATTAAATAAATCTTTTTAAAAAGTATCTTTCTCCTAAGCAAATTTTTATCTGTAGTCAGAGGGTATTTTGAGGTATCCTAATATTATTGTAGAATTGTTGAAATATTTTTCTTATTGATTTTAAGATATTCTTCTCTTGGTTATCCCCGTTTTGGGTGTTGGATCCTATTGCAAGTATAACTACAAACTTTTAAATGAATCGATACTAATGAAGGATCAATTAAATGAATTATCCACATCTGAGGAGCTGAAACCAATGTTTGAACTAGGATACCACAAACTGGTTACAAAAGCAGATACCAATTTTATATCCTACGTTATGGGTAACTGTACAGATACTATTGATTTTTTTACCTTGTTTCCATTTAATAGAACGCGGATTAGTTCAGTTATGAGCCTCGTTACAAAAAAATAGGAAATGAGAAAAAATTAGTTCTCACTAACGAAGACTTACTCACATAACTAAGGGACCGTGCACAAACTACGTGGCTCGGTCCAGGGGGGGAGGGGTTGGCTTATAGGCTTCGCTGGGCTACGTAGGGGTTCCGAGCCAGACCACGTAGCTTTCCTTTCTTAACATTTTTCACAGTTAAAATGAAGAACTGAACTCACAGCAGCATGTGAATATTTATTTACGTCAGTTAATTATCTCCGTAGGTAATTTACAATACTCTGACAATTGAAACAGTACAAAATGTCTTCTGGAATCAAAAGGGGAAAAAACTACATACTCAGTGGAGGGGGGATGGGGGGGGGGGGGGGCTAGAAGCAAAAGCCACGTAAAGCTTCCAAAAACGCCGTAGTCAAATTTTTTCCACATCGTTGTTTCAATCCTCTCTTGGTAATAAGAACTCAGACTTCGTCGAGGAGTAAAACCATAACAAAAACATGTCTTTTCTACCGGTTTGTATTCTATATTTTCGAAAAATAAAATTAATATTGCAATTTCCTCATATAAATATACGACTCAAGAGTCAATGGTTTACTTTGTGGAGCAATTGTTAGAAAAAAACATATAAAACCGATAAATGTACATACATTACGATTTGAAATGCGAAATATGCCTAACAGTTTTACTGTAAAAAACAAATTTTATCACAGATAATGAATTGATTATAGGTTAATTCCACTTACATTAAGAATCGTTACAATCAAATCTCTAATATAAGTTAATTTTCTATAGATGTCATGTTTTTAAGTATTTATAAAATTCCTCCTGGATCACCAATGCGAATAAGATACGAATTTGACTGAAGTACAGTAACTGACATAATAGAAAGTGTAATCAGTTCTGTTAGTAATAATTTTGAATCCTTACCTCTAATTCTACGCAGATTGATGCATCACTTTTAGCTGTAGGGAACGCAAAGAGAAATTACAGCTGTAAAGTTATCATCCCAAAAACCGTCAAAATAACTTTATGTTACGACGTGAGGAAGCTTAGAAATTACGGTATATCATTTTTTGGCAGTTATGATAATTTCTGTGCTACACAAAAAAATTGAAAATGGTATTTATGACACCTTCATCACTATATCTTTGCATAAATGAAAGATGAATATTATTATATGTTCTTGAGTCACCAGTTGGGAAAATAGTAGTTTGACAAATATTCTTCTTGTCATCACACAGTAGCGGATACGACCTACCATACATGTTTTTGATCACGAAGTTTGTCACTGAAAATCCTATCAAATAGCTTATAGTATGTGACATGAAATTTTTGTGGCATTGCATGTTGTACAGAAGTGTTTTCACTTATGAAGCGCCGAAACGCGGTTAGAGTGGTTGTTGGTGTTACAGAAGTGAAGGTACTGTACACCGGCGTATCAATATCCGAGTGCAGCTTCTCTCTCAAAGACGTGTAACGCACGGACGTTATTTACGAGAGCTAAAATATTGAGATGCCTTTTTCTGCGAGCCATATCCTTCCGATATTGCAGTCGTAAGGCTAAAAGTGCCAACATTTTCTCTTATCGAAAAAAAAGGCGGGACAGAGAGATGCTCCTCTCCGCCGGTATTGATTCTTGTAACATAGCATGAATGGGGTCGGCATAAAACTTCCTCGCGGTAACGAATAGCACAGTTATTACAAAAGGACCTGGTCAAGATATCTGCCGGCGACACAGTGTTAAACCAGCTCCTCATCCTTTATATGGGCGCCCTTCAAAGGGAAGGTCCGGCTCTTAGGGCGGCAGTGGGCTATCCGTTCTCTAAATTGGATTCTTCGCCTCCACGTGGGACACTTCCTGAGGATTAATGTGTCTCGCCAGATTCAATAAGCGGTCACATGCTGAAAATAGCTTTTCTTTTATGCTTGATGGAGGTGCACTTCTTGAAACTTTTCGTCACCTATAGTGAACATAAGATTGCATTTTGTAATCGGGTGATCAGTGCGTAATCTACACATCTGTGACTAAACATTTGCCTGATGAACCAGAATAAACTGTAAATAAATAAAATTTTCTAATGTTAATGTCAATACTAATAAAAGGCTAAGATTGGTGATTGTGACAGTAACGCTGTGACGTCACGCTCCCGGTATTCGTTACCGAACTAACAACGGCCAGAGATGATACTACCAACTCGAGGTTATGCGCGTTATTCAATAACGGTTATATTTAGCTAAGCAACTGATAAGAAATAACTTGCCAAAACACTCTGTTCAGCCAGTCAGTTTTTACGGGCTTTGAGGCTAGTGTGGTAATATTATCTATTTTAAGCTAACGATATTTATTTATATTTTTTTAAACAGAGGCCTAAATTCTTCGTTTCTTCAAAATTATAAGACTTCGGAACATAAGAAATCGAATAAAATTTGATTTTGGCCTTCAACTCATCTTTATTACTAGAGTAACAAAAGCAATTTTACTCCTCTCAAGACATCTTCTTCCAGTGTGTGCCAGTGTCTTAGTAAGCATGAACTCTGCCTTTCTTATCACCATCCCATCATTCTTTATTCAATGTTATCTTGGATGTCCGGGTTGAACAGCTTCAGTGTGTCGAACCTAACGTTTCGGCCATCATTTTGCGGCCTTCTTCAGAGGACTGTCTTGGCTGGAACCGGTGCCGCCAATATACAGCTCCCAAAGAGCGCACTAACTGTTCGGAGTGACATCACTCAAGCTACCACCGCCAGCGTGGCCGGTCCCATGGGGGCCTGCGTCCCGCGTTTTCCTAATCAAGCATGACCATATTTGGTCAAGTTGTGGCCCCTCGTCCGCGTTTATGTTATCTGGTCTTTTTTTGATTTCCAACTCTTCTCTGATACGCCTGGGCCGCCACCTGCTTTCCTGAACCAGTACACTGGTGTTACTAAATAAAATTGCGTGCCCACTGTCAGCAGAATGTTGCGCTACAGCTGATTTTCCAGCGTCGTTATTTTTAAGATGTCTTATGTGTTCACACAGCCTTTCCTTGACCGTCCGCCCAGTCTCGCCGATATACACTTGGTCACAGCTACAGGGTATTTGGTATACGCCTGCTATCTAAAATTTCTCACTCCTGTCTTTAACCTTTACGAGCACATCACGATAACATGAACACGGAAGGCGGGTTACAACTTGACCTAATATGGTCATGCTTGATCAGGAAAGCGCGGGATGCAGGCCCCCATTGGACCGGCCACGGTGGCGGCGGTAGGTTGAGTGAAGTAACTCGGAACGGTTAGCGCGCTCTTCGGTAGCTATATATAGGCGGCACCAGTTCGAGCCATGACAGTCCTCTGAAGAAGGCCACAAAATGATGGCCGAAACGTTAGGTTTCGATAAATTGACGCGGTTCAATCTGTACAACCAAGATAACATCGACATCGACATCGACCGCGGAAGTCTGCGCACTCATTCTTTATTCAAGCCTGTCTATTATTTAACTTTAATTTAATTTAATGGTCATGGAGCTCTTGCTGTGGTGGCAATTTCCCTACATACCATTTTTTCCCTCTGCTTTTTTCAACTACTTTTTCTCTCTACTTATTTCAACATTAAATTATTTTCATGTTTTTGGTAAATTATTCATCATTTCTCTTCTTAAATTATTCCAATTCTTGACCCACTTATCTACTAAAGAAAATCTTCCCACACCCTTATGCCTGAAATCGAGTACCGATTTGTGTTCATTTATTTCAATAGCACTGCATAAAATTTAAAATTTTTCATTGTTTGAAGCAACAAAGCAAATTCACAACAAGGAATCTTGGAAGAGAAATGTAATATTACGAAATATCAGTCTCTAGTAACACTAACAGAGACCTTTGCATATAAGCAAGAGAATCTGAGAAATGAGCATTAAAATTTAATAACGAGTTAGTTTTAGGGTTGCCAATCGTCCGGGTTTTGGCCGGACTGTCCGTTTATAACGAGATTTGTCCGTGTCCGTTTCACTGCATGCGACCGGACGCAAAATGTCCGGTTATTAAGAAATTTTAAAAATTATTGGTTGATGGTTTCTCAAATGAGTAGGAATTAAACAAGGTCGCCTCATCTCGCTCCTTATTCGGTGAACTTAATAAAACTTTTCCGCTGTTTGTTCAAACGTTTACAGTTAGTTGCAAAATCCGACTATCGTGAAGCAATTGAATTATTGTTTCAGTTGCCTACGCTATATCAAAGACGGAACGTCATACTGATTTTGTTCGCGAAGAATTAAAGAATTAATAATGTTATTAACTTGTACGTTGCAAATAATGAGTGAGTTACCAAAGAAAATACAGAAACTTTATTGTCTCTACAGAGACGAGTCAAATGAACGGTTTAAAACTTGGCTGCATAAGGAAAATGATTGCACCGCATATTGTAAAATTACTTTCATTGTGAAATATGATCGCATGAAGGCAGTGAAATACGGTTTCTTCCACAGAAGCATTATTTGAAAAAATAAAAAAAGAATTGTTCCCACCGAGTGCAAATGACCGGTTGCCCGGTGGTGGATATCTGAAAATTCGACATTTTTCCATTCGTGGAAATCTGAAAAGTTGTCAATTCCAGTTTTATTGTGAAATAACAAAAACTGGAATGTAGGAAGTGATGAACACGCGTGTGGCAGGAAAATTTGAAACCCCCAATAACAAAATCAAGACTGTTTTGAATATAGTAAAGTAAAACTATTTGAATAGCGAGTTGCGAAATAGCAGAATTTTATGAAATATTCAATGATCGAACATCATATTCAGTCATTCAAAACCAGTTTCATTGATAAGAACATTTAATATCCTCTAAGATGTATAACTCATGATTGATTTTTCCGTATGATGAAGAACGTTACTGTGTTTAGAGAAGAGCAGTCGTTCTTTCTTTTACTTCATCGATTTAAGCTGTAAAAACAAAGAAAGTGAATCCAGACATCTTGTTAGTGACCGGCCAATTGTCTTTGTACCCTGTGGAATGTATTACGGTATTGTATTGCCAATTTCGAAATTCAGAAAATTATTGCTATCCGAATTTTGGAAATTCATATCGTCGGAAACTTAGGAATTATTAATCAAAATATAACGATATCACAGAACACAGGGGTCACTCTTGGTTGAATGCAATGGCGAATGACTTCAAATACGCAAAATTTTCGTTCCGAAATCTAAATGAAATAAGGTTTTGATTTTGTGAAATTTAATTTTTTGTTGAAATGGCAATCGAAAGGCCGTATCAGATAAACTGTGATAGGTTTCCAATATCAGTATGTGCGTAGAGGAATACGTGCCATATTTGCTCCCCACATCGCAATCACGCCGATTTAGAAAATACCTTTAATTTATATCATTAGTTTCCAGCTTAAACACGCATTTACCGCCGCGCTATAACATACAATTTGTTAATTGGCAATTCTCATTAGGGCCCATTATCCCACGCGCGGTGGTTGTGCTAATTAGAGCGTTGTGGCGGCTGACTTTTAATATGCCACCCCTCAGCCCCTGCGGTCCCCCTACCCCTGTCCCCCTACCCACTCCCCCCCCCCTCCCTCGAAAAGGGGAACATGGCCGCCTCCTAACGATGTTATTTGTTCCGTTGTTGTTGTATTTAATTATGCCACATCAGTGGTATTTGGTGCAGGTACCTCCACTGGGAGAAACAGATTCCTGGTAAAAGCGCACAGATTAGGAATGTTAATTAAATATGTTGTTGCAGAACAGCCAAACAGCGCGGAAGCCCTACCGCATGATACACGAACGAACACACGGATACGCGTGAGTGGGCAAAAAAGGGTGGAAGAAGTATGGTCCCGTTTAATTAATTTCCATTGCAGGTGCAAGCTATGTTTTATACTCCCGTAATAATGAGTAGCGGTATATATCACGGGCGCCGGATGTGGAATTGTGGGGAAAGCAGGCGCATTTCATTTGTGTTAAATGTGTGACTTGTTTAGGACGCATATGTGGATTTTTTTTGGTATTATTCTGCAACTGTTTGGAGCGTTGACAACACGCTTTGTTGCGGAGAATGAGAATTTGCTGCGCATTATGTGCGTTTACCTACTGACAACTGCATTGTTCAGAGAAAAGATAACAACTCCGACGTTCCAATGCTGTTAAATGTCACTAAATATAGAGTCTTCTGTAAATCAGTGGCTAATGAATTTGGCGAAGCGGAAAGGTAAGCAGAAATTGTTTTAAGTTGGATTCATGTCTCCGATTTACAGATTTTAACAATTTTTCTTCAACCGTGTTTTATCGAGTGTTGTTTTTAGGTTCTGTTGTTATTAACGGCCAATAATTTGGCACAATGTTACCGTTTAGAGAACCTACTGCATTCTAGAAATAAAACATTTCTGAATCAATAAACATGCCTAAATTTCATTGTCCATAAAATAAACCCTGTTTCTTGAGTTTAAAATAATGTATGGCCAAACAATTGAATTTGTTTAGTGTATTTGTTTAGTCGATACCCAAGTCCAAATAAATGAGAATGTACGAAATAATTAGCAAAAAAATTTCCTAGAGATACTGTGAACAGAATATTTTGCGTGTATTGGCTACACAACATATGAAATAAGCTTTTTGGGCAACGATTACTTGAATTGGCTACAGAAAAGATAATCCTATAGTAATTGCATCTGTATTAAGTTGGAGGTGCGTTAAAACGGTTTTTATAAATATCAAGTTCTCCTGAAACTTTTGCCTAAGCTCATTTTATCTCCAATTGCTGGTATTTTTAGTTAAATAACAACAGAGACTTAGTGCTTAAGAAAACAAGCAGATTAATCGTATTAATTTCTGAAATGGCAGTAATGTCTTATATCATTTTTTTACTTATTTAATACTACTTGTAAGAAACATTACACACGGATATGACTCTTGTTAAGCTCAGATTAAGTTGTTTCATATCGACAGAGTTGTCAGAATGCTTGGGTGACAATTTTTTAATGAATAAATTTTCAGTGTGAGTGCTATATCCATGTGTTATATATTTTAGTGAGTAAGGTATAACTAGTGAAATAGGTTGTATGACGAGGGATAACGTAATTTCTTTGCATGCTTGCAGCTCACGGTCTGTACTGTTGATTTCTCACATAGAAGATGATCGCGATTTTTATCGACTAACGCTGTTCAGAAAGAGAGACACTATCACAAATACTTCTGTCTTCAAGTAATTTGCAAAAACACCTTTACATTCAGCCATTTGTAATAATACCTTGTGAAGGTTTAAGCCAGCAGCATCTTTCATATCTTGCCATGTTTGGCAGATTGTTGGGACATAACAGAACATAGACAGAATCATCTATCGTAGTTGAGAAACGCCAAGTCAAATGAAATCAAAGTAAGAATTTGTTCACAAAGTCTCAAAAAAGTTAGTTAAAGGATTATTGGTTCTCTAGCCGACATATAATTTTACATTAAATGTCCCCAAAAGCAAAATTTTTAAAAAAGAAAGTAGTTTTGGATAAATCGGACGTAACACGGAAATTTTTCAGAGGTAAAGATTTGAAGGTCACAAATGTTTTGTCTAATTGTGTGAAACGTAATATGCCAGACAGAGGGATGTGGCAAGAACACTTGAAATCTATCTTTACCCATCCCGATCATCAAAGATCACTTTATGTTTACATTGATTTTATGCGCGCCTTACTATAGTTATTTACCTCCTATATGAATAAAAATCTTGTCAAGTATAATCAATTGTGAACTAATGCAATATGCATGCTTAAAATAACAAGCGCCCACCAAAAAAAAAGAAAAAAAGTGGTGTGTGTCATTTCCATGCATAACGTTGCATTCTACTTGAAGTAACATTTTAATAGAAAGATATCAATACCATATGAAGGAAATTATACGTAATTCAGTGACGTCAGTGTATTCAATCAACAGTGCCAAAAACTCTCTGCTTAAAGTACTTAATACAGCGCAAAACACGAATATACAGCAGTACCACACACCTGATAGTGCTTATATTGATCCTCAAAGTGCAGTTGCGGTATTTCGATGAAGTGGTTAAAACAGGGCGGAAGAGAAGAATGTGCACACCTCACTAAGTCCACGTTATCACATTCCAAATCACTTTCACATTCACGCAGTCCAATATCAAAAGCCACACTAATGACATTTTCAAAAGATCATGTTTGTATGTCAATGTCATAACCTGGCTTGCGCAAAGCATATTGCAACATAGGCTTGTACGTAGTTGCAGCAAATTGATTGTAAATCACAAAGTTTCATGATAAAATAACAATCATGTATCTTCACGTGAGATTTGGACACATTGTAGTCTTAAAAAAATCTGTATGTTACTTGAGGTAGAATGCAACATCTTGCATGGAAATTACAGACACAACTGTTTTGTTTATGATCGCTTGTTATTCTAAGTATATTTTCGTGTGGTTCCGAGCGTTAGAGGTCATAGGTGTCCCTTGTGAGTATTTTTCTTTTTACACTTGTCTAATAATATTTTTTTCCCCTTTCTGAAATTGTGAAATTGTTTCTCACTGCTTAGTTTTTGTTGCTGCCATGTTTATGTCAGGCGGGTAGTAAGCTATGGCTGAAGGTAATAACTTATGGATGGGCTCATCAAAATGTAAATCCTGCAGAGTACATGATTACATGTTTAATCTACCCCTCCAAGTTCATTCTCTCGTACGCTTTCTCCATCCCCCATGCCCCACCTCACTCGGATAGCCAATACATCAGTTTTCCCTCATTTACCATTATTTTTTGTATGTTTTGTTTCTTGCTTTACGGTTCTCTGTCGTCAAGATCATTACAGTATCGAAAGGGAGGAGGAAATACGTCCTAGGCCATTTTATGAAACCATCCTCTTATTCGCCTGCACTGATTCTGTAAAACCACAGAAAAAACGAATTCTAGGTAAATGGATGAGTACCAGCACCCAGAATTACTGCAATTACCATTGCAATTTTGCAGAATGTGCGAAATAATTTTAGAATGAGGTTGGTCTGAAACGTTACAAGCTTCAATCGCACAATTTTTTACATATTATGGTGTGCTGTAAGTTAAGTAAAGTAGTAGAACGTCTTCAGAAGTTTATGTTCGTTTACTAAAAAAGAATTTTTCACGTTTTATAATTCGCCGGTAGCATTGTTATGTTTGTTACTCCATGAGGAGAAAGTTTCATTTTCTTCGTAATCTCAGGCATAATTCCATTATCCACTCATTAAGTTAATATTTTTTGGTCAGATTAAGGTGTTATAATAGATGTATATACCAATTACACGATGACTCCACCATATTTTTCTCGTACACAGGTCGATAAAAATGAACCTCCACACTTAATACACTGTGTGTTAGATAAAAGAAATTCATCAAGGAAACACACGTTAAACAAAACTTTTTTCATCCGTGTTTATGAAAGCATATTCACACTTCGGCGTCCTGCTGTCAGCTGAGGCCAGTATTAATTATGTACTTTGAACATTTTAAATACGACAACGCAATGATTCCTTTGCACTCATTACATAATAAACAACTACTGTACCGATATAAGGTCTCCTAATTGTTTGTATTGATGCTATTGACGTCATTGGTAATCAACAACATTTCCTAAGATATTTTATAATATACAAAAACTGTAATTCGTCGAACTGTAATTCTGTTGAAATCTTACGCTGGGCGTACGGGTCATCCTTATTGCAGTTTTTATTTCGTTTTTGTGATCGTCTGTCTCAAAGACGGGATTATCCTATCTAATACTGGACCTTAAAGCTTACTTCCCAATCCTAAACATGGTATGCTGCCTGAATGTTCTCAACCATCAGATATGAAACGAATCAGTTCTAAAAAAAGAAATTTCGTATCGAATCCGATCTCTGTCGTGCGTTAAATATCCCATTATTTACTTTAGCATCACTCTTCACCTGCATTACTTTTAAGATGACTGTGATAATTTTTCAATTACTACGCATTTGGAATAGATGGTTTATATTTGTTACTTCATCAAACCATTCTGAAAGAAAGAAAAAGAAATCGTCACTGGGCCAAATTAACAAAAACTAAAGTGACTTCAGAAACCAAACGCTGTATATCCTCCAGAAAGAAATTCTGTTTAGTTTAACATCATTCTGGAAAATACAGTAGCCAGTAACATACTAAGCAAATTCTCGAGCCTGTAACTACCTTTATTATTTAATGAACTCACTACAGTGAAATTTTGTGACTTCATGTTGGAAACTCAACGTTTTTGACGAAGAAATTCCTACCACATAAAAGAGGACGACTACCGTCAATTATTGGCTTCAGTCAAACATGGGGGTAGTATTTTTAGATTCGTATGGACTGACAGAAACAGCGCTGTTTACCCGACTCATATACAAAGATTGTTTTAAGTCTATCAGCAATCTCATAGAAATGATGCGGAAGGAAATACGTTTAAATCATTTTGATTTGTTAATAGTGACATTAAAATCTTTGTTGATGAAGATGGTTGCGAAAGCTTTGCCAACAACTGTTGTCCATCTTTCTTTCAAAACCATACTTTCCGATTTTTTTTTTTTTTTAAAGACATTTCCATCTACCAGACATTATGCGTTTAAAATTAGTACCTTCTACCAAAAATCGCATGTAGACACAAATCATTTTTTAATATTCTTTAGAGAAAATGCATTTCTCGTTAAATATTTTGTCACAGAGTAGAATCGTTTTATGTTTATTATCCATTTTCTGTTCTTGTTTTAGTGACGTACATCATTCTGGTTGTTACCACGTCCTTGCAAAAATGGTTTGCATTCTGTATATGGCATTAAATTTGTAACTATGCAAACTCTTTGTTCCTGGCTATTCACAACCATTCACAGGTGGGAAAGAGCTCATTTCTTCGTTACTGTGATCTTTTATTTTACTTCTACTACAAAGCAAGAATGTTTGCTGTTTTGAGATGTAATTCTGAGCAAAGTAATGGTGTAGAGACAGTCAGTGGGGACCACATTTAGTGAGCGGGTAATGAGATGTCGCAGGCAGCAATTGCCCAGCAACGTTAATTGTCTCTTCTCTGATCATTTCACCACACTTCCAGTTACCTGTAGCTCAGAACGCTTACTTAATGTTTCGGATTTACCGGAGGAGAAACCAAGGTATACTTCTGCTCCTGACATTTAGATTTCAACAATATTTGATTTTTAGAACCAGTTATGAATCAATTTGTTTTGTCTCAAATAAAAGCAATTCCGAGGTGACAAATGGAGAAATGGCTTGAAGGAATTTAGTAGATAATTATTTTGTTTTGTTAATAGTGATTCTGAAACGCTAATCATACTCTTCCTATTGGATGTTATTTGAGTTTCTGAGTCACCATCTATATACACTGTTAACATCCTAAGATTTGAACCATTACAAAAAGTGGTGTCTTAAGCTACCATAGTGAATAAATTCCTTACTTGTATCCTTCAGATGTCATTCAGAATGGGAAAAGCCATAATTTATAAATGTAGCTAGCCAGTCAGATTACTATTAAACAATGCATAAATAATAAATTGTGCTGTGAGTTGCATAAAAACTTGATACTAGTTAACAATCTGTAGAATCAAAATGATTTCGACCGAAAAACTGTGCTGTCAGATACACACACTGTAAGGTGACAAGGTCGCCTTACTATATTTATAATTTTGGTGTTTATAATATTTAAAAACATGTTTTATTTTGTATAAAGAGAATTATGTTGAAGTTTTTTTTTTTGCTGAATAACATAAATAGCACTAAAGGTAAAAACAGAGAGTGAGGACTATCTTTGGAAGAAGTAGACTAGGTGAATAATCTTTGGACTGCGCAAGGAATAGTAAGACAAAAGAGAAAGCACGGTATGGCAGACATGCTTGATTTCTAGCTGTCGGATGTGTATGGAGATAAAAAATAGTGCAAGTTGTTTTATGAGCCGTGTGTGTATTTGTATGTTGTGAAAAAAGGAAAATAAAAGAGTGAATTTATCGAGTTAATTATATTATCCTGTCGTGTGTTATTTGTATATTTGAGTTGCAGAGTTTTATTTTTTTTCTTTGGTGCCGACTTCTACAACAAAAAATATTCCTGCTTGAAGTAGAGCACTTAAGTCATTTGTGGAAGCTGACAAAAAGCAGCAGAAAGGAGGGAAGCTTACAACGCTCACACATACACACACACACCCCTCAACCATTTTTTCTTTCTGTTCTTCGGTTTATTATCTTAGAAAGTAATTACAAAAAATATAATGTCATAATTATTGTGCGATATTTTGAGTTATTGGAATGTGATGATGATACTATTATTAAATTCTTTGAACTCTCTTATTACTTTTTAATATCAGTTAAAAAAAAACTATTTTATTTTCCTCCTAAAGGTTTTATCAGTTCTGTGGAAACCTCATCAGTTTTATCGCTTTGCTTAAATTCAAATCTACCGAAGTTTTTTAAATTGAGTTTTTAAACATCAACAGGAACAACATCTTCCTCTGTTTCTGGCACAGTACACCGTTATACTGTTTCTCTACGAATTCCTTACATCGGTAAAATTTTCCTTCTCTGCTTAGAAAGAATTTTCTCATAATCGCCCTTTAAAATTTATATATTCTGTCTTCAGTTGTCAAACGTCCGTTTGCTACTTATATACACCGCAGCTACTTTAGCTACGACTGTTTCCTTAGGTACTTCTTCACACAGATTTATTTAACTTTCTTGGATTTTCTTATATAATTTCAGAAACGTTTGAACTGATCTCTTCCTTCTTCTTCTTTGGAATTTATGTAACTTCCAATAGTTTCTTTAATTCCAAAATTTCTATTATGATTCAAGATTTTTAACTTCATTCCTTATGGGCAATACTTTTTTTTCCAGATTCGATTATCTCTTCTTTCCTGAAATCCATTTTCATTTACATTTCTTTCACAGCTATTTCTTGGAACCGCGTTTTCAGTCTACGAGAATTCTGCTTCATGTGAGATTCTTGTATTTACTGACTCAATTCCAGTACTTACTGGTCTGGCTTACTCACTTATTCCCTTTGGTTGTAAGCCGCACTTCATAATTATTATTTTATGGTGAAATACATCATGGGAGAAATAACCCGACGAAAATGGGCATGATCTATTGTAAAGACAGAAGTAATATCAGTAATTAGCTACGGGCGTAATAATACTTTTTTGCCCCTTGCACTGATAATAGTGCCTTTGGCCTATTCTGGCTTCTTCTATTTAATATTCGCGCAGTGTTTGGAAACAAGTTTTTTTTTTTTTTTTTGGCGTAAATGGGTAACCAGTCCATCGAATAGTCCCCAATCTGAAGGAACAGATACTTTTCTGGCTGGTTCATTCCCCATTATCCGTTCAGTTCCAGATTTAAGGGTCCGGAAGTTCGCACTCAGCAATTCTTGTTGGCTGAAAAACATGCCCCAAAACCATAATTCGCGTTGTTCAGAGGTCAGGAATAGGAGGTGGGAGTGGGGATAATCCGTTAATTTGAAAAATCTGTAGGTATTACTCACAGTTTTGTTGGAACGAAGTCCACGGTAGCTCTTGTGAGCCGTAAGGCCCAGAGCAAGGAATACTGCTAATTTGTACTACTCAGTCTCCATTACAGAAATAACTGCATAAGATGTTAGATGCTGGAGAGCGTTACTGGAAAGCTAGCGGAGAGAGGGGGAGGGGGGGGGGTCGAAGTTGAATCAATATACTGGCAACTCTTTTAACGGACCTCTTTAACCAGTATTTGTTTTATCCATGCTTCACTTAACATATTATATCTACATATTTCGTAACTCAAATAGGTTGACAGCTATTTTTTATTCGTTGCCACGGCCCTGGTTTCGTAGATATTAAAAAAATTACATATATTCTATGGAATTAGTTTTCGTGCTAATTTCGTGTAATGTAATCATAAACTATTATGTATAATAATTAAAAAGTTTGTTATGGAAGGTGCAATAAGGTGGTACAAGGATTTTTAAATAAAAGAAATGATCGTGGAATCACTAGCGGCTCACGAATTTTAACGTACAGTGCTATAATTAGTTTATAATCAACATAGATCACATCATAACGCGTTGTACCGAAGTTGTGGATGGACGCTGTTGTTTGTTGAACTCAGTCACCAGATCTTCCTTCTAGGGCACCATCATTATTAGTCCATTGATCACTGCTTAACAGACATGAAAAGTTCTCCCCCTTTAACGGGAAAGGCTCATTACTGCGGTAGATTCGTTGGCGTACCTGGTCTGTTCAGCGGTGTATATGAAAGACGCCCTCACTCGGATGCCCTCAGAAAGTAGAAGGGAGAATCAGACAGAAGAATTGGTAAATTTAGCACTCGTTGATTTTGATTATACTTTTATATGTTTTAATTCATGCGATAGGCCTTATTTTCCAAGGTAACGAACAAAAAAATAAAAAAAAATAACGTCTGTGTGTCAGATATGTTTTACTACTATTTCTACTACAATTCTAATTCTTATTCAATTTCATTTCAGGTCAAAACAACTATACAATCCTTTAATCGTTTTCGGAAAACTATTAAAACATATCAAATAAAAGTTTTTTGTTTGCTGTAACATATATTAAGAAATAAGTTTAATTTTAATCCAAACATTTTAATCGATTATTATTTAATTCATACAGCCACATTCACCTAATTGTTGTAACTATAATTTTTTATTCACTGGCTAATAACTACATCAGTAAACATAAAAAAGTCTCCAATAATGATGAAAAGCGGTTTATAATGATTTAAACATGGATAATATTAAATGAATATCACAGTTACGTTAGACGTAGAAATAATAGCAGTGAAAATAATCACTTTTTTTTTTTTACCAGGAGCTGTATGTGAACTCGAGACTACAGCACGATAATCAACGACGTATCTTACAGAATTATGCAATATTTTGTTGGGGAGTATGGAACTTAAAAATTATTTAAGTAGTTATTAAATCATTGAAAGACCATATATCGAAAACATAGGCCTCTGGTAAAATCCATTGAACCTGTGATCATAGCGATACTTCACTAAGACATACAAAAAAATAATCAGCATAGATGATTACCAAGTTTTACATTCTTCTTGTGGGACAAATATAACGATCGTTTTCTTATTGGGCACTTGTGTAACCTACTTACAAGTAACTAATTTTATCTGAAAATTTATCTTTTTAGATAATTTATTGCTGCTATACCATTTAGCCTATTATCTTTAACTTAAGTTACCGTGCGCGAAAATTGACTGACATAGAACGATTAAAAGAGAATTTTGTTCTTCTTTAATTCAGCTAAGGGATTTAAATGCACCATATACATTACGTCTTAGTTACGCCACCTAGCAAGCCATTCCACTATGACGGACGGAGGGGTCTAATTAATACTTGTTTAGTGCAAAACTGAGAATTATTAATTAGTTGTGACGTAGTTTTTTGGTATTGTTAATTCAGAAAGGTAGCAGGAACTAAAGATTTCCCTGCTCCTTTGATATATGTCAGCGTATTCGTAAAACGATATCTTTCGAATCATGAAGAATTCTTTATCTCCACTACACTAATTAGCAGGCGGCTGACAGCTCGTCGCTGGCCGGGGCTTTATTCGCGCTGCCAAAGTCTTCTCACTTCACTAGAGACGCCTCTAATTATGTCCCTCGGCGACAGCCGTCCCCGCCCTCACCATAACTTTTTTCTTTCGATGAAGCGCGCCTGAGAAAGTCTGGTTCTGGTCTTATCGTAAGTGGAGTAGCTAATTAAGTGATGTGGGAGTTATAGTAGTTTTCTCGAGACACGGAATGCTCAACTTTGTTGAAGTGGTTCTGATTATTTGTGTTCGTATCTTCTCTTCGTTACCGTATAAGACTCGATGACTTACGAAGGTTATGAGCTACCTACTCGAAAGGTGTGGTTTATTTAGATGTCTACAATTACCAAACAGCCCCTGACAAATCACGTAACTTTGAAAAATTACACTTACTTGTCTCTTTTTCGGGTTTGCGCTGTGTTATTTTGCTGTTTTGTGTTATTTCCGGCACCAAGCTGGAGCCTTCGTCAGGGCTTCTGTCTGTCTCGCCGTCTGGTGCTTTTTTAATAAACTTGAACACTATATTCACTGTTTATTTTCACCTGCAAAGAAGATTTGGTTTATCCGACAAAGAATATTTACTGTTCCAAAGTGGTTTGTGTATTATGGAGCGATCTTGTAGTTGTTACAACGTGTTTATTTGCAAGCACACACTTCCACATTTGGCTCGAACTATAGCCGCCGTCTCTGTTGAAATTGTTAGGATTTTTGTAAATTTCTATGGATTCCCTTATTTTTCGTTTCCCGAAAAGAGACAAGTAAGTGCAATTTTTTTCAATAATGATGCCTATGAAAAGTGTGAAATTTTATATTAAATCACGCAACTTACTAACATTTTCACACCAATGGGGGTAACAGCGTTTTATGTAAGCTACGAGTAAGACCAAATATCGTTTCGAACTCATACTAGCTGAATGCTCAACTTAGTTTTAACGGAAGATAGTTAATAACTTACAACACCAAGCAAATTGGGTAGGATTGTTAATAATTGTAGAAATGATAACGCGGTCCTGACCCTTTCGAAATACAACTCATTTTATTCAACACTGTTCCCTTGAAACTATGATTTACATGTCCGTGATGCATTTTAACAGGATCTGAAAACTTCTCCTCGCATTACAATTCATATACAACGAAACTTAAACTCGCGCCATGCTCTGTTTTCATGCGCCCAATACACAATTAAATGTACCCGATCAGCTGTAACTGGCGAGGCCAAAGATTCTTACCACACTAGCTAACGATAACAATCTTGCACTACCCAGAGATTATACAAACTACAGGTTGCGGTAACCCGATAAAATACAAATCAATTTACAATGTTAATGAAATTACTCATGACACTTATAATTAATCATGGTAAAATAATGTAATAATAATAATAATAATAGTAATAATAATTATAAAAATGAATGGTGCGATTTGAGATTGTCGCAAGGAACCGTTCAACTACTTTTATTTCATTTAGGCTTTGAGTCCTATCGGCACCAATGTCATTACCCTATGCTGTTCAATATGTACTTGGAAGAGTTATTAAAGAACTGTTTTAAAGAAAGAAATGCTGTGTTAATAGGAGGAAACAGAGTATAGTGTATGCAATTTTGCTGATGGCATGACGTTGTTGTCCGAGGACAAGATAAAAGAAAATTAAATGTTAATTGAGCTGGATAACACGAGAGCGTAATATGAAATGATGATAAATGAAAAATAGATGATCTGAATATTCGGGAGACTTAGTGGGGGACGTGAACAGTTTAGGATACTTGGTTCGTAATACCATCAGTGACATGATATGTGGAAAAAAAAATAAAAACATGAGTAAACATGGCACAGAAAGAATTTAATGGAATAGAAAAGAGGGTAAATAACTGAAGAATTTGAATACAGCTGAATAGTTCATGCAAGTGTGAGAAAACAGTAGCATAAAAATTGGCCATATAAGAAATGAAAATATCACATCGTCGTTTAACAAGTAGAGGGAATGGTGACTACACAGACATTTCACACACGCTGTGTGATCTAACCTCGAAAACTCAAGACACACATGGTCATGATTAACCATTTACAGCAATCGATGAAGAAAATATAAGATGGGAAGCTGGCATATGTTTTAAAAAATTTGGAGGCAATTAAAACAGATGACATCAATTAAAAAATGAATCAGTGACTTTAATGATTCATAATTCATAGTTAACAGATTCTTGTTATGTTCGGTTATATGATATGATATGAGTAATGAAGTTACCTGGATATGGTAGCAGTTGGAGACCCGTGAATTCTGAGGTCAAGTTTTAGGTAACACATACACTTTAAAATGATTATCCTATCGCAGTAACCTACAAATTGCCGTCTATAGGTTACTCAGATACTTTTCTGCGTTGCTGTATTATTCATCTGGTGATGGTAAATAAATATGCGCAATATCATTATTAGTTACATTTCTGTATTTGTTGTTTGGAGCCAGGAACTTTTCAAGTAACCGTCCTGGTGCCGACATCTGTTGTTAGCCGTCGTTAAATTTAAAATACGCCAGCATTTTACCATACTTAAGTTGAAGCATCCATTTTACTGCACAATCCTACTAACCTGGATCCTCTTATCCCTCTTTATTTTGTGATTAGTCGTTGAAAATTTTGATGATCGGCTCACTCCACTAGTGTCTAATCACATACTGAAGAGGTAAATAATTCTTGCATACGCGAGAGTAATGAAGTCGTTTCGTTTATTCTTTTGACTCATAATATTAGCTTTTAATACAAAAGGCATAATGTAAGTATTAGTTATTATCGATTGCTTTTAGTAGATTACTGCATCAGAATTCCTTCAGACGGTGTATGTTTTTGATAAATTTTGTATTCTACATTTATGCGTGAAAGAAAATATGCTATTACGTTGTAAACTGTGGGATATCAGGCCTTTGAACAACATAATACCTTTTTCAATTTCACCCATATTTTGAGAATATGTTTTTAAAGGATTTAGTTTGTTAAAGTAACTGTACGAACCCCAATTAACACGCCATGAATAAAACATTTGCCACAAACTTTCGTTTCGTGACAAATTGACTGTCTGAAACGTACACTCGATCTTAAAAAAAACTGTCCACAATCTGAAAACTTGTTTTTTACCCCTGTCATCAGTTTCTTTCCTGGATTCATACAATCTAATATGTTATAAAACTGAGACCTGCAAATTCTTTTTTGTATTTACTATACGTTTATAGTCATGCTGACGTGTGGTATAATTGTATCATTGACAGAATGTTTGGCCCTTTGAATAGCGACAGAGATTATCGTTAGGTCAGCTAACAGAAGAACCCTTTCTCAGTTCCAGAGCAATGGACTACTCACAATGTACTACAAAGCTCCTTTCTCACAACGGCGATATCCATCACAAAGTAAATGCAACAAAGGGTGCAGGTTCTGCTTTTGACGGAATCACAAAGCTTGAAACGTAACAGCAAGGTAATTACTCTGCGAGCGGCACAGTGGTCTTTACGCACTAGCGTCAGAATAAGTATTCAACATAAGTAATTAGGCAGCGGTCGTTGTTGCTTTCCTCCCGCCAACCCCCGCTGCGGACACAAATCTGTATTTGAATGTGGGCCGCCGAGCAGGCGGCTGAGCCGAGCTCAATAGCCACGTACGGTGCAGCACACCCTAATTACCCAGGCGGACTAGCCTAGACCACAAAGCCGCCTCCAGGGTTGTGCTGCGGGCCCTCACTCTTCACCCAACGCTTAGCCGGCGCCCGTTTTTCCTGGAACTGAGTGCCCGGCTTGCAGATGACTTCATTCTGCCCTCAAACTTACAGAATAACTTTTATACTATTCATTACAGCTTAACATATTTATTTATTACTAGTTGATACCCGCGACTTCGTACGCGTGGATTAAGAATTTCTTTGCCAGAATAGAATATAGAAAGTTTTTGGTAAAAAAGGATTGGTCCCAAACAACACCGAATCGGCATAGTATGACAGGAAAGCCATCACTATTCCATTCTACCGTCAAACCTGTCCCTTGAAGACAATCAATTTTCAATATTTTTAAAAACAGAAAAACAAACGAAGATGATGGGATGTGTGTGTGTGTGGGGGGGGGGGGGGGAGGAGAAAGGTGTCAACTAAGGGCAGGTTTATTTCAGATTGGACTTTTCTTCTTTCATCAGCATGAGCATCCGATTCTTTGGTTCTAATAACCTTAGCTGCTCGTACTCTGCTAGAGCTACAACTTAGGCCAGTTTACGCCCGCAAGGCATGAAAAAACAGAAGGCAAAATAAACTGGTGGCAGAAACATTTAAGCAGACACAAAGTAATAGGGCAGAGAAAATCGATATCTACACTAAATAATACGTTTTTTTTCCATAAAAGAAATTTATTAACAAGTTATTCACTAACATACTGCGCGAGAAGCACAGCATGGGCAAGCGACGTAACATTACAGAAACCGAGCGTGGTGGTGTAACGGTTAGCGTTCTGGCCTCGCATGCGGGAGGAATCCGGTTCGAATCCCCGTGCGGGCATCCAGATTTGGGTTTTCCATGGTTTCCCAAATCACTCCAGGCAAATGCCGGGACGCTTCCTTCAAAAGGCCATGGCCGAATTCCTTCCCATTCCCTGAACCCCACCCTTTCCCGTATCTAAAGACCTCGCTGTTAGAGAGACGTAAAGCAGATTAAAAAAAAAAAATGTTACAGACTAACACACACATCCGTCTCTCTGTCACCATTCTATAAGTTCTTAAAATTTCGTGACTACAACTGTTAATCATACCGAAAATAATGTCCTGAGCCTTCCCTACAGATTTTCTTGTCAAATTCCGTCGATATCGGTATAGGCATTTAGTCGTCAAAAGGTAACAAAAAGACAGACTTACTTCCACATTTATAGTATTATTACTGCATATCAGACACACGCTGACTGCGAATCACCGCTGAGGGATCAATATAACGTAAAACGTGTACACCTACAGCATTGCAAGACTACCTACTATTTACTTCACATTCAACGCCTAAATTTGTGATATACACAGTTTAACATTTAATCTGAATAATCGGCGGTCCAGGCTTGAATCTTAGAATCAAAAACAAATTTAAAAAACTTTGCTTCCACGAGATTTGAACCGGAGACCACCATCCAAACATCCGTAGGCAAGCGCTTTAACCACTGAGCTACCTGACCTCTGTATGGGATACATCCAACGCGTCTGTCTATCGCCATTCAGTAATTTTTCGTTATTTGAACATAACATGTATTATTTATATAAATAATTTTTCTACCAAATGTAGACAATATTTTTCTCCTTGTTTCAAAGGATAAGTGTGGAAAGTTTCATCGATATTGGATGAAAACTGTGGCTTTGTATGAAGAAAAAACATACAAACAAACATTCTTATATATATATAGTAGTGTAAGCCCGTAACAGTGTTTTTTTTATGGTCACAGGTCTAGAATAGTTCCTATTTTTAGATCAAATGCATTACAGGATGATATGATATGGCTAACGTACGCAGTTGACCTGGGTCTCACCGTGAAGGTTTCCTCTGGAAATATGAAAAAATATCTTGAGTTTGTAATAGAAGCGTCAAACACGATTAAGACAATCTTGCTAAATACTTAAAGATGGCAGAGTAAATAACATGATGACCCAGCTACGGCGATCGCGCACCAAACGTAAAAAGCATAGAAATCGTAATAAAAAAATTAGTTACTTGTTTTTACTATTAATAGCTTTAACACCAAGTCTGATATCAAATGTAAATATCTAAAGATTGTCGAGTAGCATGACAATAATATCTGAAAAATCACAACGAAGGGATGAAATTCATCGAATCGTGAAGCATAATTTTATTCCATGTTTATTGCGGTGGTAAAGTTGTATCATATGTTTTCAACTACACAGATATATTTAATTTAAAATGCTACAAAAACAAACTTAATGAAAGTGTTCTGGCAATTCATTTCATCGCATTTGTTTAGCTATTAAATTGCACTCGTAATATTGAACTTCTAGTAAGATCTCTGACTTAATTTGCTAACGAAATACCGCTGCGTTACGTCAGCGTTCGATGACTTCAGCATCAGGTTCCACCAATAGCTATCGAGGTGAACTATCGAATGCCAATTTTACAGCTGCGACAATGAAGCTGTTAATTTTATTTTCTAGGATCACTCCTTTTTATTTATATTCCATCAAGTACCTCTTCGGTCATTTCTCAACAGAAATGTTGCACATTTGGTAATTCTTTCTGCTAAACCTATACTCTTGTATCTTTGTGTTTTTGCTTCAGCCAACAACGAAGGTTTTGCAGATTTCCTGAAGAACTATTGTTTTATGCACAAATCTCATTGGGTTCTTGCTCATTAGATGTCCAACAAACTTTAATCCAATCTTTCTCATCTAGGTGGCTATCTTTTCAATCTACTCTTATAGTTTCAGCAACAATGGAGTGGAAGAAATGCCGTGAACCCATATACATGTAGAAAGGAGATATAAATTGATCCCGCTATTCACCAAAGTCGTAGGTAGGAGCGCAGCAACAACAAAAATAGAATTTCATCCTATACCATATGTAGCTGTGTTGACCATTTTCGTGAGCACATACACATACAGTATTTCTATTTTTTTGAAAAAGAGGATGGCTCGAAATATTGTGTTTATGAAGCTTTAGTGAGTGGTGGATATATTTAAACCTGACTTTCCATAAAGTTCGTAATTTTCCCTTGCTACAGGCTTGAATACTAACAGTCGAACATGTTTGCAAGGTAGGCTATAGGATTAAAATAAGTGCCACTCACTACCTGCCGAGTCAAGACGGCTGTAAGTAAGATTCCGATTTCGGTGAACTGGCAAGTCCTCTGTGCTTTGAAGGGCCATGTGAAATCTCTGACTAGGAAACACAACCGACAGTGTGAACAGCGTTTTCAAGGATTGCCCCCAAGCTGGAGTGAGACAGTCTATAATAGGACAGTATTGCCAATGATAATGTATATATACTTCTTCCTTTGCTCAAGCCAACAGCATAATGTACTTCAACCAGAAGCCAAATGGAGCAAAAAAAAATCACGCAGGCGTTTTGCTGAGAATATGACTTTGTTGTTTGTTGAAGACGAAGAGGACGATTTCGACACATCTGTTCCGTCGTTGCAACTACTGGTAGTGCTCCATCTGCGATCCTTAATTTGTTTTAGTTCTGGAGACTAGTGGCTGCTGGAGTTATCCGTGTACAATATACGCTGTCTTGGACTCCGCCTCCTGGATTTGCTGTTGCAACAGAATGTGAATAAAATCGGGACATCACTTCGGCTGCGACAATTCTCTCATCTCCCACATATCTGACTGGTCTACAAAGAACCGTTCACCCTTAAAAATCAGCTGAGATGTATCCCATGTTCTAAATATTCATTGAATCACATTGTATTCGTCCCAAAATGAATCGGTAAAATAAAAGGGCTGTTATTAAATTCATCATATCTGTTAGTAAATTAACTAATTTTGAGTTAGGCCGTTGTTAATTGTTTTGTATTCATTCAGTACCATAAATTATTCTCACTATCCCATTGTTAACATCAGTCATACTAATTAATACGACAAATTTAATTTCATATCTAATAAGTAATTAAGCTACTGAAAATATGACACAACAAATTACTTGTTGGATCTCGAGTAGAAGGTAAAAGCCTTTGACACTTTCTTACTAGCTAAAAATCTTCTACTAATTTTTGCTACAATATTTCAGTTGCGATGGAGCCTATACCCGGCTTGCAATATCTTTAAGTAGCTACTTTTGCGCTGAGAGAAATTTTTACTTTGTCTTTGATAATTTGTTCCAGTTCCTCAAGTGGCTCCAAGTTTCGATTGCACTAAATTCAAGCTTCCCGTGGTGGCAGCTAGAGCGCTAGAGAGCGAGATGGCTGAAAGTGAGAAAGCGTACGTTGTTCTCGAATTTCATTCGACTCAGTCTGTGGTAACTATTCAGCGACACTTTAGAACAAAGTTCGGCAAGGATCTCCCGCATGCTAACCCCATTCGTCGTTGGTATCAACAGTTTAAAGCCACGGGATACCTACGTAAAGGTAAAACAACGGGTCTCCCTGCTGTGTCTGAAGAAACCGTTGAACGTGTGCGCGCCAGTTACGTTCCTAGCCCACAGAAGTCTACTCCTCGAGCGAGCAGGGAATTAGGTATTCCACAGAAGACCGTTTCGAGAATACTACGGAGGCGACTGTGTATGAAGCCTAACAGGTTACAGTTGCTACAAGCACTGTCGCACAACGATGAAGTGCGTCGTTTTCAATTCTGTGCCCAATGTATAGAACAAGACGAAACATTCGCAGAAAAACTTGTCTTTAGTGATGAGGCCACTTTTCATGCGAGTGGAAAAGTGAAAAGGCACAATGTGCGCATTTGGGGGACCGAAAACCCCAATTCGTGACTCTCCAAAAGTGAACGTATTTTGCACGATCTCACGAAAGAAACTTTATGGGCCTTTTTTCTTTAATGAGGTGACGATCACAGGGAGAATTTATCTGCAAATGTTGCAGTAATGGCTCATGCCACTTCTGGAAGCTGACAGTGAAGATTTCATTTTCCAGCTCCACCCCATTTTTCTCTAGTTGTGCGTAATTTCCTAACCACCAGGATTCCAAAATTATGGATTGGTCGTGTTGGGGTTGCTGATCGTCAGCTGATGTCATGGCCTCCTCGTTACCCTGACCTAACCCCCTGCGACTTCTTTGTTTTGGGTTTCGTAAAAGACACAGTGTTCGTGCCACCTGTACCAGTTGATCTGCCAGACCTGCGGGTTCGCATCACCAATGCATTTGCTCTCATTGACAGAGACATTTGCATCGGGTACTCGATTATTGATTTGATGTGTGAGTCACTAAAGGTGCACATATTGAGCATCTGTAGACACACAAAAAAAAATCACAGTTTGTTTATATATCTGTGTAATCTTGTAAGTATATGTCAAATAATAAAGCTGTAATAATTTTCTGAAATCACTGCAATCATTTTGACTAGCCCTGTACTTTGAATATAATGTTCGTCAAAACAAGTACACTGTATTAATATAGTGATCTGGTCAATTTCAAGTAATGGAAGCGGTATTCTCTGCGAAACAATTTCCCACTGTTAGTTTTTTACGCTTCCTGTAAAAAAAATTCAGGATTACCAATTTGTAAAAAAAAAGACAGTAGATAACTTGTTCATCACAAGGTCTTCTTTTCTTTGTTTCTTATGGCTTTACTCCTGGTCTTACAGGCGGGATATCACTGGAGATAAGGAAAGAGAAGGAATTTTGTCATGGTCTTTTGAAGGAACCCCCTGCAATGATTTTGAGAATCCACGATAAGGAAAATCAGGATGGCCACAAGTGGATTTTCAACCCTCGTCCTCCCGAATGCTAGCCTAAGGGTTACCGCTCATTCAGCAGGATTGGCATCACAAGCTGTAAGTTTCTACAACAGTATGTAGTATGTTATCAGGACAATTTTGTTTTGCAAGTTACAATAAACATTGTTGATATTTCCAGGCAGCTAATTTTCCTGTTTATTGCTGCTAGCACCGAAATGTAGGTCTATCCCTTGACACTTTTGTCCGTTTAACCAACAATATTAAATAACAAGATTTTTAAAAAATTGTTAATAAATTTCATGAAAATTTAATGGCCCATCTGTACTACTAATTATTGTTCGCGCATCACTGCATGACAGGAATAAAGAGCCAATCGTTTATTTGCAATTTAATTATTTTTAACTCCCCATTGGCAACGCCGCAATTTATGCAAATTGTCTCGGCTGTTAACAACTTGAGAAGGCTTGATATAAATTGATAATATCCTTGGTAAAAAATCCGCCAGGAGCAGCATGAAGTTTACGACAGAGAAAAAAGTTTGGACCCATCTCAGCACGTTTTGCTAAACGGTATCAGAAAACCGTTATTTCATATTGCCTGGAAGATATATGGGTTGTTTAGATGGTGGCTCGGCATTTAAAATTCCGGGCACGTCTCACCGCCGTACACAGTGCGCAAAAAAAGCGAAGCGAGGAGAAAGCGAGCTGGAGGACCCGTGCAAGGAGGCAACCCGCGCGACTCGCTTCGCCTCGCCTCGCCTCGCCTCGCGGCCGCACCTCCAACAATCCCCGGAGTGGGTCCCACGCCTTGGCCTCTTCTAAATCCCTCATCTTCCGGAATCCTCTTTGCTATATAAAACATACCAGCCAGAAAACGCCTGCCCCCTACCGAACGGCAAACGGGATGAGGGGAAGGGAGAGGTGGAGGGGAAAATTGATTACGGACAGAGGCAGGAAATGCGGCCATCATTCACACTTGGGGGACTGGCCCCCCTTGAGAATTGCGTGTACACCTCGCGCAAATAACGCGGGAGCCTGAGGCAAGCCAGCTCGCAGGGGACCCGTAATGCGGCGAGGGGGCGGGAGGGACGCTGGAGAATAATCAAACGGACCACCCGAGGATCGGGGAGGGTTTTGTGTGCGCTCGCCGCGGATATCTGATGGTGATGTATTAAAAATACGGAAAAAACCTCCCAGAGGTGAATTTCTCCACGCGGAGAGAAGTGTGCTGCTACTAATCACAATGGTATCTCCTGCAATAGAGGAAAAAGAAATTATGGTGGTTTTGAGCGCTCTTACGTTGAGTTAAGTGCATGTGTTTTACACAGTTTGGTAAGTATTTTTTCAGAGATTCTTGGATATTTCTTACAGACTGAGAGAAGTACCCCCTTCTTCGTCACCCTGCATGCGTTGCGAACACAAGAAAAATAAACTTATGTGCAAAATTTAAAATAATTTTGAAATTATAGAACCTTTATTTCAGTATTAGAACAAAAACTATTCTCACCGACATCGTACATGCAATTTAAATAAAGTATTAATATGAGGTTTTGAGAATTTAAAAATTAAAAATCCAAAAATCGGGATGGCAGCAGCATATTATGTGTCCAGCCAGATCACGTGGTCAAATACTCACTTTTAATTTCCTCTCAAATTTCTCTTTAAAAATGTTATCTTGCACTGAGGGAAGAGAACTACTAATTTTAGTCTCATATCACTACCTATATTTTTTTTTCCATTGCACTAGGATTACGTTGTGGAATAACATTTAAAACTATGTCCATTTATATGTGATGGTGTGTGCGGTATAGTCACTGATCTAGAATAGTGCCGGTTTTTGGTTTCGAAGTTCGTGACTGATTGATCTGATCTTGTTAAAATACAAAACTGATCTGTGTTTGATCCTAATGATTTCCTCTGCAAAATTTGAATAAAATCTCTTGTGTATGAAGAGAATTAAAGACAATAATTCGAGTATTAAGCACGGACAAAAATGATCTAGTTTAATACCTAACAATGGCAGAATAAATAGTGCAACTATCCATCTACAGTGCACACGCAACTAATAAAGAAAACGCAATTATATATAACATATGTTTTTACTTTTAACAGCCTTAACATCAGGTTACTACGTCTAATGTAAATATCTACATACGAAAAGGGCAACGACGGGAAGGACTTCATAGAATCGAAAGAACAATTTTATTTTATTCCTTGTTTCTTTTCAGCCGTTAATTTGTAACTTATGTTTCGAATTAGATTGACGTATTTAATTTAAAATTAAATACTACGAGACGCAAACTTAACATAAGTATCCTAGCAAATCATTTCCTCACAGTGGCTTAGCTATTAATTGCACTCATAACCACAAATTTCTAGTAAAATCGTTGGCCGCTGTTAATTTAGTGACGAATGCCGAGCGTGCGGCGAAAGCTCAGGCCATCAACGAGAAAGCTGTTGAACCTGCGAAGTTTTTTTTTGTTCACTCTGACTGACAGAACACCAGGTGAGACCGAGATGACCTCATATCTAAAATTAATTGGCAATTAGCTTGTGATTAATAAAGTTCGCCGACAAAGAGATTGGAAACTTTGATAGAAATTTACGAGTTCCAGATAGATCATTCAAATCTTGTTGAAAGAATTTCGCTTGTAATATATTTGCTGAGTTCGTCCGTACTTGCAGATAACACTAAGCCTTATATACAGAGAGAATAATTGGCGTTACCTAATTTATTATTCTTCCGACTGAATAAAATATACTAACGAGTTCGTTTGAATCTTTCCATATTTTTATCCGAAGGTAGTTGTAAAAATCTCTGTATCTGTTGCTGTAGTTGTTCGTTTGTAATCATGCATAAGACTTTTTTTTCAGAATATTATTGTAGAAAAACTGACGATACATTTACAAGAAACTCAAATATGGTTAAGAAATGATGATGATAAACATTATGTTTTTTCAATTTCATCGGTAATGGGTGGAAAACGAAATAGTGTTCACTTGGCTTAGGAGACCGCAGACCAATCAGAATAAAGATCTTATTTTGTAAAGTAGAAAGAGTTTAACATCTGGACGCCAAAAAATCGCTGTTATTTTTTATTTTATTTTTTTTATCTGCTTAACGTCTCTCTAACAGCGAGGTCTTTAGAGACGGGAAAAGATGGGGGGCAAGGAATGGGAAGGAATTCGGCATGGCCTTTTGAAGGAAGCATCCCGGCATTTGCCTGGAGTGATTTGGGAAATCTTGGAAAACCCAAATCTGGATGCCCGGACGGGATTTCGAACAGCCGTCCTCCCGAATGCAAGGTCAGAACGCTAGCCGTTACACCACCACGCTCGGTAAATCGCTGTTACGTGGAAGATACGAGGAAAATGAAAAACCACCCATATGGAATATTTTAAGGCATAAATTTAAGAAGGAGCGATAGTCATATGATAAGTGCCACGCATCTTTAGTACCACATATGAGGGAATTTAACATTAAAATGCAAAATACTTACAAAGTAACATTAAAGCCATTTGAATCCGACGAAGCAAAACAGTATTCATTTTGAGATATATGAAGGATAGAAGAGTCCATTTATAAGTGAATAGTTCACACATAAAATCATGAAGTAATGGTAATGTGTATACTAGTGAAATTGACCGCGGTGTAACGATTAGCGTTCTCGCCTCGCATTCGGGAGGACGGCGGTTCGAATCCCCATCCGGGCACCCAGATTTGGGTTTTCCATGGTTTCCCCAAATCACTCCAGGCAAATGCCGGGATGCTTCCTTCAAAAGGCCATGGTCGAATTCCTTCCCATTCCTTGCCCCCATCCTTGCCCCCCATCCTTTCCCGTCTCTAAAGACCTCGCTGTTGAGAGACGTAAAGCAGTTAAAAAAAAAATGAAATTGACCGGTAGCGTCTATAAGATTGGAAGAATACATTCCCAAACAAGACTGCGATTGCCTCAGGTTTGAATCAAGGCCACACAATTAAGTATGGAAACATCAAAGTTTTTAGGATTCATTGCAAGGAAATCAATATGGATTTTCTTACATTGCAAAAACGTATTCGCTAGGAGTCAACAGATTCCATTCATGAGACCATTAGTCATCAAAGATGACTTTTCTGGATGTGCAGTATAATTTCATCGATGAACCAAGTTTGTTGTATCTCGAGAGGATAGATACATTATTAAAGAATGAGAGTAGATTAAAGCTTATTCAAATGTTTACTATTAAAAAGAAAAAAACAGTTCACACCTCTGACTCTGGTAAAAGTGTGTTTCAGGAGCGAAGGAGAAATAAAACCCAATGGCTCACAATTCTAAGTTACCTTTAACAAAATTATCGTGAAATGCTAGATGGAGTTACAACAATCACAATGCTTTCTTGGAAGGATACAAAATCTAAAAATAACAGAAATGAGTAAAAGACAACTTACCTTGGTAATTAGTTCAGATGTTTGACTTGATTGCTACTTGAACTGAACTGACTGTATGTCTGTTTACTTATTATATGCTAAATCTACCATTTCACCATTCTAGAACTGACGACCGTAAATATCATGAGACAAATTAATGAAGTCATTTTCAGGATAGTTGGGATTGAACATCACGTCTTTATGAGTGAAATGTATTCTGTCTTGTAAACTTTCGTAACAGCACATTGCTAAATAGTAGTCGACTGACAGTCGAACCCACAAGATTGGATGTTCAATAATCACCTCCAATTTAATAGTTTGATAATCTAAACATTTCAATATCCTGTTATGCGATCCGTATCGAGAGATACTTCAACATCAGCTATGAGTGTGGCTACCACCTTTAAATCCAAGAGTAGATTAGCAATGACTGTCTCACTCATCTAAACGTATGAAATTGTGAGGGACTCCAACGATTACGTGGACCTATAAAACTGCTGAAAAGTCTGTATGGAATAAAAAACATAGATGAACGAGGAGGATAATTTAAATATCATGATACACAAACTTATAACACCAGCACCGAAAATGGTCATCATCGGCCATACGAATTTTCATGTGAATAGTGTTATGTCATTCACAATAGTCAAACTGCCAGAATATGAAATAATTATAAAAGAAAAAATTGGCAGAGCTTTAGTTAGAACAAGACCACCATTACATCTACAGTTACGCTACACAAAAAAGTGAATTTAAATAACGATTTTTAAAACTAACGTAACAAACATAATCTTGTCCTATGTAATTCATCCGATAAACATTATTTAACACACTTAAATGCTCTCACATAGATTTACTGTTCACAAGCAGACATGATACTCTCTTTCAGCCTAAATGTACCTCTTTCATTACATAAATGAAGTTATTATAACACTAGCATAATATTAACCTGCATTGCTTTTGACATTGTAACTACGGTGCAGGGAAATCGATACATGTGGGTGAATGGATGGATTATCATCGGGTGATTTATAGCTATAAATTCCGATTGAGTGCCGAGTGCTGACGCTGATATACTATACCACATATCACAATAACCAGTCGTAAGTGCGATATTGTATCCAAATAACGCAGTTTACAAACTTCAGCAAACAGCCTACATTTTATACCATTGTAATTAGAGTCATTAAGAGTTGGCGCGCAGATAACTTCATTAACAGACCAATTAATCTGAAGGAATTAATCCAAATGCAGTTTTTACTTTTAAGCTGAGGAACAATTCAGCAAAACGCCATGGATTTCAGGTGGTAAAAAATGTTCCTTTTGGTACTCATATGTTTGAAGTAAACACAAAAATATCTATTTCTTGTTGTAAAAACGACATTATAGTATTCACTCAAAAATATATAAAATTTAAGAAATACTAAAGAAATTATTTTTTAAAGGCAGTTTTCGCTGAGTCAATGACTATTACACACAGTGCTTTGGCTCTATGGGCGTATTATTTATTGATAATCATATCATTTGTACCACGAGAACGTGTTTGCTATATTTATAAAGCATAATACAATTTTATGTTTCAATCTTTCCTTTTTATCTATTGCCTTCGTTCGTCCAGTACTTCCACCTGACGTCAGTGAACCTAATGGGTAAGAAAATACTTTACTTTGTTAAAAAATAAAAATGAAATCAAAATAATATCCTCCACAACAACATTTTAATCTGTCCACAATGCGGATAACTGCCTTCCCTTGTTATTATGAAACAATTGACGAATAATTACACACATTTCGTATTTATTGTAATGCAATCAACTTTATAGTGTTCTGTTCCGTTGCTATTATCTTAATACCTCATGAATACCGACAGATCCAGACGTGTGGTAACCTTTTGTCTCGAAGAGAAAAAAGATATTAGTGGGTTTATTCTCTATTCAGATAAAAAAGAAGCTGTTTTAAATAAAAAGTAACTCAATAATCAAGTATTTAGTCGAGCTTTTATACCACGAGCCTTATAATCACATCCAGATACGAAAATTTTTATTTTAATGTAACGACTGAAATTCCTAAGATTTTGTTTAATTTCGATCTCAATGTGTTTGTCTTATTTTCTGAGCTTTTGAGCCTATTTCTGCTCTTCTGCAACCAATACTCACTTGTAATTAATGACAAACGCACCTTATTTATATTGAGCGCTTCAAATCAATATCACATGTAATGAATGATGAGTAGCAGTTATGAGGAATGAAACAACTATATAGCTTTGAGCAGTGCATTCACAGCTTGCTGGGATTGGTCGGTGACTTTAGAGGCGTCGCTCTCTGCTTTCTTAAAGGGATTATGCTCGTTGTACACATATTATATCGGTTATCTATATATGTTTCCAAAATGAAACATATAATAAGTATTATAAATCAAAAAACATGGAGAATTCAGATTTAAACAGTTTAAATATAGCTAACCCTTACAATTACAAATATTTGTTTGATGGCTCTTGCCACCTTTATATCAGTGACAGGGGATGAGAGGTTTGTAGGAGCAGAGTACATTCTTTTTAGAAGGGACATTAATTTATATCATACTAGCGGAGTTCCCGGCGTTGCCCGGTATAGTTGGTGTAGATTTAACCGTACCGTATTTTTATTCCCGCAAAACATTTGTACAAAGTTGCATAAAATACGCGCCAACTTTTTCGGAATTAAAGTAAACTTACATTCACCTGCCCCATACCAAGAAACTGGTGGGCTGAAGTTTATTTGCACGTATACTATTTTCATTCGTCCGAAAAGATTAATGTATATCAAGCTTCGATAATTTGGCTAAGAAATTTCATCACTACATTACTGAACAACCCTAGATTATGTTAAAAATTTACGTTTGATTCAATTGCGAAGTGAATGGATATACTTGTGGCTCGAAACACCAGATCTTTTAACTCTGTAGATAAAATAATCAAAAATGAATCCGGAATAATATTATTGTAAACAGAAGACTAATGCTGAAGGCCAGAGATATAGTCCAGAGATCGTGCTTAAAGAAAATCTCTGTTGTTTTTACGGCTATCATATCCCGAATTAAAGGAAAGAATACTTCAAACTATGGCTTTTAAAAATTGAATATATCGAATTAAAAGAAAGAATACTTCATGTTTTGTTTATTGTACAAAATAGTTATTGCTATAAGTTATCTTATTGCTTTAATTAAAGGCTATGGTCAGAGACATTGTGTTGTGTGTTTAGTGCGGAGTATGCGGCATCTAGTGATTCCTCCTGTGGAATTTCTCACCATACGTTCAGAATTTCATTTAATGCTCCTACATTGTTTAACGTTGAAACATAAGACATGCCAGACAAGTGAATTAAGAAAACTCCATCGAAATCTGCCCCGTAGTTTCCGAGTTTTTATACGACCAATATGTCCGGTTTTCGTTTTATAGATATAGATCACCAAAAACGTTAAAATATTTAAAAATTTATCATAGTTTTGAAATAGACAATGTGGATAATTAGTGGGTGTATCAAGTCAACTCCACTGTATTGGCTGCTTGTTTTGAGTAACACCGAACCGTCTAAGATAAAACGACGCAACAATATAATAAGACCTATCATAACTTAGCCGTCCCAATACTCAGCGACATGGAATCTCAAATAGAGAAGAATATCCAAGAAAAAACAAAGTCCTCAGTTCACTAAAGCAGATTTTAAAAAAAAAAAATCTACGAAGTAAGAAGTCAGCAATCTAGCTGTAGGCGAGTCTGGTAACCTTTACGATTCGGGGAAGCTCTCTGTACCTTCCGCTAGCTGTAGTTCTTCTTATTGCAACTTAGACTCTGCTTGCCTTTGATAAAGAAAAGTGTTCACTGAGAGACTGACGAGTGAGGAGTTTCTGCTCCTTTGTACAGCCCTCGGGCAAGAGGAAACAGTCTGGGTTGCCCCTCTCCTTGAGGCCGCCACTATAGAGTACTGATGGCGCAACACAAGTTACTTGTTGGTACGCCTGTTGGCTCTGTCCCACTAGCGATTTGAGATTGCTATTGATAAATATCACACATTGTTGCTTCTTTACAGGCAGTTCAGCTTGCTGTAACGAAAATAGAATTATATCTGCAGCGTCATTAATTTTTTCTTTGAAATACTTTGTTCTACGATTGAACGCTTATAATAAAATATGTTGCAACCTTAATGCCCAACAATGTTAATCCTTAACGCAACATGTCTCTGTTTCTTTTAAATGTCTTGACCGTTACCGAGCGCAGGACGTTGAAATTTACCCCTCCATGGCAACGACTGGAAGGAAGAATTGGGGTGGTTTATCAAAGTCACAGTGTTCGTCATCATATATATTATTTCTATAAGGTGCTTTTTTGCCACAAGTCATTATCTTCCTTCATACCTAACAAAAATCGATGAATGAAGTATCATTTTTAAGATGAAGGTATCCGCTTTGATCATATCATATTTTAAGAAAGTAATTTTTTCAAATTCGAAATGTCAGTATTTCTGGGTTTTTTATGTCACGAGCCATATATCTCCCTGTATACATTACTTAAATAGTTAAATAAAGTATCATTTTAAAGCTTATGATCGTCGCTTTGGTGACATCATATATTAATACAGGAATTTTTTGGAATTCGACTCTTAAAGGGAAAAAATATAATTAGTTTTGCAATGAGTCTTTGTGTCACGAGCCATTTATATCCCCAGATATCTAACCGATACATATAAATGAGGTATAATTTTAAAAAATTAAGATTTTTGCCGTGGTCACATCATATTTTAAGAAAGGAATTTTTCGGAATTCGACCGTTAAAGGAAAAATTATCATTATTTCAATTAAGTATTTTTTTGATACGAGATATTTATCTCCCTTGATATCTAACAGAAATTGAGAAATGAGTTATTATTTTGGAGAGTAAAGTCTCCGCTTTGATCTAATCAGATTTTAAGAAAGGATTTTTTTTTTTTTTTTTTGGAATTCGACCCTTAAAGTGTAAAATTATCATTAATAGCGTAACGTATTTTTTTAAATCATGAACCATCTTATCTCCCTTGATATCTAACCGAAATAGATAATTGAGCTACCATATGAAAGATTAGGCTATCTTCTTTGGCCACGTCAGAGCTTAAGACAGGAAATTTTCCGAATTCGACCCTCCAAGGGCAAAAGTATCATTATTTACTTAACTTTTTTTGTTGTTGTTTTTGTTACGTACCATTTATCACCGCTGACACGTAACCTAAATCGATAAATAAGGTATCATTTAAAAGATTAAGGTCATCACTCAGGCAACATTATAAATTAAGAAAGAAATTTTTCAGAATTTGACCCTTAAAGGGCAGAAGCAGTAATTGTGAATGTCGGGTGTATGAGACAGTTCAGAGCAAAGCTGCTAGATAGCAGTGGTACATATCACAGAGATATTAATAAAGTGCTTCTCTGGCGTCGACTTTTGTTACGCATCTATTACACTAAACAAATAAACAATTTAAACAAATGAGGCAGTTCTTCTTTTGTACTACTACAAACCTCCAACCTTACTATTCATAGTATTCGCGAAATTTTCTCATGGCTCATCTAGTAAGTGTTACTGCAAGTGGGGATTCCTGCAATACTGAGTGAGTTCCTTGTAACGTGTCGTAGACGGGAGAGGGAGGAACTTGCTGTCGGCCTATACTCTTCCGGAATACATCAGGGGTAGCGCCGGGCTTAACATCCCCATCGGACGGATGAATCACCATCAACAGTGTTGTATGTCCTCACTTTATACGCACTGCCGAGATGTTTGGAGCTTAAACTAGGACTTTGATGGTGCACGATTTGGTATTCAGTAATCGTGACAAAGCGTGATAGTAAAGCTCTGGTCTCGCATTCGGGTAGACGTAGGTTCGATTCACCGTCCGGCCATCCAGATTCAGATTTTCCATCGTTTCCCGAAATCACGCATGGTGAATTCCGAGATTAAGTCTTGAAAAGGTTAAAAGTCATGACCGAATTCCTTTCCTGCCTCTAATGACTTCAACGTCGACAAGGCGTAAAGCACTAAACAAAAAGCAGTTGCGCACCATCACCTTTCCTTCCCTGCTGATTAAGTTCTTATGATGAAAATTCCTGCCACCACCAGGAATCGAATCGGATAACCCCGTGATACCATCACGGTGCCGTAGGAAGCTGATCTAAGCGGACGGGTACACTTTTACAATAATGTGAATTATTTTCTTTTGACGCGAAGTATCATCAATTTCCAGCACTGGGGTTAAGGTGTGAATTGAGTGGTTATTTACACGCTGGCTGCAAGCCTGGTAAACGGAGCGAACTACCTTAGTGCCTGCGGTGGCAGCGGCCACCTGTTAGCCGCTCCAACCCGCCGACACCTGCGCAATAATCACGAGAATCGCGCAGGAATTTAATTAGAGTGCCGCAGTGTGGACTAAATCTCACGAAGACCTCTTTGTGGTGACATGGCTGCGGGCTGTACTCACACGAAATGAAACATGGTCGACCTCTGCGGCCCCGGCTAGCTGTTAATATGAGGTCTCCCGCACCGCCGCCCCAATTGGCTGGTTCCGCAATATACTGTATGTGTCATGCTAATCAGTAGCGGTAACTGAGGCTATCTGTTTGTTTCTCTGTTATTAACAATATTAACAATGCTATTCAAATTCAGGACATCATTTCGAAACAAATATCAACTGAGAGTTCATAACATATTTTATAAATATTTGACAGAAATATGTATCTATAAAACGAAAACCATATATATTGGTTCCAGAAAACTCAAAAATTACTGCGCAGATTTCGAAGGTGTATGCATTGTTTTAAGATTAGACTCTGAATTGAATCGTTTGGTATATCTTATGCTTCAATGTAACATAACGCTAGAGCAGTAAGTTAAAATCTGAATGTATAGTGTGAAACACCAAAGATGAAATAGCAGCTACATCCATACGTCATAAAAAAATAATAGCCATATTATCTATCGCATGTAACGTTTTATTCCTCAAATTTTGTTTTTAGTCCTTAAACCCCCATAGACGGACGTATTTAAAGCGAAGAGGAAAATATGTAAATTAATTTTAATAATATAATCGAAAAACACCTTCCTAGAATTTCTTCGCTTTTTGAAGCTACGATTTTCGGAAGCACAGCTACAGTCTTTGATGTCTGAAAGTGAAATTATATTCGCTTTTAATAATACGTAATGTATATCTGATGGGTTTGAACATGAAAGTGACATCTGTCATATCTCTTTGACACCTTTGAGAAGTTATATCAATTCTTTTCTGTTTTCATTTTTTACTGTCATTACACTGCATGACTGAAGACATGACGCTATTACTTCGTTTTATGTTAATAACCAAATAAAAACAGTATAAAACTTGCAAATATTTTAGATTTTTTTTGGATCTAATGGAAATAAAAGAGATTGTTTTGACATTAATCAGAACGTGTAATAATCTGCATTCCCAGATAACTGTTTCCTTTGGCTACATTGCGCAGTTTGAATTAGTTATGTGAAAATATTTACTTTTAATATTGAAAGAAAATATAAAATACACTATCCAGTCGACGAAAGTTGAAAGGAGGAAGGTATAAATTCCAAAAACATAAAAGAACACGGTATTTGATCTTATCTATATATATAAAGATGAATGTATGTATGTTTGTTTGTTTGTTTGTTCTTCATACAAATCCACAATTTTCATCCTATCTCGATGAAACTTTGCACACTGATCCTTTGAAACAAGGAGAAAAATACTGTCTACATTTGGTTGAAAACTTATCTGTATAAATAATACATGTTGTCTCATAAATTCGAAATACTACTGAATGGCGGTAGACAGACGCATTGGATATGGACGTCTGTATACTGCTTTTTTTTCCGTGTATCGGTCAGACAGCTCAGTGGTTAAAGCGCTTGCTTACAAATGTTTAATTCGTGGTCTCCGGTTCAAATCTCCGGGGAGGCAAAGATTTTTAAAAATTATTCATGATCGTAGGAGTCACGCCTGGGCCGTAGGCTATGCGGATGAATGTTCAACTGCAGATATCACAAAGTTAGGGGTGCAAAGCGAGGAAAATCGTAGGTAGTCTTGCAATGTTGTAGGTGTACACTTTTTTACGTTATATTGATCCCTCAGGGGTGATTCGGTGTCATTGTGTTTATGAAATGCAGTAATCTATCTATATACAGTATATAAAGATGAATGAATGTATGTATGTTTGTTTGTTTGTTCTTCATACAAATCCACAGTTTTCATCCTATCTCGATGAAACTTTGCACACTTATACTTTGAAACAAGGAGAAAAATACTGTCTACATTTGGTTGAAAACTTATCTGTATAAATAATACATGTTGTCTCATAAATTCTAAATACTACTGGCTGGCGATAGACAGACGCGTTGGATATGGACGTCTGTATACTGCTTTTCCGTGTATCGGTCAGACAGCTCAGTGGTTAAAGTGCTTGCTTACAAATATTTGGGTCGTGGTCTCCGGTTTAAATCTCCTCAGGGGTTGATCGCGAGAGTGTGTGTGTGTGTTGTTACGTTTTGACGACCAAATGTCTATATCGATGTTGATGCAATTTGACAAGAAAATCTGTATGAAGGGCACAGGACATTTTCTCCGGTGTGTTTAATAGTTGTAGTCACGAAATTTTGAGACCTTATCGAATGGTGACAGAAATATGTTGGAAACTCTCTTCAAGAGACTGGTTCGACGGTAGAATGATATAGTTACAGATTTCCTGTCATATTATGCCGACTCGGTGTTGTTTGGGGCCAATCCTTCGTTGCCAACAACTTTCTATATTCAATTCTGGCAAAAAATTCTTAATCCACGCATACGAATTCGCGGGTACGAGCTAGTATATGTACATAGTGCAGTATGTAGTATAGTAGATATTCAATAATTTTCAAAAATGACTGAAACATAGTTCATCCAACTAAATTATACGTGATTGCACAAAATAAAAATATATATAATACAATTATACCATTGTACCAATGTTATAAACATTAGTTAAAACTCATATGTTAAAATAAAATTGTGTCCCAGAACAGATACTAAATGCCATTATTTTCCTAAACAATCCACATTCTTAGGGACGAATCTCTTGGCTTATATTTCTCCTTGGATTTGCATTAAATTAAGTGTAGCATGCAGATGTATGTAGGTCAGCCTGTATTGTAAGACTGAAGATCTGCTCCGCATTTGAGTAGACGTTTGTTTGCCACTTTACCGTTCAAATAAATGTACATTATTTTATTTCCGTATAACTCTGGATATTTGCATGTTAACCTTTTTAATCTCTTTTTTTTTCTAGCATGATTGCTGATAACTTAATAGACATGTTGTAAATATAATAATTTAAAACCAAGTTAGTCGTAAAAACAAACTTACTTTTTAAGTTAATCATTTAAAATAAAAAAGTCTGTGTCGCAACATGAACTTTGTAGTAATAGAAGGCGATCTATGCGGCATAATGTAAATGCAACTACATGATCATGAAGAACAGATTTTATGCTTTCTTTTCCTCCTTTGATAACGTTTAGAAACAGTAGAATTTCATCAAAAGGGCCCGTCATAACAGACTTTCTCCAGAGAAGGGCTGTTTATTAAAATCAGGCTTCAAGCCTCTTTTTCCTCTCATTCAGCAAAAAGCCGATTTGATTTCGGGTAACGTCATCCATATAACAGCTTTTCATAGCTTCAGCCGACTGGAATAGCCGTTATCGAAATCTAATGCAGCAGATACAAGCTTATCACGGAACAACTTAATGTGATGTTTATCGCACTTAGGTTCTGAATTTGAAATTATCAATGAGAATATCCAAAATTAGTTTTTATGATTATCTACACGGAGGAAGACTGAGTAATACTCTTAATGGAATTATGCTGTGTTGACCACTTATCGCCTATGTCTGTTGGTAGCTTGAAGAGGCCCTCATCACCTCTACGAGCGGTTCAGAATCATGAGAGTGTTTACCACTTACCACCTCTTATGATTTAATCAACTTACAAAGCGATACAATTAAGTTAATTGTATGTTTCCTGATTGCAATCAAGATAGACTTTAATATCGTTAGTGGGAGAGTCTCAACCGTAAATATCTTCCCTAGTTAATATCTAACTTAGTTCTAGTTCACCAGACTGCTCTGAAAAGGAGGTTGGTTGCTTTATATCGGCTTTTTGATGAGTTATTAAGGGTGAAAGTGCCTTTCACCACGTATTTTTTTTATTTTTGTGCATTTGGTTATATACCAAACAGGCACATACACATTGTGATACACATAAGTTACCAAAAACATGAACTTCAATAGTTTTCGTACTGTCATTAATAATTCCAGTACTTACATCCTTAAGCCACTATTTTTAACGGAGGTTGCCAGTTTCATTTGTTAATATTGTTGGGTATCTACAGGATACTGGAAGCCTTCATTAAATATAGTACTATGTGACAGTTATAAAACTAGACAATACACAGTATGTTAAAAAATAAAAAACACTTCAAACCATTGCGAGCAGTAACAGTTAGTTTAATGATGTTTAGCAGCAAATTTTACCAAAATTAAGGTACATTTTTAAATCATCCATCTTATGCCGTAAGATTTTTTTTTTTTTTTTTTTTTTTTTAAATGGCTTTGGCTTCGAGGCCATACAGCCAACTCAAGTGTATTTTTTGAATCATCCAGTGTATTTCATTGCTTCACAGTGTATCATTTTTCCAAGTGGTTCTAGACACAACACGATGGACATGACATAGAGACAACACATACACTAAACACCCATGCCCTCGGCCGGACTCGAACCGGCGACCTTCGGCACGTGGAGCTAACACTCTAGCCCCTACGCTACCGAGGCCGGCTGCCGTAAGATTGATATTCTAGAATTATGTTCTTCGTGAATTTTATCCTTGAAATTAAAACGAATGTATATTAATGATTGTTATAGTTGTTATAAATGATGGCTTATTTCAGTAGACATCTCTCGAATAATCGTTCCATTTTTTACTGGTGTTGATTACAGTGCAATGTTTTGTTCTGTTGCATTCAGTAAAGTTATTTTATATACCACTACAGAGGATGTACTCCTGATTTGTTCATAAATATTTCGAATAACTGTGAAATAAACTATTATTTCCACTCACTCTCCGTCTTTTATCGAATATTTTACTAACAACCTCAAAATATTTTCTTTCACTTTATGGAGAAAAGCTCCACCGGGGCTTCAGAATATACACGTACTATATCAGACCATATTGTTGAATATTTATCAAACCTAGTTTTGTAAGATTTTGATTCCAGTTAACATTGTATTAAAAAATCCAATAAGTTTTTGGGATTGCAAGAAGAACTAAAGTAACGACGGAGGTTTGTGAATGAAGAAATACGATCGATCACCTCACCCCTCTACTAATGTTTACAGTAAAACATCGAAGTTACATCGTATATCGTTTTTAATTCCAAAATTAGATGATTGTAGTGCGTAGAAATAACTCTGGACCGAAATACACTACAAATAATTAACTCGGTACTTACTTAATTACCGTTGATCATATTTAATATTAGAGTGGAGACTTTCCGGCGTATTGATACACTGAATTCTTCACGGGAGCTCAACCGGATATCATCGTAAAATGACGACGTTTCGACAACCGACTGTATTCATTAACTGACCATTATATGTATAAAAATTTAATTATATATATGTATAGCCTACGGTTCGATGATTCTCGTCTAGAGTTACTAGTTAATTTTTATATTGGCTTTACCTGATAGCGTTATAGGATTAGGTTAAGCAACAACAGAGATAGAATATGCGAAAGCATGGAAATACGTCTGTCGACCACTATTGCAACAGTAAATTCGATTTCTAGTACTTGAATCTGTATGAAATAACGACTACTGCTGCAAGGATATTTTACAAGTAAGCTATGTTCTAAAATGCACATGGTTCTGAGAAAAAATTATATGCTCCTCCTTACTTCAACCAAACTAATTTAACATGTGTTTTGCTAAAATTTGGAATTGTTTTTTGAAGGAGAATGTTAGAGTTGAGAGAGATTACATCTGTTTATTACTTACGTCCCGGCGGAAATATGCGACATGTCAAAACAGAAGAGGGAGGTCAAGAAT
Organism: Vandiemenella viatica; assembly: GCA_031002005.1. NCBI lineage: Eukaryota > Metazoa > Arthropoda > Insecta > Orthoptera > Morabidae > Vandiemenella > Vandiemenella viatica. The sequence goes on from JARYHS010009186.1 coordinate 187,874,064, forward strand.
TCCAATCCGGAGAGGAATTTCGACATAACGTTCTTCAGCTTTACCACACGACAACGGAGAAGGTCTCTCAGCCTATAACAGAGAAAAATGTAATAACTGAACTGTTTCCTGCCTCTACCCTCTGCCATTCTTTCCATGTAGGCTTGTGAACTGGCTGCAGGATTAAGTCCATTCGATCCTGCATAAAAAAATAACTTATGTTAGATCACTCTGCTCGTTAAAGAGATCGTAAAACAAACGATCAATATAATTATAGTCTTTCCTCAATTTACATGTTTCTCATATCTTTGAATATTTTTTATCTTATAACTTAAAATTCGAAATTGGGCACGAGTGAAAATTTCGCGAATAAAATACGAGAAATGGCGAGGCTGGTGGTTTGTAGTAGGTTGGAAGAAGAGCAAGTTCATTTGTAGCAACATCTTCTTGATTTCACCTGATGCATATTATCCTTGCAGTTATTTGCTTTGACGAAAACACCTGAAACTATCCCAGTCGAACTGTCACAGATCTCACCGGAAAACAAGTAAGCTGAAAAAAACACACACAGTATAGAGATTTTTTTTAAAAAAAATGGTGCTCCTATCTAGAGGTAATGCGATCATAGCAAGGGCGAAAATTTCGTGAATAAAAAGTTTGCATAGGAATTGTATTGCAAAATACAAATATTCCTCAACAGAAAAAAATGTAAATGCTCCGTAAACACACACAGTCTACCGATGGCTTTGTGATATGTCGTACTGCTGTCTAGAAGTAACGTGATCAATCATTACCGACGACAGCGCAACCTAACGACTTGACTCCGAACTATATCAAACTCGTGACCTTCATAGTTAATACTTTTGCCCTTTACAGGCTGAATTTTGAAAAAATCCTTTCTTAATTTTTGATGTTACAAAGGCAGAGACCTTAATCTTTAAAATGTTACTTCATTTTTCGATTTAGGTTAGGTATGAACAAACATAAATGGCTTATCACAAAAAATACCTTTCCGAAATAAAAATTAATTTGGTCAATATCTAGAAAAATAACATTCTAATAAGAATACGCTCATACATAGAGGTGCCAACGATAAAATGAAGTGGAGAATATGAAAATGATTCAGAATTTGCAACAGAATTCATGACCGGAAACGTCTTGGGTAAGTGCTAGCAGATGTAAAAGAAATTATTATTTTTTTTAACTGCTTAACGTCTCTTAACAGCGATGTCTTTAGAGACGGAAAAGGATGGGGGACAAGGAATGGGAAGGAATTCGGCCAGGGCGTTTTGAAGGAAGCATCCCGGCATTCACCTGGAGTGATTTGGGGAAACGATGGAAAACCCAAATCTGGATGCCCGGACGGGGATTCGAACCGCCATCCTCCCGAATGCTAACTGTTACACCACCATGCTCGGCAAAAAAAATTAAAGGGCACAAGGGCGAGGTTAGGAGAAAAATTTATTCCATTTCATAATGTCATAGGAGATGTTCGATGCATGCGCTCTACCATCGGATCATGGATTGATGGATGGATATCTTGGATGTCATTGGCGGCGCAGACGATTCCTGCAACAAGATACATTTCTGAATTGACAGGTGCTTCATTTCACACAGATTTAAGTGGTTTTTTTTTATTTACAAAAATAATTTCAGAATCGACAGGTGCTTCATGGACAACAGATTTAAGTACCCACCAAGAAATAACTCCATAACTCCAGGCTGCTTAAACTTGGACACCGTGGGGATCACCCACGTGCTCTTATGAACAAGCGACGCGTTCCTACCCAATTCTGAATCGATTCGATACGCTCCACATAACACTTATGGGACACCCCGAATATATACTCAGTACTCGAAAACGATGATGAATTTCATGTTGAACACCACCGTTCTTTCTGATAATGAACGATCGGAGAAGGAAAGTATGTTTTTCGGTTTTTGCTTCGGTATTTGGAAAAATACAGTTTTGATCGCCGATCCAGCCATCTAGTAAGACTACTGGCATTTACTTTAGCAAGAAAAAATATCTATTCGGTCAAAATCCCACGAAGTATATTACGTAAGACAGTAATGTTTTTGTTAATTGTTGTTTGAATTAATTAAATATGTATGCGGTGTTGCATTTACAGATGAAATGGTGCATCAACTTGAGGATAATTAAATTAAAACTAGTTGAGGTATCTGGTTACATCGATTACCTCAGCAGCAATGTCGATAGCAGTTTCAGAGTAACCATTTCTGAACCGCTGGGTCAGACCACTGCAAAAATTTCACCAACAGGAGGCATAACCGCAAGATGAAGCCACAGCGGGGAATTAGTGAGCCAACATAAAGCTGGTAGCGCCACATTGAGAAGCGGCCAAATGAAATTTCGCCCAAGGCAGAAGCTACCCCAGTTTTGTTATGCAGAGAAAACTGCGGCAACCTCCTTTTGTACGCCTTAAAAAAAAGTGAAGCTTCCTGTAAGGAGGCAGTGTTAACGTCTTTGCTGGTAAATCCGTGAGCCAAGTTGTCAGATCCAGTAAGAAGATTATCAAGATCAAAGTGAGTGGAAAAAGAAAGAGGAGGGGAGGCGAAGGCGGGGGAACTAGAGCCTCGGGGCACGTGCCAGGCCCTTTCTGCGTGAACCCACAATTGTATTGTGGCGGAAGATCAGTGGTTATGGAGTAGACAGAAATCCGAGAAACCAAATATTTGTCTGTTCACCCACTGTACTTGAGGTGTAATCAAGTAAGTTACGGCAGCAAATTTCAATATGCTTGCTTCCAATACCCGCTCTCTGTATTCCTTTGTCAGCTGAGAAGGTTAGATTAACTGGCTGTAAATATCCACTGTAGCTAGCTGACTGCGATAAGTCCTGAGCCCGTTTGCTTTCCACTGAACTATCGGTTGGCTCATCATAAAAAGTGGCTGTTAACGACGATTTTTATTTTGAGGCAATAACTACAGTCTCCTCGTCGTTTTTTGGGTAGTACAAGCGGCTGTGGAAAGACTTTGTTCGGAAAACTGTTTACATTGATAAAGGTTTCAGCAATGTGGCCAATTTCACTATGAAATACGTCAAGGAGACTAGATAAGTGCATTCAGTCGTTCACTCCATGATTCCTGAATGTATTTTCCATCCATTTTTGATAAAAGTCTAGGTAAAAGCTAGGATGGTACTCCATTCGGCTACAGATGGTAGCCACATCACAAACTGAATGCCGTAGAGAAGATAGATACTGATCTTAGACGTTTCTCAGACCCGTCGGATTTACTTATTTCACTGCTAGATGGTTTTCAACAATTCTCATAAAAAGAGTTCGTTTTGTGGGGAATATGGTCATGTTTGTTAGTAAGGGAGCGTGCGTAAACTACGTAGCTCCATTTTGGCCCCCTTTGAACCCCCCTCCCCCACGTAACCCTACGTGGCTTTTGCCTCTAAGCCCCCCTCCACCCCACGTAGCACGTAGCTTTTTTCCCTTTTGATTCTAAAGACATTTTGTGCTTTTTTCTAATGTCAGACTATTGTAAATTACATACGGAGAGAATTGACTGAGTAAAATAAATATTCACATGCTGTTGTGTGTTCTGTACCTCATTTTAACTATGAGAAATGTTATGAAAGGAAAGCTACGTGGCCTGGCTCGATACCTCAACCCCCTCCCCCCACGTAGCTAGGCGTAGCCTTCCAGCCAACCCCTCTCCCACCCCCACCCCTTGGACCGAGCCACGTAGTTTGTGCACGCTCCCTAAGTTCCCCTGATGTTGCGCCATGGTGATGTGGGTTATGTTAATAGTTACAATTTTTCTTCTCACCATCATCATTTATATACGATTTTTTTAAAATGTTATAATACTAAATTACCCATTAATCCGCTTTTGTTTTAACTACACTTCATGATTGGATGTCGATGCCACGTATTACTACTTTATTTTTAGAATATGTAATGGCATTAAGATGAACGACTGATGGGTTGATACGTAATTACTATTTACAGTGACGGTTATCTTGCAGTGCAGAAAGATTGTTAGTTTACCAATCGAAAAAGACTTTCAAATGCTACATTAGTTCCAGGGCAGCACAACGTAAATTCAACAAGAATAACTAAATTTTTATATGGATGTGTTCATTTTTACCCATTCCGCACATCATTTATCAGTTTTAACATGTTGATTTTAGCTTTTAATTGATTCATTATGCTGAAACAGAACGTAAGGTATTGTTCCCATAACTGTGAAGTTACTTGCAACTGATAAAATAACTGAGAATATTTAATGGACTTGGCAAACAAACAGCAAATTCTATAGAAATTAGGACCTGAACAAAAAAGACACAGCCATCAATAACAATTGGTGAAGGGAAAATGACTACCATTTTTTGGATCAAATTTTGAACCTAATTCCTTATCCACGCAGAAGCGTATATGACGAACATGTTTCACTGGCAGTACGGGGTGTGAGAGTAATAAGGTGACCATTTTTTTTTTTGCAATGAAAAAGAGGACGAAAAAATGTAAGAAAAAAGTGCAACGTAAATAAATGTACATTTTATTAATTCAAACAGAAATATACTAATTATACTTACATCCCTTTTAATTATTTAATTAAACGAGTATTCTTCCACTGAATGAATATTTTTTGCCAATATATCCCTTTTTTAATAATAAATTGGAAATATCCTTCATACTGAATTGTACGGAAAGTGCTTTCAACATTCAATCTTGATTTCTCACTTGTCCAAAAATCATTACCAATCTAAAAACTCTTTCAATTGCTGCATTAGTTCCAGGGCAACACAACGTAAATTGAACAATAATAACTAAATTTTTACATGGATGTGTCCATTTTTACCCATTCCGCACATTTTTTATCAGTTTTAACATGTTAATTTTTCCCATTGTTCTAATTTATGAGAATTTAAATATACAGCCTTCTAATTTCTTCAAACAGAAAATTGTCATAGATTTTAATATCAGGCATTTCTTTCGATAAAAATTAAAGACATTCTTCAATATCTGCCCAATTTACTCACGATGAAGTAAAAAACCACCAATGAAATCTGTTATTTCCCGTGATATTTGTTTCATACCATTCTTCGATATTCTAAACATGTTTGATAAACATTCTGCACCACTTTGTTAAACTTTTCCGTTATGGCCGGATTTAATATCTCTAACTTTAACAATTTCCTTTTTGATTATTAAAGGAATAAATTTTTCTTCAAATCGTGATTTGTATTGAGGGACAAAATCGTTCAAAATCGGACTAACTTCTGTAGCTGAAAAATGTTCACCTTCAATGTTTGGTATCATTTTGAAGAAAAAAGATACATCGTTATGTACAAAATATATTAATATCTCCGATAACTGATAATTGAAAAAAGATCCTAGAATTTTTGGACATTTGTCTAAACTTAAAAAATATGAATGGAGAGGCTCAAATAATTGTAAAACACGGTCTATAGCAGGTGCTAGAGCGAACCATCTAACTTTCGAATATCCTAAAAGTTTCTTTGTATTCATTTACGTCACAAAATTGTTTTAAAGTAGCCACAACAACAGTAAAACGACCAAGATACAAATAATATAATTATTACTTTTACAACCTGACGCAGTGTTGATTACATTTCAAAAATATGTGCATTACAACTTATTAGTAGTATTTTCTTTTGGAGTAAATCTTCTAACTTTATATAGATATTATTCACTCCTTTGCGTCTTCGTCAACCAAAATTTGTGTTAGCGCCACAACTTTAGATTTCAAATTATTTTCATTTATTACTCTTTAAATTTTTACTTGAATGTCCTTGGTAACATTATAATACCATACTAGTATTTGGTATAATTTGGTTTCATTATGATTTGATGCGTCAGATAAAAACGGTACAAATGCTGCAGTTTTCAAGCCTTCTGCAAGTATTTTTCACCGTAATTTTTAAATAATGATTTCATAATAGCCTTACATTTTGTCCTGGCAGATGAAAATGTAGAATTATAAAACTTTTTCAATAATTTAGTTTTAAAATCCATACTACGAAAACTTTGGTTGTGAATTACGGTATGAAATGCAAATGTTCCCTCCATTACAGCTAGCTTTTTTTCATCTTCAGAATGATTAGAAGTTTTTAAAAATTTGTTACTTTACTATTGGAAACTGATGCATCTAATGGTTGCTAGTGTTTGTTAGTGTTCAACTGTTTCGTTATAGCTGCTCTGCCTCCAACTGCAAATACAAAATTCGACTGTGCAACTATTGCAGAAAACAATCGCGTCTCTTCTTGAAAAGAGGCAATTCCTTTTTCAATTGATCTTTGAAATGGCATTTCCTCTTTCTTGATTTTTCCATCCCCTAAATGAAATTAAAAATAAAATATAGAGTTACACGAACGATGCAAGCACATTATGAATAAAACAATAATAATTAAAACTATAACTTTAATAGCAAAAGCGATAAAATTTAATAAACCTATATTTGAATTATTTTACACTTGTGTTGAAAACAGGTTTGTATAAAATTTAATTAATGAATTAATACAACGTGAATTGTACTTACCTGAGTTAAAGAAAAAATAATGTGAGGAATGTGAAGTTCTCCTATGACCTGTGCATGCGTTTCATAGTCGTGTCTTTCTGAACTATACTGTCACATGAGGCGTAAAAGTTCAGTGGCATCTCTGAATACAGAGATTAACAGATTAGTTTTAAAATATCGAAAAGGAGGACAGGTAGGAGGACGCTCTTGGAGGAAGGATAGAACCTACAAAAGAAGGAAGATTGTTCACCCTCAGAATATAGTTTAGCGCTGGCAATGTCACCCAGGCAATTTCACCCAGGTACATTTCGCAAGATGTAGGAAAGGTCCGTAATTGCTGGAGAATGCAGGGAGGCCTTTAAGACGACACTTTTTTTGCCACCCTGTACGAGTGTGAAAAATTGTTATGTTTGCCTCTTAAACCTTCCTTACTCTTAAACTGAACATTTTTCTCTTGCAGTAATTTGAAATTAGCACTTAGCGTTCGATAGCATAGACTTTAGTTAATTGACTTCACATTGAAAGAAAAAAAAATTGCAAGCAACAGGGACATTAATTCAAAGGATTCTCGAAATAACAAAGTTGATTATAAAATGAAACAGAAGCGCAATGTTTGGCGTCACAAGCAATATACAAGGAACCAAATGAATATTGTGTCTGCAAACAGAAGCAAGAAGAAATTACTTTACTATATTAAATTAATAATAACGAATTCATGCAATAATAAGTGAAAATGAAAGCACTAACTTTAAAGAGAGAAAGATATAAAGTTAGAACACTTTGGAAATCTCATTGTGGCGACATATTACTTCTTGAAATTACTCAGCGGCTTCCTTGCTAACTGAAAAGCAATTCCGCAACGAAGCGGTCGCAGAGAGAGAGAGAGAGACCTCTTGAATATGCGTCGTGGCGTCCTGCCCCCGACTCCGGCTTTGTTCTCGCAATCAGCAGAGTGGGCACACGGGACAAGTACTGCCTTGTGTTTGTCTTGTTGTGTCTGCCGTACAGCCAAAACGATCGGCGCTCGGGGATCCACCGTCCTGGACTTTCCCATCACGCAAATACGGTAAGTCAAACATTTTTATTATTATTTATGAGCATAGGGAACTTTCAGAATGAATAAACATAACACAATATAGCCTTCTCGGGTGTCCAACAGTACGGTGCCGTACAACATATAAGTCGTTAAGTAAAGACTTAGGTGTCTGGAAAGTATTTTTTTTTTGCTTGGCTTTTACGCCTCGCCGACGTCTTTAGAGGCGGAATGGGATTGGGGCAAGGAACAGGAAGGAATTCGGCCATGGCCTTGTGAAGGAAGCATCCCGGCATTCGTCTGGAGTGATTTGGGGAGACCATGGATAACCCAAATCTGGATGCCCGGGTGGGGATTCGAACCTGCATGCTCCCAAATGCGAGTCAAGAACGTTAACCGTTCACCCACCACGCTCGGTGGAAAGTTTTAATTCACTACTGTAAGCCTGTGGTAGTGTTTAGAATATCACCACAGGCCTAGAATACACTGACTCATCGTCACCATCAGTCAGTTCAATCATTAAATTTTGTGACCTCTCAAAGTCATGAGTTCGGGTTGAACAGTCTTCTCCTGGTCGAACGTCAACTAAATCCGACAACCCTGAGTATGACCTCGTCCCATCGTCTGGTGGTTTTCCTCTCGGTCTCTGGCGATATCTTGGGCTCCACTAAAAAACTGTTTTTGTCCATCGTTGGTCTTTCCTCCTCGCAATATGGCCGTCCCGCTGCCACAGGTATGCTGTTTTCTCTAAGATGTCTATTACCTTTGTAACTGACCTAATGTCTTTTTCTATTTTCTTGTCTTTTCTAGCAAAACCTCTCATTGACCTTTCCATAGCTCTTCGGGAAATCCTAAGTTAACCTTTCGTAAATTCATTTAGAGCCCAACACCTCTCCACAATGGTTACTCGATAGTTGTCTATTAGAATCTCGTACGACCGCCTTTTGTGACTATAAAGAAGCCAACCTGTCTGTCAGGCTTCAAGTGTTGGCAGACTATCAAAAGCAATTCGTCACCATTCCTCTTGCAACAATTCCATGAGTTGAGCAATGGATTTTAGCTGCTCTCGACCGGATATTACCCGGCGATCCAATTCGCCCTAATGATGTTCTATAGGGTTGTGGTTAGGCCTCTAGACGGACTAGTCCAATTGGCGAACATTGTTGTAGGCGTATCACTGCGTAGTAGACCTTCAAGCACAGCATCTAACATTGTCATTCCTGAAGTAACACGGATCTATTCCATAAAAACTGCACAATTTTTGGAGCATGTTAATGTATAGAATTTTACAATTAGGCCTCTTTGTTCATGCTACCACGAACACCAGCGGTCCTACGCCGATGCCCGAGAAACAGCCCCACATCATCACCTGAATCTCCAAAACACTCAATTAAATGTATGTTCATACAGGTGTATCATCTAAATAATATAATTTGTCCAAGAAGAATCACTTTCAAGTTTGTTTATATTTTTGTCAAAGACAACGGACTTCATACAAAGATACTACACACAAATGTAAACATATACTCCAGTGATTATAACTTACAACACCTTCATAACTAATCTATTCAAAACTAAAACTCAATTTACTAACTCGTCTTTGCCGATCGCTTATATAGGAGTTACAGAACATTTCAGAATAATTAAGACTTCCAACCAACGTTTCTCGAATTCTAACAATGCTCAAACAATTAAAATCATATTAAAACAATCAGAATTAATAAAAAAAAAATCATTCAAAATCATTATGAAACGCACAGAAATGAAAATTAAAGATATTTACACACAAAATTAACTACATAAACCTATCCAAAGCATCGCAAATGGTCCTCTAAACAGCGTAGCTCACATCAACACTTAACATTACAAACTTTTAATCAATGTTTTATGCACAGTACTGTCCTTGAACCTGTTAAATAGTATTTAGATAGTTTCTTTCCATAAAACCATGTTCATTTACACAAATTTAACAATTAATTTCCAGAAAAATATACAAAACCATTTTTACTCAACTCCTAGCTTGCTATAATAATGCTTAAAATACAATTTCATTAAAGGTCTGGGTCTGAGGGCCGGCCGTTGTAATGTGTTGCGTTTAAATTAACAAATTAATTGTTTGTTGCTTTTTGTAACTCTGCCATTGTATCAGCAGCATTTAGATAGATCCATTGGATCAAATTTAAATCGCGATACAGTCAATGTATTGATCTGCGGGCGGATGATATAAGTTATGATTTTCGAACGGCTATATCAGTGGAGGTTGTGGTAAGGGATAAAGCCAGTACCAGAATGACAACTGACGCATTTTGTTACAGCATAATTCATTATGAATATAATTGATTGTAAAAATAGATAAGTTAATAAAAGTTTCTACAATGTGTCACTAATTTTACGAAATTTATTTTATTTTATCCTTGGAATTTTATTTAGGAAACTACTGGCTTTAGGCAAAAATATAGATATATCGACATATCGATGTTTTTCTACGTTTTGTATCTATTGATACGATATTTATCTATATATTTTTTCACTTACCTATCCCTTGGTTCATCAAAATTAAAAGATATTATTAAAATTAAGAAGCAGTAAATGGTAACTCCCAGATATGGTGCCAACGAGCTTTCCCGGTTAAGTAGCGGGTAAAGAGTATGGAGCCGAGCACTTACCCATTGCCTGATGTCCTTGATGTGAGCTCACCAGGTCAGCTTACAGTCAAGTGTTACACCAAGGTAGCGAGCAGTCGGCGCCCAGGGGGTGGTTTTACCTTCGAGCTGAAGTTGCGGGTGTGGTAGTTGCTGTCCACGGCGTCCTAGGCGTCGCGTCAGCATAATCGCTTGCGTTTTGGTTGGGTTTATACATATCCGCCACCTCCTGGCCCAGGCTATCGACTGCTGAAGAACTTCCTGCAGTCTAGTGGCGATGGCTCTGCTGCGGCTGGATGTGAAGTATGCCGTATCGTCGGCATACGTGGCCATTTTCTCAATCGCAGGTTCTGGAATGTCGGCTTTGTACAAGATACAAAGAACAGGACCCAGTACAGAACCCTGTGGTACACCTGCACGAATGTGCCGTCGGGTTGACATGGCATCGTCAACCCTGACACAGAAGGTGCGTCTCGACAGGTAGCTGCTGATCAGTTTCACGTAGAGTCCAGACAAGCACCATTCATATAACCTGCAGAGGAGTCCGGTATGCCACACAGAGTCAAATTCTCGGGCGACGTCGAGCAGGACCAAACCACAATAGCTTCTCTCGTTGAAGGCCCTCGTCGCTGTCTCTGTAACACGGATCAGTACGGGAACGACGCCCAGAGGCCGAGGCAGCAGAATTGTAAAGGCTTCAATTGACGTCTTCTTTCGTACCTTAGCTTTCTTTTGTTTATTTGCTGTGCTAAATTTCGTCACTGGCCAGGCTGACTCCAGTAGATTTACGCGCCTCCTCCTTCCTGTACTTAACAGCACGTGGCTGTTTATTATATGTCCTCTCTGGCGGAATAATGGGACGCTTTCTCGGCATTATGTCTTTGCTCATCGAGTACACGTCACCGTGTATAGCCTGAATGCTGAACACAGCGGCTGGTGCAGCGTTTCCATCCATTTCCAATTCCTTATCCGCTTGCCGCGGGAGGAAATGCAGCGCGCACTTTCCATGTCACCCATCCGTTCGATCCCGCTGGGCACGTACTGGGGTGACAGCTTATTTGCTGCCAGCAATCGCGAATCAGTACCGAATTATTCAACTTCGACACACGCAACACGGAATTCCTCCAATCACCTTTGTCAACAATACCTAACTATAACAATCACACACACACGACCCTACTAATCTAAACAATGATGCATACACGTGCACTCATAATGTATCTCATTTAACACACTGATACATAACGGTCTTTCTCCGTCATCGTCATCATCTTCTTCCGTCTCCAGTTTTCCGGGTGCGGTGTAAGAGCGCTCTCCACTTTTACCTGTCCTCAACGGCAGCGACAGCGGACCTCCAGAACGGTGGAGCTGGCGAAAGAGGCGGCCTAGTACCCAAAGCACTAATGTGGGCACAACTTGCTGCCTTCCAAGATTGGTATGGGTCTACCTAAGGCTACCGGAGTTAACCCTAACTTAAAATCATTTTTAACGTTAGGCCTAGCAAATCAGTAAGAAGAGTAATTGGAACTCGTTATATTGCACTCAAATTCAAGTTCAAACTATTTTTTTTTTTTTTTTTTTTTTTACATTTCATTCCTCCCAGCTGAAGGCTGGGAGGCGGGCTGCTGGAGAGTCATAGGGGACTCTTTTCAGCCAATCTACTACTACGGGGAGGGAAGGGGGATGGAAGGTCGGCCGTGGCCTTGTAGGGAACCATCCCAGCATTCGCCTAAGTGTCTGAGGGAAACCACGGAAAACCTCAGACAGGATGGCCGAACCGAGTTTAACCCCGGTCCTCCCGAATGATAGGTAGGAGGCCATAATTGGCCTCCTCCCATCTCGGTAAGTTCAAACTAAGGGCAACATGGCTTTATATAACACACCGTAAACATATCGACTGCGAGAAAAACTTAAGTTTGGTTGACTGCGATTTCTTACGTTTTTGATAACTGTACATCCCATTGTGCGGGGAGTAAAATGAGGTAAAAAAAATTTCGTGTTTGCGTAATTATCTGGTGAGAGTGTTTATTATCGGCTGCACAGTCCACCCCTATCTTAGCCACCTAGCATAACCTAGTAATCCTACCGGATATAGGGTACCTACAGTAAAACGTGTAATCCGATCCACGGAAGCGTTCTGGCGTACATTATATTAAACAGCAAGGTGTGTCAGAGATGAATGTCGGGTTAAGGGACTATGAAAATCCCGCCGAAATAGGGATTCAAACCAGGAACCTTCCGATCTCCAGTCACATGCCTTAACCACTAAGCCACCAGGCAGCTCTAGTAAACAAATAAAAATCACAATCATCATCATCATCATTAGTTTTCTGCCCTCGGGCAGGTTTTCACTTGGCTGCTCTCCATGAGCTTCTGCCTTTCTTTTAAGAACCATGTAGTTGCCGTCTTCCTAGAGGTTATCTATAATTTGGTATCTCTTTCTTCCTCTTATTCTCCTCCCACAGACTAAACCTTCCAAGTAATAAAGGAGAGAAAGAAAAACTGGAAGGGACACTTGTTGAGAGGGGAGTGCCTGACAAAATCACAATAAATAAATAAACAAAAAAATTACACCAAAGAAAAACATTTATAACTTAATGGCCTTGGTACAGTGAACACGTACACGTAGTGAAATGCAAATAAAATGTAGTAAAAAAAATTAATTACCCACATTTCTCTGTTAATAGCCTCAACCTCAAGAATCACGTCCAACGTACGAGTAAATACCTAAATATGGCTGAGTACCGTGGCAGTAGTACTTGATCGTATCAATTAATACAATTATTTTGTAGGGACGTTACCAAATGTATTTCTGTATAGGAGAAAATAAAATGTGTTTAGCATATATTGAAATGAATACGATGAAAGTAAAATGGAGATAGTCATGTTGTTGATTACAGAAGTACTCACTTTGCGCTTGCTAGCGCCTAATTGTATTGCTGTCTATCAATGAGTAATAGTCGTACCCTCACTACCGACCCTGTGTGAACGACAGAACTTCAGAAACTGGGTCAGTGAATCGATAAGCTGTGCTGCTGCCTCCATTCATTGGATCTCTGTTACTGCGAGCTGTCGAATTAATTATGCAAATCTACATCGAGTAGAGGCTCGATTTCACGCTCGATTTCTCTTACGGTGCTCAAGGAAACGTCTCAAAGGCCGCTACAGTGGGTGGATTCTCTGCTGTACTAACGACATGCATTAAAGAGAGCAGCAAATGAGGGATTCATCCCAATTATATGTTCAGTTAAACAAATGGTGGGTGTTTTTCCCTTTAGGAGTCTCCCGATAAGCGGAACTTCATTTGGCAGGATAGGAAATTCTTGCACTCGTGTTCGATACCGTCTGTTGTAATGTATAGATGCATATTGGTAATCGAGAATGTAATTAAATGTAGGACATATACTGTTGCTACCAGTAAACATACGATTCACAAAGAGTAGAAAAACTGATCATACTGTTCTTCTGTTGACAGTATTTGTAGATTGGTGGTCTGCTGATGTATTTAACGCTTTAAGCAATAGAATAAGTAAAAGAAAACATGTCGCTCATCACGTTGTTCAACTGTTTGTAATACTGAAAAACAAGCTACCCGTAGAATGCGATACAGAAAGAAGCGAAATATCAGTAATGGCATTTGGGCAACTTGTTTCTTGGAACCCTTCATATCGTTTCGATTTATAACTTCTCCCCGAAAGCTATGAGTATATAATTAATTGTGTACCTAGGTACTGATCGTTTACCATCGTGGACCATGTCTCAAACAATTCTAAATTACCTTTTTAGTTCCTCTAAATGCTTCCTGCCAGTATGAAAATGTTCTGTGAATTTTTTTTTGGCTTCGATGACTTTAATGTTAGCCCTGTGGTTATAATTATAAATATCGTAGATATTTCTTCCTTATCATCAGAAAGAAAACGGATAAATAACCTTGTCTTGCTTCTTGTTCTCTAACCTCAAGAGAAATGTCAATTATGCGATCACTATTAAAGTTTCTACGTTTCTTTAAAATTTAATTTAACTTCGCAACTTCTGATATATTGCAATAAACTCAATACAACTTGGTAACTTCTTCTTTGGACGCAGTTGTGATTTACTTTTATAGAAACGTGACTTTCTTACTTAATTATATCTAACTGCATAGAAACCTTTGCAGCTTTCCTGTAGCTACCGTATCAGGAGTCATCTCTCCATTATAGTCCATCAGTCCTCCAGTCTACTGCGCTCGGTTTACTACTTGCTGCTAAAGATACTCCGAAAATACTATTAGTATTTGACATTCAATAGTTTTATTACTAATAATTAAATATATTTGTATATTTACATATATCCGTAGATTGGCGTGACTTATGTCTTCTGCTGACATTTTTTTGACACATCGTCTGTCTGAGTGTCTTTCCAGAATCATTTTGTAACCAGGATGTAACCTCGTTAGAAATTTCAGATCATATTTCATACTAGTTTACTGTCAGTAATATCGTTCTTGAAAGACAGTTTTACAGATATTATTACAATTTTCTTGTACTTAAATCGACATAAATTTGAGAGTTAGGTGTTGAGTTTAACAATAGTTAAGTAGAGAATAGCAGCAATTTTATGTTTCAAAGTCATCTTAAGATCGAGTAGCCACTTTAAGGTCATGATAATGGTCTGATTGTAGTGAAGTTTTCCTATTAATATTTTTGTAATTAATAGTCTCAAGAACGTGTAGTTATCAACCACTTCCCTAACGGCGAGATGGGTGAACATTTTATCACTCCAGTATTTATGTCGCCCAATGTCTCCAGTCTTCCAACAGATCACACCATATTTCGAAAAACCTCTAACGACTCAAATTTATGGAAACCCTAGATCTGGATGGCCAGATCGAAGATTAAGTCATCCAAAGCCCCAGGCCTGAACATTAAACGCTTATCAATTGCTTAGTGAAGTAACAGATTATCGGTGCGTCACTAACAGTGGTCCCAATAACAGGTAACCTGGCAGAAAAAGAGGAAGTTTCAACAGTTGAAACGTGAAACTGAATTATAGAAGTTATACGAGATTTGCGTAGAAAATTCTTAATTTGTCTGATTAAGTGCACTATAATTTAAGAATTTAAGTTCATTCAGTATTTTAAATTCATATTTGCATGAACACGAAATTTGCTGAAGGTATTTAAATCACAAACTGAATCATCACTTTTTTTCATGATTTACGTCGCTGTCATTAGAGGAGGGGATGTATGTGTTTTGCGTAGCAATGCAGTAGTAGGCTACGGAAAAACAATATATACATATATCCTAATTTTCGGTAACCAACTTACTAATATGTGCCCTCCCATTTCCCCCCCCCCCTTTACACGAAAAATGGAGTGAAATGTCTATCCATATATTTTTCCACTACAAAGAGAAATAAACGATCTATATAAGACTATTTTCTTCTTCTCAATTGTCATTACTAAACATATACATTTTCAGCATTACTTCTGAAGTCAAAGGCATAACTCTGACTTCAAGGCTGCCAGCTGTCTTTGCTGATACTACAGAGTTACCTCTTACATGCCGCCTGCTCAGTATCGTGTGCTGGTTTTGCATTACAGTTAGTAGGTGTCCTTGGATTCATCTACTTTTACAAGTACGCTGGAGTTTTCCTCTGTAATCAGAGTAGGCTTCGCGCTGACCCTGCGAGAAGGTGCGTGCATAACTTATCTTTATCTCACCAATTTTTTAGTCATCCTGCTGACGTGCTGTCTCAGTCGTAACTCGGTAGAAATGCAGTAAACCGCGAAAGAACTATTACGTGTAATCAATCCTGGGAACTGATCCAGGTACTGTCAAGAGATACGAAAAGTACACTTGTCAGTGAAGTATACCTATGAGCTAAGGGAATGTTTGGCGTAATAATTAGTGTCATATGAGAAACAAGGCTTTCCCGGCGTATCTTTGACACTAACTCTTTACAGGTTTTCCGCCGGATAATATTTTCAAAAGACAAGCTTTCGGCGGCTTGCTCTGCCGCCATCATCAGGACTTTTGAAAATATTATCCGGCGGAAAACCTGTGACGATTTAGTGTCAATTAGTGTCATGTATGTAATTTGAAAAAGTAAGCAACAAATAATCTGATTACTTTCCATTTGATTGAATAAATCAATTAAATGAATTATTAAATAATCAATCAAACTCGCTCTCTCTATCACTAATCAATCAATAAACCAAATTAAGTACCAAATAAGTTGAAGGTAATAATGTTCCACATCTATATCAACTTAAATACGAGTATATAATTAGGACGGTTGTCGTTTATTTCAGCAGAGTACTCTAAGTGCATGCGCGATGACTGTGTAAACTCTGAAACACTTTCTGCCCCCCCCCCCCTTCCCAGGAACAAATCCACTCTATTGAGGTCAAATGTCTCTGTCGGTATAATTTAAAAATTTTGTTCTGTTTATAATTTAGGTTTCACAACGCGGTAAGTTCTTACTGCGTACTGTTCTGAAAAATCTATTCAGACATTGTTAATAGTTATTTGTCTTAAAGGAACAAAACCTACGCCATAGTGAATACTACAAAAATTGTGTTAGATATGCAAGAAAAGTTTATAACACGCTTACTTAATCACCTAAAACTTTCAACAAGTTCGGTAGGCACGGATAATGTGTCCTAGTGGAGGGACAGATAACAATTATAGTCTACACCTAGGACCATACATTAATATTAACAATTTTTCAATTTCATTGATTGTGTTGTCATTTTACAGGTTGGCCATGTCTGCCTAAATGTACGCAGCGAGTATGATTTATACCCGGTGGGAAATCCAGTAGCATTTTTACCTTCATTCAGTTTTGTATTTAGATCTCAATCCTCGAGATAACCACCTAACTTTCTTACTTAATGATCTCTTTCACTATGTTTATGGATTATCTAAAGACTAGAATAAACGCCCGTTAAAACTATGGTTGTAGTAGGTGGCAAGGATAAACGTCTAACGCCTAATCATTATATTTTTTTATCGATATTTTTTGTGATATGAGTAAACATTGTCTGATTATCTCCTCGGAGTATCTGGTTAATATGTTAAAAAAAAATACATTTGATTTTGAATGACGGAAATTTTTATAGTTATCAAAGTTTCAAAATAAAGTCTAATTTCAAAAAGGAATAAACATTATTTATTTTATTCACTATCCAGCTTTCGTGTAAGCTTTCTCTGAGATTTTTATAAACTTCCGTGTTTGTCATCTGTCAAAAAAATTCTTAGATTATGTTGTCAATTGTTTCCAGTAAGTGTTATAGATTCGTTGTAAATAAAATAAAGAATCATAATATTTAAATGAACGTTACATTATTATTTTTTTATATCTGTGCTTTGCATTATAATTTGTATCTGTACTACACAACAGACACTTGCTTTTTATTAGTCATCGCAGTTACACTTTCTTTAACAATGTAATTGCTAATAAAATAAAATTCGATGAATTGTTTGAAGTTTACTCTTCCTGTTAACAATATAAGCGCAAATAAAATCAATGCAATTATATATTTGAAATTTACTGGTTAGCCGAGCAACGCTGTGGTGCCAGGTATGGTAACTAGCACTATCGAGACTGGCCGAATGTTGCAGAGCTATTCAGATGAGCGCTCAACGCATTTTATTAAAGTGGACTACAGGTGCAATGTAGCAGAACAAAAAAAATTTCTTATGACTTTACGCCTCATCAGCCTCGGCGTAGTTAGGGACGGAAAGTATTTGGGAAAAGGAACGGGAAGGAGTTCGGCCATGGCCTTATGAAGGAAACATCCCGGCAATAACCTCGAGTGATCTGAGGAAAAAAATAGAAATCTGGATATGGAGGATTCGAAACCGCGTCCTACCGAATGCGAGGCCAGAGCGTTAACGCTCACCCACCACGCTCGGTAGCGGGAAGAAATGTCTTGACGCAATATTAATATGGAAAGAGGGTCCATAAGTTCCCAAAGTTGAAGGAAGAAGCGCTGCAGCGAACAAAAAAATACTACACGACACAAGGAACGCAATATTTCATACTTTCACCTTACTCATGAAATAACAAGTTCAAGCTCTTGGTTAGATTCACTCATACACTCCCAGTCAACCCAAGAATTAACTAGATTAATTGGTATTATTTATCGCAGCTTGTTCCAGTAGATTTGGACTTCGTCACCGGAAGCTGGGATCCGACATGGAATTTTAACTGACAACTAACAACTAACTGATGAGCTCAAGGCTCAACCAATCCCTCCGCAATCCACTAATGATAAATGAAGTAATGTGTATGGAATTTTTAACAAACTATATGCACTGTCCACTTAGTAAATATTTCATTACACGAACATAATAATGTAAATATTTAACGATTATAAAATCCTCGACACTCAGTATAAGTGGAAAACACTTTCTGATATGAAATTTTAAGGTTTATTCTCATCGAAAGACACAAATAAAATTGTTTACACCTGTGTTCAATTTATAAAAGCCAGCATTTAATGCATTAATGCAAATAAGAAATAATACCCACCATATCAGAAAGCGAGCTTAGAACCTTACTTCAAGCCACACAGATTAAATTCTTTTTCTTTGAATTCGCAATGAATTAATTTTCTTTGACTGTATTGTTTTTTCTTTGTAATCCAGTCGATGGTTTTGCAGTGTTCTCTTCTTATCCTGTTTTTCCGCCAGTTGCCATTATTATATCCAACATATCTTTAACAGCTTTAATTATTTCTCTCTTTGATATAATAATGTCCTCTTTAGTCGAAATCAATTCTATAATTTTGTTTAGTAGCGTTTCTCATGGACAAATTTATTACTGGTCTTGAGAACTGAAGATACCTGTATCCTGGATATGATTCAAAGAATTTTTATTTTACTGATCCTCTGATTAGTTGATTTGCGGATACTAGTAACTAAAGAAAATGTTACGTTGTTGAATGTTTCAGGTACATAAAAGAACTTGCAGTTTCTTATAAATGACGAACGTAAGTGCTGAAAGAGAACGCAAACAGTTGTAGAAGTGTTTTGTTTCAGCTTTAGGTTTGATATCTGATATTAAAAGTTAAAAAAGTCGTAAAAGAACTTGACAGTTCTAAGTCTTATATGGCGTAAGAGATCGAGCCCATGTGTTGTTATTGGTAGTTTGGACGAGTTGGGAAGAAATCAACTAGAGCACAGTAGGTCAAGGAAATAAATTACTGAGATTAGTGAAGATAATTCAGAAAAAAGAAAAAATACATTTTAGATGCTTTCTGATGAATAAACTAAAATTCAACTAATTTGTGTAAAAAGAGAAAATATAGATTTAAATGGTAAATTCGTAAACATTGACAGTAGAAAATGTAATTCGGCGGCAAACCCGAGAAGAATTTATATCGAAGATACGCCGAGAAAGACTTATATCTCATATTGAATTGCCTGTTGTGAATGTGATAAATGAGATGGTTTCGTTCTCTCAAGTGAAATGAATACATATGGACGAGTACCGTAAGTACACAAAGCAGACACATACCATGCCCACCTGCATTATTATCTACTTATACTCTACTTCGCTTATTTATTTTGATCTTGCACCAGATGGTTGTGTTAAAACAACTAGTGGGCTGCTACTTTCTAAATCAACCACCCATACCTTGACATCACATAGATACCTTCTATTATTTACTGACAAATAAAGATAGTGTAATCTTTAAAATCACCCGTCAACTGTTGTGCTCTATCAATTCAAAAGTATCTTTTAACTATCATTTTCATTCACATATCTCCTGTTATACACGTAGTTCTGTCTTCTAAGCATATTATTTTTTTGGTAGTATTATTCACTTTTATCAATTACTTTACTAGCTATAAATTAAATTCATTGAATGGATAAAGATTTAATAAAAAATAAACAAAAAGAAAATTGTTGGATACAAAAATGAAAAAATAAATCTATTCTTAAATGACCCTTTTTTTGATTTTGGCTTTACGCCTCGTAGTATGTCGAAATAATTAGAGAGGGGAAAGTACTGTGGCAAGGAGCGTAAAGGAATTCGGTAATGGCCTTTTGAAGGAATGATCGTTTTACATGATCTGTCCCACTGTAAATGTGGAAGGTAATGATCATCTACTCTGTGGTTCGTCGTTGCAGTGATATGTATCAGACATACAAACCTTATTCTTGAAACTATAAGAAGCTGATACCTTTAAAATATCATTGACGCTGCAAATCAAACACTTACGATTGTTTCGTCGGTAGAGTTGAATCCACATAAGTCTGTATGATTCGACATTCTCTGAAGTTTCTACCCAGGCATTGCCGTTGATCAATAATCATAATCCACCGCAGAGGAGGAACTTCGGCTTCAGCCCGCACGATTACACTGATTGCGTTTTAATATTGAATGGCGCCGCCATGAGTGGAACAAGGCTGATAATATATGCCGTTTGTGCGAGTCGATGTTTAGCACCACCAATGACTGCTGATGAAGTGCTTCGGGAGAGATATCCTGATGCGCACACTGCGGAAAAATTGTCACGGAATACGAAATACTCATATTACTGTTTCCATTCTGAATCAATAATTTCCACGAGCACCCAAAATACTTCCATTAGAATGATATGTTGCATCAATGCAAGAGTTTGGTAATTTCTAGTTAACTTCAGTTAAATAATTTTTCACCTTTGTGTTGGATGAAATAATGTCGATGACTGCTGCATCAGAGCGTTAATTATCAGCTGTCATCAAAGGAGTAAGTCTGCGTGTGTCGCCAGTTTCCACTGGTAATTGAATAACGATTCATACAGTTGAATTTAATCATTAGTTCTTGTTCAGGCAACTGTGTCTGTTTTCCATAATTGCATTATTCACTCGAAATTAGGAATCACTGCATTTTAGAAACGACTATCGACATACAGATTAGAAAATGCCTTATAGTGTTGTAATTAATTTTTTCATTTCCAAGGTATAGAACAAGTAATAGACAAGAAATAGGAAAATAATACATTTCTTTATGGATTCCTATTGACAACAGCTACTAGCCTAAATTCTACGCTGATTGAATATAGTTTTTGTGACATCACTTCTATATTTTCTAGACATACACTTTCACGAGATTTTGTTTATTTTAGTTCTAAACATACTTTATATAGTCGCGTAAGTTGTATAGCATAGAATTTTCAGCCAGATGTTGGGGTAGTGACAATGCTTTCCTTCATTGTAAGATTAAGAGCTCGAAGTCGCTTTACGTAGTTGAATTAAATATATTACTTAACTGTTAACACATACAATCGGCTGCTATTCTAAATTATCTTTCCATCTATTTCAAAGCAAGTCATATTCCAATGTAAGCTTCACGGGTTTTCAGCCGGATAGCGTCATAAAAACACAACGTTTCGACAGCTTACTCTGCTGTCTTCATCAGGAGTGGAAAGCTTCAGGTGTTGTAAGCTAGATGTCACCGTCCAGCCTGGTTTAGTAGAAGTCCGGTACTAAGCCAGTCTAGGCGGTGATTTAGTGAATAAGTACGCCGGGAAAGTCTACAATCACACAAGTCATAGTCATCTACAAAATGGAAATAATTGGCTTCTATTCCAAATAAACTATGTGAAGATTTTTTAGCTACTTTTTATTGCATTAAAATTATTAACCCTCTCACTATCACTCTACCTATCTTGAGTAACACCCGAGAGCAGCCACAAGCAAATGCGTGTCTAAGCGCTCGATCAGCGAATCAAAAATCATGCTGGTCTGCGGAGAGGAGTGCTTGAATTATATAAAAGGCTTTAAAACGACCATTTCGAAGTAACAGCTCTGTGCTATCCACTGAAATTGCTTTTATTAAAAAATGTAAACGAGAAATTGTTAACATGTAGAACCAAGAAATTCTATCTACAAAAAGGACCCGTTAAACCAACACTTATAAAAATATGTAGTATTTGTATGAGTTTGTAACTAATGTTTACATAAAATATAGTCCGATGCATAAAATGTGGTCTGGCATTGCAATAAAATAAATAATTTATAATAGTTGCAGTTTCGAGCCGCTGCTGCAGATTTTGGTTCAAATACATTTACTGACAGAAAATAAGTAAATCATTGTTTTCTCTTAAATATGTAAAAACTGTTAATAGCTAGTAATACGTAGTATTCGATAAATGATGTATCCAGTAATCTTAAAATGGGAATTTGTTCAAATCTACACTAATGAAAATAACAAATCCCGGCAGTAATTGTTAAACTTATCCAGTTCACTTGTGAAAAGTAACAAATTAGTAGCCGCATATTAAAGACTCCTTATTTCTGTAATTATATATATATATATATATATATATTATTGAAAAATTAGTTCTCACAACAAGTGTTTGATGTGGCTAATTTCCCGATGGACTTACTCGGTCGCTTTGGCTGCCAGAGAAACTGAGAGCGTGCGTTATTCCGGGAGATCTGGAATACTGGTTACCGCTCCGATACCAATACTGGAAAATGCTTTCTTATATGGTAGATTAGTAATAATAGTAATATTAAATACTTGTAGTTTAGTATTTTTTTAAAATTAAATTAAATTGCAATGGAGCGCATGCACCGGTGACAATTTCCCGAAACACCCATCTTCCCCCTTTTCTGCATCCACCTACATTTACCCTTTACAAATTTTAACTTTAAATTTTTTCAATATTTTTGGCAAATTATTCATCATTTCTCTTGGTAACTTATTCCAACCCCTGACACCCTTACCTAAAAAAAGAGAATTTTCCTACAACCTTGTGCCTGAAATCGAGTGCCAGCTTGTGGTCATAGTCATCTTTTCCCTTCCACGCATTACTTTCAATTCTTACACCAATATCTTTCCATGCCTCATCATCAATATACGCCTTATATAAGAACGAAGTCTTTCTCGGCGTTGAGAATGTATGAAATTCTCTCGGGTGACTAGCCGGATCAAGAATCTTCTGGTGAAGACACTTAACCAGAAGATGGCGACAATGGATTTAGTCGCCGAAATATCGTGTGACAACGCATTCTTGACTCGGCTAGTCACCTGAGAGCATTTCGTACAATATACGCCTTGTACATTCTCATGACCCTTTTCACCCTCCTTCTGTCTTCTAATGAGTCCCTTTCCAGCTCTTTTATCATATCTGTTACTGATTGCGTTCGGCGATAATTTCCAGAAAGAAATCTAGCAGCCCTTCTTTGCACCTTCTCCAACTCCTAATAGTAGCAGTGGTAGAAGTATAAAGTGACATGGTGAAATATTAAAAATTCTAAACATAAATTAGAAAACTGCAACAAATCAATTTTACCAATGTTCTGTGGTAAAATGCGGCAAGTTTGGAAACCAATAATATATGATTACAGTGAAACAATCGTATCTATGATGCCACCAAGCAAAGACTGTACAGATATAGAAAAAACTTAACAAAAATTGAAATAAATTTTTCATTATGAAATAATATGTTGAAGTATCAGATGTAAAACTGTTTGGTAAAATTATGGCCTATTTTAGTTTCCAGACACTAGGCTGTAAAAATGTGAGCTAAAATAAAAAAAAAGTTTTGAATGCTCTGAGCTCTTTGGAAAGATCCAGTTTTTTTTGTCACTTTCGTAATAAAATCGAAAAGCTTTTTGTTTTCGCAACTTAGAACTCTAAAGTTCACCACAGAATTAGATAACACTACCCAGTAAGGTGCATATTTTACCCTATAATTCGTAACACACACACACACACACACACACATATATATATATATATATATATTAAATGTGAATACACTGCAATAAGATTGTGAGTCTGTAGATCAATAAGTTACTTGAATTTGAAAATAAAAGTAGCTCAATTCCTGTGAAATGTTTTTATTGTTTAATCCTGTAATCATCATTATTAGACGGACGTCACCGTTTTAAATTAGCAACTTTCTGCGTTATTTAGCTCCAGACACAGTTCAGCAGGCTCAGTTAGAGTTATTTGTTTAAGTTAATTCAAAATTTCATAGATTTTGCGAAATTGTTAACTTTTTTTGACATCTTACTTTCTCTCCAGCACAGTTACACTGCTCTAAGAAAGTAAATACCTTTATGGAACACAATAACGCAAGGCGTAATGGGTTATTTGGGAGTTTTTGAATTGTAAAATCGTTCATGCAGGTGTTTGATAGTTTTATAATGATATTACTTAATATTCCCCGGCAACACGTCAATACGTCGGAACCTACAAAAATTGTCCTATCCGTCTTATATTTGGTATAC
Source organism: Vandiemenella viatica (assembly GCA_031002005.1). Taxonomy (NCBI): domain Eukaryota; kingdom Metazoa; phylum Arthropoda; class Insecta; order Orthoptera; family Morabidae; genus Vandiemenella; species Vandiemenella viatica. The sequence goes on from JARYHS010009186.1 coordinate 187,898,454, forward strand.
ACATTCCTTATGCGATAATATTTGATTAAAAGTGTATAACGTAAGTTTGGAATGTGTGGAAATAAGGTAAAATCACTTCACAAGTGGGCAGATGCACACATGTTATTACGCAAGAAATATATGTTATTACATGTCGAAATATATTCCGTGTGTTTCTTACTCTTTATTCTTGGTCCAGTCTGCATTTCAACCTAATCGCAACTGCTATTAGCAAAAAATGAAACCAACTTAAATGCTCTGTATCAAACATTCGTTATGGTAGACGCCATGTTTTTCCCTGTAAGGTAGGCTACCATGCAATTTGCATATGGAAAGCAGTTTTATTCAATAATGAAGACTTAAAAACAGGTGGAATAAATATCAACAGCTATTAACGTGTATTTCTTGCGTAATAGCATGTATGCATCTACCCACATTTCGAGTGATTTTTCTTTATTTCTACATACTCTAAGCTTACGTTATACACTTTAAATCAAATATTATCGCCTAAGGAATGTGTGTACCAAATTTCATACCGGTAGGACAACATTTGTAGGTTCCAACGTATTGACGTGGAACCCATTCCCCAATACGAAAGAAGAATATCCCTGCTTTTTGAAATTATGATGTAAGGTGACTATTGTCATGTTATGTGTTTCAATATAATACAGCTGACTTCCATTTTAATTACAATTTCGATTGAGTTAATTGTTATACGCCAGATTAGAAATTCTTTTGAACTACATCTCGGTTATCATGGCAAATTGAATAATTAATCAGACTATACTTTTCCGGAGACTTACTTTTAGTGGATATGGTTTACAGTAACGTCAGAATGGAGAGGGTTTGAAGTTGTACGTTTGGCGGTCGTCCCCGTGTGGATTCCGGAGACGAGTTTTGCCGTCGCTTTGGCAGCGTTTCCTATGTCCTCGTCCACTGTATTGATCATGGCGGCAATGTTTCACGCTATCAATGCCCTTTTCAAAGCCCAGTCATCCCCCAAACCTGAGTTATGTTATTGCGCGCCAACCAGATTTACAAGTATGACGTATAATAATACAGTAGGAGAATAATGCTTATTTTTTGGAACATTTCTCTTATAAAGGCTGACAGGACATACTTCATACAGTGCCTTTAAATCCTCACCATGAGTGGGAAATAGGAGAGGGAACAGAGGACTTGATCAACTCTAAACCAGTGAGTTTTTTTGAGGGGAAAAAATGGAGATTCAGTGCAATTAGAGTTTCCAAACTAACGCTGATCCTCACACGCTAATCTTTTTTTTTTTTTTTGGTTAGGTTTAAATACACATTAATACTGTTGAAGAATGGTATTTACGTGTACAATCGTGTACATTTTGCAAACGAATTGTCAGAATCTGAAAGGTAGCAACCGGAGTAGTTAACCAAATTTTAATATAGTTGGAAATGTGCAACAACTAAATACTTCGTCAGACAATATACAACGTTGTCATATCTGAGTCGAAAGGAAACAAATTCAACAACAACTATGTAGACATAGTTGTTTAGAGTTTACAGACACAAAGTTAAAAAAAGTTGTTCACTAATTAAATACCCATTTATTTTTCTGCTTGTTACTTTTCATTTCAATGCATTTTGACGAAGGTTTCTCCAGAGAAAAATACTTTCTTGTAAGGTCTGAAAAATATCCATCTTCAGCTCCTATAATGTATTATTTTGAATTAAAACTTTTGCTGAAACAGTTGGGAAACAAATTGCAGACAGAGATATTCAAATCAAGTGAATGCTGAGAATTGTCCCACAGTTCACTCTGTATTCCTCAATATTCATACTCGCATTAAAACAGCTTTGTGGGTAGGCGTATTGTCCAGATAATATGATTTTTTCATCTGTAATCGAGCTCCTTTTTTCACTAATTTTTTCATACGCTTGGTTCAGAATAGTTTCGTATTATTCAACAGTTATTGTTCTCACAATTTTAAAGATTATCAATAAAAAATCCTTTGCTTTTTCTGAGGAGGTACCGACATGCTGTACAGTGGTTTAGCCTTGTCTCATTCAGAATGACAAGCTGATGCTCAAAATGAAGGAACAGACACTTTGACCATCTCTATTAATTTGTGTTTGTGGTAAACCATCAAAAATGAAGAATTCACAACGTTTCTGTTTATCATTTTCAATTAGTCACACTGTCTACTTTACAACACCGTATACAGAAAATTATTTCACTGACAAAGTTGGGACCTGACATTCATAAATGCTACACGAGTACAATATCACAATAAATGCATTTATAACAATGGCAACTTTGTGCCATCTCCTATCTTATACTACCACTGGCACGTAATCGACGTAATCTGAATGTTTTATTTTCTCTACATGCCATGCAAAGACTAAATAATCCTTTTGTTATTTTGCGTCGTACTTTTCTCATTATTCTACTCGTTTAAAGGTAGGAGAGGATTTGGAACAGGAAACGGTAAGTTAATCAGCCATGACAAATTCAAGGAACTAACCCGACGGCCTGATTTTCCGAAACCTAGGAAAATCGAAATTTAAATGGTTGAATGAAAGGCCTGAGCTTAATTCTCCGTAAAAGATTTTCTAAAATCCATTTCCCACAAACTAGCAGACTTCGTTTCTGATACTTTTACATTGCTTATGCTCAAATATGTTCAAAGCAGTTCTCTCTTTTCTTTAATTTTTGGTGGATTCAGAACTTTCATTTATTTATCTCAATTTAACAATTCGTAGTGCATATTTCATTAATTCACTGACTCAGTTATAGTTCTTGCAGTGATTGATTCCATATTTCATCAGTACTCGTCAATAATAAAACAAGAACCTCTATACAAATTGTTCTACCACTGAGTTTCTGCCCATTTTCAGTTCGTAGCCTCTGCTATGAAACAATACCGTCATAAGGAAATTACACTCTTTGTCTCGTCGGAGCAGCCAAAGATTAACTTTTTACAGATATTGCACTTGTACACTATTTGTTACTTGCCAAAAATTTGTCACGTATAATTAGAAAACAATTTAATCTAAAATTGAGAACGCATGTAAGATATCCGACCCATTCTCTTAAGCTTTCTGCTAGTTCTCAGAGCTGTAAAAGACTTCGTGCAAGATGCAGTCTTTCACGAACATCGTTTAACATTGTTATGGAAAGATAGTTCACCATCTGCCAAAGATGACTGAACCTCTTTTAGAATTATCAAAACAATTTATGGCTCAAGATTAACAAGAGAAGGAGGAATCAAGGAAATTTTGTACAAATGTTTCAGAAATTGAGATATTTTTAGGCCCGATCTTGAAGAAAGCGAATGAGCATAGCACCTCAAAGAAACTAATTATTTACATTTTTGGTTACAGATCATTCGAATAACTTACGATATTTTTGTAACACAAGAAGAAATTCTGTTAAAATATATTGTATTTGGTATTATGCCTAGTTGACGATAAGATTCATAAGAATTGGTCCAATACAGATTACAGTTTGATATTGTTACCTCAACTGTCAATATTGTTTATGAATTTTTTTTGTCAGTATTTAACAATGCCCGCAGTCCATATCAGGAGCAATTTGTTTATATAAGTAGAGTACCATGGTCGAAAGTTGTTATTTAATTTCAAACGTAAAGTAAGGAGAAAGTTTTCATTTTTAGTAGAGATAGATAACAAAATTACTCATACGGAAATAATTTATGATCAAAATCCGCTTGAAAAGTAAACGGATGTACAACGAATTTAGTACACAAGCGTATTTAATTCCTTTTGTTGCGTACAATATGTAACTATTCTGAAAAATGCTAGAGGCCTGCGAGCCTGGTGTTGGGCAGGCTTGCTTTAAACTATTAAAACTATTTATCTCTGATTTCAGGTATATTTTGTAGGGAACGCGTTGGGCAGCAACGGTTTTAGAATATGTTAGCTTTAAAACCTCTGCAAAGGTCTCATCTACTTTTTGATTATAATTTAAAAACCCTCTGCGATGGTCTCATTGATGGTTTTTACTTTTTGATTGTAATTAAAATGTGTTACTTATATCTTCGTTATATTTAAATTTCTACTGTAACTATAACCAAGAATTATGTGACCTACAGGCGAATCGAAATTGTGGCGCATCTAGAAAATTGGTTGGGAAGCCTTGGTTTAAAGTAATATTCGAGGTCTGGAAAAAGTTAAGTCTTATTTACACTTTTCATATTACAAGAAAAATGTATACTGAACATAACAATGAATTTTACTTGCCTTTGCTGCAAAGAGCAATTAAGTAAGAGAAATAAAAAACGCTTGTATTTATCTCCCTCAGAGTTAACGTCGTTTTGTCAAGACGACTTAATTGAAGCTGAGATCAAAGTGGGACAGAGCTATTCTCTCAGGTTCAAATAAATGCGTCAAGGCTTTGATTATAAAGGTAGAAAGAAATCCATGTGGGAATATTAGTTTCAGTTTTATATTTAAAATATTGCTTCACCAGTCAGCTGCAACAACAAAAGAACTTGTTTACCTCGGAAGTGAGACAACAGAGGGGAAAAAAAGGGACTGAAACATTTAATGATATTTTGAGGGACATATCTTAACTAAATTTCGAGTATTCTAATTTGTATAGTTTTTACTAACATAAAGTTACACAGACAAAGAAAATGCTTATATTTAAATGTCTCTTAAACATTATGAAAAATGTTTGATTCAATCTACTATGTAGCTGTGGTATAATTAATAGTTATTCTTGGCAAAACAGTAACGAGTTTACCTAGAGCAGAAGAATTTCTTGTTCCACAGATTTTCGGCTTTTTCTAATCTGCATTACTACTTTACAACTGTAATATCCTGTAATATTTACGTCGCGTTTTCAGCATCTCGTGATAAATAGCTGAGGACGTCTGGAAGTTGTTTTGTCTCCTGTTAGAAACTCATACAATGGTTAGGCACAGTTTTACGTGAAATTTGAACCAGGGAGCGTGATAAGGGAATGAGCATGAATAAAGTAAACGTTGCACTTAGATTGATGTCAATTTAAGTGCTATAAGGTTCCAGCATTGACGAGGATCCGAACTGTTGACCACTGGCACACCATAAAGCTCTTACGTACTCTGATACGCTCACTAGAAATAAATAAAAGGAATTAACGGCATCTGAGTAGTTTCTGATGTTAGCAAATGTGCCGTATTGTCCATCTGCCAGTGCAGCCTAATTTTTGTGTGTAGTCACAATAATTACATTCACTTCATTTTGTTGTTACTATCTTATATGTCGATTAAAAAAAAATGGCACTGTACCTAGAAGATCAGTTAACCTTGGATGGGAAAGGAGTATTTCACTTGGTTGCAATCGATAATTTTATTCATGTTTTAGTGACTAATGTATTAATACTGTTAGCGGTTGTTATTACTGGACGGCAACATGGAGAAACACTATGTGTTTATTACGTTCTTGTCATATCAGAGTGAATGATTCTACCACATATTGTTATGCATACAGAGGTACGCACAGCGCATAATAACATTAAATACTTACGGTAGTCAGAAGATTACTGAAGTGTTAATTTATAGTCCTCATGTCAATTTCTGCTTCCGGAATTATTCATGATTAGCCCAGTCGAAGTGGTTCAGAAAAGGAATTAGTTTTTTCAATAAGAACTAATCCTTACGTAAAAATAAATTAATACATGTCAGTATCAAGAAACTTGACACAATTATTAAATCTATTCCCCTTTATCTTAATCAACAATTAAATTTTTACTTCCGTTTTAACGCATTTCTGATTGTGATAACGATTTTTATAAATCTTGTTTGAATGCTGGTATGGATAAGGTATTTAGTTACTATAAATGGAATCAAGCATACGAATGTCGAAGAATGAGAAACTAGAGGATAACGGAATACTTTTAACGTCAATGTAACCGGTGGAAAAAAGGAAATGAAGGAGGAGTTGAATGTTGAATCTGCGAGTGGCTATTTGCAGAGACTAAACCATCGACTGAGGGCAGAGGTCGATGGATTCACGGACGGAGTAAAGAATGAAACCTATTGCCAGAAGTTTCTCCTTTCCGCACTCTCCGCACAAGAGTCTCTGTGGGACATCACAGCCAATATCGGTTCCCGGATTCGCTACACTTCCCAGAACCGATATTCGATCACATGTCAGGCCTAGCAATACATCTAACATTACATTCGATAATGTGCGTGAGACAAATGTTGGTGATATTGCTAACGACCACCAGCGAATTCAGCAGATTTATTTAATAATAATTGTTTTATGCAGTTTATGCTGTAAATCAGTTTTGCAGATCCAGTATGTTAGATTCATTCTCATCACACTGATGCATTATTCCTTCAATTGAACATTTATTAGCCTAGTTGTGCTTATCACCGGTAGCATATGAGTTTTAATTGTCTACAAAAATTTTCTGTTAACATCCACAAACAAATAGCAGTTGCACTGCAGTCAATATTAACGGTTTTAGAGGGCAAAGAAATTTATCAAAGTACCTATGTAAAATTTATAGGCTTTAATATGAAAAATTATTTGTGTAAAATAAAGAACTGTACTTTCAATAACTGATGGAAGGTGAAATCTGAAATATGGAACTATGCAGTTATTCTGTAACGACTGATAGAGTTTTGAGTTTTTTTTTTTTTTTACTCGTGTTTTGACTATTTCAGCACCTAACTGATCACTTGATATTGGATAAAAGCGAGAATTTGAAGGTTCGCCTTTAGTTATTGTAGGACAACTCTTTTATTCTCTAGTGAGCAGAATAATAAAATTAGCTAATGATATCGACGTCGACGAATGATAAAACCATAAGGGAAAATAATATAAAATTTGACATGAAACATAATGTTCAAAATCTTGGCCCCTGATTTTTATAAACACAAATTATGTTTTTTACCTTTTATTATTATTTAGACAAATTTTCAAACTGTTTCCTATATTTGAGCAACAAAAATACAGAGAAGGTTAGTTAAGAGCTTAAAAAATAGGAGTGCAAATAGCGAGTGATAACAAATACGACATTCAAATTTATTTTAAAACGCTCAGAAAAAATTTAAACAGTGAGGAGATCTGCTTGCGCTCCACGTAAAAATGCTGAGTCTTATCTCTTTTAATAATTGGAAACGTGTTTTGTAGAAATTATACAATGAATTTTCATCTGAATCCACTAAACTCAACTACGTGTCTCCTTATTTCGTATTTTACTTTATTTTTCTAGGCTTCCTAGTTCACATTGTTCCTTAGTTTCAGATACACCGAGCGTGGTGGTTGAGCAGTTAGCGTTCTGGCCTCGCATTCGGGAGGACGGCGGATCGAATTCCCGCCCGGGCATCCAGATTTGGATTTTCTATAATTTCCCTAAATCACTCCAGGAGAATGCCGGGATCCTTCCTTCAAAAGGCCATGGCCGAATTACTTCCCGTTCCTTGTCCCCATTCCACCTCTAATCACCTCGACGTCGACGAGGCATAAAGCCATAAGTTTCAGTTAGGATCCTCTAGTGTAGTGTTTCTTAACATATGGTCCGATAAGCCAGTATAAGCTGACAAATATTAAGTGTATGATCAATACGTAATTCACTTTCAATAGTTCATAATTGTGTTTCCTTTGCTGCTTTTAGTTTAGTTTTACTGTGTTATAATCGTACAATACAACATATCCTATATGATAATGATATACACATAGGTAAAAAATTAAATCCATACAAGACAAAGGTCAGCAGCATTATTTTTGACATTTTGTTGGTCCTCGGGTTATAAAAATTTTTGAAACGCTGTTCTAGTGGAACGCGCAGGGCTATAGTTTGCTGCAATATTTTACCCTCCCTTTATAACTCGGAAACAGTGTCCAAAGTACTTACCTGATTCTGGTGGCCACCTGAAACATTCAACACAGGCAAAACTTTGGCTTGCTTACGTGAATTGCTTTACGACCCTCCGTGGCTCGGATTACACGTAAAACTCCAAATCCCGTACAGGGATTACCGAGTTAGGTTAAGGTATTCACGACAGGGAAGGAGAGAGGAGCAAATTGAAAGTTTCTGTTAGTGGCCGAACCATCCTCTGAGAACTTGAGGCCAGAAATACCATATTCATTGGTTTATCTCAGCCTTTCCCAACCTTTTTCAACCGCAGACTCCTTAGAGACCAGCCACGGATCCTCTTAATAATAGTAATTTAATAATAATAATTGGAAATTGGCTACTCTAGAAGTGTCATTTGACAGCTCAACTCGCATCTCACACACTGTTTTCAGAGTTCGCGTGTTTGTTCTCACTCCTCAGTTTATGTTTTCATAGTTATTAATTTTATTTTGTCCGTGGACCCCTTACGACAGGTCCCGGCGGTCCGCGGACCACAGACGGCCCATACGTGTCCTCATGTTGACCCAGCGACATCTTCAATTATGATTGCAATGGGTAAAAGATCATGGATATTGGACTGTGGATCAATGGAAACGTGTCGTCCTGTCGAATGAATCAGTTTTCTTGCTACACCAGGTTGATGATCGTTTCCTGATACGCCGCACAGTGGTCTGAAATCCCGAAAAGCTGGCCAAAAGTAAAAAAAAAAAAGTTACTATTTAAGAACTTTGACTTTACTAGTTCCATAAAACGGTATTTCTTTGATGTAAATCACGTGTCGGTTTCGCTTTGTTACTCATGCAGAAGGGCATAGACTCGTTTGAAAGTGCCGACGCGACGTGGAGAGAACATCTGGCGAGTTGTAGCTCGTACCGAAAATAAGCGATTAGTTGGAAAGTAACCGGCGAAAATTCACTATTCTTTTAAATATAATAAGTGATTGTGTACAGAACGACGTGGTGTTGCGAACATTTGAATTCGCAAAATGGATTCACCCCCACAATGTAAGAAAAATAATAATCTACATTAAACAAATTATTTAACTTTAAAGTTGAAAAAAGTTTGTGTGTTCTGTCGTGTTCGGTCGAATCTCTTATGCCACCTTATAGCCTATATTGTATTTGATATTTATTTTAAAAAATTGGCTGCTGCTAGCTGCTATTCTGTTAATAATATAATTTTTTGTGTTAACATGCATAACGACAAAATTGTTGATCAGGTAAATAATTTAAGGTTTGAATACGGCCTTGACTTTTCGTCGTATTTCGGTAATACTTTCAGGTTCCAGTGTATTTGAGGACTGATTTATCAGAATGAAATTTAACAGAATCATTAATAAATCGATTAAAAAATTAAAAGATTATAATAAATTTCAGTATTTTTTAAATACATTTTAAATGGATTTTAAATGTTTCAGAATGTACATCTACTACATGTATAAAGATTTCTATAAAAGAAATTATTTTACTACTAAAAGGAAAATTAAACAATGATGTTGCAGAAATTGTTGCAACAATTGAAATTCATATATCTGATGAAACAAAAGTAACTATTTAGGAACGTTGACTTTACTAGTTCCATAGAGCGGTATTTCTTTGATGTAAATCACGTGTCGGTTTCGCTTTGTGACTCATGCTGAAGGGCATAGACTCGTTTGAAAGTGCGCAAGAATCGTACAATAAATATATAAAAAGGTTTCGGGAAGATTTCTCGCGAAAATGCAGCCACCAAAAAACGATGGACGATGTATTTTTGCGACTTTTGGTTTCCTCAAACCCCTTTATTACGAGCCTCAGGAAATTGCCACAAAAAAGTTGAGATCGCTGTCAATAGAAGCATTAGAGCTACTCAATCCGCCAGATATCGCAACACATTGCTCTGATGTAACTGATTCTGTGATGGATGAATCATCGACAGATTGTTGTGATTCCGATAGTGAATAAAATGTACCTTGTTTCTTACTAAGCAATCGAATTTTTGTACAAATAAAAAATGTTTTATAAGTAAAATTGCATAAAACTATTTTTCTTTTTTCTTCAACAATACAATTTTAGACATTTTTAATAAAATATTATCAATAAGCATTTTTTTATTTTAAAAATGAAATATGGATTTACGTCCTCATAAGTCCCGTTTCATATTAATTTTTTTTGAAAAAGATAATATTTTTCTGTTTGTAAAAATGTCCACCACAATGGCCTTGCCATTTTTATACAGGGCGTTCGCCGGAAAACGCTACCCTCCCAGTCTGTTGCCGTCGGCAACTTGCTCGGTCAGTCTCGCCAGCAGTTTCCGCCACACGGCACCGTGAATCACCGCACTGTTTAACACCTCCGCTGCCCCAACAGTGCAGTGCAGTGACCCTTACATTGTTAAGAACGGTTTCTTTGCATTGTAGATAGTGTGTGACTTCAGTCTCTTATTAATCAGTGTTGTGAATAAACGTTTCTTTGCGGTTTGGCTGGTTTGGGGCTTCATACTCTTATTAATCTGTACCGTGTTTGAGTGTGAGTAAAATTATGGTACGTTACAGTTTGCAACAAAGAATATTTCTCTACGATACATATGTGAAGAAGAAGTCGTTTAAAAAGTGTCGCAGTAAATTTCGTCGCGAATTTCCTGGCGCTTTACTGCCAGCTAAATCAACAATTCTGCGTCTGGTTAAAAAAGTAAGAGAAAAGGGTTAATTTTTTAACAAAAAGAGACTGTCGGTCAACCGTATTCTCACAGAGGAGAAAATTAACGAATCGCTTTTCGACTAGAACAGTCACCCAAAAAATCATTAAGTCAGTTAGGGCAGCGTGTGTCTCGAAATATGTTCAGAAGATGTGAAATGTGCATTACACAAGAGGGTCAACACTTCCAGCATCTTTTATAAGGTAAGCTAATGAATTACGTCACATTTAAATGCTTAGCACACAAGTTTATGAAGTTTATGAAGCGTAATTATTATGAAATAGTCCGCGGCCGACGGTCGAACAGTGCCGGAAACTGACCGCTCGCTCGCCGGGAGCAGTTTCTTCCTTGTAGCGCTAACAGTGGGTTGCGTTTCCCAGCGAACGCCCTGTGTTATAAGAGCTAATTTTAATCAGTATTAACAAAAGTCGTGATATATTCAATATCGTATGACATATTGTTTTAATTTTTTTCATTATCACCGATTTCCTATACTTATAGGATATTTTATGCATTCAACATAATTTTTTGTACTAGCATCCGCCATTTTGAAGCCGCCATTTTGTTTTTTCAACAAATAATGTCCAGATTTTTTATAACAGATATTAAATCACCCAATATTTATACTATTTTTTTAGATAATCTGCCATTTTAAATATTTTCTGCCATTTTGGAACCGACATTTTGTTTATTTTTTTTTATTTTTTTATAATTGACGTAGATATTCGTTATCAGCGACCTAGACAGATCATGTATACAAATTTTCATGAAGATTGAACAAGTATTTCTATTTTGGCCAGCTTTTTCGGGATTTCAGACCACTGTGCGCCGTCTTCCAGTCGAGCATTAACCACGCCACGGATACAGGTGGGAGGAGACAGTATTAAGCTATAGGGTACTTTCAACTGGGCTTCCATGGGACCAGTGATAGTCATCGACGGCACCATGACACAGCAGTGCACTACATCCCTTCATGCTTCATGTCGTCCCGATTGCGATGTTATGTTCGAACACGATAACTGTCTGTGTCACAAGACTAGAATCGTACTACAGTGGTTTGAAGAGCACGATACTGAACTCACGTTGATGTCTTGACAACCAAATTCACCAGAACTAAAGCCAATAGATCACAACTGGGACGCTATCTGTTATCAACTCCAACCGGCTCTTAATTTAATGCAATTGCGTGACCAGAGTGTAGACGTTTTGTCCTAGATACTTCCGGAAACTTACAAAAGACTTGTTGAAAGCATGCCATGACGAATCGCTGCTGTAATGCTTCCCAATAGTGGACCAAGACGCTATTAAGCAGGTAGTCATGTTTTGACTCATCACTGTAATTGTTCTGCAATAGAATCTATCAGTTCATTATAGTCTTACGCGAGCTTTCTCGTATTTCACCGAGCGTGGTGGTGTAACGGTTAGCGTTCTCGCCTAGCATTCGGGAGGACGCCGGTTCGAATCCCGGTCCGGGCATCCAGATTTGGGTTTTCCATGGTTTCCCAAATCACTCCAGGAAAATGCCGGGATGCTTCCTTCAAAAAGGCCATGGCCGAATTCCTTCCCATTCGTTGCCCCCCTCCCATCCTTTCCCGTCTCTAAAGACCTAGCTATTAAGAGACGTTAACTAGTTAAAAAAAAAAAAAATCTCGCATTTCGAATACCTCTCTTGAATCTAAAGAAGCCAATGCGTGGGGGCATACACAATGGTAGAGCGGTAGATAATAATTCAGTCTATGTAGCTTTGTTAATTGTCTGCATCCTACTTCCTCGGTACTAGATCATACAACGTTCGTATCTATTAACAATAAATAAATGATGAAAACTTATGTCGTATGTTAGTTTGAAGCTTCGTTTGTTCTATTATCCAGTCCTGTTTTACTGAAATTTATCCCCAATATTGTTTCATCACAATATTCCCCCCAAATTTTAGTAAATTAGACACTGCAAGTTTTTTTAATGAGTTTTGCTTTCTGCATATACATAGATAGGCTACCATGCAGTTCACAAAAGATGTTGGTGATAGAGGGTGCTTTTGCACCAAAACTTTACATTACAATACCGAACAGTACGACGGAAGAAGGAATTCATACACGCATAGGTACGGTGCGTAATTTCTCTATTCTTATGTCTCCTGTCACTGAGACCGAAATAGGCTGGTGAACGAAGTACTTTATCGCATTCATAATTGAATGAAGTTTTTCCCATAACTGCAGTAAATTCAAACGAAACTTTTAGAATTGCTTAAAGTATTAATCATTTATTACAAATCTTAGATATCTTTGTATGATGAACAATCTTTATATATAAAGATGAATGTATGTTTGTTGGTTTGTTTGTTCGTTGGTTTGTTAGTTTGTTTGTTCTTCATACAAATCCACAGTTTTCATCCGATCTCGATGAAACTTTGCACACTTATTCTTTGAAACAAGAAGAAAAATACTGTATACATTTGGTTGAAAAATTATCTGTATAAATAACATATGTTGTCTCATAACTTCGAAATACGGCGATAGACAGACACGTTGGATATGGAAATCTCCGTACCGTGTTTCCGTATAGTGGACTGGCAGCTTACTAGTTAAAGCGCTTGGTTACGAAGGTCGTGGTCTCCGGTTCAAATCTCTGTGGAGGTTAAGATTTTTAAAAATTGTTTTTCATCGTAAGAGTCAGGCCTGGGCCGTAGGGTTATTCGGATTGAATGTTAAACTGTAGATATTAGAAAGTTAGGGGTGCAATGCGAGGCAAATCGTAGGTAGTGTTGCAATGTTGTAGGTGTACACTTTTTTACGTTATAATGATCCCTCAGGAGTTGTTCGCAGTCAGTGTGTGAGTGTGAACCATAGTAATATTGTTATAAATACGGAAGTAAGTCTCTGTATTTTTGTTACATTTTGACGACTAAATGGCTATATCGTTGTGATGGAATGTTATAAGGAAATCTGTGTGAAGGGCACAGGATATTTTTTCCAGTATGATTAATAGTTGTAGTCACGAAATTTTGAGACCTTATCGAATGGTGACAGAAATATGTTGGAAATTGATTGTCTTCAAGAGACAGGTTCGACGGTACAATTATATAGTGATAGCTTTCCTGTCATATTATTTCTACTCGATATTGTTTGGGACCAATCCTTCGTTAGCAACTTTCTATAATTAATTCTGGCAAAAAAAATTTCTTAATCCACGCGTACGAAGTCGCGGGTACGGGCTAGTACGTAATAAGCATGATAGAAGACTATTGAGACATACGTTTATCGACACTATGAGCTGAGCTCCCATACCGTAGAATAAACAGGAGCTATGTCACCAACACGCGGAACGGTAGGTTGTGAGCAGACGGCGTGTGTTACTGCTGGAAACAGACGTGTAGCCGTGAATCACTGGCTGTGCGGTCATCTGCGGGCCCTGATAATTACGCCGACTGCGACGTGATTGGCAATTAAAACAAACAATGGCTGGGCATAATAATAATACGCGACGCGCTGCGCGTTGCCGCCACGCCGCCGCCGCTGCCGCTGTTTCCGCCCTCATATTTATGCCGGCCGCGCGCGCTCCCAGCATTGAATTGCGCCAATGGGGGTGCAGCGGGCCGTTTAATGAGTCGAATTATGTACTGCGAAAGCGGCGGCAACTGGAATTGTATACTAATTGGCGAATTGAAAATAAACCAGTTATTTCTGGCGGCGACAGGTTTGGCCCCGTGGCTGGCACCGAACTGCCTCACACGGACCGATATTGTGATTTAAATTCCAGCAGAGGTCAGTCAGCGCACGCAGCGTGAATTTCGAATCCTCCCCTCTAGGGCTCTGTCACGCCATCGCGTCATACAGGATTCTGTGTCAAGTAGGAAGTACCACTTGCAAGCCGATACGACTGGATGTTGTCGGTACGGAACAGAAACCAAAAAATATAAAAGAAATCTTTGTGTGGGCGTTGTTAGCCACTGCCGCAGCTACTTTTGTTAAAACGTGAATCATGTATAGTAGACTGAAATTAAACTAAAGTAAACAAATAAATTATATCTGTACTAATAAAACTTTGTCTAGTCACATCCGTCACGCCGTGAATTAACAACGGGCAGAGATGTTACTAGAGGTTATACGCGTTATTTAATAACAGTTATATTTTTAAGCACGAAGAACTGAATTTGTAAACCACTGAAAGGATAGTAGATACTTCGTTTAAATCAATACATTAATTGTTATTATATTATGTTTGTATATATTCAGCCGATGTAAATGTTTTCTTATTTCCCTTTCCAGACCGCTGTTACACTAATCTAAAAATATTTACCAAATTAATTCATTTTTAAAGTTATGGCCGTTATTTAATAACAATTTACTTAGTTAAGCAATTGTAAACTGCTAGCACAGTGTGTTAATCTCCGTGTTTTAGACGGGCTTGTGAGGTATTGATAGTCTATACAGATGTTTCCACTATATTCTATTACACTGTTGTTGTAAACTCGAAGAATGACTTGTCAAAACACCGAATTAAAAGTTTAAATTACAATATGAATTATTAGTTGCTTTTTTATCAGTCTCATTATATCAGCCGCATATAAATAATTTCAATTGGTTAAATTTAGATTGCGATACACTGACTACATTCATACACGGATTATAGAAGTTATGACTTTCTAACGGCAATATTACCTGAGGTTGGGGTTAGGTTGAAATGCAGTCAGTACCAGAATGACAACCGACACATCCTATTACAGAACAATTAGCTATGAATTTATTTTTATAAACAATTTAAACTGCATATTTCTGTCATCATTAATTCAGTGGAAGTTACAGCTATATCGTTATATAAACTACAGCTGAAACATACGCAACATTACAAAAACAAGATTATGATCTAGGTCAAATAATATTTCCATGTAGTTAAGTAATTCCAAAGAAATGAATTGCCAAAGCTCTGCGTCCAACCCGTCATTTTGACCGAGTGTGCTGGGTGAGCGGTAACTCTCTGGTCTCGCATTCGGGAGGACGGGTTCGAATCACCGTCCGGGCATCCAGATTTGGGTTTTACATGGTGTCCCAATTCACTCCAGGAGAATCCTGGGATGCTTCCTTTGAAAAGGCCATGGAAAATTCCTTCCAGTTCCTTGACGACGACGAGGGGTAAGGCCGTAAAAAAGTCATTTTTGACGGGTTTAGAAGCTAGGTAAATAGTATATAGCTAATATTTGCTATATTGCCTATATTTGCAGCAGTATTGCGCTTTGGTTTTATTTCGTTCATTCAAATGGCGTAATTAGTATACAACGAATGACAGAGCGATAATGATAGAAAACTTCATCCTTTATCTTCAAAACGAGGCGTAGATGGCATCGCTATATTTTTTTTTAGTAGATTTGTTGAACTTTGAAATTACATTAACAGAAACTGTCGCAGATTTTAGCACGATTGCCTCCCCATCAAGTCGTAATCATATCGTAGCCACATTTTACCATTCCGTTGGCTTAAGACGTTGCAGCACAATAACGATGTCCATCGCCTGCCAAAGGTAGCTGGTGTGAATATCGATGGTGGAAGAAGTTTTTTTTATTCCGTGGCAGAGATGGTGGTGTGCAATAGCTAATTAGCAGGCTGCAAAAAACCTGTTGGGATACATCCCAAACCTCTCTGAAGAGAAAGCGTACTTCAATAGTGATTAGTCCGTCGTTATGGAACACTGAATTTGGCGACATCTTGTTGCCTTTCAGAAGAGTAAGCCTGTGTGAGTCGGCATCAACTTCCACACAAATAAGTCAGATGGGTGT
>JARYHS010009186.1:187915726-188154125 GCA_031002005.1 Vandiemenella viatica
ATACTAGCACAGACACGGAAAATGGCAACTTGTTTGTAACAGATGAGGCAGGAGTTCGTGGGACCGAGGTTCAAAGAAGATCTGAGCACCGGATCGGGCGCTCAAAGGTAGAAAGGTGGCCGCCGAAAATCCATTAACGAGCTGATACGCAAAGGCGCAAGCAGCCCATTGAAGAACTGCATGTTAACTGGTGGAAGACAGAAAACTTGTCTACAAAACGCCAGAAAAAAAGAGAGCGAAATTAAAAGTTCATTATGCAATAATGTGGCATCGGAAGATTAAGAAATAACCAGAAGTGTAGGGGTGAAAGATATATATACGTCGAAGCATTCTAGAGTTATACTGTAAGTTATTGAAAGGTATGAGCGGAAGGATTATTTGATTAGTTTGGCAGCGTAAGTCGGCATGAGTCCGCGACGCCTACTATTTGTCACTGGCATGGAAAGGTCAGGTCAAATTTTGTCGTATGAATGCACCATTTGGGGATGGTTTAAAACCGTAGAGGTTAAGTCAAAATTAACACATGGGTGCATATGCTTGTATCGTTTCCTCCGCCATATAAGTTCATTCCTCAGTGTATTGGCCGATAGTGATTCTTTAATGAGACATGTCGACATAAAGATATCGGGACCACTTCCCGAAACATCACTACTTGTCGCGATGGCCCATGCTGCATTAGGCGAATGCTCAAATTCACAATACTACGGGATAACATTGGCCCGAATATTCTTGGACCAATAGCGCCTTCTGTTAAAATGTTCATTCGACTTATTGCTTGGCATCAATAAAAAATTTCATGGCGGTTTTCCTTTCTTTTCTGTTGGGTGTAGTTCCGAGATGTTGACAAGCAACCTTAATTGATTTATTGCTCGGTAGAAGCGGCACTATCTGGTCAAAGTTTACCACTGATTTCCAGTTATTCGCGATGTTTTCTCTTCGGTTCTTGGACGTTTAAAGATAATACCACTGACTCTGACATATAAGCGGAATTTGCAAAGAGTATTGTATGTAATGATTTGATTCATGTGATTACAATGTTGAGGAATTTTATGTAGAGTTTCTTTTGTTGTAATGTGTGCAACTAATTTGTTTCCAACTTTATTCTATTTCATGTATGTTTAAGGATTTTATTTGTGAATTAATATGAATGAGCGACCAGAATCAAATATTCATTGTCCATTGGTCGAAGGTCATAGACATGCGATGAGACTTTCAATTTAAGCAAGAATTGCGATGCTGTAGATCCCATATGGAAATTGTAACTAGGAAATATTCTTTTCACAACTATAAGGAATTAACATAGTTTAAAATAAAATTATCCTGTATATAATTTTATTATTTTGGTAGGGAGCATATTTAGTATGACGTTCTTGCCATACTCCATGAATATGTAGTCTTCGACTAACTATATTCAGATTATTAATTATAACGGTTCATTCAGTGCAAATTATATTATGATTATTTAAATCATAGGGTAATTTATTCATAATAATCCCGGGTGGCCAAATTATTGTATATAACTTTTGTTAATGCAAGATTGCTATTATAAACGAGCAAATTGATTACAAAATGGTGAAATATGCTGGTGGTCAGTGGAAAGTTTTGAACGTCCGCGTGGCTGGACAAAGCCATTCGCCAGCGACACGAAGTCGCAGCAAGCACAATAGCGGTGCCAGGAGGACGCGGAGAATCTAACAGCGAGTGGTAATCACGTGATTTTGGCATATGCTATCCCACCAATGCCGGGTAGCCACGCGGTCGACAAATGTTAACCCAGAGCTTCTTTTTCATATGATAAGGGCACTGTTCTATGAGAGGGAGGAGGCCATCTCTTTCTCGGTGGCTGAAAGGACGCCACAACGACACGTTTCTGGTTTATAGCGGCCTGATACAGATAGAGACTTCCTGGCTCGTGGTAGCCTGAGGCAGCCACCACAGAGACCCCTGGACGGGATGAACAATCTGTGAGATCGTTGTCTCACGGAGACACTTTGTGTTGCAATCGCCGTGGAGCTGCCAACATTAGGTAATGTGTCCAGACGCCAGGTCAATGTTTCATCGGTTTTAACGAGGGTTTAAAGACCCATAAATGCTACTTGGGAATTGAATCTCAACTTTAACTGTACAAGTGCCCTCTGAGCTATCTTTTTCACCGAACATTAAGCTCTGATAGCTCCTTGTTTTTAATATGATTAAGAGAATTCTTAATTTTTGATGGCACCCTGGGAATATTCATATGTGTAAAGTTCTATAGTTGTTTGCTCATTATCGGTAAATTGTAAGGTATGGGTGTTGCCTGCTTGTAATTGCATAATCTTGTGTTAGAGGTAACGTTAAATACACCAAGAAATGTAAATGCCAGAAGACCTAATAAAACTTAATATTTATTCAGTTTGAGATTATTTCTATCCAGATTATCAAAACTGATATTCGTCTTAATATTTCTAATAACAATAGTCACCCCCTCAATAGCACCCAATACACCAGAAAGTAGGGTTAGGTATTGGTTATATTTACAAGGGATGTAAGGGTTTGGGAGAGACTATAATAGCTTCTGTCAGTCAATGTCAACTTCTCCTTTACATGGTGCACACTCTTTGGACGGATGAGGCTCTTGCAACTGTAAGATACCGGTATAAGGAGTCACTAACTGCTGGCCTCCTAAAGGAGGGGGATGAGTGGAGAGTGGTCCAGGGCACCTTCTTGCCCCGGGAGGGAGGGGGGTGGTTGAAAATGACCCTTAAGGCAGATGAATCAGAAATGATCAATAACATAGGGGTGCACAAGGCAACGAGAAGCCACTGCATTAGAGACCCTAATGGTATCCCGAGGCAATGAATCCTCTCAAATTACATATATCATGATGGCTTCTTCCTGTGTTAAATATTCCAGAAGTAAAATTGTTCCCCAATCAGATCTCCAGGGGGGGGGGGGGTTGCTGAGGGAAGAGTCAAAAAATGGATAGAAACATTCTACAAGTCTGAGCGTGGACTGTTGGAAGTCTGAATAGGGCAGGTAGGCTAGAAAAACATAAAGAGAGAGGTGTAACGACTTAATTTAGATGTTGCTGGGACTAATGAGATTATTTGGAAGAATGCACAAGATTTCTGGTATGGGGAATACAGAATAATAAGGAAACAGGTGAGTTATTATGAACAGTTTAGTGACAGGATTATTTTGATGACTTTAGAAACTATGCCATCCTAACCATGTTAGTACAAGTGTTTATGCCAACATCACATGGGGATAATGAAGAAATAGATAAAATATTGACAGAAATTGAAGAATTAATCCAATATGTGAAGGGGGATGAAAATCTAATAATCTTGAGTGATTGAGGAAGTAGGTTGTTAGAATATTGTGAAAGATATAAACTATTTGTGGCAAACACGCTATTTAAGAATCATCATATTCACCTGGAAACATCAAGGGGATACAGGTAGATATCAGATAGATTATACCATGGTCAAACAGAGATTCAGGAATCAAGTTCTAGACAGTAAAGCTTATCCAGGAGCAGACATAGACTCTAACCATAATCTGACAGTAATGAAGTGCAGGCTGAAATTCATGAGAATAAGGAAGCAATACAAGCAGAACAGACTGGAAGTGAATAAACTGAAACAATCTAACATGAGAGAAAAATTTGCCGAAATGGTAGAAGTAGGTCGAAGAAGTATCTCACCTAGCGTGGTAGTGTAACGGCTAGCGTTCTGGCCTCGCATTCGGGAGGACGGCGGTTCGAATCCCCGTCCGGGAATCCAGATTTGGGTTTTCCATGGTTTCCCAAATCACTCCAGGCAAATGCCAGGATGCTTCCTTCAAAAGGCCATGGCCGAATTCCTTCCAAGCCCCCCATCCTCTCCCGTCTCTAAAGACCTCGTTGTTATTAGAGAGACGTTAAGCAGATAAAAAAAAAGTATCTCTGAAAAGAGTTTTACCGAGGACGAATGGAATGAATTGAAAAGAATTATGATCAGAGCTGTTAAAGAAACACTAAGCTTTAGGGAAGAAGCTGCCCAAAAACCTTGGATTGCAGAAGAAATTTTGGAGCTAATAGATCAGAGGAGAAGCCACAAGAAAGGTCAGAATGAAGCAGCAAAAGAGCAATATGGACAATTTAGAAATCAGATAAGAAATAAATGTAAAAAGGCAACAAAAACAAAAATGGTTGCAAGGAAAGTGTGAACAAGTAGAAAAGGAAATGGTCATAGATAAAGTAGAGGTGGCATATTTAAGAGAAATAAATAAAAATGTATAAACATTAAACCTGTGATGGGAAGCCTGTTTTAAGCTCAGAAGATAGAGCTAACTAGTGAAGGAATACATTGAGAAACTGTATGATGGAGATGATTAAACATCAGTGTAACTTCTGAAATCCCTAGGGGAAGAAGGAATACAGAGATTATTCAACCGACATCAAAAAGTTATGCAACAGGGAAGATTCCAACTGATTTTAATAAAAGTATCATCTTCACACTTCCAAGGAAAGCACACACTGACATATGTGAGAACTATTGCACTATATGATTAACATCACACTCTTCAAAATTACCGATCAAAATAATATATAGAAGAATGTAAAGGATAGTAGAAGAGATAGTAGGTGAAGATCAGTTTGGGTTTAGAAAAAACAGCAGTACAAGAGAATCAATTCTGGCTTTAAGATTAATACCTGAAGGAAAGATCAAGAAAAACAAAGATACTTTTATGGTGTTTAGGTGGGACAATTTTTTAGAAGTCAGGCCTTATAAACTGGATAAGAATCAAGTAACTATAATAAATGTAGAGAGTGAAGAGAGACATGAATCAGTTAAAAAGGGTTGAGACAAGGTTGGTAGTTTACCCATTAATATTCAACTTGTATGTAGAGGAAGCAATAAAGGAAGCAAAAGAAAAATTTGCATGTGGCATAGTGCTCAATGAGAAAAACATCAGAATGCTACGATTTACTGTTGACATTGTCTTGATAGAAGAACAGGCTGTGAATGTTGAGAAGATGCTGAATAGCATTACCAAATTACCAAATACTGAAAGAAGAGTTTGGACTAAATATAAATCAAAGCAAGACAAAGGTGATGAAATGTGGAATGAAATGATACCAATAATTGTAAACTTAAAATGAAAATAGGTTCATATGCAATAGAAGAAGTAAGTGAATTGTGCTACTTGGTAAGTAAAATTAGAAGTGATGACTGAAGCAGGAATGATGTTAAATGGAGACCAGCAATGGCAAAAAGATCCTTCATAAAAAGAGGGATCTTTTAGTTTCAAAAATTGATCTTGGACTTATTAAAACTCTGTGTGTGGAGCACAGCAATTTATGGTAGCAAGGCATGGACTTTAGGAATACTGGAAAGAAAAAATTGAAGCATTTGAAATATGGTGCTATAGGTGAATGCTGAAAATTAGATTGACAGATAAAGTACGAAATGAATGAGTTTTGGAAATGATGGGTGAGAAAATCAGTATGTGGAAGAAGCTTACAGAAAGAAGAGACAGGATGTAGGTCTTTTTTTTTGCTGTCGTCAGTCTTTAGACTGGTTTGATGCAATCCTCCATACCTTCCTATCCTGTGCTAACCTCTTCATTTCTATATACCCCTTACAACCCACGTCCTCAGTTATCTGCTTCATATATTCTAATCTCTGTCTACCTCTACAGTTCTTACCTTCGACTGTTTCCCTCCACTAACAAATTGACCAATCCAGCATGTCTCAAAATATGACCTACCAGCCTGTCTCTTCTTCCTGTAAGCTTCTTCCATAAACTTCTTTTCTCACCCATCATTTCAAAAACTCGTTCATTTCTTACTTTGTCTGTCCACATAATTTTCAGCATTCTTCTGTAGCACCACATTTCAAATGCTTCAAGTTTCTTTCTTTCCGGTATTCCTAAAGTCCATGTTTCGCTTCCGTAAAGTGCTGTGCTCCACACATAGAGTTTTAAGAAGTTCTTTCTAATTCCTAGATCAATATTTGAAACTAAAAGGTTTCTCTTTTTCATGAAGGCTCTTTTTGCTAGTGCTATTCTGCTTTTAAATCATTCCTGCTTCGGCCATCGGTTGTAATTTTGCTTCCCAAGTAACAGAATTCACTCACTTCTCCTATTGCATCAGATCCTATTTTTATATTTAATCTGCTAGTATTGGTGTCATTACTGCTACATTTCATCACTTTTGTTTTACTTTGATTTATATTCAGTCCAAAATCTTCCTTCAGTATTTTGTTCATGCCATTCAATAACTTCTCAATATCCTCAGCCCTCTCTGCTAACAAGACAATGTCGTCAGCAAATCGTAGCATACTGATTTTTTCTCCCTGAAAACTTATGCCACATGGAAATTTTTCTTTCATTTTCTTCATTGCTTCTTCTACATACAAGTTGAATATTAACGGGGATAGACTACAACCTTGTCTCACACCCTTTTTAACTAATGCATGTCTCTCGTGATTCTCTACTTTTATTAAAGCCACTTGATTCTTATATAGTTTATAGAGTATTCTTCTATCTCGATACTTTAGACCTGACTTCTTTAAAATTTTGAACATCTTGTCCCACCTAACATTATCAAAAGCTTTTTCTAAATCATCAAATGCCATAAAAGTATCTTTGTTTTTCTTGATCCGCCCTTCAAGTATTAATCTTAAAGACAGAATTGCTTCCCTTGTACCGCGATTTTCCTAAACCCAAACTGATCTTCACCTACTATCTCTTCTACTACCCTTTCCATCCTTCTGTATATTATTCTGGTCAGTAATTTTGAAGCATGTGATGTTAGACTAATGGTGCGATAATTCTCACATTTGTCGGCTTGTGCTTTCTTTGGAAGTGTGAAGATAATATTTTTATTAAAATCAGTTGGAATTTCTCCTGTTTCATAACTTTTTGATATCAGCTTGAATAATCTTTCGATTCCTTCCTCTCCTAGATATTTAAAAAGTTCTGCAGGGATCTCATCAATTCCAACTGTCTTATTTGCTTTCAAGTCATTCAGAGCTTTATTAAATTCTGTCCTCAAAACAGGATCTCCTAAGTCATCAATGTCAACTTCGCCTTCCTTTTCCAATACACTATTGTTCAAGTCGTCCCATCATACAGTTTCTCAATGTATTCCTTCCATCGGTTAGCTCTATCTTTTGAGCTTAAAAGAGGTTTCCCATCGGCAGTTTTAATGTTCATACCCCTTTTCTTCATTTCTCCAAAATTCTGCTTGATCTTTCTATATGCAACATCTATTTTTCCTATGACCATTTCCTTTTCTACTTCTTCACACTTTTCTTGTAGCCATTTTTCTTTTGCAATTTTGCATTTCCTATTTATTTGATTTCTAAATTGCCTGTACTGCTCTCTTCCTGCTTCTTCCTGAGCATGTTTGTACCTTCTTCTCTGATCCATCAACTGCAAAATTTCTTCTGTGATCCAAGGTTTTCGGACAGCTTCTTCCCTAAAGCCTAAGGTTTCTTTGCCAGCTTTCATTATTTCGGTCTTTAATGCATTCCACTCGCCCTCGGTTGAGCTCCTTTCACAGTTAATTCTTAGACCTAAGTCTACCATTTCTGCAAATTTTTCTCTTGTGCTATATTGTTTCAGTTTATTCACTTCCAGTCTGTTCTGCTTATACTGCTTCCTTATTCGCTTGAATTTCAGCCTGCACTTCATTACTATCAAATTATGGCCCGAGTCTATGTCTGCTCCTGGGTACGCTTTACAGTCTAGAACTTGATTCCTGAATCTCTGTTTGACCATGATATAATCTAGCTGATATCTGCCTGTATCCCTAGGACGTTTCCAGGTGTATATTCTTCTTGCATGGTTCTTAAACAGTGTGTTCGCCACTACTAGCTTATATCTTTCACAAAATTCTAGCAACCTGCTTCCTCGCTCATTTCTTTCTCTTAGACCAAAACTTCCTACAGTATTCCCCTCTTTTCCTTCTCCCACTATTGCATTCCAATCACCCATGATTATTAGATTTTCCTCCCCTTTCACATATTGGATTAATTCTTCAATTTCAGCGTATATTTTTTCTATTTCTTCGTCATCTTCCTGTGACGTTGGCATATACACTTGTAATAATGTGATTGGGACTGGCTTAGTTTCTAACCTCATCAAAATAATCCTGTCACTAAATTGTTCATAATAACTCACCCGTTTCCCTAATTTCTTGTTCATTACAAATCCTACACCAGTGACTCCATTGACAGCTTGTGTGCTAATTATCCTGTGTTCCCCAGACCAGAAATCCTGTGCGTCCTTCCATTTAATCTCACTAATCCCAACAACATCTAACTTAAGTTGTTCCATCTCCCTTTTTAAGATTTCTAACCTACGTGCCCTATTCAGACTTCTAACATTCCACGCTCCGACTCGTAGGATGTTTCTATCCATTCTGATGACTCCTCCCTGAGCAGTCCCCACCCGGAGATCCGATTGGGGGACTATTTCACCTCAGGAATATTTTACCCAGGAAGAAGCCATCATGATATATGTAATTTGAGAGGATTACATGTCCTCGGGATACCCTTTGGGTCTTTAATGCAGTGGTTTCCCGTTGCCTTCTGCATCCCCATGCCGTTGATCATTTCTGATTCATCCGCCTTAAGGGGCCGTTTCCAACCCCAAGGGCAAGAGGGTGCCCTGAACCGCTCCCCGCTCCTCCGCCCTCCTTTCGGAGGCCGTTGGAAAGCAGTGGGTGATTCCTTATACCGGGAATCTTTCAGTCGCCAGAGCCTCGTCCTTGCAAACAGGGTGCACCACGTGAAGGAGAGGTTGACATTTGGTTCGAAAAGACTAGTATTGTCTCTCCAAACCCCTAAACCCTGGATATAGGGTACCTACAGTAAAACGTGTAATCCGAACCACGGAAGCGTTCTGGCGTACATTACATTAAACAGCAAGGTGTGTCAGAGATGAAGGTCGGGTTAAGGGACTATGAAAATCCCGCCGAAATAGGGATTAGAACCAGGAACCTTCCGATCTCCAGTCACATGCCTTAACCACTAAGCCACCAGGCAGCTCTAGTAAACAAATAAAAATCACAATAAATAAATAAACAAAAAATTACACCAAAGAAAAACACTTATAACTTAGTAAAACGTAGTAAAACGCAAATAAAATGTAGTAAAAAATTTAACTACCCACATTTCTCTGTTAATAGCCTCAACCTCAAGTATCACGTCCAACGTACGAGTAAATACCTAAATATGGCTGAGTACCGTGGCAGTACAACTTGATCGTATCAATTATTACAATTAATACAATTATTTTGTAGGGACGTTACCAAATGTGTTTCTTTACAGGAGAAAATAAAATATGTTTAGCATATATTGAAATGAATACGATGAAAGTAAAATGGAGATAGTCATGTTGTGATTACAGAAGTACTCACTTTGCGCTTGCTAGCGCCTAATTGTAGTGCTGTCTATCAATGAGTAATAGTCGTACCCTCACTACTGACCCTGTATGAACGACAGAACTTCAGAAACTGGGTCAGTGAATCGATGGGCTATGCTGCTGCCTCCATTCATTGGATCTCTGTTACTGCGAGCTGTCGAATTAATTATGCAAATCTACATCGAGTAGAGGCTCGAATTTCACACTCGATTTCTCTTACGGTGCTCAAGGAAACGTTCAAAGGCCGCTACAGTGGGTGGATTCTCTGCTGTACTAACGACATGCATTAAAGAGAGCGGCAAATGAGGGATTCATCCCAATTATATATTCAGTTAAACAAATGGTGGGTGTTTTTTTTCCGTTTATGAGTCTCCCGATAAGCGGAACTTCATTGGGCAGGATAGGAAATTGATGCCCTCGTGTTTGATACCGTCTGTTGTAATGTATTGATGCATATTGGTAATCGAGAATGTAATTAAATGTAGGACATATACTGTTGCTACCAGTAAACATACGATTCACAAAGAGTAGAAAAACTGATAATACTGTTCTTCTGTTGACAGTATTTGTAGATTGGTGGTCTGCTGATGTTTTGAACGCTTCAAGCACCAGAATAAATAAAAGAAAACATGTCGCTCATCACGTTGTTCAACTGTTTGTAATACTGAAAAACAAACTACTTGTAGAATGCGATACAGAAAGAAGCGAAATATCAGTAATGGCATTTGGGCAACTTGTTTCTTGGAACCCTTCATATCGTTTCGATTTATAACCTTCTCCCCAGAAGCTATGAACATACTGTATAATTAATTTTGTACCTAGGTACTGATCGTTTACCGTCGTGGAACATGTCTCAAACAATTCTAAATTACTTTTTTAGTTCCTCTAAATGCTTCCTGCCAGGATGAAAATGTTCTGTGAATTTGTTTTGGCTTAGATGACTTTTAATGTTAGCCCTGTGGTTATAATTATAAATATCGTAGATATTTCTTCCTTACCATCAGAAAGAAAACGGATAAACAACCTTGTCTTGCTTCTTGTTCTCTAGCCTCAAGAGAAATGTCAATTATGCGATCACTATTAAACTTTCTACGTTTCATTAAAATTTAATTTAACTTCGCAACTTCTGATATATTGGAATAAACTCAATACAACTTGCTAACTTCTTCTTTGGACGCAGTTGTGATTTATTTTTATAGAAACGTGACTTTCTTACTTAATTATATCTAACTGCATAGAAACCTTTGCAGCTTTCCTGTAGCTACCGTATCATGAATTCATCTCTTTTATGTGTGTCTCCATTATAGTCCATCATCTTCTCATTAACCTCCAGTCTGCTGCGCTCGGTTTACTACTTGCTGCCAAAGATACTCCGAAAATATCATTGTTATTTGACATTCAATAGTTTTATTACTAATAATTAAATACATTTATATATTTACATATATTAGTAGATTGGCGTGACTTCTGTCTTCTACTGACACTTTTTGACATATCGTCTGTCCGAGTGTCTTTCCAGAATCATTTTGTAACCTGTAACCTCGTTAGAAATTTCAGGTCATATTTCATACTAGTTTACCGTCAGTAATATAATTTTTGAAAGACAGTTTTACGGATTTTATTACAATTTTCTTGTACTTAAATCGACTTTAATCTGAGGGTTACGTGTTGAGTTTAACAATAGCTTAGTAGAGGATAGCAGCAATTTTATGTTTCAAAGTCATCTTCAGAACGAGTATCCACTTTAAGGTCGTGATAATGGTCTGATTATAGCGAAGATTTCCTATTCATATTTTTGTAATTAATAGTCTCAAGAACCACTTCCCTAACGACAAGATGAGTGAACATTTTATCATTCCAGTATTTATGTCGCCCAATGTCTCCAGTCTTCCAACAGATTACACCATATTTCGAAAAACCGCTAACGACCCAAATTTACGGAAATCCTAGATCTGGATGGCCAGATCGAGGATTAAGTCATCCAAAGCCCCAGGCCTGAACATTAAACGCTTATCAATTGCTTAGTGAAGTAACAGATTAGCGGTGCGTCATTAACAGTGGTCCCAATAACAGGTAACCAGTCAGAAAAAGAGGAAGTTTCAACAGTTGAAACGTGAAACTGAATTATAGTAGTTATACGGGATTTGTGTAGAAAATTCTTAATTGGTTTGATTAAGTACACTACAATATAAGAATTTAAGTTCGTTCAGTATTTTAAATTAATATTTGCATGAACACGAAATTTACTGAAGGTATAACAGAATTATCACTTTTTTTCTAGATTTACCCCATGTCAATGTAGCCGTCATTAGAGGAGGGGATATATGTATTTTGCGTAGCAATGCAGTAGTAGGCTACGGAAAAACAATATATACATATATCATTATTTTCAGTAACCAACTTACTAATATCTCCCCTGCCATACCACATGGAGTGAAATGTCTATCCATATATTTTCCCACAACAAAGAGAAATAAACGATCTATACAGGATGGGGCATTTAATATGTTTTCTGGAAATATTTCGGAAAGAAAGCATTTTAACAAACAATAACCTATATAAAAAATAATCGTACAGTAGGGGGCTACAATTATGTGATATTGGTTTTTTCACAGGTGGCGCTGTTGTCGTTACAACAAGGTCAACTTATTTCTTTTAAATGGGAACCCCTATTTTTTTTTTTGAAGATTCCGATTCCTCATGAAAAATAAAAATAGTTTGCTTAACTCACTTTTCTGTTAGCCTCACAGATGGCGCTGTAATCGCGAAAAATGAATATTCGCGTTTTTTGTATATAATTTTAATTATTGTTAAAATAATTACATGTAATTTTCATTCTGTAAACATGGAAGGTAATTTTAAAGGATAATGACGAAATTGATTTTTTAAATGCTTTTTCTTACTTATTTCCAGCCATGTATACAGCAGGTGCTCAAAAAGGTGACCATTTACTTCCAGACATTTTCTGACCCTTTGCAGAAATGATGCCTGAACAGCTCGAAGTGTGTCAGAAAATGTCTGGAACCACATTTCAAATGCTTCAATTTTCTTTCTTTCCGGTATTCCTAAAGTCCATGTTTCACTACTATAAAGTGCTGTGCTCCACACATAGAGTTTTAAAAAGTTCTTTCTAATTCCTAGATCAATATTTGAAACTAAAAGGTTTCTCTTTTTCATGAAGGCCCTTCTTGCTAGTGCTATTATACTTTTAACATCATTCCTGCTTCAGCCATCGGTTGTAATTTTGCTTCCCAAGTAACAGAATTCACTTACTGCTCCTATTGCATCCGATTCAATTTTTATATTTGATCTAGTAGTATTGGTATCATTTCTGCTACATTTCATCACTTTTCTCTTGCTTTGATTTATATTCAGTCCAAAATCTTCCTTCAGTATTTTGTTTATGCCATTCAGTAACTTCTCAATATCCTCAGCCCTTTCTGCTAACAAGGCAATGTCATCAGCAAATCGTAGCACACTGATTTTTTCTCCCTGAACACTTATGCGTATGATTTACACCCGGTGGGAAATCCAGTAGGATTTTTACCTTCATTTCATTTTTGTATTTAGACCTGAATCCTCTAGATAACCACCTAGCTTTCTTACTTAATGATCTCTTTCACTCTGTTATGGATTATCTAAAGACTAGATTAAACGCCCGTCAAAACTGACTGGTATCATCTATGGTTGTAGTAGGTGGCAAGGATAAACGAGTAACGCCTAATCATTATGTTTTTTATCGATATTTTTTGTGATATGAGTAAACATTGTCTGATTATCTCCTCGGAATATCTGGATAATATGTTTTTTTGTTTTGTTTTGATTTTAAATACATTTAATTTTGAACGACTGAAATTTTTATAGTTATGAAAAAGTTTCAAAATAAAGTCTAATTTCAAAAAGGAATAATCATTATTCATTTTATTCATTATCCAGCTTTCGTGTAAGCTTTCTCTGATATTTTATAAACTTCCGTATTTGTTATCTTCTGTCAAAAAAATTCTTAGGTTATGTTGTCATTTGTTTCCAGTAAGTGTTGTAGATTCGTTGTAAATAAAATAAAGCATCATAATATTTAAATGAACGTTACATTATTCTTTTTATATATCTGTGCTTTACATTATAATTTGTATCTGTACTACACAACAAACACTTGCTTTTTAGTAGGCATCGCAGTTACAGTTCCTTTTAACAATGTAATTGTAAATAAAATCAATTTCGATTAATTACACGTATTTGAAGTTTTCTTCCTGTTAACAATAAAGGCGCAAATAAAATCAGTGCAATGATTTATTTGAAATTTACTGGTTAGCCAAGCAATGGCAGGTATGGTAACTAGCACTACCGAGACTGGCCGAATGTTGCAGAGCTATTGAGATGAGTGCTCAACGCATTTTAATAAAGTGGATTACAAATACAATGTAGCAGATTTTTTTTTTCTTATGACTTTACGCCTCATCGGCCTCGAGGTCATTAGAGACGGGAAAGTATTGGGGAAAAGGAATGGGAAGGAGTTCGGCCGTGGCCTCTTGAAGGAAACATCCCGTCAATCACTTGGAGTGATCTGAGGGAAAAAAATAGAAATCTGGATACGGAGGATTCGAAACCGCGACCTCCCGAATGCGAGGTCAGAGCGTTACCGTTCACCCACCACACTCGGTAGCAGGAAGAAATGTCTTGACGCAATATTAATATGGAATGGAGGTCCACAACTTCACAAAGTTGAAGGAAGAAGCGTTGCGGCGACCAAAAAAATACTAGACGACACAAGGAACGCAATATTTCATACTTTCACCTAACTCATGAAATTACAAATTCAAGCATTTCGTTAGGTTCACTCATACACCCGCAGTCAACCCAAGCATTAACTAGTTTAATTGGTATTATTTATCACAGCTTGTTCCAGTAGATTTGGACTTCATCACCAAGAGCTAATATCTGACATGGGATTTTAACTGACAACTAACAACTAACTGAAGAGCTCAAGGCGCAACCAATCCCTCCGCATTCCACAAATGATAAATGACGTAATCTGTATGAAATTTTTAACAAACTATATGCACTGTTCACTTAGTAAATATTTCATTATACTAGGATAATAATGTAAATGTTTAACGATTATAAAATCCTCGACACTCAGTGTAAGTGGAAAACACTTTCTGATATGAAATTTTAAGGTTTACTCTCATCGAAAGACACAAAGTAAAATCATTTACACCTTTGCACAATTTATAAAAGTCAGCATTTAATACATTAATGCAAATAAGAAATAATACACACCATATCAGAAAGCGAGCTTAGAATCTTACTTCACGCCACGCAGATTCATTTCTTTTTCTTTGAAGTCGCAATCAACTAATTTCCTTTGACTGTATTGTTATTTCTTTGCAATCCAATCGATGGTTCCCCGTTTTTCCGCCAGTTGCCATTATTATATCCAACATTTCTTGAACACCTTTAATTATTTCTCTCTTTGATATAACAATGTCCTCTTTAATCGAAAACAACTCAATAATTGTGTTTAGTAGCGTTTCTTATGGACAAATTTATCATTGGTCGTGAGAACTGAAGATAACTGCATCCTGGATATGATCTAAAGAATTTACTGATCCTCTGATTCGTTGATTAGCGGGTACTAGTAACTAAAGAAAATGTTACGTTATTGAATGTTTCACGTACTTAAAAGAACTTACAGTTTCTCGAAAATGACGAACATAAGTGCTGAAAGAGGACGCAAACAGTTGTAGAAGTGCTTTGTTTCAGCTTTAGGTTTGATATCTGATATTAAAAGTTAAAAAAGTCGTAAAAAAAACTTGACAGTTCTAAGTCTCATATGGCGTAAGGGATCGAGCCCATGTGTTGTTTTTGGTAGTTTGGACGAGTTGGGAAGATATCAAGTAGAGCACAGTAGGTGAAGGAAATAAGTTACTGAGATTAGTGAAGAGAATTCAGAAAATAGCAAAATACATTTATATATTTGCTATCTGTAATGCTTTCTGATGAATAAACTAAAATTCGACTAATTTGTGTAAAAAGAGAAAATATAGATTTAAATGGTAAATTCGTAAACATTGAATTGCCTGTTGTAAATGTGATAAATGAGATGGTTTCTTTCTCTCAATTGAAATGAAGTCTATATTTGGACGAGTACCGTAACTACACAAAACAGACACATACCATGCCCACCTGCATTATTATATTCTACTTCGCTTATTTGTTATAGCTACGCAAGATTGATCTTGCACCAGATGGTTGTGTTGAAACAACTTGTGGGCTGCTACTTTCTAAATCAACCACCCATACCTTCGCATCATCACATTGAGCTTTTAATGTTACACATGTAGCTTCTATTATTTACTGACAAATAAAGGTAGCGTTATCTTTAAAATCACCCGTCAGCTGTTGTGCCTTATCAATTCAAAATTATCTTTTAAGTATCATTTTCATTCACATATCTCCTGTTATAGCTATAGTTCTGTCTTCTAAGGATATTATTTTTATTTAGAATTATTCACTTTTATCAATTACTTTGCTAGCTAAAAATGAAATTCATTGAATGGATAAAGATTTTTTTAAAAAAATAAACAAAATGACAAAAGAAAATTGTTGGCTATAAAAATGAAAAAATAAATCTATTCCTAAATGATATTTTTTTTTCTGCTTTTGGCTTTATGCCTCGTACGCCTCGTAGTATGTCGAAATAATTAGAGAGGGGAAAGTACTGGGGCAAGGAGCGTAAAGGAATTCGGTAATGGCCTTTTGAAGGAATGATCTATCCTACTGTAAATGTAGGAGGTAAGGATCATCTACTCTGTGCTTCATCGTTGCAGTGATATGTATCAAACATACAAACCTTATTCTTGAAAGTATAAGAAGCTGATTCCATTAAAATATCATTGACGCTGGAAAGCAAACACTTACGATTGTTTCGTCAGTAGAGTTGAATCCACAAAAGCCTGTATGATTCCACATTCTCTGAACTTTCTACCCAGGCATTGCCGTTGATCAATAATCATAATCCACCGCAGAGGAGGAACTTCGGCTTCAGCCCGCACGATTACACTGATTGCGTTTTAATATTGAATGGCGCCGCCATGAGTGGAACAAGGCTGATAATGTATGCCGTTTGTGCGAGTCGATGTTTAGCACCACCAATGACTGCTGATGAAGTGCTTCGGGACAGATATCCTGATGCGCACACTGCGGAAAAATTGTCACGGAATACGAAATACTCATATTACTGTATCCATTCTGAATCAATAATTACCACGAGCACCCAAAATACTTCCATTAGAATGATATGTTGCATCAATGCAAGAGTTTGGTAATTTCTAGTTAACTTCAGTTAAATAATTTTTCACCTTTGTGTTGGATGAAATAATGTCGATGACTGCTGCATCAGAGCGTTAATTATCAGCTGTCATCAAAGGAGTAAGTCTGCGTGTGTCGCCAGTTTCCACTGGTAATTGAATAACGATTCATACAGTTGAATTTAATCATTAGTTCTTGTTCAGGCAACTGTGTCTGTTTTCCATAATTGCATTATTCACTCGAAATTAGGAATCACTGCATTTTAGAAACGACTATCGACATACAGATTAGAAAATGCCTTATAGTGTTGTAATTAATTTTTTCATTTCCAAGGTATAGACCAAGTAATAGACAAGAAATAGGAAAATAATACATTTCTTTATGGATTCCTATTGACAACAGCTACTAGCCTAAATTCTACGCTGATTGAATATAGTTTTTTGTGACATCACTTCTATATTTTCTAGACATACACTTTCACGATGATTTTGTTTATTTTAGTTCTATACATATTTTATATAGTCGCGTAAGTTGTATAGCATAGAATTTTCAGCCAGATGTTGGGGTAGTGACAATGCTTTCCTTCATTGTAAGATTAAGAGCTGGAAGTCGCTTTACGTAGTTGAATTAAATATATTACTTAACTATTAACACATACAATCGGCTGCTATTCTAAATTATCTTTCCCTTTATTTCAAAGGAAGTCATAGTCCAATGTAAGCTTCACGGGTGTTCAGCCGGATAGCGTCATAAAAACACAACGTTTCGACAGCTTACTCTGCTGTCTTCATCAGGAGTGGAAAGCTTCAGGTGTTGTAAGCTAGATGTCACCGTCCAGTCTGGTTGAGTAGAAGTCCGGTACTAAGCCAGTCTAGGCGGTGATTTAGTGAAAAAGTACGCCGGGAAAGTCTACAATCACACAAGTCATAGTCATCTACAAAAATGGAAATAATTGGCTTCTATTCCAAATAAACTATGTGAAGATTTTTTAGCTACTTTTTATTTCATTAAAATTATTAACCCTTCACTGTCACTCTCCCTATCTTGAGTAACACCCGAGAGCAGCCACAAGCAAATGCGTGTCTAAGCGCTCGAATGCTTGAATTATATAAAAGGCTTTAAAACGACCATTTCGAAGTAACAGCTCTGTGCTCACCACTGGAATTGCTTTTATTAAAAAATGTAAACGAGAAATTGTTAACATGTAGAACCAAGAAATTCTATCTACAAAAAGGACCCGTTAAACCAACACTTATAAAAATATGTAGTATTTGTATGAGTTTGTAACTAATGTTTACATAAAATATAGTCCGATGCATAAAATGTGGTCTGGCATTGCAATAAAATAAATAATTTATAATAGTTGCAGTTTCGAGCCGCTGCTGCAGATTTTGGTTCAAATACATTTACTGACAGAAAATAAGTAAATTATTGTTTTCTCTTAAAATATGTAAAAACTGTTAATAGCTAGTAATACGTAATATTCGTTAAATTATGTATCCAGTAATCTTAAAATGGGAATTTTGTTCAAACCTACACTAATGAAAATATCAAATCCCGGCAGTAGTTGTTAAACTTATCCAGTTCATTTGTGAAAACTAACAAATTAGTAGCCGCATATTAAAGACTCCTTATTTCCGTAATTATATATATATATACATACATACATATATATAATTGAAAAATTAGTTCTCACAACAAGTGTTTGAGGTGGCTAATTTCCCGATGGACTTTCTCGGTCGCTTTGGCTGCCAGAGAGACTGAGAGCGTGCGTTATTCAGGGAGATCTGGAATACTGGTTACCACTCCGATACCAATACTGGAAAATGCTTTCTTATATGGTAGATTAGTAATAATAGTAATATTAAATACTTGTAGTTTAGTATTTTTTAAAAAATTAAATTAAATTGCAATGGAGCGCATGCACCGGTGACAATTTCCCGAAACTCCCATCTTCCCCCTTTTCTGCATCCACCTACATTTACCCCTTACAAATTTTAACTTTAATTTTTTTCAATGTTTTTGTCAAATTATTCATCATTTCTCTTGGTAACTTATTCCAATCCCTGACACCCTTACCTAAAAAAATAGAATTTTCCTACAACCTTGTGCCTGAAATCGGGTGCCAGCTTGTGGTCATAGTCATCTTTTCCCTTCCACGCATTACTTTCAATTCTTACACCAATATCTTTCCATTCCTCATCACCAATATACGCCTTATATAAGAACGAAGTCTTTCTCGGCGTTAAGAATGTATGAAATGCTCTCGGGTGACTAGCCGGATCAAGAATCTTCTGGTGAAGACACTTAACCAGAAGATGGCGACAATGGATTTAGTCGCCGAAATATCGTGTGACAACGCATTCTTGACTCGGCTAGTCACCCGAGAGCATTTCATACAATATACGCCTTGTACATTCCCATGACCCTCTTCACCCTCCTTCTGTCTTCTAATGAGTCCCTTTCAAGCTCTTTTATCATATCAGTTACTGATTGAGTTCGGCGATAATTTCCAGAAAGAAATCTAGCAGCCCTTCTTTGCACCTTCTCCAACTCCCAATAGTAGCAGTGGTAGAAGTATAAAGTGACATGGTGAAATATTAAAAATTCTAAACATAAATTAGAAAACTGTAACAAATCAACTATACCAATGTTCTGTGGTAAAATGCGGCAAGTTTGGAAACCAATAATATATGATAACAGTGAAACAATCATATGTATCGTGTCACCAAGCAAGGACTGTACAGATATTGCCAAAACTATACATAACAAAAATTGAAATAAAGTGTTCATTATGAAATAATATGTTGAAGTATCAGATGTAAAACTGTTGGGTAAAATTAAGGCCTATTTTAGTTTCCAGATACTAGGCTGTAAAAATGTGAGCTAAAATAAAAAAAGTGTCTTGAATGCACGGAGCTCTTTGGAAAGATCCAGTTTTTTTTTCACTTTCGTAATAAAATCGAAAAGCTTTTTGTTTTCGCAACTTAGAAATCTAAAGTTCACAACAGAATTAGATAACGCTACCCAGTAAGGTGCATATTTTACCCTATAATTCGTAATTATATATATTAAATGTGAATACACTTCAATAAGATTGTGAGTCTGTAGATCAATAAGTTACTCGAATTTGAAAATAAAAGTAGCTCAATTCCTGTGAAATGTTTTTATTGTTTAATCCTGTAATCATTATTAGACGGACGTCATCGTTTTAAATTAGCAACTTTCTGCGTTATTTAGCTCCAGCAGGCTCAGTTAGAGTTATTTGTTTAAGTTAATTCAAAATTTCATAGATTTTGCGAAATTGTTACCTTTTTTTGACATCTTACTTTCTCTCCAGCACAGTTACACTGCTCTAAGAAAGTAAATACCTTTCTGGAACACAATAACGCAAGGCGGAATGGGTTATTTGGAGATTTTTGAATTTTAAAATCGTTCATGCAGGTGTTTGATAGTTTTATAATGATATTACTTAAGATTTCCCGGCAACACGTCAATATGTCGGAACCTATAAAAATTGTCCTATCCGTCTTATATTTGATATACACATTCCTTATGCGATAATATTTGATTAAAAGTGTATAACGTAAGTTTGGAATGTGTAGAAATAAGGTAAAAACACTGCACAAGTGGGCAGATGCACACTTGTTATTACGCAAGAAATATACGTTATTACATGTCGAAATTTATTCTGTGTGTTTCTTACTCTTAATTCTTGGTCCAGGCTGCATTTCAACCTAATCGCAACTGCTATTAGCAAAAAATGAAACCAACTTAAATGCTCTGTATCAAACATTCGTTACGGTAGACGCCATGTTTTTCCCTGTAAGGTAGGCTACCATGCAATATATCTTAGCACTGAAAAACAATATGTCAGACCGCACAGAGAAATTGTAAATATTACATGATTTTTTATTTCTTACGTATCTGCAATTTGCATATGGAAAGCAGTTTTATTCAATAATGAAGACTTAAAAACAGTTGGAATAAATGTCAACAGCTATTAACGTGTATTTCTTGCGTAATAACATGTATGCATCTACCCACATTTCGAGTGATTTTTCTTTATTTCTACATATTCTAAGCTTACGTTATACACTGTAAATCAAATATTATCGCCTAAGGAATGTATGAACCAAATTTCATACCAGTAGGACAACATTTGTAAGTTCCAACGTATTGACGTGGAACCCATTCCCCAATACGAAAGAAGAATATCCCTGCTTTTTGAAATTATGATATAAGGTGACTATTTTCATGTTATGTGTTTCAATATAATACAGCTGACTTCCATTTTAATTACAATTTCGATTGAATTATTTGTTATATCCCAGATTAGAAATTGTTTTAAACTACATCTGGTTTATCATGGTAAGTTGAATAATTAATCAGACTATACTTTTCCGGAGACTTACTTTTAGTGGATATGGCTTACAGTAACGTCAGAATGGAGAGGGTTTGAAGTTTTACGTTTGGCGGTCGTCCCCGTGTGGATTCCGGAGACGAGTTTTGCCGTCGCTTTGGCAGCGTTTCCTATGTCCTCGTCCACTGTATTGATCATGGCGGCAATGTTTCACGCTATCAATGCCCTTTTCAAAGCCCAGTCATCCCCCAAACCTGAGTTATGTTATTGCGCGCCAACCAGATTTACAAGTATGACGTATAATAATACAGTAGGAGAATAATGCTTATTTTTGGAACATTTCTCTTATAAAGGCTGACAGGACATACTTCATACAGTGCCTTTAAATCCTCACCATGAGTGGGAAATAGGAGAGGGAACAGAGGACTTGATCAACTCTAAACCAGTGAGTTTTTTTGAGGGGGAAAAATGGAGATTCAGGGCATTTAGAGTTTCCAAACTAACGCTGATCCTCACACGCTAATCTTTTATATTTTTTGGTTAGGTTTAAATACACATTAATACTGTTGAAGAAAGGTATTTACGTGTACAATCGTGTACATTTTGCAAACGAATTGTCAGAATCTGAAAGGTAGCAACCGGAGTAGTTAACCAAATTTTAATATAGTTGGAAATGTGCAACAACTGAATACTTCGTCAGACAATATACAACGTTGTCATATCTGAGTCGAAAGGAAACAAATTCAACAACAATTCTGTAGACATAGTTGTTTAGAATTTACACAGACAAAGTGAAAAAAGTTCTGTGTCTATTAGTGGAACGCAGAGTTCACTAATTAAATATCCATTTATTTTTCTGCGTGTTAATGCTTTTTGACGAAGGTTTCTCCAAAGAAAAATACTTTTCTGAAAGGTATGAAAAATAACCATCTTCAGCTCCTGTAATCTATTAATTTAAATTAAAACGTTTTATTGAAACAGTTGGGAAACATGTTTCAGACATAGAGATACAAATCAAGTAAATGCTGAGAATTGTCCCACAGTTCACACTTTGTATTCCTCAATATTCATACTGGCATTAAAACAAACAGCTTTGTGGGTAGCCATATTGTCCTGATAACAGATGATTTTTTCGTCTGTAATAGAGCTCCTTTTTTCACTAATTTTTTTCATACGCTTGGTCCAGAATACTTTCGTAGTATTCTCCAATTATTGATCTCACCATTTTAAAAATTATCAAAAAAAAATCCTTATTTCATCCCACAAAATCGACTTTGCGTTTTCTGCTGTGCAGCGGTTGAGCCACGTCTCATTCAGAATGACAAGCTGATGCTCAAAATGAAGGAACAGACACTTTGAGCATCTTTATTAATTTGCATTGGTGGTAAACCATCAAAAATATAGAATTCACAACGTTTCTGTTTAACAGTTTCAATCAGTCACACTGTCTACTTTACAACACCGTATGCAGAAAACTATTTCACTGACAAAGTTGGAACTTGACATTCATAAATGCGACACGTGTACAATAATACAAAAAAAAGTATTGATAACAATGCCATCTCGTCTCTTATACTGCCACTGGTACGAAATCTGAATGTTTTATTTTCTCTACATTCCATGGAAAGACTAAATAGTCCTTTTGTTATTTTGCGTCGTACTTTTCTTGTTATTCTACTCATTTAAAGGTAGGAGAGGATATGGAACAGGAAACTGGAAGTTAACACCCATGACAAATTCAAGGAACTAACCCGACGGCCTGATTTTCCGAAACCTTGGAAAATCGTAATTTAAATGGTTGAATGCAAGGCCTGAGCTTAATTCTCAGTAAAAGATTTTCTAAAATCCATTTCCCACAAACTATCGGACTTCGTTTCTGTTACTTTTACATTGCTTATGCTCAAATAAGTGCAAAACAGTTCTCTCTTTTCTTTAATTTTTAGAGGATTCAGAGCTTTTATTTATTTATCTCAATTTAACAATTCATACTGCACATTTCATTAATTCACCGACTCAGATACAGTTCTTGCAGTTATTTATTCCATATTTCATCAGTACTCGTCAATAATAAAACAAAACCTCTATACAAATTGTTCTACTACTGAGTTTCTCCCCATTTTCAATTCGTAGCCTCTGCTATGAAACAATACCGTCATAAGGAAATTGCACTCGTTGTCTCATCGGAGCAGCCAAAGATTAGCTTTTTCGTCCTTGCTTTCCAGATATTGCATACTGCATTTCTTACTTGACAAAAATTTGTCACGTATAATTAGAAAACAATTTAATCTAAAATTGAGAACGCTTGTAAGATATCCAACACATTCTTATGTGACATTGTACCTTATCTTGAAATATTATTTAAATTGAGTCTAGACACTTGCTGCTTACCACAGGACTGGAAAAGTGTAATAGTAGTACCGGTACATAAGGGAGGGGTGAGAAATAGAGTTGAGAATTACAGGCCAATCAGTTTGA
Organism: Vandiemenella viatica; assembly: GCA_031002005.1. Lineage (NCBI taxonomy): Eukaryota > Metazoa > Arthropoda > Insecta > Orthoptera > Morabidae > Vandiemenella > Vandiemenella viatica. Next base: position 187,939,272 of record JARYHS010009186.1, read on the forward strand.
CATCAGTGGTAGGTAAAATAATGGAAAGATTGATATGCAACCACATCAGAAATATATGTGAGGAACGTAAGTGGTTTTCAAGCAGGCAACATGGTTTCAGGCAAGGATATTCATGCGAATCTCAGTTGGTGGGATATATGCAAGATATTTCAGATGAAATGGACAAGGGAGGCCAAATTGATAGTGTAGCACTAGATCTGTCTAAGGCGTTTGACAGAGTAAGCCATAAAATGGTAGTAAATAAGGTAAAAACCATTGGAGTGGATAAGAAAGTCATTTGCTGGGTAGAAGAATTTTTAAAAGGTAGAAAACAGAAAGTTAGGGTAGGAAAAGTAGTATCAAAAGAAGTGGAAGTAAAAATGGGTGTGCCACAGGGTATCGTATTGGGACCATTGCTATTCATTATTCTAATGAATAATTGTGTTGATTGTTTACTATCTGAAATTAGATTGTTTGCAGATGACATAATGCTGTATAAAAGAATCAAAACGATAGAGGATTGTAAAAAGTTGCAGGGTGATCTGGACAGGTTGGGTTGGTAAACATGGAATGAAGATAAATGCAAAGAAGAGTCAGCTTATTAGATACACAAATAAAAAACAAAAGGTTAATTATGAATATAAGGTGGGGAAAGAATTGCTTGCGGAAGACTTGAAATGTAAATATCTTGGAATTACTTTTGATAAAAAACTTAACTGGGCAGGACACATAGGACAGGTGGTAGGAAAAGGTTTCAAAGTTCTGCACTTGTTGGAGAGAGTGATGAGGGGATGTACGAGAGAAGTCAAGGAATTGGGTTACAAAACTTTGGTCAGACCATTGCTCGAATATGGTAGTGTAGTATGGTACCCGCATTTTACGTATCAAATACAGGAGTTGGAGAGGGTGCAAAATAGGGCTGCTATATTTGTTTCTGGAAATTATCGCAGAATGCAATCAGTGACGGATATGATAAAGGAGCTGGAATGGGATTCATTGCAAGACAGGAGGAGGATGAGGAGGGTCATGGGAGTGTACAGGGCATATACTGGCGATGAGGCATGGAAAGATATTGCAATAGGTATGAAAGTAGTGCATGGAAGGGAAAAGATGACCATGACCACAAGCTGGCACTTGATTTCAGCCACAAGGGTGTGGGAAGATTCTCTTTTTTAGGTAAGGGTGTCAGGGATTGGAATGAGTTACCAAGAGAAATGATGAATAATTTACCGAAAACTTTGAAAGAATTTAAAGATAAAATTTGTAGAGGGCAAATGTAGGTAGGTGCAGGATAGCGGGAAGATGGGTGTGTAGGGAAATTGCCACCGGAGCCTGTGGTCCACTGCAATTAAATTAAATTATTTTAAGCTTTCTTCTAGATCTCAGATCTGCACAAGACTTCGTGCAAGATACAGTCTTTTACGAACTTCATTTAACATTGTTATGGAGAGATAGTTCACCATCTGAGGAAGATGACTGAACCTCTTTTAGAATTATCAAAACAATTTATGGCTCAAGATAATGAAGAGAAGGAGGAATACCGCATACAATCTATACTTGAAAGCAAGAAAAATTGTACAAATGTTTCAGAAATTGAGGTAGTTTTAAGTTCCGATCTTGAGAAGAACAAAGCGAATGAGCATAGCACCTCAAAGAAACTAATTATTTGCATTTCTGGTTACAGATCATTTGAATAACATACGATGTTTTTGTAACACAAGAAAAAATTCTGTTAAAATAAATTGTATTTGGTATTATGCCTTGTTGACGATAAGATTCATAAGAATTAGTCCAATACAGATTACAGTTTGATATTGTTGCCACAACTGTCGATATTGTTTATGAATATTTTTTGTCAGTATTAAACAAAGCCCGCAGTCCATATCAGGAGCAATTTGTGTATATAAGTAGAGTACCGTGGTCGAAAGTTCTTATTTAATTTCATTTTTAGTAGAGATAGAGAACAAAATTCCTCATACGGAAATAATTTAAAATGAAAATCCGCTTGAAAAGTAAACGGATGTAAAGGGAATTTAGTTAACTGACAGAGGACCACCCAAGATCGTGCGACCTGAAGAAGACTGTTCAAGTTATATGTCAAATCATGACTTTAAGAGACCACATCAGAAAATGATTGAACTGGCTGATAATGATGATCTTAACTAAATTTCGAGTCTTGTTCTAATTTGTATAGTTTGTACTTACAGAAAGTTACTGCGATATAAAGCAAAGATACGAAGCGTTTTGCATTTTATTTAAAGATTGTTAATAGAATATGTTTGCAGCTTATATATTTCACAGAAAATAGACGACAAAATCCTAATATTTCCTCATATCAGGAGTAATTTGTGTATATAACTAGAAGACCATGGTCGCAATTTGGGATTTAATTTCAGAAATATTGTAAGGAGAAAGTTTTCATTTTTAGTAGAGATAGAGAATAAAATTACTCATACGGAAATAATTTATAATGAAAATCCGCTTGAAAAGTAAACGGATGTACAACGAATTTAGTACACAAACGTATTTAATTCCTTTTGTTGCGTACAATATGTAACTATTCTGAAAAATGCTAGTGGCCTGCGAGCCTGGTGTTGGGCAGGCTTACTTTAAACTATTTATCTCTGATTTCAGGTTTATTTTGTAGGTAACGCGTTGGGCAGCAACGGTTTTAGCATATGTTAGCTCTAAAACCTCTTCAAAGGTCTCATCGACTTTTTGATTATAATTTAAAAACCCTCTGCGATGGTTTTTACTTTTTGATTGTAATTAAAATGTGTTACTTATATCTTCGTTATATTTAAATTTCTGCTGTAACTATAACCAAGAATTATGTGACCTGCAGGAGTATCGAAATTGTGGCGCATCTAGAAAATTGGCTGGGCAGCCTTGGTTTAAAGTAATATTCCAGGTCTGGAAAAAGTTAAGTCTTATTTACACTTTTCATATTACAAGAAAAATGTATACTGAACATAACAATGAATTTTACTTGCCTTTGCTGCAAAGAGCAATTAAGTAAGAGAAATAAAAAACGCTTGTATTTATCTCCCTCAGAGTTAACGTCGTTTTGTCAAGACAACTTAATTGAAGCTGAGATCAAAGTGGGCCGGAGCTATTCTCTCAGGTTCAAATAAATGCGTCAAGTCTTTGATTATAAAGGTAGAAATAAATCCGTGTGGGAATATTAGTTTCGGTTTTATATTTAAAATATTGCTTCACCAGTCAGCTGCATAAGAGTTTGATGTAGAACAACAACAACAAAAGAACTTGTTTACCTCGGAAGTGAGACAACAGAGGGAAAAAAGGGACTGAAACATTTAATGATATTTTGAGGGACATATCTTAACTAAATTTCGAGTATTCTAATTTGTATAGTTTTTACTAACATAAAGTTACACAGACAAAGAAAATGCTTATATTTAAATGTCTCTTAAACATTATGAAAAATATTTGATTCAATATACTATGTAGCTGTGGTATAATTAATAGTTATTCTTGGCAAAACAGTAACGAGTTTACCTAGAGCAGAAGAATTTCGTGTTCCACAGATTTTCGACTTTTTCTAATCTGCATTACTACTTTACAACTGTAATATCCTGTAATATTTACGTCGCGTTTTCAGCATCTCGTGATAAATAGCTGAGGACGTCTGGAAGTTGTTTTGTCTCCTGTTAGAAACTCATACAATGGTTAGGCACAGTTTTACGTGAAATTTGAACCAGGGAGCGTGATAAGGGAATGAGCATGAATAAAGTAAACGTTCCACGTAGATTGATGTCAATTTAAGTGCTATAAGGTTCCAGCTTTGACGAGGATCCGAACTGTTGACCACTGGCACACCATAAGTCTTACGTACTCTGATACGCTCACTAGAAATAAATAGAAGGAATTAACGGCATCTGAGTAGTTTCTGATGTTAGCAAATGTGCCGTATCGTCCATCTGCCAGTGCAGCCTAATTTTTGTGTGTAGTCACAATAATTACATTCACTTCATTTTGTTGTCACTATCTTATATGTCGATTAAAAAAAAATAATTAAAATGGCACTGTACCTACAAGATCAGTTAACTTTGGATGGGAAAGGAGTATTTCACTTGGTTGCAATCGATCATTTTATTCATTTTTTAGTGACTAATGTATTAATACTGTTAGCGGTTGTTATTACTGGACGGCTCCATGGAGAAACACTATGTGTTTATTACGTTCTTGTCATATCAGAGTGAATGATTCTACCACATATTGTTATTCATACATAGGTACGCACAGCGCATAATAACATTAAATACTTACGATAGTCAGAAGATTACTGAAGTGTTAATTTATAGTCCTCATGTCAATTTCTGCTGCCGGAATTATTCATGATTAGCCCAGTCGAAGTGGTTCAGAAAAGGAATTAGTTTTTTCAATAAGAACTAATACTTACGTAAAAATAAATTAATACATGTCAGTATCAAGAAACTTGACACAATTATTAAATCTATTCTCCTTTATCTTAATTAACAATTAAATTTTTACTTCCGTTTTAACGCATTTATGATTGTGATAACGATTTTTATAAATCTTGTTTGAATGCTGGTATGGATAAGGTATTTAGTTACTATAAATGGAATCAAGCATACGAATGTCGAAGAATGAGAAACTAGAGGATAACGGAATACTTTTAACGTCAATGTAACCGGAGGAAAAATGGAAATGAAGGAGGAGTTGAATGTTGAATCTGCGAGTGGCTATTTGCAGAGACTAAACCATCGACTAAGGGCAGAGGTCGATGGGTTCACGGACGGAGTAAAGAATGAAACGTATTGCCAGAAGTTTCTCCTTTCCGCACTCTCCGCACAAGAGTCTCTGTGGGACATCACAGCCAATATCGGTTCCCGGATTCGCTACACTTCCCAGAACCGATATTCGATCACATGTCAGGCCTAGCAATACATCTAACATTACATTTGGTACTGTACGTGAGACAAATGTTTGTGATATTGCCAACGACCACCAGCGAATTCAGCAGATTTATTTAATAATAATTGTTTTATGCAGTTTACGCTGTAAATCCTTGTTTCAGTTTTGCAGATCCAGTATGTTAGATTCATTCTCATCACACTGATGCATTATTCCTTAAATTGAACATTTATTAGCTTAGTTGTGCTTATCACCGGTAGCATATGAGTTTTAATTGTCTACAAAAATTTTCTGTTGCATCGCACAAACAAATAGTAGTTGCACTGCAGTAAATATTAACGGTTTTAGAGGGCAAAGAAATTTATCAAAGTACCTATGTAAAATTTAAAGGCTTTAATATGAAAAATTATTTGTGGAAAATAAAGAACTGTACTTTCAATAACTGATGGAAGGTGGAATCTGAAATATGGAACTATGCAGTTATTCTGTAACTACTGATAGATTTTTGAGTTTTTTTTTTTTTTTTACTCGTGTTTTGACTATTTCAGCACCTAACTGATCACTTGATATTGGATAAAAGCAAGAGTCTGAAGGTTCGCCTTTAGTTATTGTAGAACAACTCTTTTATTCTCTAGTGAGCAGAATAATAAAATTAGCTAATGATATCGACGTCGACGAATGATAAAACCATAAGTGCAAATAATATAAAATTTGATATGAAACATAATGTTCAAAATCTTGGCCCCTGATTTTTATAAACACAAATTATGTTTTTTACTTTTTTTTTAATTATTTAGACAAATTCTCGAACTGTTTCCAATATTTGAGCAACAAAAATACAGAGAAGGTTAGTTAAGAGCTTAAAAAATAGGAGTGCAAATAGCGAGTGATAACAAATACGACATTCAAATTTATTTTAAAACGGTCAGAAAAAATTTAAAAAGTGATGAGGTCTTCTGCTTGCGATCCACGTAAAAATGCTTAGGCTTATCTCTTTTAATAATTGGAAACGTGTTTTATACAATGGATTTTCATCTGAATCCACTAAACTCAACTACGTGTCTCCTTATTTCGTATTTTACTTTTTTTTTCTAGGCTTCCTTGTTCACATTGTTACTTAGTTTCAGATACGCCGAGAGTGGTGGGTGAGCAGTTAACGCTCTGGCCTCGCATTCGGGAGGACGCCGGATCGAATTTTCATCCGGGCATCCAGATTTGGATTTTCTATGATTTCCCTAAATCACTCCAGGAGAATGCTGGGATCCTTCCTTCAAAATGCCATGGCCGAATTACTTCCCGTTCCTTGTCCCCATCCCTCCTCTAATCACCTCGACGTCGACGAGGCATAAAGCCATAAGTTTCAGTTAGGATCCTCTAGTGTAGTGTTTATCAACATATGGTCCGATAAGCCAGTATAAGCTAACAAATATTATGTGTATGATCAATACGTAATTCACTTTCAATACTTCATAATTGTGTTTCCTTAGTAATACAAAAGCTGCTTTTAGTTTAGCTTTATTGTGTTATAATCGTACAATACAACATGTCCTATATGATAATGATATACACATAGGTAAAAAATTAAATCCACACAAGCCAGTGGTCAGCAGCATTATTTTTGACATTTTGTTGGTCCTCGGGTTATAAAAGTTTGAGAAACGCTGTTCTAGTGGAACGCGCAGGGCTTGCTGCAATATTTTACCCTCCTTTTATAACTCGGAAACAGTGTCCAAAGTACTTACCTGATTCTGGTGGCCACCTGAAACATTCAACACAGGCAAAACTTTGGCTTGCTTATGTGAATTGCTTTACGACGCTCCGTGGCTCGGATTACACGTTAAACTCCAAATCCCGTACAGGGATTACCGAGTTAGATTAAGGTATTCAAGATAGGGAAGGAGAGTTGAGCAAATTGAAAGTTTCTGTTAGAGGCCGAACCATCCTCTGAGAACTTGAGGCCAGAAATGCCATATTCACTGGTTTATCTCAGCCTTTCCCAACCTTTTTCAACCGCAGACTCCTTAGAGACCAGACACGGATCCTCTTAATAATAGTAATTTAATAATAATAATTGGAAATTGGCTACTCTAGAAGTGTCATTTGACAGCTCAACTCGCATCTCACACACTGTTTTCAGAGTTCACGTGTTTGTTCTCACTCCTCAATTTATGTTTTCGTAATTATTAATTTTATTTTGTCCGTGGGCCCCTTAAGACAGGTCCCTGGGGTCCGCGGACCACAGGTTGCGAAACACAGGTTTAGCTTTAAATATAAGTCTTGCCAACTGAGTTCCCACAATGTATACACTGTTATGTCTTTTCATAAAATTCTTTACAGAAAAAGTAGTTGCTAGGTACACCACTAATGACAGAGATGTTAAAGCAGTAAAACACTGAATTTATGTCTATCTGCCTGCCGGATAGATAGTTGTAGCATATATCACTGGTTGAAACAAACGATATTTTTTATCCAGATTATTAAGATTGTTACTAACGAAACAGATACTAAAACCGTCAATTTTGGAATTTTTTACTTTCCAGGTATCACCCAATTACTAATGGACGAATTTTAACGAAATTCTACACATTGATATATTATAAAACTTTAACATACAGGATACCTTTTATTTCGGTCAGTAACCTGGTTTTCGGTGATACAGAAGCGAATACCGTAAATTTCGGAATCTTTAACTGTGGGTGCACACCTGATGCAAAGTCTAATCAATGGGTTTCAGCAAAACTGCACATACTCATTGATAGCTTATCTTATCAGAGAAGGTACAGAATACTTTTCACACCCATTAGTACCATCTCTCGTTCATAATACATAAGCTAAAACATTAAATTTTTATGTGTGTGTTCACGGATAAAGCAAAACCAGCCATTCCAACGGAACCCTATATTGTGATAGTTTATGTCACGTTAGTGATAGTTCACTTTATGTTCTGAGAACATTATGACCACCGCCATCGCGAGATTGAATGTCTCCTGGTGATTTTGCGGTTACGTCATGCGGTAAGTAAACATATAAGTGGAGCAGAGAGGTATGATGAATAATTCTAGCGACGATGCGTGTGGAAAATGGGGAATCTAATGTCATAAGTGACTTTAACGAAGAGCATGGCACCTGAGAATGAGCATCTCGGAAACGGCATGGCTGGTCGGCTGTTCGCGTGCTACTGTAGTGAGTATCAATGGAAAGTGATTGAAGAACGACGAACCATGTATAGGTGATATAGCGTTGAAGTTCCGTGCCTCATCACAGTATGTGTAGGTCTGAGGTTTGCCCGCTCTTTAAAGTTGGACTGTCGTCCATCTGTGGCAGAACTGACGGCGGAGTACAGTGCTGGTGTAGGCACAAGTGTTTTGGAGTAAACCGTTCAGCGCACATCGTTGAACATGGGACTTCCTAGCAGATGGCCCATACGTGTCCTCATGTTGACCCAGCGACATCTTCAGTTATGATTGCAATGGGTAAAAGATCATGGATATTGGACTGTGGATCAATGGAAACGTGTCGTCCTGTCGAATGAATCAGTTTTCTTGCTACACCAGGTTGATGATCGTTTCCTGATACGCCGTCTTCCAGTCGAGCATGCACCACGCCACGGATGCAGGTGGGAGGAGGGGACTTTCAACTGGGCTTCAATGGGACCAGTGATAGTCATCGACGGCACCATGACACAGCAGTGCACTACATCCCTTCATGCTTCATGTCGTCCACGATTGCGATGTTATGTTCGAACACGATAACTGTCTGTGTCACAAGACTAGAATCGTACTACAGTGGTTTGAAGAGCACGATAGTGAACTCACGTTGATGTCTTGACCACCAAATTCGCCAGATCTAAAGCCAATAGATCACAACTGGGACGTTATCTGTTATCAACTCCAACCGGCTCTTAATTTAATGCAATTGCGTGACCAGAGTGTAGACGTTTTGTCCTAGATACTTCCGGAAACTTACCAAAGACTTGTTGAAAGCATGCCATGACGAATCGCTGCTGTATTGCTTCCCAATAGTGGACCAAGACGCTATTAAGCAGGTAGTCATGTTTTGACTCATCACTGTAATTGTTGTGCAATAGAATCTATCAGTTCATTATAGTCTTACGCGAGCTTTCTCGCATTTCACCGAGATTGGTGGTGTAACGGTTAGCGTTCTCGCCTAGCATTCGGGAGGACGCCGGTTCGAATCCCGGTCTGGGCATCCAGATTTGGGTTTTCCATGGTTTCCCAAATCACTCCAGGAAAATGCCGGGATGCTTCCTTCAAAAAGGCCATGGCCGAATTCCTTCCCATTCGTTGCCCCCCCATCCTTTCCCGTATCTAAAGACCTAGCTGCTATTAAGAGACGTTAACCAGTTAAAAAAAAAAAAAAATCTCGCATTTCGAATACCTCGCTTGAATCTAAAGAAGCCAATGCGTGGGGGCATACACGATGGTAGAGCGTCAGATAATAATTCAGTCTATGTACCTTTGTTAATTGTCTGCATCCTACTTCCTCGGTACTAGATCATACAACGTTCGTATCTATTAACAATAAATAAATGATGAAAACTTATGTCGTATGTTAGTTTGAAGCTTCGTTTGTTCTATTATCCAGTCCTGTTTTATTGAAATTTATCCCCAATATTGTTTCATCACAATATTCCACCCCAAATTTTAGTAAATTAGACACTGCAAGTTTTTTTAAATGAGTTTTTCTTTCTGCATATACATAAATAGGCTACTATGCAATTCACAAAAGATGTTGGTGATAGAGGGTGCTTTTGCACCAAAACATTACATTACAGTACCGAACAGTACGACGGAAGAAGGAATTCATACACGCATAGGTACGGTGCGTAATTTCTCTATTCTTATGTCTCCTGTCACTGAGACCGAAATAGGCTGGTGAACGAAGTACTTTATCGCATTCATAATTGAATGAAGTTTTTCCCATAACTGCAGTAAATTCAAACGAAACTTTTAGAATTGCTTAAAGTATTAATCATTTATTACAAATCTTAGATATCTTTGTATGATGAACAATCTTTATATATAAAGATGAATGTATGTTTGTTGGTTTGTTTGTTCGTTGGTTTGTTAGTTTGTTTGTTCTTCATACAAATCCACAGTTTTCATCCGATCTCGATGAAACTTTGCACACTTATTCTTTGAAACAAGAAGAAAAATACTGTATACATTTGGTTGAAAAATTATCTGTATAAATAATATATGTTGTCTCATAACTTCGAAATACGGCGATAGACAGACACGTTGGATATGGAAGTCTCCGTACCGTGTTTCCGTATAGTGGACTGGCAGCTTACTAGTTAAAGCGCTTGGTTACGAAGGTCGTGGTCTCCGGTTCAAATCTCTGTGGAGGTTAAGATTTTTAAAAATTGTTTTTCATCGTAAGAGTCAGGCCTGGGCCGTAGGGTTATTCGGATTGAATGTTAAACTGTAGATATTAGAAAGTTAGGGGTGCAATGCGAGGCAAATCGTAGGTAGTGTTGCAATGTTGTAGGTGTACACTTTTTTACGTTATAATGATTCCTCAGGAGTTGTTCGCAGTCAGTGTGTGAGTGTGAACCATAGTAATATTGTTATAAATACGGAAGTAAGTCTCTGTATTTTTGTTACGTTTTGACGACTAAATGGCTATATCGTTGTGATGGAATTTTATAAGGAAATCTGTGTGAAGGGCACAGGATATTTTTTCCAGTATGATTAACAGTTGTAGTCACGAAATTTTGAGACTTTATCGAATGGTGACAGAAATATGTTGGAAAATGATTCTCTTCAAGAGACAGGTTCGACGGTACAATTATATAGTGATAGATTTCCTGTCATATTATTTCTACTCGATATTGTTTGGGACCAAATTTTTTTTTTTTTTTTTTTTGTTTTTTTTGTTTTTTTTTTTTTTTTTTTGTAACAGTTTAACGTCCCTTTTTAACAACGTGGTCTTTAGAGACGGGTTTGGGACCAATCCTTCGTTAGCAACTTTCTATATTTAATTCTGGCAAAAAAAATTTCTTAATCCACGCGTACGAAGTCGCGGGTACGGGCTAGTACGTAATAAGCATGATAGAAGACTATTGAGACATACGTTTATAGACACTATGAGCTGAGCTCCCATATCGTAGAATAAACAGCAGCTATGACAGCAACACGCGGAACGGTAGGTTGTGAGCAGACGGCGTGTGTTACTGCTGGAAACAGACGTGTAGCCGTGAATCACTGGCTGTGCGGTCATCTGCGGGCCCTGATAATTACGGCGACTGCGACGTGATTGGCAATTAAAACAAACAATGGCTGGGCATAATAATAATACGCGACGCGCTGCGCGTTGCCGCCACGCCGCCGCCGCTGCCGCTGTTTCCGCCCTCATATTTATGCCGGCCGCGCGCGCTCCCAGCATTGAATTGCGCCAATGGGGGTGCAGCGGGCCGTTTAATGAGTCGAATTATGTACTGCGAAAGCGGCGGCAACTGGAATTGTATACTAATTGGCGAATTGAAAATAAACCAGTTATTTCTGGCGGCGACAGGTTTGGCCCCGTGGCTGTCACCGAACTGCCTCACACGGACCGATATTGTGATTTAAATTCCACCAGAGGTCAGTCAGCGCACGCAGCGTGAATTTCGAATCCTCCCCTCTAGGGCTCTGTCACGCCATCGCGTCACACAGGATTCTGTGTCAAGTAGGAAGTACCACTTGCAAGCAGATACGACTGGATGTTGTCGGTACGGTACAGAAACCAAAAAATATAAAAGAAATCTTTGTGTGGGCGTTGTTAGCCACTGCCGCAGCTACTTTTGTGAAAACGTGAATCATGTATAGTAGACTGAAATCAAACCACAGTAAACAAATAAATTATATCTGTACTAATAAAACTTTGTTTGGTCACATCTCTCACGCCGTGACGTCACGCACCCGGCCTTCGTTGCTGAATTAACAACGGGCAGAGATGTTACTAGAGGTTATATGCGTTATTTAATAACAGTTCTTCTTTTAAGCACCAAGAACTGAATTTTCAAACCACTGAAAGGAAATCTTAAATCAATATATTAATTGTTATTTACATTGTGTTTGTTTATATTCAGCCGATGTAAATGTTTTCTTATTTCCCTGTCCAGATCGCTGTTACACTAATCTAAAAATATTTACCAAATTAATTCATTTTTAATGTTTTGAGCGTTATTTAATAACAATTTATTTAGTTAAGCAATTGTGAACTGTCATAACAGTGTGTTAAACTCCATGTTATAGACGGAGTTACGAGGTCTTTATGGTCTATACAGATGTTTCCACTATATTCTATTACTCTGTTGTTGTAAACTCGAAGAATGACTTGTCAAAACACCGAATTAAAAGTTTAAATTACAATATTAATTATTAGTTGCTTTTTTATCAGTCTCATTATATCAGCCGCATATAAATAATTCCAATTGATTAAATTTAGATTGCGATACAGTGACTGCATTCATACACGGATGATAGAAGTTATGACTTTCTAACGGCAATATTACCTGAGGTTGGGGTTAGGTTGAAATGCAGTCAGTACCAGAATGACAACCGACACATCCTGTTACAGAACAATTCGCTATGAATTTAGTTTTATAAACAATTTAAACTGATTTTAATAAGTACCATGTTACTTCGTGCGTATGGAAGTGGATCCATATTTATCGTGCGCAATGCGGCCTGAACGAGGAATTAAACTGATATTACGTGATACACCATAACGTTTTGCGATTCCATATTTATTATTAATTCAGTGGAAGTTACAACTGTATCGCTATATAAAATACAGCTGAAATGTGCGTAACATTACAAAAGTAAGGTTATGATCATGGAACAAAAATATTTCCATCTAGTTAAGTAAGTGTAAAGAAATGAATTGCCAAAGCTTCGCGTCCAACCCGTCATTTTGGCCGAGCAAGGTTGGTGAGCAGTAACTCTCTGGCCTGGCATTGGGGAGGACGTGGGTTCAAATGCCCTTCCGACAATCCATACTTCGGCTTTCCAAGGTTTCCCGAAAACTCCCTCATAAGGTCATGGATGAATTAATTCTCTTTGCTAACCATAGTCCTCTCCCATCTGTAGTGGTGTCAACAAGGTGTAAGGTACCAAAAAAGATAATACTATTAACAGCCACATTTAGCTGGTACTGATATAGTGTCGTTAAAGGGTATTTGGAAAGTAAGTCCCTTTAGAAACATAGAAGAAAACACTTTTGTTTTTACAAAGTAATGCAAAGATAATTATAACCATTGGCACTACACTTATCGAAGCACTGCACTAGTGTTTGCGTTTCTCAGTCGTGGAAATAAGCTAGAAATTTCGTAACATTGTTTCCCAGACAGAAGCGAAAATTTAAAATTATGAATACCCTACGCGCAACATGCCATACTTCTAGCTACAGATATACTAAATAATAATAATTTCGCGAGGCCGTAATGACTTGGTGACAGGGTTTCTATTGGCTGTGCATTACTCTCCTGTCTGAGCTGCATGTACCTAACACGGTAGTGCGACCAGGTACAGGAGACCTGCAGTTTATCGTGGAATTCGAACCACGAAAGCGTTCTGGCGTACTTCACATTACACACCAAGCTGTTCCAGAGGTGAAGGTCGGGTTCAGGAATTCGAACCGGGGATCTTTCATTAACTATTCAGCCACCACGTCGCAAGAGGTATGCTATTAACATTAGTATGTCGGTGAAGCGAACTCTTTAGATATTACCCACCCAATAATCGTCCAACGCACCTAAAGAAGTTTTCATTCCAAAAAACTAAAAATTTAACTTAGTCCACAACCCGAAGGTTGGTCGATCTTCCCGAATTTATGTACCAAGCTATTGTGTCAGATGCAGGAAGGCTAATTCCTTTCCCCAGCAGCCTACAGCTTAAAGTGGAATCAGAACCAAGGAGCGTCCCGGCGTAGCTCATATAATCAAATATAACTCCTAAAAATTCCTGCACACCACTGATTTTGAAACCGCAACTGAGAGCGCCATAACCGCTGAGCTACCAGATCGCCTTGTTTCGAAGCATACGTAAACAGTATTTTTCTATTTGTTTTAAAGTACACGTATGCAAAGTTCCATAAAAATCGAATAAGAACTGTCTTTTTGTATGAAGAGCATTGGAAAAATGAATGAATAAATAAATTGTATATGAAATGCATGTGTATTGTAGTATAATCTATACTTCTCATAAGATATTACCCATCCAGAAAGCGCCTAACGCCTATATCATATGTGCAGCATGTCATAGCATATCTGTGACGGGAATTCGCGAACTCATAGATTTTCCCCCGTCCATATATTGCCTAAAACGCCTATAGAAGTTTTTAATTAGGAAAAAAAATGTTTAAGGTGGAAGAAGAAGTTGAAGTCTCTAGATGCCAGTTCAGGACTATTGGGGGGGGGGGAATGATCCAATACGGTGATAATATGGTGAAATTCAACGTGAGATTCACTGGTGGTAGAGTTAAATACTGGAGTAAAAGCAGGACTGTGGTCAATGCTAGTATAAACGATTTCTTTAATCTACTGCATGGTCATCAATCTCTAAAGACGGTGGTACATTCCGTCGACCACCATCAAACATTAGGAACAATTTCATGAGCATGGTACCACACATTACACTTTCACGGCACGCTTCATAAATCTGTCTATGAATTTCGCATGTGCTTCCTGCCTTGACAACAAGACGTCTCATCAAGCGGAGTTTGTTTTTCAAATATTATTCGTATATATATTAGACGTAGCTATTTATAAGACCCCTCATTCCGAAACAATCCCACTTGTAAATAATAAGACCAATTTAAAGGAAATTTGGTTTTCCCAGTAGTCACTAGAATCTTCCTTTTTCTGGGTTAAAAGCATTAACTTTTTATGTCTGAAACAACTGTCCGTGTTAACCATATACTTTAGTTAACGACTCCTACAAAGTTCAAATCTGAGGTTCAGATTGGATACTTACATTGTAAATTATTTGCAGTTTACAATGCTGGATAATGAATACAAATCAACTTTATTTCCAAAATTTCACCATTAATGGTATTTTCCCATTAATTAAATTAGTAATAACACACAATTTAATAACAGCAGCGCGTTTATATTATAAAGGTTTCCTGGCTTGTTATGAACTATAGGAGGCAATTCAATCTTGACCACCAACAGCAAAGAATTCTAATCTTTGGTTCCCAGTCTTGAATCTAACTGTAAATCAGTTACTCTTAGTATGAATGTATTAAAAGCAAAACCTCTACGTTGGACAAGTTATTCACTACACGTAATGTACAAATAAACAATATATTTTTAGAAAATATTGGTAAGTATACCTGTCTTGATCAGCTTGTCAATATGAGAGGGCACGACCAACGAGGAATTTTCCGTGGCATCAAAATGGGATGGTTATATCTTGGAAAGTATTCTACCTTCCTCAAATGAAACAAGTCCGAAAATATGAAGAATACACTTTACGACCACTGCATTCTTCTCATTATGACCTAAGGCACAGGACACTTAATTAATTTAGAAAAGGAACTATGGAAATGTGAGTCCTGTTTATCATTACAAATGATAGAAAGAGAGAAACCGGCATCAGACCATTTACAAAGGTCAATTGCATCGGAGAAGAACGTCACCTTAAAGTGGGAATGGGTCAGTCAATTTACTTGTAGGAAAGAGGACAAAATTTGAATTGAAGTGAAGTCCAGAAGATCATCATAAACCAAGCTTGATGAGAACCTGGTGAACAGTATCTAAACAACCTAACCGTGCTTTAGTGGTCAATGTTTCAAATCGTATTAATCACTCCCTACTTGTTGTGGCTATACCGTGTTTTTCAGAGAAACGAGTGTAGCTAGTAGGGAGTAGACCAAATTTGTCTGCTTCTGCTTTTACTTTTTTAAACTAGAAAGCCAGTAACTTCTCACCGTCAGTCAGTTTAGGGAGGAACAGAATTTTATGCAGCAGACAATCTGAACAAAGAATTTTAAATCATCTCAAACAAGAAGGAGCAAAAGCTATACGATTCTTTTTACGTAACTATAGATTTTCATCTTCTTTACTGTTCATTATTCACATTTAAAACTACAGTATAAACCAATTGCACATTCCTTTAATTGAGGTAGACCTTTCTCATTTTTTCATGACTGAGAAGGTCTAATAGTCTGCAAATATTTTGGACATTTGTTATGCCGTTAGTAGTTCTACTTCCAGCTATTAGGAAGAAATAGTAAACTATCACAGATAATGTAAAGATATTTTAGGAATCAAAACAGCACATAATAAAATAAGGAAGAATAATCGACGAAGATATAAGTTGGGTTTTTTTTTGGGGGGGGGGAGGGGGAATTGTAGTACTTCGTTGTGTTTGATTATTTTCATTGAGGAGAAAGGAGCTTACGAGATCCGTTTCTGAAATTCAGTTATGACGCCAAAATCTGCAGAGCAATAATAATCTAACGCATACATTGCCATATATCAGGTCAGTGTCTTGTAAATAAAGTGACAAGAATATAAATGGCGTGAAATATAAATCTTGAACACAAAGAGAAAAAATTTCATCAATGCATCGAATTACATTTTCCGATACAGAGTATTCTTTAAAAAATAACACGATGCTGAATAACATTTCCCAAACTTAAGTGTTTTCATAATATTATTTGAATTAGTGTTTGTAAAACGTATTTTTAACATCATTCAAGTATAGCACAGCAAACGAGATTTACCGTGAGTCAGTACTTACTCATCAGAAACCGTTATACTATGTAATCATTTCGTTATATATGTTTTGTTCGTTTTTTAAGGTATCTGTTTTAATGTAAAAAGTATCGAGAAAACTATCCGGCATAGAAGATCCAGGATTGATATAATTTTAGTATCTAATGACCAAATTTTAAAATAGTACAATGTCGTAAAATATGAAGCATTTTGAAAGTGAAATAAAATCATAATTTTTTCTACCATACACTGAAATTAATAAAAATTTGTGTAGCTTACTCATAATAAAGGATGTAATTACAATAATTAGAGAAAACCTCAAAACTTAAAATCTTTTACTAGTACTTGTCCTGATCCACTGGAAAGATCACTGAAGGGGGGGAAAAACTGTTTTAACGTATAAACCTGAGGTTACGATGTTAGTGGTGAAAAAGGACGATCTAATGCCTGTAACATACCAGTTCTCGAGCTTCCAACCACGTCCAAACGATATTCTCTTCAAACATTTTGAGGAAGATGATCTCTGCTCCATTTTCAACCAACTGAACTAAACAGAAAACTTTCGTAATAGTTGTTTATTACGTCGTTGCCATGGAAATGATAGCAGTCCAGGATCGATAATGACGTAACCGCCAGCTAATATCTAGCAATTGTCCTCAACGTTTTCCGATGTTATCAAGTAACAAACTACTATTACACCATCTAGTCGTTGACTTTAGTTGGTCGAAAAAGAGGGCGAAGATTGTGTCTCTCGATACGTCCAAAGAGAGTGAGATTTTTATGCGGTTGTAGCTCGAGAGTATTTCATCAAGGGACCACAGCTTATTACGGCAACGCGACTTTTCATTTTCGTCAGTGATTCTTCTGATTGGTCGGTTAGACTATGCGTTTACGGTTTATTTTTCGAGTCCAGTTTGTTTAAAAATCAATTCATTGAAACATTACACGGTTAAAAATGTTATAATGTAGTGTACATTACAGAACATGGAAGTAAATTGGTCAAGTTAATTGGTTGAAGAGTTGCGGTTGAAAAAATTTGTCGTGTAGGAAATGTCTTCCTAGATAGGCTCCGAAGTTGTGTTTTTACCTCTTTGATTTTTTAAGTGAAAATTTCTCTAGTCACGTTACGCGATGTTTGGGCGGGGGTTAATCAACCACCTGCAGCGTCAGATCACGCCCACCTGTTGCGCGCATGACATGCGCGTAAGACGCTTTTCGCAAAATCCTTACACAAACCCACAGTTTTTATCCGATTTTGATGGGATTTTTGATACGTATACTTTAAAACAAATAGAAAAACACTGTTGATGTTTGATTTACAGAAACCTAAACCATTTCTTCCTTTCCCCCCTCACCTTAATTTCTGTCACCCATGTTCATTCAAACCCACAGTTTTTATCCGATTTGGATAGTAGTTAGCATACATACTCGTATACTTCAAACAAGGCGGTGTGGCAGCTCAGAGGTTAGGGCGCTTACTTCCGGAAAGTTCTCTTCCCGGGTCGTAGGTTCAAATCCCGCGATGAGTAGGTATTGTTAGGAGCTGTGTTTGATTATATGATAGACTTTTAGTTTTTGATGTGAAAAATCCTTTAGGCGCGTTGAGAGATTTTTAAATGGGTAAAATCTGGTGAGTTGATATTACCGACATGCTAATGTTAATGGCATATTTGTTGCGGACTGGTGACTCAGCGGTTTAGGTGTCTGACTGGCGAACGACAGGTCCTCGGCCCGAATCTCTATCTCGGCGGATATTTTCATAGACCATTGAACCGACCTTCAATATCTACCATAGCTTGCTTTGTAATGTGAAGTACGCCAGAATGCTTCCTTGGTGCGAATTCCACGTTAAAATATAGGTCCCTTCCACCTGGCAGCACTACCGGGTTAGGTTAAGGTGGCTAAGTCAGCGACAGAAAGCGCAGCCAATAGAAACCCTATCACCAGGTCATTACGTTTACACGAAATGATTGCTATTTAGTATATCTGTAGCTATAAGTATTATGTGTTGCACGTAGGATATTCATAGTTTTAAGTTTACACTTCTGTTGGCAGTCCCAATTGACTGCCAATTGTTTTTTTGTGTTTCTTTTTGTTTTTATATGTGTTGTTTTGTTTAATTCCATAGTGTCATTTTGAGGGTGGGTAAATAAACTTCTAAGTCGTCGGGTTTTTTGCTTACAATATTTTTACATAGCATATTAAAACCAAAGAGTTATATTTTTCTGGTGGTACAGTCTTGTTAAATGGTCGCATTATGGTAGAAACTTGCACGTAATCTCAATTAAAGAAATTTGTAATAAGATTGCCGTTGAGAGCTTCGTCCACGTACAGGTATGTGTGCAGGTTTTTCCACCAAAAAAAGTTGTGCATTAAGGTGTCAGCATTCCCACAAGAATCACATCTGTCTGTTAATTTCAAACGGATTCGAAATAATCTGACATTTGTTGTCACAATGTCATTAACAACTTTGTACCATATGACGGTTTTAAGATTTAAGGTAGCCCAAAATTTCACTGTTTACTTGATGGGCCTGATCAGAAATTTTCAGCAACAACACATTACGTAAGACTGCGAGACCTCTACAACGTGTAACCACTTTTCGTTAATACCATATTCACAGCACAAGGATCATATAAACTTAATCTGTTTTGTGTTCTTCCTAGCGTTTGCGGTTAGGTTGAAATGCGACCTGTACCAGCAGAACAAAATCGTAAAAGTCATATAAATGCGGTATTTACATACAGTGGAAACTCTCGATTAATCCTATCGATTCAGCATGGCAGGATGTATAAATCATTAATCCACGTGATAAATTTTTCTATCTGTAATTTCTTGTTACTTTTTGCAACCGACGTAACTGAAAAGTCAATCGCGCATTACGACTAAGGAAATTATTAACATTTCAAGAGATTTGTATTAAATTTATAGTGTTGTTGGCATAGTGGTTCGGGATCTAGAATTAAACGCAACACAAATTTGCCTCAATCATATCGTAGGTAAAACGTAGGTGACTGTGCCCTCGGGGAAGATATTCGCGACGAGTTGACATCTCCAACAGTGAGCACACTCGCAATCATCGACACGTACTGCCCGCGACGCAGCAATTCATCGAAACACGCGATTCGCCGCGCGCGATTTACGATTTCTATTTGCCGGTCCTCGCCGGCGGCGATTGGAGCGCGTGGAATATTCATGTGCGGCGGGCAGATAGTGCGGCGGACACTGGCGGTGTCCTAATCGGAGGATCGCGTGCTGTTTGCCCGTGTCGCGTGGTGGGCGTGCGATAGCCACGCGTCAAGCGCGTGCGTGGGGGCGGCAGTGGCGCCTCGCTAATAGATTTCCACGGTATCGGGGGCGGCGCGGGCTAATTAATGCGGCCCCCGGGACGTCGGCAGCGGCTGTGCTGCGTGATAACTACCAATAAGGGGCGGACAGCGGCGGTCAGCCGGCAACGCTCACTCACCACTGTGTGCATTCCGCGCAACCTTTGTCTGCCGGCGCACCATGCTGAGCCTTCCACAGGCTCTGAGTTTAAGCAAATATTGGAAAAGGTGGCTCAGTAACAATCAGAACTGATGGAGGTCAACCGGTAGCTAGGTGTTATGCTATCCCCGGGATTCTGGTAATTCTGACTGCGATATTTAGGAGCATTTTCTAGCATTCAGACTCTGGAATAGAGGGAAAATATTCCAAAATAAAGGTCTTCGATTAGCTCTGAACGCACCATGGTACGTACGCAACAGTCAGCTACATCGAGAATTAAATATTTCTTACATTAATGAGTTCATAATGCAACAAACTAAAATTTTTATAAAACGAATGAATGCAGTACCTGGTGCGCGGTTTTATGTGCTAAGAAAAAGAACGGGTCAAACAAGACTAAAAAATAAGCCTTCCTCAAGACATTTATCTATCGAACAGTCACTCTGAAGAAGAAATGAACCAGTAAACCATATGTTGTGAAACAAGATTATCTTCAGCACTAAAAAAAAAAAAAACTATATGTATTCCATGAACAAAAGTGTAGTTACCTTAAATCAATTTCATTACAACTTTTTTTACTACTATTCTCACACTGATAATTGTTCTACATATATACAGCGTGTTACGAAAAGGTACGGCCAAACTTTCAGGAAACATTCCTCACACACAAACAAAGAAAATATGTTATGTGGGCATGTGTCCGGAAACGCTTACTTTCCATGTTAGAGCTCATATTGTGGACGGCTGTGATACAATACGCCATTCTCCAGGGCTGCATCAGCGCATCAGGGATTCCATGCGACGGAGGGTGGATGC
Organism: Vandiemenella viatica; assembly: GCA_031002005.1. Classification (NCBI taxonomy): domain Eukaryota; kingdom Metazoa; phylum Arthropoda; class Insecta; order Orthoptera; family Morabidae; genus Vandiemenella; species Vandiemenella viatica. The sequence goes on from JARYHS010009186.1 coordinate 187,960,180, forward strand.
ATGTATCCTCGCTAACGGAGGACATTTTGAACATTTCCTGTAACAAAGTGTTTGAAGTCACGCTGGTACGTTCTGTTGCTGTGTGTTTCCATTCCATGTTTAATGTGATTTGAAGAGAAGTAATAAAATGAGCTCTAACATGGAAAGTAAGCGTTTCCGGACACATGTCCACATAACATATTTTCTTTGTTTGTGTGTGAGGAATGTTTCCTGAAAGTTTGGCCGTACCTTTTTGTAACACCCTGTATATTTAATACTAATAAAACTCTACACAATATTGCTTATACTGATAATGATCTTCCTTAAGTATTCTAAGAAAGAGATTAGTAAAGTCTTATTTATACTATTTACGACCTAATGTAAGAATTGTGGTCAAATGTTAAGTACAGTTTTGAAACATATAATCCAAACAAGGGTTACAATAAGTAGACTTCAGATTATATTTGCAGCCATCTTCTTGAAGCCTTATAGTTATGGGTTAATGTAATTACAAGCTTTAGACAGGTAAGATTATGACTTCGGAATATAATAGCCTCTAACAACTCGTCAGTTTAAGAGTAAATCTATTTGGTACCGACGGTAGTCGATTAGTTGTTGAGTGTAATTATTGTAAAACTACAAAAGGTGTTTGTTTTACTAGTTTACTAGTTATTATTCAATCAGTATTAGAAACACGTATACGCCGAACACCAACTGAAAAATAATGTTTATCCAAAGATACACGTTCGCTAGAGTGAAACAGTATTCTCACTTAGCTTAAAATACAGTTTCTACCAACTCCATTGTTAATAGAACAGTCACTGTAGATGAAGAACTTTTTCTAACACACTAATTAACGGAAAGTTAATGCCGTTGTTTCAACGTGGCAAGTCCAATCGAGTAGTAAACGACAGTCACTCTTTTAGTGCCGACGCGGATGCACGAAATTCGGAGTCCGTTTACACTCTGTAGAACATGTCTGCTTCCCTCGAACACAACACAACACGTTGCCGCGTGCACTCCCTCACTCAGCGACATTCAAACACAAACTGCTGCTACTCTCAAAGAGTTTACTGCTACGAAGTATTTGTAATGGATATCGACTATCGACACCATAGACTTAGATGAGATTTGACAGTTAGCATATCGCTTTGTAATGTGACATTATCTAGTTCTGGAGGAGGTCAATATTCTGGGACTCAGGTACGATTTTGCAGAACGGGTGTATTTGTAGTTCCTATTTTCACTTTGGGAGGGACTTAAAATTCTATCGCTCCGGTTTTAGATATCTGTTGAGACTGCTACAAGATATGCTGCTTTGTTATCATAGTACAAGAGGAAAATTAGGTTTGCAGGCCTCCTATTTTTCTCCTCTTAAGTATCAAGAAATTCAAATACACAACATTGACAATTAATCTGTCACTTTTCAATATAATTTCCGACGATTTCCAAAATTTTGGCCAACCTTTTAATAAGAGCGTGCATTCCAGTGTGGTAAAAAGCATGATTTTGCTTCGTAAGGCATTGTCTCACGGACGTTGTCACGACTTCCTCATCTTCAAAGTGAATAGCATGAAGAGCTTCTTTTAGCGGCCCGTACAGATCGAAGTCTGATGGTGCTAGGTCAGGGCTGTACGGGGGATGAGGAAAGACTTCCCTTCCAATTTTCACAATTCCTTCAGTGCTGTGATGACTGATGTGTGGTCTTGCGCTATCATGCAAAATAGGAACATCGGGCATAACTTTTGTTGGATTAACTCGCTGAAGACGTGCTTTAAGCTTTTTCAGGGTTTTTAAGTATTGTACTGAATTTATCGTGCATCCCTGCTCAAAAAAATCAACCATAATGACACCCTCTGCATCCCAGAACACTGTTGCCGTAACTTTCCCTGTTAACCGCACGGTTTTGAATTTTTTGTTCCTTGGTGAGGTTATGTGATTCCATTCAACTGATTGACTTTAGATTCAGGTTCCAAAAAAATGAACCCAAGTTTCATCTCCGGACACATTTTTCCGAGAAACTATTCTCCCTCCAAATGGAAGTGTTACAAGTGATCGGGGGCTATTGTTTTTCTTGTCTCTTTATTCTGGTCTGTTAACATTCTTGGTACCCACCGGGAACAAACTTTTGAGTACCTGAGTTGTTGAATAACCGTCATCACACTGCCTATACTGAGGTAGAGAATGTAAACCAGAGGTCACCACGAATGACGTCATCGACTCGTTGAATGTCACGTGGAGGCACTGCAGTCGCCTGCCTGTCGCTCCACTTTTCGTCATTAATGATGTTTGCCCTTCAGCTTCGTTACAACGACTGACCCATCGTCTAACAAGTACTGGCATCCACTGCTGTATCACCGTACACATTTTTCATTCTTTCACTATCGCAAATGGGCGCTTCACCTTCCACATTCAAGAACTCAGTCACAGAACACTGATTAATACGAACATCAAAGTTAGCAATTTTGCGAGCGGATGTAGTGTTGCCACCTGTTGACGCAGGAAGTTGATACTGCAGTGAATTGAAGAAGGTTTGAGGAATTGCGCCAAATTCAAATTTTTCACTAAACTGATGTAAGGGAGCGTCCATAAACTACGTAGCTCCATTTTGGCCTCTTGTGGATCTCCACCCCTAACCTTACTTAGCCTGACGTGACATTTGTCTCTACACCTCCCTTCCCGCGTGGCATGTATCTTTTTTCCCTATTGATTCCACAAAACATTTTGTATTGTTTTCTCTTGTCATACTATAGTAAACTACATACGGAGATAATTAAATAACGGAAAATAAATATTCACATGACGTTGTGTGTTCTTTACCTTCTTTTAACTGTGACAAATAATATGAATGAAAAGTTACGAGGCTTGGCTCGAAAACCTCTGCCCCCTCCACCCAGCCAAAGGGTTGCTTTCTACTCAAACCCTCCTTCTCCCCCGACTACCCCTCCTCGTCTACACGGAGCCATCTATGAGGATAAAAAAATCGGAGTGATTAGTTTTCGCCTCGTACAAAACAGAGAAATACTTCGTTCATATGTAAGTAGGTGAATTTCTCTCCGTTCAACTGTGTAATTATCTTCTCTATATCTGTTGCCGGTTTCATAAAGAAAAAAGTAGGCATTGTATACGGAGCAAGTATTGTATAGAATTGTGACAGAAATGAGGTTTGTATATACTGAGCACTGTGAAGAATTACCTCAGCCTCGGGCGTTATCTCAGCCATCTACAATGGCAGCAACCCCGTCCACCTCCACTGCAGTGCAGATTGCGGGCCTTGAGCCGTCTGAAACAATCGAATGGCAATAACCTGAGTGTGCGGCGCGAACAGCCCCGTTTGATGTCAGCATCCCTTTATCCAGCCAATCACAGTAATGGTCCGGGTCGAGCTCTACGCAAAGTAGTTGAGCAGTATGCTCTGTGGGGCGCCGCTTCTGCGTCTGACCTTACCAGGAATTCCGTTAATACCTCTCACTGCGACGCTCAGTTACTAGCTTCACATCTTCCTTGAGAATTTTAAATACTTGATGTAAAACAACTGTTAAACTCACCAACGGCTTGACAGTACTGTCGATCTGTAATCCGAGAACCGTTGTTATCATTTAAAAAAAAATAATGCAGGGCCTTATGATCATGGCACGTTCGGACCCTTATTTAACTGCAAGAGTCATAATGAATGTCACAAGGAAAGATAAGGGGCGATTGATAGGAGTTTTTGGGATATGTCATCAGAATGAAGGAAGTAATAAAAATTTAGATTCAGCTTGTGATTAAGATGGTTGGATCTAGATAAAAAGCGATATGCATATAGACCAAGAGAGTTAGCTGGAGAAAAATGGTATTGAAAAAAGCTTAAAAGGTCTAGACAAAAAGAAGAGGATGTGGCATACCCATCACAAAATTTGCTTTTAATACCCTAACTTACGAGTCATTTCGTATCAAACGTTAAATGACATTAAATAATCATTAATATGAACGCTTGGATCGACTTACGTTTTAACAATTAATACTGTAATACCAAAAAACCATTGGCATAACAAGAATTATATGATTTAAGTGATGTTAGTAACAATAATAATAACTAAAATGCTGAATATATCGAAAATTTCGAACAATAGCAAGTTAATGTAGCTAACGGGTAACATACTGAATCATCTCAATATTTGATGGATTTATTTTGTCATCATATTTAAAAAGGGAGCCTGTGCCGAAAGAAATCGTATTTTTGTTTTTTAAAGTGACATATGAGTAAAAATTATAATAATGATTGAAAGTGTTAACAATCTATTGTTTGGAATGGTTAGTAAAATTTATTTCTTACTTTTTAAAAGATTTGTAAATAAATCCTCGTTACGAATTGATAATTTACTCCTGACCAATATTCAGTAAACCATAAAGGAGGTCATTGAGAGAGTGTTTTCTGACACTCAAAAAAAAAAAAAAAAAAAAAAAAAAAAAAATCCGAAAGTATGGCAAATATGAAATCTAGATGTGGACCAGTTCTGTATCTTCTCCAATTGAAATATGATGTACAAGTTAAGAAGCTGATTTTAAAGGCTACCGCAACCAATTGAATAAAAATTTTAGATCTCAAGTGTCTCAATCTGTGGATGTATGAAGGTACTTTATAATATGATTTGAAAAATCATAGCATGTATATCAGGTCACCGTATTAGTGAGGAAGAGGTAACCAAAATCGGTGATAGTAGAAACGTATTCTATAATTGAGATAATCCTGAAACGACTTATTTTAGTTATCTAATAGCAGAAACTGACACACTTTCTGCACTAACCACGCTTAAAAATGGAATTAACTGCTTAGTGAAACATTAATCTTGTCGTATTAACTCACTTCGAACAAAATTGAAACATTATTTTACGACGAATAATAGGTGTACACCAACATGATTCTTTGTTTTAAAAGATTATAAAAACAATAAGCTGTTTATTGGGGAAAAGAAAAATAACCATGAGAATCTTGAAACACAAACCTTAAAAAGAAATATGGTTTTGTAAGTTAGTTATTTACTCTTTGTCGTTATTCTATTTTTAGTGAATGATCTAAGCTATGAAATTTCTAGCCGCTATTATAATTATACTTGTTGCTGAGGAGAGGAACAAATTTAGACATATATTTTTTATATTTAAAAGCTAAATAATTGTTTATGCGTAACACATTGCTGAAAACATAAAGATTAGTACCTGATCTTCGCTCGGTATCTTTCGAGATATGTTCAGCATACAAGAAATCATCAAAATATTCAGAGACTTTTGTGAGAAATTAATTTTACCTATATACGAGAGTTGCTCATATAGTAGTACTAGCAGCATTGCTCGGTCTAGTTAGCGTTGATTTACCCATACACTATTTTCATTCAAGAAGTGAGAAATGTGTACCAAGTTTCATACAATTTGCGTCATCCATTTCCAAAATTAAAGCTAACCTATATTCACCCGCGTTGAAGGTGATTTACTCGTATACTATTTTTATTCGTCGGTAAAGATTCATGCGTACCACACTTCATTTATTTTGTGCCGGCCATTTCCGGTGCTAAACTAAATGGTAAATTAGCAGCAGAGTTCTAAGAATGCGGTGGTTTTTGGATGCTTTGATACGGAATGTCAGTTTTAATTTTAGTCCATGTTACATTTCAACCTAATTACATCTGCTGCTCGAAAATCGAAACATGGACTGTACGCGCATTAATACATACCACATACATAAAAATGTATCTGGAATGTGTCTGTATATTCTAGCATCACCCAGGAAATGCAGAATTTGAATGGATTTTGAGAATTGGAAAGCTTTGGGTCAAACTTAAAATTTAACGCATTTCTTAAGACGTTACGACACATTTATTTTACGAATAATCTAGAATTACCTGAAAACTGCTGAATCAATTTTGACCGAGTTTAAACTTACCTGAGGTATTCAAATCCATTAATTTTTCTCCACTGCTAATGTTGGTGTACTTTTATCAGACTGATGCAGCGTTATCAAACAGGAGTTTTGGCCTGGTGCTCCAGTACAACGTAGTTGTGAAAGAAAAATCTAAGCTGAAAGAAAAGTCATTAACTTGAATCATGATTAAAATGGTAGGTATTTACTGATATTTGAGAAATCTATATATCATGACTAGTGTTGTAAAAAAAAAAAAGGTTTTTTTCTCTCTTGAAAAAAAAATGAATAAAACATGTTTTCTGGCATACGTTTTTTTAATAATTACTAAATCTCAAATTTGTAATGCATTTAGTGTTTAATACGTCTGTTTTAGACTTTATTCTAAGTACTTATCTTAATTTTTAAATCCAATATATTTTTCTGGTTCAGTAAGAAAAAAAATTACGAAAATATTGGCAACATTGACTGAAATTTTCTTTTATGAACGAGGATTTCCCGAGGAGGCTAGGTTGTGCGAGAAGGAATCCCCGTTCCCCGTTGTTTGGATTGATACTAGCTATTTGAAATAGTGCTGCCAGCCCTACGAATTTATCTGTAGGGCTACGGATCTTTTCAAAAAATTAAGAATTTAAATTTTATCTACGGTTTTTTGCCTCTCAGCGTATAGTGATACTGATCCATTAAATTATGAATTGTTTCTTTTCAACTGTTGGCGTAAACCAACGATTGAAAAGAAATAAATCTCCTATTTTGTATGATAATAGATTTAAATTCAAACTTAAAAGACTGTAATACAGAACTATCGGTGCAGTTTTTATGCATGGTGTGTACTTTGCTCACAATTTAAAATTGCAATCTAAAAATCATTTCCGTACAATAGAAGAACAACCAGTAAATGAAAATGTAACTACTTCTGAAGTTATGGATATAGAGGAGGCAGAAGAAGAAACAGAAAATTCCGACACCGACTGAACTAGTGTTGGTAGTGCTGATACTAGTGAATATGGTACTGACAGAGGATGAATAAAATTATGTTACCTATTTATATATATCTATGAATCATTATATGATTCAGTAAGATTTAAAACACACTTGTAAAATGTAAGTTCCGTAAATGAAACTATAATTTATAAGATATACTGTTTTCTGAAAAAAAAATTAGAAAAAAAATTTAGAAAAAAAAAGAGTGCTAGGTTTTTTTCCATGTTTTTTTTTCAGAAAGCAGAAAAAAATAAAACTTTTTTTAAATTTGCAACACTAATCATGACAGCACACAGACACATAAAAAAAGGAAGAAAATAAAAAGAAAAAAAAAAAAGAAATCACCTTTGCCCACAACCTGCAGGTTGGTTGGGTTCTGCCGAAGAAAGCATATAAGTCACTGTGTCAGGTGTAGGACTACCAGTTCCTTTCCAAGCAACCTTCTAGCGTAGATTAACTGATCAAACGAAATCCTTAAAAATGCCTGTCCCCACGGGGTTTTGAAATCGGTACCGAGCCAGAAAGTTTTGAATCACTCAGCTACCAGACCAGATAAAAAAATATATATTTCAAAGCAGTGTTAAAAAAATAAATCCTTCCTTGGCTTCCAGCAACATAAAAATGTCAAATTATGGGATGTTTCGAGGGCGTCTATCTCTACCCTCATTTTCAACCAGAGTTATACTAAATAACTGTTTGTTTCCGCGGTTCCGTGGAAACGGTGGAAAACAAAAGCAGACCCACGCTATGACGTCAACGATTCTTCTGCAGACATTTCTACTCAGCTGGAAGCCCGCGAAGAGATTATTTATTTACAAAGCCGTGAAAAGCTTATTTCTTAAGGTGTAGGGAAACTGCAAATGTAAAAGTCGTCACAATTTTGAAACAGAACTTTTGTACAATTTCAGTACCCAATCCATATCGTGTTGTATAGATACAAGGTGTATGTTCTTCATTCATATTTGAAGATTCTTTGATTGGAACGGTAGTACTTTTCCGATTCTAGGTTGAGGACATGCGACCTCAACTTTTGTCTGAGTGATGAAACGTTGGCCCCAGGTGAGGAGATGGGCATCTGTGCTATTCCCTGGAGCAGTGGCAGCCATATCGGTCCATTGGCTCTCCTGCCGTGCTGTTACTCAAGTTCTTCTGCCACCAGACGCTCCTCACTCGCCTCCCTACTTGTACAACTTTCCAGATAAAGAAAATGGGAACTTCACAGCGCCAAGGGGAGAAAGAAAAAACTCTAAATATACTTGATGGCACGATAAAGTTTTACAGCAGAGGGACGGGAAGATTCCTCATTTACCATTCAGAATCAGGCTTAATATTCATAAATGCGGCTATTACGGAGACGAGACTGTAATGTAAAACAGAGTACATCATGAGAATTCAGGCAGCGAGGGAAACCACTATCGTGCGAAATGGTCTTTCTTGTTCATCCTCCCAGCTTCTTATCGAAGCTCACATTCGCCATTCGACAGGGGAGAATCAAGGTTAGGGCAAACATGCAAATGAAATATTCCGAAAAACCACAGGCAAAAATACTGGCTTGTAAATGAGCTGACAACAGTGGAAAATGAAGGTCGTATTACATAAAGCAACGATATTATGCGCAATTGCCAAAGAAATGCATAAATTACGATATTTTCACGTGATTGGAGCAGAGTTTTTGCTACCCTACAATAGATTCGAACTGTTTCATGTTTGGAATTTTCGGTAGGATATTTTCATTTCAATTATACTTTTAAGTAAACTTGAAGAAAACTAAAATTATTAGAACACAGTGTTTTATCATACATAATTTGAGCAAATCTTTCTTCAAAGTAGAGGCAATCGGGTTACCAGTTTTATAGTTAAGAGTTACGTAACAGTAAAAATTATTTTGCCTTATTCCGTGTATTTTTGTTTGTGTAGACGCTTAAATATGGAAGAAAAAAAATCTCAGACATGATTTTTTGTTCATGAACCACTTTATTTATCACATAATGGTCAAGCTGTAGTCCTCACGTGCCATGCATCAGAAATATAACTAGGGATAGCATTTATGACCTTCTTGTAAATGGCTGTTGATGGCGTTATTAAGTTGCAAAATGACAGCACTGATATTTCAATTACGCATCCAGCCTTTCGGTTTTCGGCATTTAGAATTGATGTTCGGAGCAGAAATAATCATTTATCGTTTAATTTAACTGCAATAATAATAATAATGTGACGTCAGAGAATTTAGATTTTCATTACTTACTTCTACAAACGTTATTAGAAGATTCTTCCAATTCAGCAGTAGGCTTACAAGTATTAAAGTATTCTATTTCACTTAGCATTCAGTTAAGACAGTAATAAGCTAACGATTACCAATTTTTCTTTTTCCTACATTTCTACGATTTTTTTATTTTTTATTTATATTTATTTTTTTCACGCTTAGCCCTGACAGCTAGATGCCTCTTGTACGACCTCACGAATGTTAGAGGAAAACAGAAGTAACAATACTGATATGCATTATGACTGGTTTGAGTACATCCCATATAGTTTTAATTGGTAAAAGAATGAAGCATTCCTTAAACCAGAAGTCAACTGTATAAATAGGTATTTTCGAAATGTGCATAACACAATATTTATATCATAATCCAGGAATAATAATCAGTGACTGTAAATGTAGATATCTTATAACTAAGAAAACTCCAAGTGAAAAAAATAGAAAATGTTCTCTGCCTATTAGTTATAAGACAACTCTACAGTTATAAGACAAGATAACATTTAATTAGTTTAGTAATAAAGATAGATAATGCAGATATGTACATGAGAAACAATATATCAAGTTCTTTCCGAAATTCATGAAATAATATTTGAAAAAAAAATCTATAGTTAAAAAAGGAGTACTCTAAACCATGGAGCAATATTACCCATTTAGTATTCTTTTGTTTATCACTTTAGCCTCGTCGACGTTGAGGTCATTAAAGGCGGAAAAGGATTTAGAGCAAGGAACGCAGGAAGGGACATTGCTGATCAAATAAAGTAAAAAGTGATTGCAGCATTATTAAAAGGCAAGACATTGTATAGACCAATGAGAATTCCCAAGATCTTTAAACGTTAAATATAAGCTTGTAAATTATCCAGAATCTGCGTTTAATAACTTTAGTAATTCAAGTTGAGAGAAATATTCACTAGTCATGTGCTAATTGTAGCAATACTTGTATTGCTCTAGCTGAAAGATCAAATCATGACTCAGTAATCAAAAAGCCACAATCCAAAAGAAAATTTTCCTTGAGAAATAGCAAAATTCTTGTTGCTTTGAGGTTTCCTGCTATATACTGTAACATTACCAAATTCATTAGTCATGTTTGTAATAGCTCTTTTAAACAAGATTTATTTACAAATATATACTGGACGTCAATAAATAAACTATTTTATAAAGTTAAATGTTAAAAATAACACCAATGCAACTGTTTTTGTATGATCATACAACAACAGTTGTAATTTTTAACATTTAATCCACTGAGCAACTACAGAAAAATTGCCTATATCAAGATTACAACCTTTTCTAGGTAGGTATAAGGAAGGAAATATGATCAAATTATTCAAAATCGGTTATGTATAATCTTTTTAACCGATTTCAAAAAAAGAGGAGGTTCTAAATTTGTCTGTATTTTTTTTTTCCTTGGATGTATGTTCAGTGATATCTTCGCCAATTTTGAATCGATGAAAATGAAATTTTTATACTGGATAGCGTATACCTGCAAAGTGGTCCCATATGAATTTCATTGAGAAACCATCCCTTCTACCCCTTTACACCTCTTAATTTTTATACAAACCCACATTTTGTATCTGCTTTCGATAGAACTTTTGACATGTATAGTAAAAAATGAAGAAAAAAATATTGCCAACTTTTGGTTTGAAAAAACTGAACCCCTCTCGCTCTATCCACCCCCTTGGTTTTTGTCAATGTTCTTTACACAAAGTTACAGTCGACACCATTTAACTGATCTCCATTAAAGTTGTAAAGTTGGAATATGTGTAGTTAATTTTTCATGGAGAAGGCTTATGACAAATAAAAAAAACACCCTCTCCCCCTTTACACCAGTTAATTGTATACAAACCTACATTTCTTATCTGGTTTTGATTAAACTTTGCACGTGTATACTTTGAAATAAAAAGAAAAATCCGTCAATATTTGGTCTACCAAATACCAAGCTCTCTCCCTCTTTCCACCACCTTAATTTTTGTCAATGTTCTTTATAAAATGCTACAGTCGACAACATTTGACCGACATTTGACCGAATTTGGCGCTTATATGCATTTTTTCACGAAGAAGGTTTCTGAGCAAAAAATCCAAAAACCACCCCCTCTCCCTATTAAACCGAATAGTTTTTATATAAACCCACAGTTTTTATTCGGTTTTGATAGAACTTACCACATGTTACTATTAAAAAAAGAGAAAAATAAAGTTAACTTTTGCTTTATAAAGGCTGAACCCCTCTCCCCATTTCAACCCCCTTGATTTTTGTCAATTTTCTTTTTAAAAAGCTACAATCGACACCATTTGACCAATCATTATGAAAGTTGACACATATATGTATATTTTTATGGCGAAGACTTCTGGCCAAAAAATAAAAAAACTACCCTAGTTCCCCTTTTATATCCCTTAAATTTGTACAAACCCACATTTTACTCCGTATTACATGCGTTGCTTTTGAAACAAAGAGAAAACGAAAAATATTGTCCCCATTACTTTTACGTAAACCCAAACCCTATCCCTCTATCTACCCATTTAATTACTGTCAATTTGCTACAGTTTATATCAGATTTAGACGGAAGGATGCACATGTATACTTCAAAACAAACAGAAAAATGCTGTCTATATTTGGTTTAGAGAAGCCAAACCCCTATCCTCCTTTCCATCCCCTTAATCTAAACAAAGTACAGTTTCTATCCTATTCTGAAGAAAATTGTCCTGCTTATACTTTAAAACATACAGGACAATTGTGTTTAAATTTGGTTGCAGAAGCCCAACTCCTCTTCCCTTCTACCCCCACCCCTCCTAATTTCCATTGTTCTTTATAGATACCCACAGTTTTTACCATATTTCGATGGAACACTGCGCATGTATACTTAAAAATGAAAAGAATCTTAGTGTCTACATTCTGTAAACAAAACCCAACCACCCACTTCCTTACCCCACTTAATTTTTGCAAATGTTCTTTACACAAAGCTACAGTTTTTATCTGATTTCGATGGAACTTTGCGCATGTATAATTTAAAACTAAGACATAAAATCTGTCCACACTAGCTTTACAAAAACCAAACTACTCTTCGCCTCTAAATCTCTTAATTGTTTTTATACATACCTAAACCTTTTATTTAATATCTAAAGAAATTTACACATGCATACTTTAAATCAAACAGAAAAGACATAGAAATGCCCTATCCCACTTCCCATTTACCCCCACCCCTTTTAATTTCCAATCTTCTTTACATAAATCCACAGTTTTAAATCCCGTCAAAATCAGTAAGCTATTTTTAAGTCATGGAAGAATATTCATAAAATAAATGTGTCCTAATGTCTCAACATGTACCTCAGATTCCAACTTGTACCCCAAGATTTCACGTTGTGGAAACCAATTAAAAATCTATATTTTCTGTGTGATGCTGGAACAAATAGATATATTCAAGAGACAGATCTCTGTTTGTAGTATGTATTAATGCCCAGATGTTACATGTTTCGATTATCGAGCAGCAGCTTTAACAGATGTTATGACTAGGTCGAAACACAGCACGGACCAAAATGTAAATTGACATTCCTTAACACAGCATTCAATTCATCCCATTCTAGAAGTTGTTGGATTTTTAAAGCAAGCGCCTTAACCACTGAGCTACCTGAAAGTTCTGCTGCTGCATATTTTAAATACAAAACACAATAATACCACTAAAAATTTAATAATGAAATAATTATTTAAAAAAAACCGCCTTAAAAAATAACTTTATACCTTGCTTAGAAAAAAGTAAATCTAAATGGATAATATTTTACATTACAGTTACTGAAATTTTTACATTAATCAGATTTTTTGTAGTCGGTACCAGCCAAAGCAAGAAAAACAAGAATGTTAAAACAATAAAACATAAAAAAATCATGTAATTAATTACCTGTAATTAATGCTAGAAACATGTTTCAACAAAATTGAAACATTCAGATGACACGCCAATATTATACTAACTGTATTTAATTTAATTTAATTGCAATGGAGCACACGCTCCGGTGGCGATTTCCCTACACACCCAACTTCCCCCTATCCTGCACCCACCTACATTTTGCCTCTACAAATTTTAACTTTAAATTCTTTTAACGTTTTTCGGTAAGTTATTCATCATTCCCCTCCGTAACTCATTCCAATCCCTGACACCCTTACCTAAAAAAGAAAATCTTCCCACACCCTTGTGCCTGAAATCGAGTGCCAGCTTGTGGTCATGGTCATCTTTTCCCCTCCATGAACTACTATTCATACCTACTGCAATATCTTTCCATGCCTCATCGCCAGTATACGCCCTGTACACTGTAAAGCGTGTACTGCATGATGCATCGTACCAACTGACACTGTAGCGCCAATGGTATACCTGGACGACCAACGATGTCGAGCCACAGATTAAAATACTGTCTAATTTGTTTCCCTGAACTGTCTTCTGCAATAACAACATCTGCCTCTCTACATGCTATAGAATATTGGGATTTTTTATTCGTACTCCTTGTGTCGTCTCAAACCCCATATAAAGTTCAGTAATTCTTTCTTCGCGATGTGACAGCTGGCACCTACTCCAAAAGTAACTAATAAATGTAAAAATTTCAATAACAGTAATGTAAAATATTGGCCATTTAGATTTATTTTCTTCTAAGCAAGGTATAAAGTTATTTTTTAATTTTTAGTGAGCATTTTTGAAGGCGGTTTTTATGTTTGTTAAAACAATCATTTTATTTACCTATTATTGCCAATTATCGATATGCTTTGAAATTCAGATTTCGTAACAAACATGTTAAGTTGCTAACACCGAAAATTTAGAGCGGTTTCGAATTTCCGTCCAGCCATACAGATTTCCATGGCTTCCGCAAATCACATTATGCGAATGAAAGAATGGTTCCTTTCATCACAGCATGGCCGAATTCCTTCCAGTAGCTTCCTCTCGGTCCTTTTCCACCTCTAATGACACATACGTCTACGAAGCATAAAGCCATAAACAAAAACAAACAAAAAAAGACACAAAAACATTTTAGAGATGAAAAGTGTCAAACTGGCAATCAGCAATTAATATTATTGGCTTTTAGAATAACATCTTTGACTGTTCTGCAGATGGAACGAAAACGAGCGCGACGAACAGTTATATTCTGTCTAGCGTACTTTACCAACTGATACAATTTGCTACTCACAGTATGTTGCTGAGGATATTACCTACAACTGTCGATCAGGCAGACTCATCGCCCAAAGAAGCAGACAAATTTTGCTATTTGGCTGAAATGACGATATTGAAATTCTTTTGAACATACCTGTAGGGGACATTAGGATCCATCGCAGTATTCTGTCAACCAGCAGTCAGGATAGGTATGCGCTAATATTCTCAGTTCCACTTATGGAATTGCAGATATAAAGGAAGTTCACTCTTAGTTAAATTCCGGGCATGTGTTAGGTTGCCAGGTTACGTCTTAGGTATCTCTCGTGATTATTGCGACGGTCCTATATACTACTGAATTATTGTTTGGATTCTGGTTTTTTGTTGTTTAATGAAATTATTATCCGTTCAGCAAGTATTGCTATACAGGACGATGTTGAATTTTACAAAAAGCATAACTTACATATTGTCATGGTTGAGGTCAACCCACAGGGCCCCTCAGTGACTACAATACAGTGATACAATAAATATTTATAACAATGTTAGCAACATGAATGTCAGTATTAAAAACAGTTATCAGAATTAGAACAGTAATCCAAACAGTTAAAATGAAATTGGTTCAAAATTATTACACTTTTTATATACTGTATATTCATGTTATATCGAGCGCTGAAAAAAATCTGATCTATACTTAACAAACGAGATGTCAAATAGAAGGTGACAGGCCACATGGTATTTAATTTATTAGCTGGTTCACTTCTTCTTCGGAATCACTGCCCTGATAGAAAAATATCTTGAGGAAGGCGTTTTTTTAGCCTAGTTTGGCCGGTTCTTTTCCCTAGTTTGTAAAATTGTGCACCAGGAACTGTACTCATTCGTTTGATTAAATGTATTGTTTGTTGTTTTATAAATTCGTAAATGTAAGCAATATTTAACTCTCTGTGTAGCTGACTATTTCTTACCTACCATGGTGCGTTCACTGCTAATCTGAGTAGTTTGTTTTGAAATATTTGTATTCTATGTAATTTGCTACGGCTAGCACATCCCCATATAGGACATGCATATTCTGGTTTTTTTATGTGAATATGATGGACGTCTTTTACTCACTAGGCGGAATGTCAAGAAAAGTTTTGTAAAGAAATATTATTTGTAAAAATTGCTGTAGCTCGATAACCGGAGGAGGGATTTACACAGAATTGCCACTGTAGAGACCAAAATTACCCCAGCTCCTCACATTACAAGTGACGTCATATCAAGGATGGCGGCTATTCAGTGTACTCCGCGTGCCAGTTGAAAACTAGTACTCCTCATTGGCGGTCGGTTTAGTAACTTATGAATATTGAACCTTGTGAATTACACTACTAGCTACAAATTAATATATTTATTTATTTATTTAGCTTACGGCCATTGCACAAAAATAACTGAGTACTGTTCTAAAACTCTGGCGAACTTGGTTGTGAAAATGTTGAGGGGTAAGAAGCGAAAATGAGTCCCAAACTAGTGCAAACAACTATGAAATACAGAGCAAATCCGGATTTACAGATTCAGATAGAAACTGACAAAGAAATTTCTCTAGGAGAAAATTTGGCTGCAAGTGATGAACAAAATTGGACTACTGTACCGAGCCTGGTGGGTGAGCCTGGCTTTGATAAGGACATGGGTTCGAATCCCCTTCCGGCAACCCAGATTTCGGTTTTCCATAATTTCCCGAAATCACTCCAGGCGAACTCGTTCTCGTTTCTTGCCCCAATACTTTTCCGCCTGTAATTATCTCGACACTGATGAGGCGTAAGATTATAAGAAGAAAAGTTTACTTCTGTAGGCTACGTGCCATCGATGTAACGTGCAACTTTAGCAGTGACATATTTTAAAAATGCTGTAAAAATATAAGCATTTGGAAACCTTTTAAACGTTTAATAATATTGAAGTAAAAGAAAGGATAAAGACATGAACATTAAAGTTTAACAAATGAGAATACTGAAACAAATATCTTTAAAACCAAATGAGGATCAATGAATTGTTTTCAGTTACAATAATGTTTTTTCATCTACATAGTAGTTCATTTTAACAGCACATTAAGTTGTTTAAGGAAGCATTCTCATTGATCTCAATATTGAAATCCAGGCATATTTTTGTTTAAAAGTAAAACTATTCTTTTATTGAATTAAACTCTAAAATCTTTAACCGTAGTACATGCTTCTATACATTATTTATTATGTTTCTGAAAGCACAGATTTGCTTATAATGATTTTCAACATAAAGGCAGGATGCGTGCAATTCCAGTCCTGACAAACTAGGAATAATTCGAGTCACTGCCAAACAGCCTCCTGGTATCAACCTACCTACGAATACCTGTACGAGACTGAACCGTGTGAGAAAGGCCACGGTTGAGGTAACTGTTGGATGCACAAGTGTGGAATAATTGAGAGTACTTCTTGTGACTGTGGAATCCACCAGAAAACTTCCCATCACACTATCATGGTATGTCCTTTTCGGAGATTCAGTGGAACGATCCAGCAGCTTCATGAAACAGCTACAGACGAGTTTGAATGACAGCAATCTCTCGAGGTCAATCTGTAGAAATATCTTCTTCTTTTTTGCTTATTTCTTTACACCTCGTAGATGTCGAGGTTATTATAGGCGGGAAGGGATGTGAGGTAAGGAAAGGGAAGGAGTTCGGCCATGGCCTTTTAAAGGAAGCATCCCGTCATTCGCCTGGAGTGTTTGGGGAAACCATGGAAAAATCAAATTTAAATGCCCGGACGTGGATTCGAACCCGCGTCCTCCCGAATGTGAGTCCATAGCGTTACCGCTCACCTTCCAAGCTTGGTGTAGAAATATTTATTCTAATTCAATATGCTTTCTATCTTTGTGTCCTTGTGGTATACAAAATAATAACATAATGATTTTCAAAAGTGTTTATGTCTTCTTTTTACATTCGATTATTTTTTCAGTAAAAGTATTACTAAACCTTGGGATTGTCAATGCTTGTACCTTTTCTTATTTTCCGTTATATTCGTTTTCGATATGTTCTCTTCCTCTTTGGTATATTTCTAGCTGTTTGAACCTCGTGCTAATGTTCTTCTATGCCACAAGTAGACGTTACGCCACGATCTATTATCATACTATGGTAATTGGGCTTTCTGTAGCAACCCACATTAGCTGATGATAACACGCAATTTACGTTAAGTACTGCGATTCAGTTAAGCCTATTTTCCAGTCGTGTGGATTGCGGTGCGACAAGCTCTGCCGTTGTGCATATCGGCCTGGGGAGAGCGTCAGGCCTGTAGGCCCATTGCTTCTGATTGTCCGTGACTGCAGTCCATCCGATTTATATGTTAAACAGTCCAGCGACAGCAAGCCGCAGGTATGCTGCGGGTGCTTATAGAACAGCCGTAGTGCCGGTAATATTGATTAGTAACGGCAGTCGCTCAGTGTTCTCTAACTGAAAATATGTTTTCTGTCTAAAAACCAACATTTCACGTGCCTGAAGTTGCTTATTATTCTGAAGACTTCAAAAAATATAATCATTGTACATGCAGCAGTATTGACCAACTCAATCTCCTCACACTGTACACACACGCACACATACACACAGAAAACAATTCTTATTTGAAAAAACCGTCAGTACGACCACAGGTCAAACTAAATTAAACTAACAGGTTAGCTTGCAATATTCGAACTAACATAAATGTATGACTTTAGTTACGAGTTTAGCCTAATCGAGTACGAACCCCCTTCCCCCCTCCTCACGAACATAAGGTGTGAACAGACATAAAACACAATCCGAAACATTGTTTGCATTTTTATATGCGTCCCTTGACAATTTGGATGAAATTTATCTTTTATTTCTATCATGACCTAATATTTGTATTTTAACATACAATCTGAGTCTTCAATCATGTGTTTCATATATTCTACTATTTCTTTTTCTTAACTTCAGCTGTTCTCTCACCTAGAAAGTAGCCAGTTATTTTATTGAAAGGTGACTCACAATCCTATGCATTCTTTCTATAATAATGTTCCTTAAAATTTTCTCCTCTTATACCATTATTTCGTACTTTATTTGTCCCCTTAATTTTCAACAATCATGCATTAGCACTTCATGTTGAATGATGGAATTTTCCTTTTTTTATTTTGTTTTTTGCGCATTCAGAGCCCACCCTTCCTATTCATCCAGGTCTAATTTGCTATTTTTTATGTATACGACGACAGAAAATTCTTTCTGAGATCCATCTCTATGTTGGACACTAAAAGATTTCTCTTTCTAAGAAATCACTTTTTGATAGATTCGTATTCTCTAAGAACATAGTTCTTGCTTCAGTCTTAAGTTATGATTTTAATTCCTAAATAACGCCTTGTTTTTATATCCTCTACTACATCTGATAGTACATATAAATGTAGACCTATGTTATTATTATATTTTCTGAAATAGTTGATATCGTTTGTTTCTCAAATTAATCAAAATGTGTTCCCAACATTGGGTTCGTGCTATTCAACGTTTTATCAATACGCTCAAACGCCATCTGCTAAAGGGACAAAATCATCAATGAAATCATAATATTATAATAACCCTCCTACCCCTAAAGGTTATTTAATTCCTACAACCTAGATCAAACGACGTCCAAACAAATACATTAATATAGATCGAAAGAACAGTATCCAGACATGGAGGTTGTAATGCAGAAATTACATCAAAGGTAAATTGTTCTTAGTGATTAACGTGGTAGCAAACAATACAGTTGACCCCTAATGTGAACAACACTATTTGTTGTGCACATAGTGAGCCAACAGATCTTGAATACTCAACTTGAGCTTTGCTCAAGGCAGCAGACTAAATTCCACATCGATAGAGTTATGAATACATTAAGTGAAAAAGCAAATAAAGCAAATATGTGTCGAAACGGTACGGTTTTTCGGGTAGACTGGGACAAAAGCCATGTTCTGAATCCAGCTTTTGCTGCCAACATAAGATAGGTATGCAAAATGCAAAAAAGTGATAACAAACTTGCTGAAGGCAAAGTTACATCATGAAATGGAAACAGGACGAGATTTTACTGTTATCTTTGAGGCGCTGCAACAAATGAGGTCTGTACGTTGACAAATAACTGGTGAAAGTGAAGGGTGAGCTTTTAAAATAATTGCGCCTCCTAACTGGGTCATTTTCCCGCCTACAAAAAATGGAGAATGTTTGGTTCTACATTGGCTCGTCTCGTCTCCTATACTAAAGTGGCCTCTTAGATAATCTAAGAGGCCACTTCATTTCATAACTAATTTGGAATGGAAAGGAATTCGGCCATGGCCTTTTGAAGGATTTTTTTTACCTATGGCTTTACGCCTCGTCGACGTCGAGGTCATTAGGGGCGGGATAGGACTGGGGACAAGGAACGGGAAGCAATTCGGTCATGGCTTTTTTGAAGGATGCATCCCGGCATTCGCCTGGGGTGATTTGGGAAAACCATATGATGATAAGTACTAAGAAAAGGATTTGTAATTTGTTTACTATGATTTTTAGAATTAAGGTGAACGTGGTTTCGGATGGCTACTTAAACAAATCATGTAACTGAAATTTCTGACTTACTACAAGCTCCTGCTGACATATAAATTTACAATTTTTACTGCTACCAAGCATAATAACATAGAGAAAGTTTTGTGTTCGAGTACGATCCTTATGTTTAGTGATTTTCTGAAGGCGATAGAGTCATTGTGTTTCCCTGTATAGCTTCTACAGTAATAATTTGTGCACAGCGTAACTTGAGCAATAGAAAACAAATTTTCTCGAAATTTCTTGCAAGTTGTTAAGTTTTTTGGCATCATTAAAGTTAAACACACTTCGGCAAGGAATTTTAGAAGAGCCTTTTAGTTCGCCAGTTTCAAATTCTGTCAACAAGGCAGTTTGTCAATCGATAATTCAGAGAGCGGAGCAGGCCGATTACAGGCACGAATGGCGTGTGGCGCCAACTGTCGAGACGCTGGTGAAACATTGATGGAGACTTGGACAAACAAGTGACTGTTTCTAAAAATGGAGGGGTTTGTCTGCCGGAATCCGCGAGGTGTTTTGGGTCACTGGTCACTGTTCCTAATGGACATCGGTTTAACTGTGTTGAAACACTCATCACCCCATACTACAATCTACGAAATTATTCTTAAACAGTGAGAAAGAGACAACAGTACATCCTCAGAATTATGGTTTTGAAGATGCATTTTATTCTTTTGGCTTTACGACTCGTTGGCTTCAGTGTCACTAGACGTGAGAAAAGAGTGGGGATAAAGAACGCCATGGTATTCGACAATAGTATTTTGAAGGAACCACCAGGCTAACTATGTTGAAAGATGCTGGGGCAACTGCTTCTATCTAATTTTCATTTCTGATTTTTAAAAATGTAGGCCGTTGATTAAAAGTGCAATGTTTTAATTACAACATAGTAATTTCTAACTATACATAATTTTATAAGAAAAGTGAAGTATGAGAATATCTTAATAGGAAATTTTATAGCGTGGCTATTTTCAAGCAGGTGGAGATAGCATTCTTGTCTGAAGGACTATTTAAATGGGATGAAATGGGTCCCTGGTACGTGTATCACAGGCCAGCATTACCGGAATATCGTTAATTGCTTTGTGGTCCCTGTGGTTCGTCTAATGCACTGTTCATAAAAACCTCTTCCTTCAATAAAAAAGGCACGGTGACATAATTCCGAAATTGTGTGAGAGTACTTACCAGACGTCACATTGTTTCCCGGCCTACAAGGCCACCTGTCCTCAATACTATCGTGCACATCAGGGATTCTATCTAAAGAGATGTTAGAGCCTATTAGTTCCCTCCATCAAATGTTCATGAAATGTGGGAGATTGTTCAAGATACGCATGACTTCCGACGGTTCAGTTGTCAACATCACGAATATACAAACGCACTTCTTCGGCATAATAAAAACTGATGTTACGCAATAAGAAAATGGTAATCCCTAATTAAATTTCAGTTAAGTGAGTACTGTGAAGGTCTGGTTTCATACCATTTTTCTTGCTTGTTAAATAAACAACGACATAGAGATTCCACTGTAAGTATGTCCGATTGTTAACATGGCATAATGCTGCAGTTATTTTACATCAAAGAGCACAAATTTAGACTGTATGTAACAGGTTAGCCTCTGGCTCCGTCTATCACTGCTTATTAACAATAAAGAGGGCACATATAGATCATCATTAGCAAAAAAAAATAAAAAATCGTGATGTCTTTAACAGATTGTTACCATCTTCAATGCCGCAGTAGCATTTCCGATTATGGCATTGCTGTGAAGCGGGTATTAAAAGCATTCATTCATAAGTCATAAAATCAGGGTTATTTGGCAACTTGTAACGCAACAGAAGTAGATTAGTAAACAATCACCAGTAGTCTGCATTGCAATATAAATTCAATGGGCCCAATATGAAAGCACGAGAAAACCAAATAAGATTCAGCTTTTAGTGAACCACGTTCAGTAAATGCGTATCTTGATCACCACTGTTTCATGGCCAATTATTTCTAGATGAATTCGGCAGCAGAAAACGACAAATACCGGGGTGAAAATTCAACAGATTTTGCTGACATCTCTTCATCTAAACTGTATTATATCTTATTGCTGTCTTTACCATCAGCGTGCAATATTTGCTAAATTTAGTGTATAACCGTGTTCTTTCTTAGCTATAGTAGGAACAGTTTTTTTGCCCATTGAATTTAATTTCTCCTGTGTCAGAGCCAATTAAGGAATGAACTCAACTGGCCTGTATAGTGTATTACTTTCTGACTTGGGATCTACCACTCGTAAAATTTACTCAATAGAAACGTATTAATCATTTCTGTTTTATAAATATACCTGGAATGAAATAACACAAAGTTTCCTACCTATTGATGTTGAGTGTGCGCGTATTTGCAGGCAATTAATATGATCGCAACAGTAATTTTAAAAGTTCATAGTTTTGTGTTTGCATGAAGAGTAGAAGCTTCTGACCATTCCGACATTTCAAATTTATTCACTGGATTTATGTTCCATTAGTCAATATCAATAAAACGTATTTACATAATAAAAACATTAATAAATTACTAATCACATACTTAATAGTCTCCAAGTAATTAGTAAAACTCCAAAAATAAATTTATGCTCGTAAATTTTGACGAGTTAAACAAAAAACACTTATTTAACCGGAAATTTCTTTGGGAAATTCACACGTGAAATGATTTTAAATACTGTACTTTCTTCATACGAAGGTTCAAAATTGGTCAAGAAAATATATCAAATCATGGATATAGCACCGCCAGAAATTCTAAGAAAAACAGCTGCGGAGGTGGAGCAGAAGAAACAGGAAACTGACCAAAGACATCCCTTGTTTGGACACTAACCCCAACCCCCAAGGCTTAAGTCAAGCAAGAGCTTCATACAGACAGCTGTAGCCATTACATCTTCACCTGGACCTCGCCGTGTGGAACTATGGCGAAATTCGTTGCCTGAAGGACATTAGAGGAATGTCAAAGAAAAACGGCCGTGGGGTGTAATCAGCCACAAAATAGAGAACTGAAGTGTCCCTATTAAGATCCAACATCAAGAAGTGGGGTTACACTAATGATAACGAAATATATGAATGTGGTGAGCTGCAGGACCCACAACATCTTCTGGTATGAAGGAATCTAGCTGAAACCTGCGCCATAGACGACCGTTTTATGGCAAATGAGAAGACCATCAGGGTTGCAGAATTCTAGTCTACATATTCCATTTAATTTGTTTGTCGTAGTCTATAAGCTTGAATTAATTAATTAATTTTATATGTTTTAACTTGTAGTGTCCAGGGCTCGAGAAATAAATAAATACATGCGAAGGTTACCGGATAAGTCAAGGTAATTTTTTTTCCTCACGATCATCCAGGTCAGGCAATAAATTATAAAACACACAATTGGAAGGTCATGCTAACATTTAATCTTGAACAACGTGAAGGTCTGGATCATGATAAAGAAGAAAAAAAATAGGAACATAAACAGTTTGTTAGAAATGTGCTTATCACTTTAATTACAAAATACAAATAATTTTCATATATCTGCACGTGTACGAGTGGCACCTACGGTACTTAGAGTAATCCACCAAACAATCCAATCCAGCACACGATGCGAATGATGTGGAAGGCACTACCACGTTGAACACTGTGGGTGGGTTGACTTCCGAAACATCGTAATTATTTCAATTTCAATCCGGAAACCTAATCAGTGAGTCGACTTGCTTATCCCACGATAATAATTACCTTCAGAAGCTGGTATCGGAATATTGTTTCCGCAAAATAAATCTACCTCAGAGAAGTCTTCCAAATCCTACCAACTCCTGAAAAGTGAATAAGTAAATAAAGCTAACAAAAGAATTTGTGGAAAAATATCAGAGTAATTTCTTCATATAACAGAAAAAAATCTAAAATTATGAGCTATTAAGATATTTACGCATAGTTGGTGCACTAAATCAACACGTTTACTTTCAGAGTTGCCTCTTAACCAGTGTTTCAGTACTTTTGTATCGAAATGCGGCATCAATTAATTACATGGGGTGTTTTTTTCCGAAATCTGCCCCTCCCCCTTGGTGAGATCTTGAGGGATATTCCCCCCGCCCCACAGCTAACGAACTCTTAATTTTTAGGACCTTTCTCTAGTTCTATTGTTCTCCCAGGAAGATGATGTGAGATTTTTGGCAACCCCCCTCCTTTCCTTCCCTTGTTGAGCCACATCTTACCTCACGTAATTAGTGGACGACTCCAAATTGAAAACTGCATTGTCCTGCCGTCTGCCGGGGAGTGAATCTGATCGGTACCAACCGACCCTGAGGCACTCGTGTGTACTACTCAGAGCCATTACGGTAGGGAGTCCTAAGCGAGTGCCGTGGGCGCTTAGTTATTGTTTATGCCTGCAGCAGGCGTGGCGGCTGTGTTTGTTAATTAATCGAGCCTCTCGTGGCAAGAAACTTGGCCACTGAACCTACATTAGCGACCACGGCAAAGAGCTGCCAGTTTAATAGAGTCGGGCCACCGCCAGTGATAAGAGTCTGGTCTGCTGGCAGTGGTCTACAGCCGAATATACACTTATAATATTTGTAACGCTCACGAACTTACTTCTACTGACTGATAATATCTTGTGAAGTATAATACGGTGAATGTGCATCCAAAGGAACGTTGATTATTAAAAAGTAATAGTATTTACAGGGTGATTCAGGAAGAAAGGTAAATATGGAAGGAGGTGGTAGTAGTGAGTAAAAAAGTTCATATAAACATGTGTCCGACTTCCATTCGTTTTGGAGATAAAGGGGCTGGAATATTATGCATAAAATAAGTCTCAGGAAATTATCAAGAGCACACAAATAACTTACTGAAATCCTTCATTCATGAAAAACCACACGCATATTTTACAAAAGTTTAAATTAAATGTTCGAAAATCCCACCATCGACTTCAATGCACTTTGCATTTCTCTTCGCAACGGTACCTGTAGGTCTCCTGAATACGTCTTGATGTACTTTTATGAGGATGTAGATATTTTCAGAAAGTGCTGTGTCCAATCTCCATTGCACATCCCTCCACTTGTTTGTTCGTCGGCGCAACTTGTTGATTGTAACTTGCCCCATTTATCAAGGAACATATGTTTTTTAATATTCTTTGCACAAATATTGATCTTCTAGAAGTCTCTCAGGTATACTATCCATATTCCTATGATTATCTACACTTACTCCTTCAAGCTGCCTTCCTGCAGACCATAACCACTGTCAAGTATTCAAAGAATCTACAATGATATTATAAATGTGAAAGAAACTCTGTCTGTTTTTAACGTTTTCACGACTAAACGCCTAAACTGATACACAAGGAAATACTATGTATTATTAAGAAGGACAGAGGATACTTATTTCGGGATAAAGATCATATTTCGTAACTAAATTTCAAAAGCTAATGGAACGGTGAAAGACAGACAGTATAGCGTGTGTAAGTCTCTGTAATGTTAGATTGGTTGCTCAGGCTTTGTTTCTCTCGCACTCAGTTTGTGTTTGAACAGACACAACCTTTTTTTATTGATGTGGATTTGCGCTGCATGCAGTGACTAACAATACATCCCTGGGATCGACACTGAAAGAAACAAGGGAACACCTAAAAAAGACGTAGTTTTCTCAAGGTTAGTTGTATGATGCTGATTTCCAACCCCCAAAGGCTGTATATTTTAGTAAAGTTATAAAACAGCAAACCAAAATTGTTGTGTACAAACCAGTGTTGACATAAGGTGTACCAGAAAGTGGCACAATTTTAAACCACAAAAAAAAAAAAAAATCTGTCGGGTCAAGTGTGGTAGGTGATAAAGTCGTGCAAACGCTGTCTAGGCTCGCTCGGTTTGTTGCTGCCAACGCGAAATCTGCCGGCTAAATGGCGGAAATGCAATACAGAGGACCGAGCCTCGACGTATGCTCGAGCCTGACAGTAGGCTCGGTCTGTTATTCACGAGCTGCGTGGTGACGAAGCGACGCTGGTACTCGCTCCGTACAATCAGAACAGTCACGAACTGCATCCCAGTTTTAAAATCGGCAAATCGAAGGGTGAAGTAACTAAAATATTCAAGAGCGGAGAGTATATGTCTTTTTGGTGTTATTTTATACGTGCTGTTGTATCATTCTATAAGACTGTATATGTTTTCTTTCCAAAAATTCGGGTACTTAATAACCGGGCAAAACTCTGTGTTAATGAGAAAGTAGAAATTGGCAGATTGCACGATATTTTAATTTCTGTGGCAATGTTCCCAGCATTTCATAAAAGTGGAACAATTTTTCACCTGAACACACGAATGATCTTTTGATTATTTACAATCACGCATGAGAGTTATATCATTAAAGTGAGTTCAATGTCGTGCCTTAATAGGTACAAATCCTTACAAGATGTCACAGGTATTTGAAGCTTTCGTAAAAATCACAATGCACTAAATGATGATTCAGTGTATACTTTATGTATATTAGTAATTATAGAAAACTTATTTATACTATGGTGTTCGTTGCACTGTGCTCTGATCTCATGGTTTGTAATACTTCCGTTACATATGTTTATCAAACTCACACACGTTATAATTAATGTCTGCGACGATTGAATTGATAGAACTTACACCAAATGTTGGTAGTAGTCACTGATATACGGCAGATTCAAGAATGCCCCTGCTATAAAAAGGTTGTCCAGTTTTCTGTGATGTAACATCCTTGTTACACGGTTCGGGCGAGGAAAACATTATGCACTGTTCCTGCATTGCTGAGCCTTCGTATTCCTTAACTAAGGTCCGCTGAAAAATATGTCACAGATGATAGGCTTTAATGACGTTTCACGCATGCAGCGCTGTCTACCAACTCCTGGGGAACATGTAGCAGTGTTGCTGTACCGCAGAAGACGCATGACTGTCGAAGAGAGCAGATTGAAATACCCGCGACAATTGTAATGTGCGTGGTGTGATCAAAATTTTTCTGGCAAAAGGATCGTCTGCTGCAGACACCCATCTTGAGTTGTGTCTAGTGTATGGATTGGACATAATGAGTGACAAACAAGTTCTACACAGGTGTCGAGAATTTCTAAATGGCCGCACAAATGTGCACGATGAACAGCGGAGTGGCAGGCCCACTACTCGGACCGTAGATATCGTTGATGAAGTTAAACAAAAACTTCGAAGTGATCGGCGTTTCACGATTAGCGGTCTGGATGTGGAATTCCCAAATGTTGCTGGAACCTCACTTTACAAGATTGTCACTGAAGAGCTTGGATATCGGAAGCTTTGTGCCAAAACTGCTCACCGGTCAGCACAAAGAGCTACAAATACATAGTGCACGACAGATTTTGGAGCGATATAGACAAGATGGAGACAGTTTGTTTTCCCACATTGTTACGGGAGACGAGCGTTACCAACTGGTTCGGGCCCCAAGCGGCAGACTTTAATTCTGAGGGGTTAAAGAAGCTGGTGCAGCGTTACAGAAAGTGTATAGATATAAACGGCGATTATGTGGAAAAGTGAATTAGATATGCAGTCACATATTATTGCCAATAAAAACCTGTCTCATGAGCGATGTTTTTATTATGACCAAATGGACCTTAGTTATGGAATACGCCTCGTATTTAGTGGACTCCGTGCTTCGTGGAACAATTTTTACGTAAGTTACAGCTTTCTCTTTCCAATTCTAACAATAAAATTTTAACTCTAAGCGATAGCAGCTATTAAATTGTAAATAACTAAAAAAAAATATAGTGGGTAATTGGGTATACTCGTACATCACTGGAACTAAGGATGGAAAAAAGGGCCATATTAATACGGTCATGTTGTGTGAATTGTTCGGAAGTTTCCGTGCGGTCAGAGCCGAGCAGTAGGCAGACAGTCGTGACTGGTGGCGTGAAGCGTGGTCGGTTTTGTGTCGCAAAGTGCCCGGCGGCAGCGTAATTGTTTTAAATCACCTGCCCAGCGGTGGCGTGGCCTTTTCTCGTGCAGATACGGTAAACGCCATGCCTGGCGTGACGCCGCCGCTTATGCGCTGTTCACGCTCGGCCCGGTGACGTGTTCGGGTGATACGACGCGGTTAACGAGAGGGAATCAGACCTCCCAGGCCCTGCGTGAGAGGCTATTTCACCAACTCTGCCAATCAGTGGTACTTTATTTCGTAATGTTTACCTCTCTGTGATTTATAATTTCAGATAAATACCTAACTCACTCCCTTTCTTTTAACTTATTGCTTTACGCCTCGTCGACGTCGAGGTCATTAGAGGCGGGATGAGACTTGGGACAAGGAACGGGAAGGAATACGACCATGGACTTTTGATGGAAGCATCCCGGCATTCGCCTGGAGTGATTTGGGGAAACCATGGAAATCCCAAATCTGGATGCCCGGACGGTGATTCGAACCGGCGTCCTCCCGAATGGGAGGCCAGAGCGGCCTAACTCACAATTGATTTTACACTGTTTTTCTGTAGGAAATAAACTATACAGTAGATAAAATACTGATACTAATGTATCACATGAATCTCACCAGCAATCTGTTGGATAAGGCGTCTGACAGTAGATCGAAAAGTCCGCGATTCGAATCCCTGCCACGGCTGGCTTTTTTTTATGGCCCTTAATCCGACCTTCACCTCTGGCACCACTTACTGTGTAACGTGAAGTGCGCCAGAACACTTGTGTAACTCATATTTCCCTGTACACTGTACGATTACCGGGTTAGTTTAGCTACCTGAAAGGGGCGCATTGTGTGACGAATCGAAACCTGTGTCACTTAGCGGCTAAATAATCCTTCTGGATCTCCCAGCTGTGAGTTCCCACTTCATCAATCTGTAATTATTTGTATATGTTAGGCTCAAAGACCGAAAACGCTTATTGAGCGAATAAACGACCACAGCGCGTTCTGGTTTCTTGAAAATGGTCACAAAACGTTGTGGCTTAGCAGTTCCTAACCCTTCGTGTTCACGAACGAATCGGTCCATGATGCATTTAATATGTTTGATTCTTCTTACCCGTCTCGTTACAAGACTCTTCTTAAAAAAGAAGTGAGTTGTCATGTATGGAGAATGTGAACTGGATCAGACGCGAATTTCGCGTTGTCGCCTTTCTCAGTTAGCAACAACGCATCCTGGCTGATTTTTGTAAGTGCCATAGCGCGAATAGCGTGACGTACCCGTTTTAAAAGAACCAGAATGCGTTGTTGTCGTTTTTTGTTTTCGTTCTTGAGCTTATCATATATAACTAATATAATATGTGCATTTTCTGTAAAACAAAACAAGGCTCTACATCGTTGGTAAAATGTTTAGTGTTTCGGGTAGCTAGTAAGTTTTGATTTGAAATTAGTAATTTTTAGTGTTAAAAGTTGGCAGTACTGTAAGGTGACAGTTGCCAGTAGATGAATTGTCTGTAAGGTAGTACATGGTTTTGTTCAATCTACTAGGGAGAACAAGTTTTTGAAATGTTAAAAGTTTCAAACATCTTCAGTTGGAAAGAGTACTGTATTGTATCATTCACTGGCAACCATTAGATTTTCTATTAGCATTCTTTAATCACTCATGGTGATTGATTAATTACAAAGCGAGGGGAGTAGCAATACCGTTTAAATGACACTTTTGGTATACGGGCCAACAGAGTCATTCAAACACGGGCTACTAACTACTGCGTCGAGTTAAAAACCTCAAAATGTTTGTTATACAACAACGTTAAGAATTAGCAGCAGATATGCTTAACAGAGACAAATCAATTAACTAATTAATTTATAATAGGAGCCCCTCACGGACAATTAGATATGATTTTGAGTTGAATCTTACTAAATTTACAACATTACTGACGTCGGTATCCTTTCACTGCTTTTTTTAATCGGTTCTCTTTTTTGGTCGGGAAATCCTCGAGGAGATAGTTCCAAGTGACCACGTCTTCCGCCTCTGCCTTGATTTTTTTTTTTTAATGGCATTTGGCAGCGTGCATAAACCACGTAGCTTCATTTTGGCCCCCTGTGAACCCCCTCTTCCCCCCACGTAGCCCTACGTGGCTTTTGCCTCTACCCCACCCCCTCCCCCCACGTAGCACGTAGCTTTTTTCCCTTTTGATTCCAGAAGACATTTTGTACTTTTTTCTCTTGTCAGACGATTATAAATTACATAGGGAGATAATTAACTGAGGGAAATAAATATTCACATGCTGTTGTGAGTTCTGTTCCTAATTTTAACTGTGAAAAAAGTTATGAAAGGACAGCTACGTGGCCTGGCTCGGAACCTTCCCTTCCCCCACGTAGCCCAGCGTAGCCTTCCAGCCAACCCCTCCCCCCCCCCCCCGGACCGAGCTACGTAGTTTGTGCACGCTCCCTTAGACCATACAGCCATCTCAATGCGATCATGACTCTTGCAGTGTATCAGTATTTTTCAGTACGTTGTACCATAATAGTTTCTAACAGTGGACACTACAGAACGGTCACGACATTAACACAAACACACTCGAACCGGCGACCTTTGGCACGTGGCCGCCTCTGCTTTGAGCGCTATACTGGTGGAGGAAGTGGTTTGCCTCTGTTTTTGTGTAACTATGTTGTGTGTGAGAGAAGTGTAGTTTTGTTTATGGACATAGTACAATATTAAAAATTCTAACCATAAAGTGGACAGGAAACTGCAGACACCATACAAAACTAGAAAACTATAATAAATCAATTATGACAAAATGCAACAAGTTTAGAAAGTTATAATATATGTTAACAGCGAAACAATCGTATGTATCGTGCCAACAAGAAAAGACTGTACAGATATTGCCAAAGCCATACATAACAAAAATTGAAATTACTCATTGTGAAATTATCTGTTGAAATATCAAATGTAAAACTGTTGTGTTAAATTAAGGCCTATTTTAGTTTCTAGATACTAGGCTGTAAAAATGTGTGCTAAATAAATAAATAAAAAAAAATTGTTTATGGTTACCGTCCAAGCATTCACATAGATGGCTGCGAGAAACCTTCTATAAACCGCAACCCCGCAATCATGATGGCCGCTACGCGAAGGCGTGGGCTCGTATACAGTCCCGGTGTGCCTCTCCGACCCAGCGTGCGGCGCGTTAGGGGTCGTCCATTAATTACGTGGGGTGTTTTCGGAAATCCGGACTCCCCCTGTGGTGAGACTTGGTGAGATCTGGTCGAGCGCCCCCCCCCCCCCCGCCTGGTAACGATATCGTAGGTTCGGGAGACCTTTCTTTGGCTCTCCTATTTTCAAGGGCGGCTAGCCCCTCTTTACGATGAGATTTTCGTCTTTTATAGACTTTTTTTGTAGCTCTACTATTCTTCAAGGAATTAAAAAGATGCCGCGAAATTTCTGTCTCCCCCCCTTCTCCTCCCTTGGTGAGATTTCGCTGAGCCTCCTCCCCCTCCTACCCCTATTTCACTCCACATAATTAATGGAGGTCCCTTTAGCACACATGAACCACACTGGCATGTCTTTAACTCATAACTTACTGTTGTTAATTATTTTAAGATTTTAGCACTTTGGGACAATTGAAGCATAAATTCTTGTTTATTCAAAAACTGTGAATATATAACCAATTATAAACATAACTCTTATATTTAATTCGTATGTTTTTTTTAGTTTGTAATAGTTATACTAATACTGTATAGTTATATAATACTAATACTAGTAGATTAAATAGGATCGGATGTAATAGAAGTAAGGGAGTTTTGTTACTTGGGAAGCAAAATTACAACCGATGGCCGAAGCAGGAATGATGTTAAAAGCAGAATAGCACTAGCAAAAAGAGCCTTAATGAAAAAGAGAAACCTTTTAGTTTCAAATATTGATCTAGGAATTAGAAATAACTTTTTGATACTGGAAATAAAGAAAATTTAAGCATTTGAAATGTGGTGCTACAGAAGAATGTTGAAAATTAAGCGGACTGACAAAGTAAGAAAAGAACGAGTTTTGGAAATGATGGGTGAGAAAAGAAGTTTGTGGAAGAAGCTACAGAATGAAGAGACAGGCTGGTACGTAATATTATGAGACATGCTGGACTAATTAATTTGTTAATGGAGGGGACAGTCGAAGGTAAGAACTGTGGAGGAGGACAGAGATTAAAAAAAAAATGTCTACATCGTACTCATCCACAAAAAAATTCTTATTTAAGGCCATAGTAGTATGTTGTAATATCGACACGATATACTCCGATAAGGTGATAGTAGTCGCAAGAAAGAGGTTTACCGTAAGGAAAGTATTGCACTACAATCAGACAGATTAGGCTCTGTGCTTAGGGTTGTTGTGTTCTTTTTTTTTTTTTACGTGGCGGTTCGCCAACAACATGGTCTGAAGCCATCCCGTAAACTACTCTTCAATTCAGAGGCTGATATCTTAACTGACTGAGAAAAAATGCTAAGGTTATAAATTTCTTCGTTACTACAGTATCAGTATTACGCAGCGGACTTTATTTCGTTACTTGGATATTAATACTTTTGCCAGTAATGGTATATGTAATGACAGTCCATAACCAATTATTCCCCACCCCAAGTTGATTTTTTTATTAACTCAAGTAAAATTGTAATTGTAGATGGGAAATTCTGATGAGCAATGAATCAATTTTTGTGAGCAGCATGCTTGCTCGCTAGTATGTTGATGGCCCTTACAGCATATGTTTAAAAATGCAAATGCCAATTCATCTAATTTTCCTTGAGGATAAACAAGGCTGTTGGTCACGCCACCTAAATCAAAGCGAACATGCAGGACACTTCCCAAGAAACCATTAATAATGCAGTGTTGTGACTGCGCGCTAGTAAACAGATTGACGACGACCTGCCCTCCACCGAAGTCATTTCTGTAACTGATGTTTCCATCACTTTGCTATCTCATATTCTTGTATTGCTTGTCTTCAATACGTTAAAAACTATTCGTTATACCAATCAACAACATCAGTATCTGCGTGACCAAAGACGGTTAGACCACTTGACTGGGTCATTATTATTTGAACTAGCTGTATAGCGGCATCGGTAGTGTAGAGACCATTGTGCTCGACCCAAGTGTCGACGATTTCCGGTTCGAGTCCGGCCAAGGGCATGAATGGTTAGTGTAAGCGTCTCCAGATGGATAATCAGCACAATTCTTGAAGATACATTAATACTGTTGATGATCATACAGATGTATTGTGGTTGGTTGCATGGATAACGCACCTTCCTCCTACCCCCTTCCCCCTCCCGCCCTTTTTTCTCCAAGAATTGCTGTAAGTCCGTGACCATGTTGTGGGTATGGTCAAAAGATGTAAATGAACTGAACATTTTCCCGGCTTCCACTTATTCCGATCAAATAGCTAGGCAAAAAGTGTAATGTACGGGACAGGTAGGGAACAGTTTTAAGGTAATTATGTAGAAGAGTGCTTTATCCAGCATGAGGGAAGAGAGTAGCTAGTCATATTCGTTTGTTACAGTTGCATAACTTATTCACATTTTATACTGTTCAATACGCAATTTTGATATTTTTCTGTAAAATAATAGCAATTCTACAATTACCATGAAGCAACTGCAGTAGCCTATTTTAGAAATCAAAAGAAAATTGACATACTTCACTTAATATTTACGCCTCCTTTACTCTCATGCTACGGTGCACAGAAATACACTATGGTTGTGGAAGAAAATGGACAACTGCCATTTCTCGATGTCCTTGTTCACAAGCGAAGCGATGGACGTTTGGGTCATACTGTGAATCGCAAGGCGACCCACACTAATAGGTATCTGCACGCCATGTTGCACCATAATCCGACAACGAAGAGAGGCGTATTAACATCACTCAACTTAAGAGCTAAGACAGTATGTGACTCGGAAAGTCTGAATGAAGAAATGGAGACACTTACAAAAATATTCCGAGCCAACGGCTATAATGAATCCGACATCAGAAGGGTTTTAAGACCCAAAAAACCTATGGGAGACGTCAACTTATCCCATGATATTAATGTGCCAACAAAATTCGCCTGTCTCCCATACATACAGGGTATCACAGACCGGATTGGTAAACTGTTAAAGCGGGTGGAGGTGCGAATAGTATATAAGGCTAACTGCAAACTTGGCCAGTCACTGACAAAGGTAAAAGACAGATTACACCCGCACCAGCTTATGGGTGTTTACGAAATCCCCTGCAGCTGTGGCAATGTTTATATCGGCGAGACAGGTCGCACTGTGGCGGAGAGACTTAAAGAACATATCCGCCACTACAAATATAATAACAGCGACAAATCCGCCGTAGTCCGCCATGTTATTAATACCGGGCATGAAATAAAATTTCAAGAAACGAGGCTACTGTGGAGAGAACACCATTGGTGGCCCCGACGGGTGAAAGAGGCAGCAGAAATTTAAAAAATACCAACAACATCAACGAAGATAGCGACCTTTTACTCTGCGATGCTTGGCGCTCGTTGCTATGTCAACATAAACAATATCTCTGACGAAGGCTGGAGGATACCAGCCGAAAGCTCAGGTAATGAAATAAACAACGCGGCATAACCCGAAAGTCAATTAATCATGAACAAAGATGGCCGTGGAAGTCTGAGGAATCATTTTGTTGTTTAGATGTCTAAAAAAATTAAATAATTTGCATACAATTTTTCACATGAATGTAAACTAACACAATCAAGCGTTTTTTCACAGAGCGACCTCTTTTCCCGAAGCCAAAATCAATTACCCACGCTCATTTCAGATCACTTACGCCGTATCTTTACTCTTACACTAGTTTAATAGTTTAATTAAACGAAAACAGAAACCCAATAACATTATTCAGACTGTTAGGAACGTTAATGTCTCCAGCGGCATACGATTCATTACAATTCTCATTTAAGATTTCTAGGTTCATTGAAACTGTAATTACAACGTAAAGATCAATACTTGTGCTTACTGAACTATCAACAGCACCAACTTTTAAAAATTCAATTTTTGTTTAACATCCCAGCTAAGAATATTTTTCAGAAACAATATTCAATATAATATGGAAGAGATTTAACCAGATCTTCACGTAATCGTCTGGTGTGTATTGGAAATATTCAATTCAAATCAAGCATAAACATGGCGGAAAGTTTTTATAAATCTCTACCAACTTAACAGTTGTTCTGTACTATTTACTCTTTTCTTATAAAGAAAAGAAATGAACAACAAAATAGAGATTCTGATATGTTAATGAAGTAGCAAATCTTAAAATAAAAACTAAGAAAAAGGGCTATGAATCTGATTTGTAATTCGTAGTTCATGTGTTGACATTCCGTCCACTGAATGGGGTAATTTCTGGCAGATGACATTTCACATCTCGGCACAGGCCGTTAGGAGTTTGATGCGCATTTTCCATTGTAGTCAGTTGAATCCCAGTCAGTACATTCCGTCTCAGACCTTCAACTGACAGAATAACGTAGAACACGCCATCACATTGCTTACTAGAGTCGCAGATGGAATGTGACCTCATATCTCGCTTATTATAACTGAAAATAACTGATAACTGAAAATAGACTCAGAAAAATAAAATTGATACCAATGCACGTGTAGTATATCTCAAAGTTTCTTTGAATATAGGAGCCAAAACGTACTGTACAATAAGCATTGGGTGTGCGAACCATCCTGTTATCAGACATTATTTAGAAACATAACTGACCTTCAAGTTTTAGAATATCTGTGAATGTAAGAAAAATCACTTATAAGTGGGCTCATTCCACCAATTTTGTAAATTTGACTCGATTTTGTAATAACTGTAGTAACTTTACATACCCTCTCTAGCTGTGAGGTTTCATTTCGTTTCCTTCTCCCCTTCACGAGTATTTTGCCAGGCGATGTAATTTTGTCTTCGACCGAATCACTTTATTTGTTTAAAACGAGAGGAAAGGAATTAATTATACAGCTATTTTTTTCTTGTTATTGTGTGTTAAAATAAATATTTTGAATTACTTCGTATTAAAAATATGTTTAAACACCTATCATACAATTATGATTACTTGAGGGGGTTAATCTGACAATTTTGAATCACGGTAGAAGTGGAATTTACTAAAGTGTATTGTCATAGATAGGTTCCAATGTCCTTAAACTATCGATGTTTTGGTCAATAAAATAAAAAAAATTCTATCTGGCTTCTCAACTATTCATACACTTTAATGACGACATTGAGAAGTATATCACTGTCTTATTATTAAAAGAGCTTAAGTGAAGTAGGCGATACTGAAATAAGATCAATAAAACTGAAACTGTTGCTGGAAGTACATGTTGTTTAACAAAAATATTTTAAAAATCTAACACGATATTTCAAACTAAAAATAATGGAAACTCGATATTTGAGTGAAAATTTGGATACGCCTTGTAAAATGTAGAAGCGTCGACAGAAGTTTCAATCTTGAGCCAAGCGCAGAGAATATTCGCCTCGGGCATCGATATTAATTAACTTTCCTTCGACTTCCTGATTGGAGACGAGGAAAGGGCCCAGAGGATGGCGAGATTTTCCATTTGAAAACACTCCAACGCACAACTTAAATAGCCGGTATTTCTTTTTTGTATCGTTTCACGGACCTAATGAACTTCACAGCTTTCTCCAACGAAGTGGATACAGTCTTCACAGGACACAGAGAGCTAAATCTTGACGAGGAAACGCTTTGAAAGATGGCCGTGTTGTATATTCAGGCGTTCATTAAAAAAACCTTGGCATCGAGGTAAATGCTGAAAAATTCAATTAACCAAATAAATGCATTCCATAACAGTGTATAGCAAAGCTTCTAAATGTCTGTTTATCGTTATTCCTCAACTCCTTATAAAGGTTGTGGTTTGAGACAAAATCAGAATTTATCAAGCTAG
The DNA here is from genome assembly GCA_031002005.1 of Vandiemenella viatica. NCBI lineage: Eukaryota > Metazoa > Arthropoda > Insecta > Orthoptera > Morabidae > Vandiemenella > Vandiemenella viatica. The sequence continues at coordinate 187,996,718 of JARYHS010009186.1, forward strand.
AATTACTAGGCATTGTTTTATTGAATATTCATGTTACACAGAAATTCCATGCAAATACGATATAGATTCTTACCGAGTTCGCTTCATGAATTTCTAGTCTGTATAAACTACCATATTCAATTAATGCGGAAGTCAACGGAATGTCGACCAAACTGAATGTGTTTTGCATTCTCCGTTGGTTTTTGTACTGGCAATGAGTTTTTCCTTTACTAGCACGGGATTTCAAATTACAATGAGAACGTTTCGGACCACTTTGGATGCGTCCATACACCACGTGTCTCCATTCTGGCGTATCTCGAAATCTCCCCTCCTTTCCCCTCCATCACTTATCCTAAAGTGACTTTTGTCTCGACTCCTATCCCCGTGCAACATGTAGCTTTTTCCGTGTAAATTCCATAAGACATTTTGTAATGTTTTCTCTTGACATACTACCGTTAAGATTCTTCCGTGTTTAATGAACACAGCCTATATTTGCATTATATACTTTTCTATAATTATATACAGGGTGTTACAAAAAGGTACGGCCAAACTTTCAGGAAACATTCCTCACACACAAACAAAGAAAATATGTTATGTGGACATGTGTCCGGAAACACTTACTTTCCATGTTAGAGCTCATATTGTGGACGGCTGTGATACAATACGCCATTCTCCAGGGCTGCATCAGCGCATCAGGGATTCCATGCGACGGAGGGTGGATGCATGTATCCTCGCTAACGGAGGACATTTTGAACATTTCCTGTAACAAAGTGTTTGAAGTCACGCTGGTACGTTCTGTTGCTGTGTGTTTCCATTCCATGTTTAATGTGATATGAAGAGAAGTAATGAAATGAGCTCTAACATGGAAAGTAAGCGTGTCCGGATACATGTCCACATAACATATTTTCTTTGTTTGTGTGTGAGGAATGTTTCCTGAAAGTTTGGCCGTACCTTTTTGTAACACCCTGTATATTCTGAATGAATTGTTGACTCTAGCCACTCCTACAAATAATCAATTATTGAGGAAAACCTCTTTCTCAGGTACACTCAGCGATCCTTTTATTCTTAAGTTGTTACTAGAAACATTCTTCCTTGTCTCATTCATCATTATTCACTGGAGTACTTTCACCTTTGCTGCGAAATGATTCTTTGATCTGCGTAAAAGATTTGTATGACCAGTCAGCTATTAAAATCTCGTTGGAAACATATTTTCCATAACTTTATGTTACATGTAATAAAAACAATTAGAGTGGCCCAACCGAGCGTGGTGGTGGAACGGCTAGCGTTCTGGCCTCTCATTCGGGAGGATGCCGGTTCGAATCCCCGTCCGGGCATCCAGATTTGGGGTTTCCATGGTTTCTCAAATCACTCCAGGCAAATGCCGGGAAGCTTCCTTCAAAAAGGCCATGGCCGAATTCCTTCACATTCTTTACCCCTCATCCTTTACCGTCTCTAAAGACCTCGCTGTTAGATAGACGTTAAGCAAATAATAATAAAAAAAATATAGTGGCTCGCGAATAATTCATAAGAAATGTCTGCATACTACTCACAGGTTTAGAGCAGAGACAATTTATCGCCACTTCCTGACAGCGTGGATATTTCGCAGATATATGGAAAGTTATAAGTGACGCAGGACAGAATGTGGTGTAAGATAGCTTAACCGAATTAGTGTATGTTATTACTGTGCGTGGAGAAGTGAAAATGGAATAGCGAATAGGATTACGGTATTACTGGAAAATACACTAAAGTCTCTCTTTCTGTCCCCGAGTTTCGTTGTAGGACGGCTCAGATCGAGAAGGCGGCATTCGAGGTTTGCTACGGACAGGCTCACGCCAGGAGAATCATTCTATCTCTCTTTTTTTTTTTTTGTAACTGCTTTACGTCTCTTTTTGACATCGAGGTCTTTAGAGACGGGAAAGGATGGGGGGGGGGGACAAGGATGGGGGCAAGGATGGGGGCAAGGAATGGGAAGGAATCCGGCCATGGCAGTTTGAAGGAAGCATCCAGGCATTTGCCTGGAGTGATTTGGGGAAACCATGGAAAACCCAAATCTGGATGCCCGGACGGGGATTCGAACCGCCGTCCTCCCAAATGCGAGGCGAGAACGCTAACCGTTACACCGCCCCGCTCGGTCATTCGATCTTTGGTAGTTCGACTGGAATCTGCTGCCCGGTGTTTGGATTTTGCCAACGCCTGAAGGATCCTGACTGCTGGTAGAGAAGTTCAACACTACTTCCCAATACGTCTTCACATCCGGCGCCAGGGGTAACGCTGTACGCCGAGACAACGCATACTTTGCCGAGCGGAAGCAGCTCGACGCCTGCACTTCGCTTGTCCGATAAAACATCGCCGCGGATCCGAGACCTCACAATGGGATTTTGGCATTGTACCATCCCACTGCCAACCGTCGCCATCCATGAACGGTAGAGAACACTTTGAGCCACAACAGTTTTTCACCAGAACTCGGTTTTTCAAACGTCCAGTAACGCCTGATATGTTTCATACCATCCATTAAGCCAGACCAAACATGAATTGATAAAACACTTTTCTGTAATTAAGGACTAATGTCAGTAACGTGAGTCATTTGTTTTGTTTGAAGAAATAAAGTTCATTTACTTTGATTTGTTAAAAGGAAAATAAAGATGTTAATGTTTGTTTTTTGTAAATTAATGTTTTTTTTTCAATCTCTAGAATAACAAAGTTAACCACCCTTCCCTTATTAAATTAATTGTGATATATAAAAATCAATGTTCCATTTCACTTACACTCAACACGTGTGGATAAGACGAAATTGTTTGCTTAGTCAATAATTTATTAATTATCATTTATTTAACAAAAGAAGGTTATATTTCAATAAACCTCGAAATGTTTCCACTTCGCACCCCACTTTGAAATTGAAATAACCGTTCAATGAGCACTACAATTAAAGTAGCACTGAAATTCACTTAACAGAACAAAATTAGAATTAGTTTATCAATGTGTGGAGCGATCATAATCAAAAGAGTTTTATTTCAAACCATCAAAACAATGCCTTTTAAACCCCCGAGTAAGATCTGAAACGAATTAGAGTGTAGATACGGTACTGTGAGTATATAGAATATCTAAATTACACACTACGAAGATAACTAAATGACGGAAATAATCATACACAAGTTGTTGTGCACTCGGTTCTTTATTTCAACCGAGAAAAATAATGTGAATGAAAAGCTACCTGGAATAACTCTGACTCCCTACCCTCTCTCCTCCCTCCCCACGTAGTTTCCCAACTCCTCCCCTCCCCCTAAACCGCCACGTAGTCTATGGACCCTCTTTTTTCCACTGAACATTTCCCGAAATCCTTTGTCAACTTCTATGTCAGTAATCTTCAGATAGCCGTATCAAGGAATCATTTCAACATGACAGCCATTCTCTCCTTGACGCCTCATCTAATTGGGATAGATATTCCAAAATATCTATGGTGCACGTCGTTTTTGATGACTGTTAGCTATACATTTTGTCCACTTAAGCTTATTTTTCTTGTGCTCGCTAATGACTGTAAATCTACCGAGAAAGTAGCATGGAACAACGACAACATTACCAAGTGCGGTAGTTTTGTAAATTAAAAAAAAAAAACAGCACACATGGTTTGTTGGGTGCTAATCTCAGGCTACTAATACAAAGAATATTGTATATGGATTTTTGTTTCTTATATGCTACAATCGTAGTAGCAAATTTGTTAAAGAAGCACTCTCTTTATTACGCTGTACATATTGAAACTGTAGTAAAAAAATTGCCTGAAAATCATCTATTCACAGTTTGAACAACGTATTGCCAGTCTTCTGCCTTTTGAACCCCGTCACCAATACTATGTGGCCCCGTATGATTCAATTTTCAGCGAAACTTTTGAGTTATGTAAGCTCTAAACAATTAAGATCGTGGGATTGCTGCAGTTTTCCATTTTCACGCGTATCTTGAGTAAAGTCCTCTGAAATGTGTAAACTATGATCGGAGATAATGATATTTACTGAAGCCGATACTAGATATTATATAGTGTATCCCAAACGCCTTTGGATTCATAAAACGTACTTATTCTCTGGGAGCTGGTCGAGATGCTTAACCAACTTTTCATCAACACATACATATTTAATTATTAGAACTAGTTAATTTTTCTTCCTAATCTGCTAACTCCGTTGCTGCTCACGGTGAAAACTGCTTTATTAATGTCGTTTTAGTTATGTAAAATTTTATTTAAAAAAATGTCTCGAAAAATTATTCTGCCGTATAGTGATTCGTAACATATTTTATTATTTAAAAAAAGTATGATTATTATATATGACAAAATGTTATAAGCGTTCCACGGTCTTTTGATGACATTAACATCCAACAGGTCGGTAATTTGTTTTGTAAACAGGCCAACTCAACCAAACATTGCTAAAGGCAGATTAATGTTTCACATCCATGCTACGGAGCATTCTAGCTTCAGTATCATATATCCGCGTTTGTTGACGACTCTCCTGTTTATCTTTAATCAGCTGCTGATATTTTAATAACGTTTGTGGTGTTTTCGTCATTGCTGACAATAGCTGAAACTTTTGGTATTTGAACATGACAGGTTCAAAATCAAAACATTAAATCCATGGCATCTGGTCAGTCACAAACATCCGTAACACTAGCTCCAATTCACGAAATGAAACGAGAATTAGAAGCTGTACCAGCAGGAAAATGGTCGCAGCAGTTTCCTCCTCTTCGTGACTGCAATGTTATGTTTTCCAATAATCATAATCTTTCGACTATGTGGAAACTATACTTCTTTTCCAATAAGAATTTATCTCTACAACTATGGCGCAAACACGCTATGATTCAGTAACTAAAAAAAGGATATGAATCTTGTTATCTAACTGCACGAGGATAATGTTTTGTGTGAGGGATACGTTGTTGGATGTGTCAGGCGTGCAAGTTCTTTCCGCAGAGACCTGGTTGGCTGTGAACACAAAACAGGTTACCACAAATCCATTTGTCGGATTGGCGTAAACCCTATGGAAATACGAGCTGCCTGTCATCTCTCAGTGTGTCCGTATATTTTAGACAATCATCTTATCGAAATATCATACAGTCATCACCATACATAATGGAATATCGACACCTTCACACAAAAACTGATAGTACAACCTTTAAAGTTAAAGATGTCAGGAGTAAAGGGATAGACTTTCTTTGGATAAAATACATTGGTGTTAAAACAAAAATTATAAACGTTTTGATGAAAGGAATACTGGAAGAAATTCGTCTGTAGAAAAATGAAAGTCAGTAAGACACATCTAAAGATGCCAACCAAAAATTTAGAATTGTAGAATAAAAACATACAGGAAATTTAGGGAAGCTGAAGACTAGTTGCTGTGAGGGAATTGTGAAGACTTTGCGAAGAAAAGAAGTGTAGGTAGTACAGAAGAAGAATTTTAGATACACGAAATCTGCTGGTAAGAATCCTCACGTAAGTTCGAAGGAAATAGCTGACAGGTGGAAGGAAAAAAAAAAGTGTAGTGGGGACAGTTTGAAATTTATTGTGGTAGAAAAAGATGAAGACAATAATATCGATGATATCAAAGAATAAGTACCACAAGTACAGAATTATAAAGAATTTATGGTATATTAAAAAAGTAGACAATAATGAGATGCCGCCACAATTTCAAAGGGAGCCTAAGGGGAGAAAGAATACATAAAAAGTCTGATTAAAGTTGTATAAGAAGGTTTGGAAATACGAGAGACTCCAATTACTTTAGATAAAAGAACAGTTTTCACAATCCCGAGCTAATAACATACGGAAAATACCAAATCTATCATATCGTTAATATCACATCATTCGCTTAAATGGTATTATAAAGAAAAATGAAAGATAATTTATAGATAAAGATCAAATTGGGCTTAGCAAAAAAGGATAAAAATGAAAACATATTGGCATTACGATTAATAAAATTAATTTATGAAAACTTTTATGAAATTTTGTAGTTTGGGAATAACTTTTCACAGTGATAAATATGTAATATATAGACCCTACATCAAAAGTTTTGAAAAATAAAAAATTAAGTCTGTATTGCCAAAGTAGTATAATAATTTCTGATCAATCTAAAAAACAGAAAAGTTAGAGGATTGTTGGAGGCAATATTGAGGTTAACAGAGCTTGAGGCAAGCCAGCGATCTAAATCTCATGTCGTGTTTGTATCCGGAGGAAACAATTTGGGAAATGAAGGAAATATTTTAGCGTTACTACAGAAAAATTCTGTTACAAAAATTCAGCCCACTGCTATCTATTCGTGATCCCTTGCTCGCAGATGAGAGTGAAACAGCAAGAGCAAACGATCAACACAATAATGTGAAACAAGAAGAGTTACTTACAAAAGAAGGATAGTGCCAGAAGATTCAAAAATAGAATTGTGAAGAATTTTTTGACTATGGGAAATGTCAGTAACTTCCTATGCCAACTTACTTTTTATTTGGTGGTTTACTGTCTCGAAGGATGTTATCATGTTAGGTATCGTTTCAATACATCCTTGACCACTTAAAAAGCGCATGATCGGAACAGTCGAAGTGATGAAATGTAATGGAAAGCAAAGATTAAACTAAGTAGAATTAATAACAATTACCCCCACAGTTCGGGATTGTTTTCTACATTTATCAATGAAAAATTTGGTATTTCATATTCAAATACTATATGGAATTTAAAGTTTGCTTAGAGGTAGGGTATTTCGCTAAATTATTCAGCTTTCGACAGAGCACATTTCGTAGTTTCTGCTAACAATGGACAGAGGAGGAGTATTCCACAAGACAATAGCATCAAGTTTCAAGTTTTGAGGATGATGTTCATTGTTTCCCCGCAACAGAAAACGTTACGTGTATTGTTTCAGTACAATTTCCAATTTATTTTCTCGGTTTGCAATGCGTGTATGAGCATCCGAAAGGGGAGCCATTGTTTGAGATTACGTGCTACAAGAACGAGAAGAAAGAGGTAACATATGCAACATGAAATTCTATATTGTTTCCTTCAGGTAAATAAAACGCTCGTCGCGTATACGTCCGTGTGTGAGCTACTGAACACAACTGACTAATGAAAGCGGACGTTTCCACAAATTTAAATTAAATACCGAGAACTGTGACAATACGGGACAATAAACGGCTTTTGGGAACGCGCTTGTTCCGCTTATAATGTGGTATCCACATTTGTTTTCTTCGTTCAAATATACTCACAACACAGGAAACAGCCAGGAATGCTAAAAAATAGCACTCGGGCACTAAAAATTGGTAAACAAACTTCGTAACATTAAAAAAAATTATTAAAAATATAAAGCAAGCTTGGGAACGAATTTTCCGAATACATAACAAAGCAGATAAAAAATAACTCTTGAAATTTAATTGAAACAAACATATTACTTCTAACTTTTACTGTGTGATATAGTTAAGATTTTACCATGCTGACTTTAATTATTTCAATACACCAAGTGAGGAATTTGTAAGACACTTTTTTAATTTTCGTCTCGGCATCGTCGAGGTCATTAGAGACGGGATTCGACTTGTATAAGGATCTATGATGAATTCGGCCATGGCATTTTGAAGGGAGCATTTCGGCATTCGCCTGGAGTGATTTGTGGAAACCAAATCTGGATGCCCGGACGGGGATTCGAACCTCCCGAATGCGAGGCTAGAGGCTCACAGCTCACAAACCACGTTCGGTCTGAAGATTCGTATTGAGGTTACAATGCAGATAGTGAGAGAGAAGGTGAAACGTTTCAGTTATAGTATTACAATGAATTGGAATTCAATAAACCTTTTTTTTTGCATTTAATTATCAACTTAATTTCATAAAGAAGGAAACCAACAAGTTAAAATAAAGTTTTCTACCGTCCCGTGTATATAGTTGACTCTCACATTTATTTCACTTTCGAGAAATGGCACACAACGACTTTATTAAAATCCTCAATGAGTTAATCTGAAGACTGTGATATTTAATGAGATATACAATACAGTTTGTTACAAGTAACACATAGTTTTTCGCAATAATTTCACATTCTGGTGGCATTATGCGTAACATCTTCTTCTGTTCTCTTGAGAGGTTTGCTGAAAATTCTACGAACTTGATTTTATGAGTGAAAGTCTTACATTATTCATTTATTTGGGAAGACAAGACTTGTCCCAATGTCCAGCATGCGACGTACGCAAGATAATGGTAAATATTTGATTTTTGTACAGCAAAAAAACATTTCATTGTTTATTTTCCTTTGTTCTATTGATTTTGTTTTGTCTAGTTGCAATAACATAATAAAATTGCAGTTATACTAAAATCATTAAATAGATATTACTACCGAGACATTTTTCATTCAATTCAATTATAATATCAACTCATTTCCCGATATCAAGAGATAAATGTATTAACCAAGATCAACCCAAATATAACAAAACTAGCTGTTACCCGCGACTTCATACGCGTTGACTTATAATTTCATTACCAAAAGTGGATATAGGAAGCTGTTAGTAACGTAAGATTTGTATCAAACAACACCGAGTCTGCCATCACTATATCATTTTACCGTCGAACCTGTACAAAACAGAAAAACAAACGAAGGTGCGGGGATATAGGGGAGGGGAGGGTTTATCTGAGGGCAGCTTTATTTTAGCTTGGTCTTTTCTTCTTTCTTCAGCATGAGAATCCGATTCTTGGGTTCTAATAACTTTAGCCGCTCTTGCTCTTCTAGAGCTACACCTTAGGCCAGGTTTACGCCCGCAAGGCATGACAGAAAAGAAGACAAAATAAACTGGTGCCAGAAACTTTTAGGCAGACACAAAGTAATAGTACAGTTCAGAGAAAATCGACATCTATACTAAATAATAAGTTTTTGTCTCTGAACGAAATTTACTAACAAATCATACACTGACAGACTGCGTGAGAAGCACGCCTTGAGCAACCGACGTAACATTGCAGACTAACACACACATCCTTTTGTCTGTCACCATTCGATAAGTTATCAAAACTTCGTGACTACAACTGTTATTCATGCCGAAAAAAATGTCCTGTGTCCTTCCTACAGATATAAAGTATTTCCTTGTCAATTTCAATCAATATCGGTATAGCCATTTAGTCGTTAATCGTAACAAAAAGACAGAGACCGCATTTATAATATTATTAGTGCAGATCACACACACACACACACTGACTGCGAGAGAAACAACCGATGAGTGATCAATATAGCGTCAAAAAGTGTACACGCACAGCATTGTTACACCGCGTACGATTTGCCAAGCATTGCACCCCTAAATTTGTGGGGTCTAATGTTTAACATGGAATCCGAAAAACTGACCGTCCAGGCGTGGCTCATACGATCAAAAACAATTCTTAAAAATCTTGGCTTCCGTCGGGATTTGAACTAGAGACCACAGTCAAAACGTTAGAAGGAAATCGCATTAACCGCTACGTTACCAGGCCGTTATGGAGCAAGGTACTACAGTGTGTTAGACATCCTAAGTATCCTATGTCCATCCTAATGCCAAATCGCATCTGCTTGTCAAATTTCATCATGATAGGATTAGCCATTCAGCCCAAGAAAGGTAACAAATAGACAGAGTTATTTTCGTATTTATAATATTAGTATAGATATTGATTACCGAACAGCGAAATTACAATCTAAAAGACGCAAATCGGCGAAGTTCTGAAGAGAGCAGAAACGAGAATGAAATTTCGTAATAAAACGTCGTTAACTGCAGTATTTGGGTCGCATTCCATGAGGAATTAAATACCGCCCGCCACAAAGAATACTGCAAAGGAAATCTATGGCCAACGAGATGTCGTACGCTGAAAAACTCATGTCTAGATAACTTCAAAGGATGTACAATGCTGAGAGGACTAAGGCCTTAGTTAAATCTGAGACACAAAGGTAACAACATTTCATGTAAGCATCACGGTTCGCCAGTGTGGGCTCGTGTCTTAAGGTGTCACCACACCTGATCGGGTATCGCGTTAGAGTCCTGACCCTCACGTACCGGCCATAGGCGGCTTTCTGCATTCGCCTAAGCGAAGGTTGGTACGTATTCCAATCTCAGCTTTGTAATCTACATCCTTCGCAAACAAAAATACACCTATTGTAGGTAACATACTAAGATATACAAATACAAACAATACAATACAATTTTCCATAGATCCCAATATAAGATACTGGATTTATTGGATGTAGAAAGTTGTCAATTTTCATACAGACAATTTCATAGCAAAGTAATACATATACCCGAAGATGTATGGTGCAGGCACAGCGTACATGGTATACTATTACGTCAACTACAATTAAACATACTACTGGCAATTATTTTGTAGATACATTAGAAATAAATTCTTCGACAGAGTAGTAGGATTTGTCAATTTAAAAAAATTAGTTTTTTCCTATATATATAATCTTATCATATGCTAGACATTTAAGATGTGTTGGGAGCTTATCGAAGATATGTATCCCCGAATATCGGATCCCTTTTTAAACAAATTACAATGACTTGTAATCCTCGTGATGATTATTTTTAATTCTAGTGCCGTAATTGACTATTTTACTATTTGCTTCAAACAGAGTATAATCTGTAACTAAAAAGGACGTTAATGTCTACTCAGCCACCACTGTTAAAAATCACTAACTTCTTTAACAGTTCCCTACATGACGTTCTACTGCTAAACCTACATATAATTCTTATTATTCGCTTTTTGGCTCTGAACACTTTGCCTCTGTGAGTTGAATTGCCCCAGAATATTATTCCATATGACATTAAGGAGTGAAAATGATCAAAATAAGCTAGTTTCCGTATACAGACATCACATATAGCTGAAATTGTACGAATTTCAAATGTGGCTGCACCCAATTGCTTCAGTACGACAGAGAGAGTTACCTTCCAATTTAAATTACGATCAAAATGCAAACCTACAAATTTCACACATACTTCCTCTTGAATGGACTGGCCTGCAAATTTTATGCGTGGGTCTGGTGTTATTCTGTGCGAAGTACTGAATTGCCAATACTGAGTTTTATCAAAGTTTAGAGACAAGCCATTAGCTGTAAACCATTTAGTAATATGGTCAAAAACATAATTATAAATATATTCTGGAGATGAATCTGGAGCATTTTTAATTCGTATGTTTGTGTAATCTGAAAAATGAACAAATTTTGAGATTTTTGATGTAACACTGGGCAGATGGTCTATATGTATTAAAAATAAAAGTGTCCCCAAAATAGAAATCTGAGGTACTCCACATCTGATAAATCCCCACTCAGAAAACAGTGGATCACTTAACACAGTCATACTTTCTATTTCGTATTCAGTAAATAAGAACTAAGATATTTATTAACAATGCCATCTATATCATGATATTTTAATTTCTGTATAGTACAGACCCTTAAGCTTCCTTCAGAACATGTTACTTCGGCAAGCGGGAAGATCATTAATCAACTACTGAGGCAGGTGTGATGACTACTCTTCATGACGTTCAGCACTCATGACTAGAAAAGGGCTCATCAGTTCTTGATTGAAAATAGCTGACAAATAAAAAAGAAACATAATAAATCATTTAATCCTTACGGCTTTAAAAGTCATTTAATTCTTTATAACTAACACCTAATTATATTTCAAGTTTTCACTAAACGTTTAATATAATTAAAACCATTATAATATTTTATTCAAATTACTGTTGAAAAAACTCTTGAGATGACTATAATAGTGAATTAACTCTGCAAGGAGCATTTAACCACCATCAGTTTTATGTGGTTATACCGATAAGCTGCAAGATCATTATACACCAACAAGTTAACATTTGGTAGGCGGGACATCATGAAATACGTTATCACAATATAATACTGATTAGACTGCTAGCGGGCTGTCGGACGTAATTGGTAGGCCTCAGAGAAATCACAGGTTTCATTCAGAAGGGTTCAAAGAGGTGGTAGTGTTGATTTGATTCACTCGCGATCCGCGCACAATAAGCGTGGCGTTGGAGAGTCCTGGGATGTATGCCAGCATCGGAGCCGATGCGACCGCTAAGCTGCGGTTCTGCCGATCCCTGCCAACTCCGGTCCACCTGTGGCCGGAGCGTTCAACCTCGCGGTATCATGTGTTTCGTGGTCATTAGCATTCGCTGGTGCGTACTGCTGTATCAGAGGCTCAGAAGTCATGGAGACAAACCACTGAAACCAAAGCGCTGTACGACAGGTAGATGTTGTCTTTTACAAATTATAATGCTGTCTTTCGGTAATAGTTAGGGATAAAACGATCATTTACATCGGAACAAACCAAGTTATCTGTTTCCTGAAAGTTGGTAACTGCTAACTTATTAGTTTCTTCCCCAACGAAAGAGGAACGAATTAATAATTGTTTATGTATATTATTATTTATCTGTAACGGTGCTATTTATGTTTTCCTGTTTGTTCAAGGATCACACAAATACTACTGAACATATTGTGATTGGGTTTGCACAGTTTGATAGCTTAAGGTCTAAATTAAAATCAGATGCATGTGTTATGTGGTTCGTCATATTACACAGCAGACCTTCTTAAACCTCTAGGAGAAGAAGGAATCGAAAGATTATTCAAACTGATATCAAAAAGTTATGAAACGGGAGAAATTCCAACTGGTTTTAATAAAAATATCATCTTTACACTTCCGAAGAAAGCACAAGCTGACAAATGTGAGAATTATCGCCCCATTAGTCTAACATCACATGCTTCAAAATTAATGACAAGAATAATACACAGAAGAATGGAAAGGGTAGTAGAAGACATAGTAGGTGAAGATCAGTTTGGGTTTAAGATAAACTGCGGCACAAGGGAAGAAATTCTAGCAATAGGATTAATGTTTGAAGGGCGGATCAAGAAAAACAAAACAAACTTTTATAGCGTTTGGTGATTTGTAAAAAGCTTTTCATAATGTTAGGTGGGATAAGATGTTCATAATTTTAAAGGAATAAGGTCTAAACTATCGAGACAGGAGAATACTTTATAAACTGTATAAGAATCAAATGGCTATAATAAAAGTAGAGTGGAATGAGAGACATGCACCAGCTAAAAAAGGTGTGAGACAAGGTTGTAGTTTATCCCCGTTAATATCCAACTTGTATGTGGAGGAAGAAATAAAGGAAGTATATATATATATATACAGGGCGTTCGCCGGGAAACGCAACCCTTTGTTAGCGCTACAAGGAAGAAACTGCTCCCGGCGAGCGAGCGCTCAGTTTCCGGCATTGTTCGACCGTCGGCCGCGGACTATTTCATAATAATTACGCTTCATAAACTTCATAAACTTCATAAACTTGTGTGCTAAGCATTTAAATGTGACGTAATTCATTAGCTTACCTTATAAAAGATGCTGGAAGTGTTGAGCCTCTTGTGTAATGCACATTTCACATCTTCTGAACATATTTCGAGACACACGCTGCCCTAACTGACTTAATGATTTTTTGGGTGACTGTTCTAGTCGAAAAGCGATATCGTCAATTTTCTCCTCTGTGAGAATACGGTTGACCGACAGTCTCTTTTTTTTAAAAAAATGAACCCGTTTCTCTTACTTTTTAACCAGACGCAGAATTGTTGATTTAGCTGGCAGTAAAGCGCCAGGAAATTCGCGACGAAATTTACTGCGACACTTTTTAAACGACTTCTTCTTCACATATGTATCGTAGAGAAATATTCTTTGTTGCAAACTGTAACGTACCATAATTTTACTCACACTCAAAGACGGTACAGATTAATAAGAGTATGAAGCCCCAAACCAGCCAAACCGCAAAGAAACGTTTATTCACAGCACTGATTAATAAGAGACTGAAGTCACAAACTATCTACAATGCAAAGAAACCGTTCTTAACAATGTAAGGGTCACTGCAATGCACTGTTGGGGCAGCGGAGGTGTTAAACAGTGCGGTGATTCACGGTGCCGTGTGGCGGAAACTGCTGGCCCGACTGACCGAGCAAGTTGCCGACGGCAACAGACTGGGAGGGTAGCGTTTTCCGGCGAACGCCCTGTATATTCTTATGTGGCGTAAGTGTCCAAAGAGAAAAAATCAATATGTTACGATTTGCTGATGAAATTGTCTTATTAGTAGAACAGGCTGAGGATACTGAGAAGTTACTGAATGGAATGAACAAAATACTGAAGGAAGATTTTGGACTGAATATATATCAAAGGAACACAAAAGTGATGAAATGTAGCAGAAATGTTAGCAATCACAGTAGATTAAATATAAAAAATAGGATCGGATGCAACAGGAGAAGTAAATGAATTCTGCTACTTGGGAAGCAAAATTACAATCAACGACCGAAGCAGGAATCATGTTAAAAGCAGAATAGTACTAGCAAAACGAGCCTTCATGAAATTTTATTTTTTTAAATTTTATTTCCTGATTTTACATAGCCTACTACCTTGTTACCTAAAGTAGGCCCTTAGTTTCTACAGTTTTATTCTTAAAACAATTTACTTTTTTTAATAATAATTATTTTTAAGGATTTAAGTATTCTAATAGTAAATCTACTAATTATTCTAATAATTAATATACCACTTAATCTATCAACTAATCTACTAATTAATCTACCATCTTACTAATTCACACCAAAATCAGCAATTGTCTTTGTATTTTCATACTTCTAATTAATAAAGTCTATTTGTATACGTTCTTCTTTTACCCCTGCTGGCCTGCGTCGACATCTAGGCCGCTAGCTGTCTCTGCTGATGCAGCGGGGTGACTGCTGACATGCTGACCACAAAGTGTCGTCAGCCAGCTTCACGTTCCAGGTTGTGGTCTCGTTGTTCTCCGGTTTGTCCCTGGAACCACCTGCTCCCCCATCAGGAGTTCGCTCCTGGAATCAGAGCAGGCCACCCCCTGAGCCCTGGAGAAGGTGCCTCTGGCTTCCAGAGGCACTACGATGAATTGAGTCTTTGCCGTCATCCTTGTGCAGGCACCGCCTTAGTCATGGGCAGTGCTTGTAGTCAAATTTGGGTTGTTCTTTACTCTTGAGTTTCTTCCTCTCCTGTCCTTCTTTCTGCTTCTGATGCCGTTTGCTCGCGGCGTCCCCTACGCTCTGCCTGTTTCAATTCAACAAATCTCGCCTTCTCGCGCTGCGACGCTAGATTAGCAGCTTCATCCAGCAAGTGCCAGAGCTCGGTATCACGCAGTATATCGTATATTCTTCTGTTCTGAAGTTGTATTTGGAGATATGCCCTTGATTCTTCAGTTTGTTTGCACTCCCAAACCACGTGCTCGGGAGTACTTACTTCACCACAGTCGCACCTGTTTGTTTCTTTGAGGCCTCTCTGTTCTAAGAAACTGTTGTATGGACCATGGCCGGATATGTAGTGTATGAGCCCTGGAGATGGTTGTAGGTGAGTCATGTTAATTCTCTCTTTCACCCAAGGAAGCATGTCGAAGGTCCTTCTGCCCGTGTTGCTGTTAGTCCATGTTTGCTGCCATTCATCCATCAGCGCATCCCAAATATCTTTTTTGGTTTCAACAGGCCTTCCAATTATTTCAGCAGCTTGGTCATACCTTCCTTTTTTAATCCAGTATAGCACTCCTCGCTTCCTTACTTCCAGGTCCAGGGGCCAGATACCGAGTATAACCGTTAGGGCATCTGTGGCCGTTGTTCTGTAGGCCCCAGTTAGTCGGAGCAGAATTCCTCGCTGCGTACGGCGAAGCAGCTCCTTTGGTTTGATCTTTCTTAGGTGCTTGGCCCAAGTGCTTGCAGCGTATCCTGTAATGGAGGTCAGTATTGCATCGTGATATCTTCTTATGACGAGCGGAGGCAGATTAAACCGTCGTTCGCCAATGCTTATCAATTTGTGCATTACCAGTGCTGCTCTTCCACATACTTCCTCCATGTGAGACGCAAATTTCAGTTGTTCCTCCAGGTTTACACCAAGGTAACGGACTACTGCTTTTCTCTTTATTGTTTTTCCCTGGATCCTAATTACCGGATTTCGTTTGAGTGTTCCTTTTAGGAGCATGTAGGTCGTCTTTTGTGGGGCTAGGTTTAACTTAACTGCTGCACACCACTTACTCAGGCAATCCAATACTGCTTTGCATTTTGTTTCGAGTTCCTGCCTGGTGTCCGCGTCTATCAGAAGTGCGAGATCATCGGCGAATGCCACCACACCCAGCAGTTCTGACATTTGTTGCAATATTTCCATGACCGGTTCCAAACCAATGTCCCAGAAAATTGGTCCACACACTGATCCCTGCGGGCAACCTTTCGTCAGTCTTTTCTCTATGTAGGCCTACTTGTTGGGGCACCGCAATTTGGCATATCTATTTCTACAATAATCTCTAAAACTGGTATATAGGTTTTTTGGACAGTTGATGTTTCTTAAGCGTTCGAACAGCGCGGGCCACCAGAGATTGTCGAATGCACCGGCGATATCCACAAATACTCCCACCACATAATTTTTGGAAGAGTTTTGAGCTATTTCCATTAAGCGGTTGATGGCGTCCTCTGTTGACTTGCCTGCTCTGAACCCATACTGATTTGGGTTCATCCCATGTTTTAATCTGTGTTCCTTTAGTTTCTTGCAAAGTATCTTTTCTTGTACTTTCCCTAGAACATTGAGTAAGCAGATTGGACGATAGGATTTTGGAAGTTGTGGGTCTTTGCCTCCACCTTTCGCTATGATAATCACGTCACTCGTTTTCCATGCATTTGGTATTTTTCCCTGTACCAGGCATTCGTTAAAAAGTTTATTTAAGGTTGGAACCAGTTGGACGACCAGCTCCTGGAGGACCTCTGCTGGTATCCCATCAGGTCCAGGTGCTTTTCTTTTTGGAAGGGAAAATATTGCCTCTACTATCTCTTCATCTGATATGACGCATTTTTGATGTTCACTCTCGTAGGGATCCCACATTTTTTGACGCAGTTCACTTTGCCGAACGGTCTCGTTTTCCATACTATCATCTGGAAGTAGCACGTCAAGTAGCTCCCGTGCAGTTTCCATCCAGTTGGTGGTCATAGATCCATCCAGTTTTCTTACTGTAGACAAGGTTGTAGGTGGCCTAATTTTGCCAGCGGCAATCTTGTAGGGGATGCCCCATGGGCCTGATCTCATATTTTGTCTGACGAAGGCTTCCCAGCTTTTTTGTTTTGTCTTCAGCAACAGATCCTTGAACTCTTGCTTTTTGTTCCTATATCTATCTAGAAGAGTCTGTCTCTCTTCTGTAATGAGGCAACGTTGATATGCTTGTCTTGCCTTCCTCATTGTGATTCGTAGTTTCTGCAGTCTTTCTGTCCATGGTTTGTTTTTTACTCCCGTTGTTTTCTTTACTGGAATTGCGGTTCTCATTGCGTCCTGGTTTGCTCGAATTGTTTCTTCCGCAGCCTTGTCCACATCAAAATCTTTATCTTCGACTTGGGGGGGAATAAAGCAACTCCTCAACCTTGGCCAGTTGGCTTTGCTGATGTCATATAGCCGTTGAATATTGGTACAGGCGCCTTCGTGCGCACCGTCCCGCAGTCTTCCCAGTTCGAACATAATTAGATTGTGATCACTGGTGGTTTGGTTCTCAATCACCTTCCACCCGCTTACTAGGTTTCCTGCTCTTCGATTTGCTAAAGTTATATCTATGTTCGATTTGGCACCTGCTCGGTCACTGAACGTGTATGGATTGTTTGGCTCGTTTTTGACATACAGCTGTAATTCTCCAATCAGCTCGAGTAACTTTTCTCCTCGTGCGTCTGTACGACCGCTGTGCCAGAGTGCAGATTTGGCATTTGCATCGGCAACTATCACCGTAGGGCTGTCGCCTATGGCTGTACATATTTCCCTAATCTTGCAAAGATAGGGATCAATATCGTCTCTGTATTGGAAGTACATGTTAACGAGGACTACGTTTCCCCATTGCGTACCTAACTCCACACACACCGTATGTTCATCGCAGAATTGTGTTATTTTTGTTACTGCGATTTGCTTATTGAAGACTATGATGGCACTCATTGGTTTTTTCCCTGTCGAGATTATCTGAGACGTCACTGGCATGTGTGAGATTTTCCCTTCCCTGGAATGGGGCTCTTGAAGACAGAGGATATCTATTTGCATTTCCTCAGCCAGTTTACTCACTTCATGCAAAACCAGACTGGTTCTCCTGCAGTTTAACTGTGCGATCTTAATTCTCTCTGCACCCCTACTCATGGATGCCGAGTATGGATATTGCACTGTGGCTACGGCTGTCTCGAGTCAAGCATTATTCTTCCATGAGTCATCACAAAATGACGATAAATTTGATCTGGATCAAAGATTTCGTTCCGTCTGTCAAATACTTGCTTGACTATAGTGAGTAACTGGGCTGAATTAGTAGGTATATTGTTTATCTTAAGTTGAATACGATCAATTGCCTCTGGTTGCGGAAATGTGATGTTTTTGCCATTTGGATGTGCTATTCTGGTTAGGTGGCGTAACGCCATAGTGAGATTTTGTGTTTCCTCTAGTCTAGCAAGCTGCAGATTGTTTTCAAACTTTTGGTAGATATGGTCTGGAGCTATAGCAGCGTGTCTTGGTTTTTCGTTCGCTCGGTTTTTGGAGGCGCCACTAATTTTGCAGTAGTTGGATGTCATTGGAACTGGTCCTACCCACCCAAGTCCAGCTCGTTTTGGTTGAGGTCTAGGAGAAATATCACAGATGGTAGAAGTAATCTCTGAGAGTTGGAGGATAGATTCATCTGTCTGCGTGCTTACGCTGTTTGCTGTTTCCTTCCCTTCTTGCAATATTTTCTCCCTGTATCTTGCAGCCCTCTCTGCGTTCCTCCTCTTCCTCGATGGCGTGTTTCTTGTTTTATTCCTCTTTCCTTTCCCTACTGTTTCTTCTATTAGGTTGATAATAATTGATCTTTGTATGGTTTATCCATCCTCTTGGAGTTCCTTCTACTGTCCATAATCTGTTCTGTTTATCAATCTTTGAAGAAACAGTTGGTATGTCGGACAATCTTTGCCAGATTTGTTGCACGATTTTCCCCGTTTCCTGCATGGGATACAAACAGCTGACTGTAAGGACTTGCTACAGCCTTCTTTCTTGTGGCTAGTTTCTCCACAATGTTTGCAAGCGGCCGACGTTTGGGTACAATGTTTGCTAATATGACCATAATCGTAGCAATGCATACATTTTGGTACTACCGTGTAATCTTTTGCGGATATGGCACTGAATTCTATGTATATTTTTCTTTGCTGCATTATTTGCTTCCTTATTTCAGCACTTACTTCAACAACTTGATAGACAGTGCTTTTATCTCTGGGGCTTGTTCGAAATTTTGACTTGAACCCCTCCAGAAATTGTTGTCTTTCTATTTTTCCTTCAAAATTTTGTTCATATACTTTTTCTGGGATTTTGCATGGCTCAAGTGACGTGGGTACGTCGTACAGAATCAACAGTGGTTTCCTTTTCCTCGGCATTTCACACTTCAGATTTTCGTTTAGTTCTTTATTTTCCATAATTTTTCTTACATCATCTTGAGATGCTGTTTCTACGATTACAGCATTGTTTGTGCTACGTATTTTGTTTATTTTTATCTTATCTTTCCCTGGTTTTATGATTCTGGTTAGTTTATCAGCAACCTGTTTCGGAGTTTCTCCATTCTTGGAAGTTATGAAGACGGCTGCACTAGTAGCTGTTTTTTCTATTTTTGACTTTAATGTAGGTTCCATCCCTGATTTTGTCACTGCTGCGTAACTAGATGCTGACAGTTTTTTCTGCACGTTCAGTTCTCTGTTCTCTTCTCTGAGTGTCCTTATTTCTTTCTTCATCTCTTCATTTCTTCCCTCTATGTGGGCCATAGCCACTGCGAAGGAAGCAAGGTTGTCCTTAAATTCCCTCAGTTTGAACTCAGTCATTTTTTTGCCTAACAGTTTGTTAACATAATTAACAAGTTTTTCGTACCTGCTGTTAACTGTGTCGTTGCACTCCGATTCGGGATTTAAGCTCTGTTGTGTATTGCTATTATTGTTACCTTCAGTCGAGCCCATGATGTCAGCTGAACCTTGAGGCAGGCGAGGTGTTGACTCACGTCAGCTGGACGCCAGGGTGCTGACGGTGCGCGCTGACGCACCCGCTCCGTGACGTTGAAGCACTGACGCGACGCAGCGCGCTGCGGACGATGACCGTTGACTCGTGGCACTGCTTTCCCGTTCAGTAATTAGACAAAATCACTCATACAACGTATATTTTTTACCGCAGTAAGCGAGAGTTTTTACATGCACTGACACGCACTATTTACACCAGCACAACTTGTTTCGTCACTTAACGATTGTTTTATCCATCGCGAAATGCATTCAGCGGCAAGAGCGACGTGACACACAACCGCACGCGGCAGCCATCTTAACTCAGCCTTCATGAAAAAGAGAAATCGTTTAGTTTCAAATATTGAGCCAGGGTTTAGAAAGAACTTTTTAAAACTTTATGTGTGGGGCACAGCACTTTATGGCAGCAAAGTATGGACTTTAGGAATACCAGAAAGAAAAAAAATTGAAGCATTTGAAATGTGGTGCTACAGAAGAATGCTGAAAATTAGGTGGACACACAAAGTACGAAATGGACGGTTTTGGAAATGATTGTGAGGAAAGAAGTTTGTGGAAGAAGCTTACAGAAAGAAGAGATGGGCTGGTATGTCATATTTTGAGACATGCTGGATTGGTTAAGTTGTTAGTGAAAGGAGCAGTCGAAGGTATGAACTGTAGAGTAAGGTAGAGATTATAATAAATAACGTAATTTAAAAAAAATGTGAAACAGGAACAAGAAATGTATATCAGTTGTGAATATAAAATTGTCTTTTTCTTTCTTGCACTGATCCCGCTATTGCACGTTCGATTTTTTCAGGGTGAGTCGTACTGTGGTATGGCCAGCTTGTCACTGAGCCTGGCTTGCCATAGAGGAAGGTCATGTGGCAAGTTCTGTGTGCGGTAAGTTTTCTTTTGTTTGTGTAATGTATTGTTTATGAGTCGGAGATTGGGGACTGTCCCGGCATGGCATTCTTCTTGGAGATTGCCGAAAACCGCCTAAAAACCCCAGTCAGGACAGCCGTCTTTCGGGGACCAGGACTCAATACTGCCCCCGTACACCTCCCACATCCAGCGCGCTACACCTTAGCCTACTAAGCCACACTAGCAGATTTCAATTTTTTTTTTACCTGTTGTGTAAACTAATTTGAAAACTACTTAAGAGTTTGACGGGCTTTCACTGTTTGGAACTTAGCTTCTTATTTAAAAATGGAGGTTTATCTGCGTGCAAACACACAATGTCGTCTTGTATCAGAGTATAAAATTTAAATCTCACCAGAAAATGAAATTCTTTTACATAAACATTGGCATTATTTAATATCTACATAATAGATTTTTACGGAGTTTTTACAATTTAAAGGATTCGACTTCACCTGAAATTTGAGATGCATATCATTAATTTGCATTAACTGAGGACGCAGTAGGCAATTAATATCTAATCAAAGTAGAAATAAAGGAGTGCAACGGAAACCTAATGCCACTTATCTGATCTCTTTACAAGTGAAAGGCAGAATCACTAGAAATCTGTAGCAAAGTGAAGCTGTAGAGTTTATCATATTAATAACAAGGTTTGGTGATGATGAAACTGTATCATACTGACACTTATTTGGTACCAGTTGTTACTAATTAATTATGATAATTTGCAAGTAGTTGAATAAACAGACGAAAACTTATTATTTTTTAAAATGTCACGATGGTAACTATCAGTAACGGTAGTAATTATCATTTACAGTCAAAATATGTTTTTTCGGTCATCTTGTCTAAAATTTAACAACAACTAGCTTTATTTACGAAATAATCTGAACATTTCTCGGTCTCTTTGCGTAATTACGTTTCAGTGTATACTCATATTTGCATAATATTGTAAAGTACTCCTTTCTGTTGAAGACTGTGGTGAACAGTAAATTTTAATGACAGTTCATTTTTCATGGATTTATGGTAGCACCACAATCGAGGGCAACAACGACCAGCTTGAAGTAATATATTGTACTATGTTCGAGACTTCTGCACCAGTTTCAATCGTTTAAGCAGCTCTTGCAAGATTGTTGGTGTATCGTAATCGCCGAGTATTTATACCAATATAGAATAACAACTAAATGGGCCACGTTGCCGTTCGTGCTGTGCTATCATTCAGTTCCTCGAAATTTTGTTGTAAACATATGATTAAAGTAACCTAAAAAAATACGTTTGTTTGATTTTCCCACGACTTACGAAATATAACAGATATAAATGTTTTTAGTTTAAACACAGCCCATGGTCGATATCGGAGACAAATTTCAAATAATCACTTAAGAGTGTTTTTGAGATAGAAATAATTTAAAAAATTCCAAAATCGCACAATTTAATGGACACTTTCGTATTTATTTTCTAGTAAAAGCAATTCAAAAATTTTCCTCCTTTACTTGACAGATCTAAATATCTATATTCCACAGGCTGCGGTGGTAAAAAATTATATTTTACTATCCACCTTTCTCAGTGAAACTGCCTACAATATAGTTGTACCAATTCTGTAATACGATGTTTTGTTTGGATCAACGAAATATATACTATAGGCAAATTTGTAGTATGAATATTTCGTTTACTGGCTAGAATTCTGTGACAGGCGGATAGATTGCGTAGCGACAGCAACAGAGCTCCGTTTCCGTTTGGGTATGCAACTTTAAAAAATAATTGTTTAAAAAACATAAAAACCGCCTTCAAAAAATGGTACTAAAAATTTTAAAATAACTTTATACAATGCTTAGAAGAAAGTAAATCTAAATGTACAATATTTTACATTACTGTTATTGAAATTTTTACATTAATTAGTTATTTTTGGAGTCGGTGCCAGCTGTCAGATCGCGCAGATCGAATTACTGAACTTTATTGGGTGTTCGAGGCTAACCGAGAGTACGAACAAAAATTCCAAATATTTTACAGCATGTCGTGAGGAATATAGTTTTACTGCGGGAGACAGCTTAGGGAAACAAATTAATGGCATGTTATCTGTGGCTCGGCCTCATTAGTCATCCAGGCATATCTCTGGCGCTATAGTGTCAGTTGGTAGGCTGCATCATGCAGTAAATACTTTATAGTTAGTTTAATATCGGTGTATTATCTAAATGTTTCAGTTTTGTTGAAAAATGTTTCTAGAATTAATTGTAGGTAAGTAGTAACATGATTTTTTATGTATAATTGTTATTTATTATTGTTTTTATCTTTTTATTTTTCTTGTTTTGGCTGGCACCGACTCCAAAAATAACTAATTAATGTAAAAATTTCAATAACAGTAATGTAAAATATTGTACATTTAGATTTACTTTCTTCTAAGCATTGTATAAAGTTATTTTAAAATTTTTAGTACCATTTTTTGAAGGCGGTTTTTATTTTTTTTAAACAATTATTTTATTTTTAAATTTTTAGTGGTATTATAGTTAATTTGTATTTAAATATGCCGCAGCAGTTCTCATTTTGTGAACTTCCTGGTAGCTCAGTGGTTAAAGCGAAACTTTTAAAAAATCTGTCTTTACAACAACTTTCAGAATGGGGAGAATTGGATGCTGTGTTAAGGAATGTTAGTTTACATTTTGATCCAGGCTGTGTTTCGTTCTAATCATAACATCTGCTAAAGTTGCTGCTCGATAATCGAAACATATAACATCTGGACATTAATACATACTACATACACAAATCTGTCTCTGGAATATATCTGTTCGTTCCAGCATCACATAGAAAATATAGATATTTAATTGGTTTTCGCAGCGTAAAAGCTGAAATCTGAAGTACATGTTGAGACATTAGGACACATACATTTTATAAATATTCTGCAATGACTTAAAAATAGCTTAATTGATTTTGACGGTACTTAAAACTGTGGATTTTGTAAAGAACATTGGAAATTATAAACGATGGGGGTAAAGGAGAAGAGGGATTGGGCTTTTGTATACCAAATGTAGACTGTCTTTTCTGATTGATTTAAAGTATACATTTGTAAATTTCTATTGATAACACATAAAAGTTTTAGGAGTGTATAAAAAAATAATTAGGGGGTGTTGTAATGTAACCATGAACGTTACGGTTATATTTGGAGTGGATAGTGTAATCTGGGAGGTATGTAAGGTCTTTGGCGGTGGGCGAGCGCCGAGCGCGGGAGGTGGGGAGTGGGTGATTGTCAGGGGTAACGTACGGAACAGCCGGCGGGAACGGAAGGTCTACGGCAGTGTGTTTATCCCGTGAATACATCGTACGGCCGCTTGGCGTGTGTTTCGTACTAAAGAACGCTGTGGGATGTGTGCTAAAGTATATGTGGGACTATGAAGGTTCTTCCGAGAGACCTGATCCAATATAAACTGTGTTTAGTAAACTAATGCAGAATCGGACTATGGCGATTGTTTGTTAATTAGTTTCGAGAATTGTGCTCACTGCTTATTTAGTTGTTTTGACTGTACTTGAATCTGCTATCTTCGGTGACGAAGAAACATTAGTATTATTGTCTAGTGGCATGCTTGTTGACTGTGTAGTCTCAGAGGAATAAATCTACGAAAACTAGTACGCATATGTGTTCTTCTTCTGTGACTTTAATTAACCAATTAGCATAGCCGGAAGACTGGCGACCGCACGGCAAAACGAACCTTTAATTAAAAGAGTAATTAGTGGTGGAAGAAAGCTCAGGAAAAATCGTGTTAGGAAGTGTAGCTGCTCAATTGCTTCAACGAACTTTTAACTATACAAACACGAATAGCGTCGAGTAGACGTTACATGGCTCAACGTGACAGGACAAGTTGCAGTTAAAATTGGTAAGGACGGACAGTGATTAATATAAAAAAGTGCTGGAAATAATAAGCAGTGAGTAGCGCGGGAAGACAACAATCGGCGATGGTACGGCTACTTCGAGGCGGCGAGTGCACAACAATGTAATAAACGAGAGGACCCGAGCTTTCACGATCGGAACCGAGCAACGCAGTCTGACGGGAAGCCTCGCCCGAGCAACAACTCGACACCGGGGCAACGCGGTACATCGGAGAGACGCGACAGCGGAACAACGCGGGCACGCAGAAGCGGCGCGGCGTCATTGCGGTCGACGGCAGCGCGGTCAGCAACTGAGATTCTTCGAAAGGAAAGTGCGAACAAATTTTTAATTAAAGAAAGACACAAACTGACATTAAAATAATTTAAAAAAAAAATACTGTTTCGATTGGAATCACATTTCCGCGGTAGTAATTATTTCTTTGGCATTAATGAATCTTCAAATGAGCTACTGACTATGCGGATTGCAAATTTTATGCATGCAAGCATAATTTTATTCTGATTTGGGTCAAGTTATGTCAGTTTCTGTTAACGAATTAATTTGTAGATTTTTTTGTTGATTTTCCAAAGAAGTGCAAGATTTATTTTTCAGTCTTTGTAAAAGCACAAACCGGCACGAATAATTCGCGATTTTTTTAAGAGAAAAAAATTAATTATTATTTTTGCATATTGAGTAACAGAGGTCTTTTTCCTTTTCTTTCGTTAACTTATTAAAGTTGAAATGCCGGACAACTGTGTTAGATTTGCTTAGA
This sequence comes from Vandiemenella viatica, assembly GCA_031002005.1. Lineage (NCBI taxonomy): Eukaryota > Metazoa > Arthropoda > Insecta > Orthoptera > Morabidae > Vandiemenella > Vandiemenella viatica. The sequence continues at coordinate 188,022,240 of JARYHS010009186.1, forward strand.
AAATTATTTTTCAAGGAAAAAAAAAAACAAAAAAAAATTAATTATTTTAGAGTTTCCGTAATTTTTTTGGTCATTGATAGTAGTGTATGTATTCAATTGAAAGTGTATTTTATGACATGGTGTATATCTTGTTTGGTAGTTAAGTTAAGAGATTTGGAAACAGAATTTTACCTTTTTTCTGGGCTAATGTATACTGGTGTATTCTGTTTGCTGGATTGACGGCGTTGGTTACTTCTTGTCTTTTCTACAACGGAAGATTGAATTTATTGTGTGAAATAATTTCGTAATATGGCATCTGAGGTAGAGGGTGTTGTGAATGGAGGGATGGTGCTGGGAGGTGAGTCCCTTGGTGACGCACCCAGTGTAGACATTAATCAGTCCTCCCTTACTGTGTCTAATCATTTACTGTCGATGACGAGTTTTGCTAGTGAATCAGAAGTTGACAAGTCAAGAGAAGTGGTTAGGGAAAGTAATGAGGCGTCCATGTCGGAAATGTTTTGTGCTTTCCAGGGACAATTTGTCATGTCAATTCAGTCCCTTCTTGAAGCTAAATTCAATGAAAACAAGATTTCACTTGAATCCAAATTAAATGAAAATAGTATTTTACTTGAATCCAGATTAAATGAATCACTTGCATCCAAATTAAATGAAAATAGTATTTCACTTGAATCCAGATTAAATGAATCACTTGCATCCAAATTAAATGAAAATAGTATTTTGCTTGAATCTAAATTAAATGAAAATAAGGAGAGTATCGAATGTCTTCGGGATGCTTTTGAATCGCGACTAGGGCGGTTTAGAGAAGAATTGACCCAATATAGGGAACTTTGTACGCAACAAACTGCTGAAATATCGGGTAAATTGACTCAGTATCGTTCAGACTGCGAACAAGTAACTAGTGTTTTGCACCAAAATATAGAATCCCTAAAGAAAACAGTCGAGCTTATAGAAGATAACCATGATGAAAGATTGTCGAAGGTGGAGACTTTAGGAGAAACCCTTACCGAAAAATACACGGGAGTAAAAAAAGAAGTTGACCATTTAACAGTCGGCGTAGAGAAATTGTCGTGTCAGGTGGAAAAGGTTAAGGCTTCCACTGCAGTGTGGGTGAATGAAAAGTTACAGTTACAAGAGAAGCAAATTGAAAAAAGTCTAAAGTTACGAGTTCCACAAGTTGTGCGAGAAGAGGTTGTCAAATGTCAAATCTTGCCAAATGTGAATGCGCTCACTGCGTGCATGGTAGAAGAGAAAGTGGACTGGGATGACTTTTGTGATAATGGGGGGATACACCCAGTTGATTTTGTGAAGAAGTTTGAAAATTTTGGGCCGTTCTGTAGGGCCGTAGAAAGAAAGAAGATAGAAATGTTCAGTAAACATATCAAGGGGAATGCCCGAATGTGGGGAGAACGGGCTGCAGATAATTGCGAGACGTTTGAGGAGTTTAAGTCAGCTTTTTTGGAACATTTCTGGTCCATCGACCGGCAAATTGCTGTTCGGCGGAATTTAATGATGGGAAAACCATACTCGCCGGGTGGTGGCACTCAGCAAAATTTTTTCTTGAAGTGTGTTAATTCTTGTAAACATTTAAGTTCACCATTTAGTGAAGGGGAATATGTGCGGATGATTAGTGCGCGTTTGCCCGAGTCGACACAGCTTGTATTTGTCAGTCACAATATATGTACCATTGACGAGGCGGTAAAGATGTTGGGTTGGCTGGACGAACAAGAGAAAAGTATAAGAGCAAAAGAATATGGGGTGAGGACACCCACACATTACGCGGAGAAATCGCAATCGGAAGGGGACAGAAGTAATTCACATCAGCAGCAGGAGAGCTACAATCATTTTGATAACAGGAATCGAGGCGGCTACAATAACCGTGGGCAAAGAGGAGGATTTGGACGTGGTCGTGAAACAGGGGGAGGAGGATTTAGAGGTGAATATAATGGACCAACTGGAGACGATTGGCCCCGTGGAGAGTCAGTAAATCAGGTGCAGGTGGCCGTGGTGGAGAGTGCACCACAGGTAAACTAGTGCCTGTCACTGCTTCAGCCTCAGCGGGGACAGGAGACGATACGAGGCTATCAAAAGAAGAACCAGAAGATAATACGAGGGGGCGAGATGAAGATGAGATTTTTAATGAACCAAGTACAAACGGTCAAGGAGAGGAAAGAGTGACCTGGACGAATGTCGGAGATTATGCTAAACTGTTCATCGCTAAAGCGCGCATTCATGAGGAGGAGAGTGATGACTCGTCAGAAGAGTGGTCAAGTTGGAAGGAGATAAGGTGGTTCGGACAAGAAAAGGCAAAGATAATTTCAGAACTAACTTATAGATCAAATGGAAGAGAAACTGGGAATAAAAATGATGTTTGTGAGCCAGAAGAGCAGGAGAAGACTTGTGTAACTGACGACAAAATTGTTAAGAAAGATACTGTAGTAAAAGAAGAAATGAGGTCAGTAGAAGAAGATGGAAGACAGCGAGAAGCAGTCCTTGAGGTGAAAGAAACAGTTCAGGAGAAACCTGAAACTTTGCCGGAAGGGAACCTCGAAGTGAAACATTGTATGATGGTAAATGAGCACTATCAATTAGGTAAAGACACTAAACAGAAGGTAATTAATGGGAAGAAAGAGACTATGCAGAATAGAGGATACTATGTGAAGCCAGATGGATGGTATTTGCTGAGAAAAGATTTGGAAATAAGTGGAGGAAGAGCAATGAGAGAAGAAAGTTGGAAGAGGCGCAGGAAGAAGTTACGGTTATATGATGAAGCAAAGAATGTAAATAAGAAGAAAGGAGGAAGAAGAGAAGAGAGTTGGAAGAAGCGTAAGAAGAAGCGGGGTTTAATGCTGTTTGGTGAAGGAAGGAATATTGTAAAGAAAAAGAAGTAGGTACATTAGGTAGAGAGGGTGAGGTACAGTCTTCAGTTGCCTCACTACGCATGATGGAAACATCCATGCATAAATGCCTTAGCGTTATGGTAGGTTTAGGTTTTCAGGTTGTTTGGTCATCACAATTATTTGTTCTATGGTATTGTACAGTTGTTGTATCAAATGTCTTTTGCGGTTGTGCGCAGATTAGCGACCCGCACACTGTTTGTTTTGGTATCAGGCACCGGATAGAGGGGCCCACCTCACAGCACTGTCGCATCTACCGCACCTCCAAGCTTTAAGTGTTGCCATGATTTAAGTAAGTTTTCAGTAGTTTCTTGTAACAATCAATCGCAGTCACAATTAGAATGTGTAAGAGGCTGTGGCAATAAGTTAGTGGGGTAAGGACTTTTGGTAGTTGGGTACAGATTGGTGACCCACGTAGTATTAATACACAGTTGCGGAAGGCATTCTTGCTGGTTTGTGTTTCCCAGTAATTTTAGCCCCGAGGCTGGACAATGTACTTAGAAGTGCGGTTTTCCCTTTCATTAAAGTGTTAAGATGATTTAAGTGTGGCGCAGCGTAATGTCAGTTTGCGTCTTTCCGCGTGTGGAGTGATCAGTGTTGGTGTACAACAGTCAGTGAATGAGGCACCTGCCTGAGCAGGGCACACTGTCAGTGCACTGTCGAAGTGCACGATTCAGTGCATGTGTCATACATCAGAAAAAAGAGAGGAAAAAATTGTTGTCAAAATATATTGTAACTCAATTTGTAATTTCTTGGTTATATGTCATGGATCTAAGCAAGGACATATGGACATTGAAAGGTTTGATGATTTGTTTCATGCAGTTTCAGACTGTGTGTGTTATTCTTAATGTGTATGTAATTATGTTAGTTTAAGGAAAAGCAAGCAGCCACCCAGACTTCCCTTTATGTTTGGTAAACATTTAATCTTGTATTTTTTTTGTAACATGTTTCTATGTATATGTGAACAAGTGTGGTTTGTGATGACAAAAGTCGGTGCTTTGTCAATGCCGACTTTTGCCACATTGTAACGGTGGGGGTGTAACGTAACCATGAACGTTACGGTTATATTTGGAGTGGATAGTGTAATCTGGGAGGTATGTAAGGTCTTTGGCGGTGGGCGAGCGCCGAGCGGGGGAGTGGGTGATTGTCAGGGGTAACGTACGGAACAGCCGGCGGGAACGGAAGGTCTACGGCAGTGTGTTTATCCCGTGAATACATCGTACGGCCGCTTGGCGTGTGTTTCGTACTAAAGAACGCTGTGGGATGTGTGCTAAAGTATATGTGGGACTATGAAGGTTCTTCCGAGAGACCTGATCCAATATAAACTGTGTTTAGTAAACTAATGCAGAATCGGACTATGGCGATTGTTTGTTAATTAGTTTCGAGAATTGTGCTCACTGCTTATTTAGTTGTTTTGACTGTACTTGAATCTGCTATCTTCGGTGACGAAGAAACATTAGTATTATTGTCTGGTGGCATGCTTGTTGACTGTGTAGTCTCAGAGGAATAAATCTACGAAAACTAGTACGCATATGTGTTCTTCTTCTGTGACTTTAATTAACCAATTAGCATAGCCGAAAGACTGGCGACCGCACGGCAAAACGAACCTTTAATTAAAAGAGTAATTAGTGGTGGAAGAAAGCTCAGGAAAAATCGTGTTAGGAAGTGTAGCTGCTCAATTGCTTCAACGAACTTTTAACTATACAAACACGAATATAGCTCGAGTAGACGTTACAAGGTGAAGAGTAGTTTGATTTTTGTTAAGGTAGTGTGGAAAGCATTTTTCTCTTTGTTTTAAAGTATACATGTGCAAAGTTCCATCGAAACCAGATAAAAACTGTAGCTTTGTGTAAAGAACATTTATAAAAATTAAATGGTGTAAGGGAGTGAGCGGTTGGGTTTTGTAAACAGAATGTTTCTCTTTGTTCTTAAGAATACATTTGCAGTGTTCCATCGAAATCTGATAACAACGGTAGGTATCTATAAAGAACATTGGAAATTAGGAGGGGTGGGGGTAGAAGGGAAGAGGGGTTGGGCTTCTTCAACCTAATTTAAACACAATTGTTATGTATTTTTTAAAGTATAGGTGTGCAAATTTTCTTCAGAATCAGATAGAAACTGTGCTTTGTGTAGATTAAAGGGGTGGAAAGGAGTAGAGAGGTTTGGCTTCTCTAAACCAAATGCAGACAGTATTTTTCTGTTTGTTTTGAAGTATACATGTGCATACTTCCTTCAAAATCAGGTAGAAATGGTGAACATTCACAGTAATTAAAGGGGTAGAAAGGGGAATAGGGTTTTTGTTTTTGTCAAAGTAATGTGAGTAGTATGTTTCTTTTTCTATTTGATTTAAAATATACACATGCTAAGTTCCACCGAAATCGGATTAAAATATGGGTTTGTACAAACATTAAGGGATGTAAACGGGGAGCTAGGGTAGTTTATTTCATTTTTGGTCAGAAATCTTCTCCATAAAAAAATACATATATGTGCCAACTCTCATATAGATCGGTCAAATGGTGTCAACTATAGCTTATCAAAAAGAAAATTGACAAAAGTGAAGGGGCGGAAATGGGGGAAGGGGTTCAGTTTTTGCAAACCAAAAGCTGAAATTATGTTTCTCTTTGTTTAAGAGTAAAAGTTTGCTAAGTTCTATCTAAACTGGATAAAAACTGTGGGTTTGTATAAAATTAAACGGTTTAATGAAGATTGGGGGGTGGTTTTTATATTTTTTGGTCAGAAACCTTCCTCGTGAAAAAATACATATAAGCGCCAACTTTCATGATAATAGGTCAAATGGTGGCGACTATAGCATTTTATATATATAAGGAAAAACATTGACAAAAATTAAGGGGTTGGTAGGAAAGAGAGGGGTTGAGCTTTGGCAGACCAAATGTTGACAAGATTTTTCTGTTTGTTTGAAAGTATACATTGACAAAGTTCAATCAAAATCAGATATGAAATATAGGTTTCTATAAAATTAAGGGGTGTAAAGGGGGACATGGGGTGGCTTTTATTTATTTTCTGGTCAGAAATCTTCTCCGTGAAATATTACATGTATATGACAACTTTAATGGAGATCAGTTAAATGATGTCGACTATAGTTTTGTATAAAGAACATTTGCAAAAATTAAGGTGTGGATAGGGTGAGAGGGGCTCAGTTTTTTCAAACCAAATGTTGACAGCATTTTTCTCTTTATTTTTAACTATACATTTCTAAAGTTCCATTGAAATCGGATAAAAATGTGGGTTTGTTTAATAATTAAGGGGTGTAAAGGGAGAGAGGGGTGTTGTTTTATTTTTTGGGTCGGAACCTTTTCCATGAAAAATTACATGTACATGCCAAATTTAATGGAGATCAGTTAAATGGTGTCGACTTTAGCTTTATATAAAGAACATTGGCAAAAATTAAGGGGTGGATAGGGGGAGAGGGGTTCGGTTTTTTTAAACCAAAAGTTGACAGTATTTTTCTGTTTGTTTTTTAATATACATTTCCAAAGTTCCATCAAAATCGGATAAAAAGTGTGGGTTTGTATAAAAGTTAAGGGGTGTAAAGGAGTAGAAGGGGTGGTTTCTTAATAAAATTCATATGGGACCACTTTGGAGGTATACTCTATCCACTATAAAAATTTCATTTAAATCGGTTCAAAATTGGCGAAGATATCGCTGAAAATACATCAAAAAAAAAAAAAAAAAAATTCAGAAGAATTGAGAACCTCCTCCTTTTTTGAAGTCGGTTAAAAAGACACGAATTGTATCGTCTTATGTATACAACAGGTATGAAACTAATAATGTCAGCCTATTATTTTTGTCTTGTCAAAAACAAGCGACTTGGACAAGGAGCCGCGAAGAAATCCAACGCCGACACCACGAGCAAGACAACGGCTGTGCGAGGTGCTCCAGCCAACCACTCCCAGACGACAGGGTCAAAAACAAAGATCAGCTGATCCTGACAAAGATATCTCGACTAAATTAAAACTAAAATAAAAAACAAGGACGTAAAGTCCAAAGGTCCCCTTAAACATTAAAAATTTTCAACCCCAAATTAATTTTTTTTATATTTAAGTTATTAACAAGGACATGTTTCAAATAAAGGAAATCAAAAAATAAATTGTAACCCATCTGGCTGAAAAGAGCTCACGTTCTACACCGGCCCGCCCTCTGCCTTTAGCAGGGGGAATGAAAGATTTAAAAAAAGAAAAATGCCGCTACTTCGTTTGCGTGGACTATTGTTAGATATGGATATAGAAAACTGAAAGTTACGTAAAAGATCTCCCAAAAGCAAGGAGTCGATATAATATGAGAGGGAAGCCTTCGCCATACCACTCAACCATTGTAACTGTCTCATGAAAAGAACCAATTTGTAACATGTTTAAAAACTGTGGTAGACTACCTACTGTAGTTCCTCCGTCATATTTTTGTTTATGGTTTAAAATTATGTCAATTTCTGGATACATCTTATGTCAATACCGTTTCGTACATAACGTTTTTGATTTTGCTGTACTTTGCTAAGATACATAGCCTTTGGTTTTAGAAACCCGTGAACTAGCTACATATAACTGCTCATGGGAAAAACATTGTATCCCTGCTACTTTCGGTGTCTGTCCTTGTTGCAGCACAAATCCTGTCTATACCATAAAATAAGTTGTGTCTGTACATCAAATTTATAAACAGATCACAGACAAACTGCGAGAGAAACTGGTTCTGAGCGACCGATATAAAACATTACAGAGACATACACAAGCTGTCCGTCTGTCTGTTGTTGTCACGTTATTATGACGTGTGTGTTAAATAAATGGATTTTATAGACTGAATTAAGATTGTATCGTTTGCAATTTATTTCCTTTGGTTTCCTCTGTCTAAAATGCTCTCATACCAACAACGACCGTGTCTGTAATAATCCTCAATTAAGTTTGTTCCGAAATGTTTGCAGGTTCTTTTCTATTCAAGATCTGTTAAATTTTCTGTCCGCAAATATTATGTTCGAACTTCTCATTATGCAACTATTATTTTTTATCTGCTGCTAAAATAATCTGTCTTACTCGCCAGCCCTATCAACAATTCCCTATATTTTTAAACATATCGGAGCAATCAATATTTATTAAACCTGCTATTATTTTTCTTTTCCCCTTAATCTTTTAATTTAGTAATATTATGAACTGCTATGTTACACTGTCACCACTCGATTATTTTTCAAAATTTCGTGACAAAAATGTTATTTATACAAAAAAAGTATCTTATATTCTTCCTAACGGTACACAGAGTTTCCTTGTAAAATTTCATCAAGCTAGGATTAGCCGTTTAGTTGTGAAAAATTACCGAACAGACAGAGAAAGTTACTTTCGCATTTATAATATAGGTGTTGATATCCAATTGAAAATCCGTATAAAAAAAGAAGAGCGCAATTGACACGATACTGCAGAACGAATACAAATATTCTTGTTAATGCAGGTACATCGACTGCCACGAATAAAATTAAAAATAAAGGTAAGGCACGATGATTTGAGATTTCGAGATACTTTGTGTGTAGAGGATAGCGTTTGTCCAGCTGCCTTGACGCACTCGGGACATTTCTGAAGCGGGCACGCAGACGGGGTTCGCGTCTGTGTGTGGTCTGCGGAGTGCACAAACGGTGCGGCAGCCCATTTCACGTGCAAAGTGAGCGGGCAGGGCAGGCCAGGGCAGGCCAGGGCAGGCTATAAGCGTAACTTTGAGGGACGGCTCGTAGCGACGCGGCGGGGAGTCAGCCGGCAGGTCACAGAGGGTGGGTGACGTCACACTACTGTACTGCGTAACGCCGGCAGCGTGTTCACAGGGGCACAAATAATATTGAGTTACCACTGCGCGGCAGTCTCCACAAGGTGACGCTCTCAGGCGATATATGTAAATTATGTATTTATTTATACAGTTGGGAGCGGCATATTAACCAGAACCTGAGAAGACAAATGAATAGTATTCCGTACGACTAATTAACAATTTATCTCTGCTGAATTTTCACAAAGAATAATAAAATACTGAGAATGCAGAAAAATTGTGATACTGGGGACTGAAAGAGTTTAGAAAATCAGAAATTTGTTAATGTAACAATAGAAAAAAATTGTAATCCTTATTTACAGGTACAGTCCCCGCCAATAGCTATGAGTGGAAAAAATGATGCTACGTCTGGTTTTTGCACGTAATCCCATGGTGGGAGACGACTTAAACTTCATTTGTTTATATTTTATTGCAAGTGTTTCGGATACGTTGGTTTTCATTGAGATTGATATGTTTACGATTTGCTATCAAGCACCATACTTATTATATTCATTTTGTTGTAATGTATAAAAGAACCAGTATATTGAGAACATAATTGCTATGTCTAAGAATTATTGTGTTTGTCAGAAGGACATGAAAAAATCTGTTTAAATGTATAAATATACTTGAAATGAAACAAAATGAATATACTAGCTATTTTGTTTGGTAGCAAATCGTAAACATATCAATCTCAATGAAAACGAACGTATCCGAAACACTTGGAATAAAATATAAACACATTAAGTTGAAGTCCCCCCCCCCTATGGGATTACGTGCAGAAGACCAGGAGTAGCATCATTTTTCCACTCGTAGCCATTGGCGGGGAATGTACCTGTAAATAATAATTACAATTTTTTTTCTGTTGTTACATTAACAAATTTCTGATTTGCTAAACTCTTTCAGTCCCCAGTATCACTTTTTTTTTGCTGTCTCAGTATTGGACGATTCAGTTTCCATCTACCACCTTTTTTTCGGAGAAGCTACACGATTTAAATTCTCTCTCACAAAAGTTGTTACGCGCCAAAGTCCATGTTTTTACTTAATCCGCCAAATTTCCTTAAGTCTCGTAATTTCGATTCGTTCCAGTCTTTGTCAGCACTGAGTAGCCTCTTCGCTCCACACAAAAATTCGCAATGGGGCCGCCCGATGTGCTAACATCTCTGATCGCCATCTTGTACGTGTTTCAATCACACGATGCCTCCAGCTCAGCTGGCGCTTCTTTGGGACCTGGTTACTCATCACAGAGTAGCAATAGCTGGGACGGAGACTTACAGTCAATCACTCCACTTCCTTGGAACAATTTCTGTACAATAAAAACATGTGGACGCTTAATACACTGCGCACCTAATTATTAAATATTTTAATAAATGCTTAATAAAATTAATGTGATTGTTTCTTAACGGGTCTCTCTCGCAGATATACGTTTTCATTTCTTCTTGCACCCAAGTTTTTGTTAAATAAAATCCTTTCTCCATAACTTCTATTGAGCCTTTAGACTGGTCACTAGTAGCGATCAACTTCAATTTCGTAATACTCTACAACTCCTTACATGCCGTTTCTTCCGTCTTTCCAATCACCTCAATGATCCAGTTCCTATTCCATCTTCTTAATTTATTCTGTCACGTCAAGGATACATGCACTCCCACGTGACTAACGTTTTGAGGTAGATGACGTCACAGTATTCTTCAGACAGTCATTTTTCCAATGTAGTTTCCCTGTTGTCAGTATATAGTTCCTCAGCAGTCTTTCGGGTGTTATCTGCAGTGCATGCTCTAGGGGGAGCCAAACCGAGCCGCTTACCCCTGGCGGCAGCATGGGGAGGGGAGGTAGGGGTGGAAAAATCACGTTTGAATGGCGTGGATGGCAACAATGTGGGCGGAAAAACAATGTTCGAAAGGACGGCAATCTCACAGTTTTTGCCGCGGATCGGAAAATTCCTAGATCCGCCACCGATTACCTGTTCACATCACTGCCTTTTTTCTGAATTTCGATGAGGAATCTATTTAAATAATCAACGTTTTAGAATATGTTGTGTTAATATGTGGGGTTAATTATTGTAATATACTCAAAATTTCGAAACACCGAATCATTGTTGGCCGGGAAATCCCCGTACAGTTTTCACCCTAGGGAGAGAGTTTTCGATTTGTTAAGAAGACGATTCTTGTCGTGATTGCCTTAGCCTACCCCTATTATCGTATTAAAGTTTGATAGGAATCCGAAACACGAAAGCGTTCTGGCGTACATCACCTTACGCAGTAAAATATGCTAGAGATGAATGTTAAGTTAAACTCTTTTGACAAACCAAGCTGAAACCGGGATCGGAACAGGTGACCTTTCAATCTCCAGTCAGACATCGTCACTTCGCTTCACTTCATAGCAAACAAGAAACGCCATTCAGCACTAACGAAGGGATGAAGAAATTTTAATAATCCTTATAGATGTTAACTAAGTACAACGTAATTCCATTTTACGACATTATATATATATTGATGTAGTACTTCAGGTACCCCTTCCACCGGAGAATCTTTATGAAATATAATTCATTTGATCGTTAGAATAATGTTTAGGGAAGATGTGCATTTATGTTACATCTTTAAAGTAATATCTTCACCAAATAAATCACTTTATACGGTATTGACAAGGCTGATCTTTGACAAGTGATACTCTGTCCAATCCTGATCTATACCTAACTGCGAATCAAACCCTGACGTTAAAACTTGGCAAAATGTTCGTAATCTAAAAGATTGCCCAAACAATTTGTGCTTTTGAGCCTGAAAATAATCGTTCTGTATGTTAATTACAAAAACGTAAGAAATATTATTTAAACGATTTGTGTAACTATCAAATTCTGGTGAAATTTAATGTTTGTTAGTGTAACGGTAGCGTCGCTATAAACGTAGAGGGGAGAGTACACTCGTAATTATAATTTATGCTGTGAAAAGCAGTTAAAAAAAAAAAAACAAGCTAGTGGCATTTTTTGAACTAAAATTTATTTGCCATCTGGACAAGTTAAGCAGAATCTTTCTAATTTATCTTTAGACGTGTATACGAGTTTTAATAGACCTTATTCTACCAAAGTTTGCGGTAAGTTTATTATTTTCTAAAAACAATATTTGAAAATTTGAATGTGGAATATGTGTTTAAGGAGAAAAAATTTGTATGCTTCAATTTGCTGATGACATTGTACGGTCAGCAGAACAGATTGAGGATATTGAATAGTTACTGAATGGAATGAACGAAAACACTGAGCGAAAATTTTGAACTGTATATAAACCAAACGAGACAAAAGTGACAAAATTTAAAAAAATATATATAAAGATTAAATATAAAAATAGGATCGGACGCAGTAGGAGAAGCAACTTAATTCTGCAACTTAGGAAGAAAAATTAAAATTGTTGGCCGAAGTAGGAATGATATTAAAAGCAAAATAGCACTAGCGAAATATTCTACATGTGGAGCACAGTATTTATGTAAGCGAAGCATGGAATTTAAGAAGAAAGAAGAAAACTCTAAGCATTTGAAATGTGATGGTATAAAAGGAAACTGGAAATAAAATTCACAGATAAAGTACGAAATGGTCGTATTTTGAAAAATTAATGGTGAGGAAAGAAGTTTTAGGAAGAGTTTTACAGAAATAAGAGACAGAATGGTGGGTCATGTTTTATTACTTATGGTTTTGCGACTCGTCGACGTCGATGTCGAGGTCATTAGAAGCGGGATGAGACTGGGACAATGTACTGGAAGGAATTCGGTAATGGCCTTTTTGAAGGAAGCATCCCGGCATTCGCCTGGAGTGCTTTGGGGAAATCATGGAAAACCCAAATATGGATGCCCGGATGGGGACTGGGTCACGTTTTAAGATATATGGGATTGGTTATTTTATTTGTGGGGGGTACAGTCGAAGAAAAGAACAGCAGAGGTAGACAAAGATTAGAATTTATGAAGCAGAAAAGTGATGATGTAAGGCTGTAAAGAGTATGTTGATATGAAGAGGTTAGCGAAAGGAGGAACTATATTTGCCTCGTCCAGATTTGAAGTTCGATTCATTTGCTATCTGTAATTTAAGATAAATATTTTGTTGAAATGATTTTTTTGAACTATAATAATACGCATTTTTTTTTTACCATTTGGTTTATTCGTACATGCATCTGTTTTTAAGCCATTTGAACAAAAATGTGAGCGGTATTGTTGGTGGTGAAACGCCCGCCACCACGGTGTGTGCAGCGGGGGCGTGGAGTTCGTCTTGCCACCTGCCATGACGTCAGCAGCAGCATGCCCGACGCACTTTGCAGTCTCGTTACAGGAGCAACTGGAAGCAGCCTTTCTGGTCGGCTGCTGCACTTACTGCTGTTCTTTTGCTTCTTTTAATGACGTCGCGGAGGGCTCGACAATGGCCGCCGACACTTTTGAAACACTAGAGATACAGATGAAACACAGACGAGGGAAAATCGGCGCCTTGTGCCCATTCTGGAGGCGGCGGGGATTCTGGGCACACAAAGGCCGACCAAGGAGCCGCGACTGAGAACTTACTCCCGTCGTGCACGTGTAGCAGCGAGCCTATAACAGTATCCCATATCTCTGCCACTGTGTTCACATACCTGTAAGCCTGGAATGCATAACACGCGTATTCTGTTAGGCATACATCTATTAAACTGTCATTAAATTGATCATGCAATAGAATTTAGTAAATTAAAACCATTCATTTCCATGTCTCGACTGAAATATTGTGATTATGAATCAAATCCACGATACTGTTTGACATGGTCGTGAATAAAATGTTATAAATGTAAAAGTAGCATTTTATTCTAGATATCCTAGAAACATAATAGAAAATACATCAGAAAACAAAGATCGAAATTCTATGGAGAAGTTCAAATACTCACAACAACAAGGCATACCATGTAAGAGTATACCGCGGACCCAGCAAGTTACAAAGGACCCACAGAGGGCCCAAATAGACACTTCGGAATTTTTAGACTGGAACCCATTCGCTCTAAATGTTAACAGTTAGATAATAAAGCCAGAGAATGAAGTTCCAGCGAGACCAGGAACCACGTCAACTGAAGAAAGAAAGAAAGCACATGGAAAGAAAATGAAAGTCATATGGAAGATCAGGAGGGCGAATCATAAAAGCATTGCGTGAGCTAAATTTGTCAATACACACGTAGTGATAATAACAATAATAGGAAATACTATATTAGAAAGTAAGTTAATCAAGATTTTTTTGTTTAAAATAATGGTTTACTTGGTTTTGTAATTCCGGTAGTTTCTGCTTTAATAATACTAGTTTTCTGGTGTTTGTAGGAAATACTGCATTGTTTGATGCTTAAATAAATTACGCAGGCAAGTGATGAAGATATTTTAGAACTGAAAGAATTTCAAATGCAAATTCATAAAAGGTGAAAAAAAATTCCTTATGGCTGTCTATCTCGTCAACGTCGAGGTCATTAGAGGCGGAAAAGGTCTTGGGAGCAATGAAATGGAAAGAATTTGGTGATGGTAATTTTCAAGGAACCATTCCAGCATTCGCCTGGAATCATTTCGGGAAAGCATGGAAAACCAAAATCTGGATGACCGGACGGGGATTAGAATCTGTGTCCTTCCAAACTGAAGGTCAGAGCATTGGCGCCCACCTACCACGCTCGATACAAATGGCGAAAGAAAGTTTTTAGGAAATTTTGCCGAGAGAATATAAAATACAAATTTTTTAATTGCGTAAGTAGATTAGTAGGGAAACTGCTACCCGACGTATGCTCCATCGGAATTAAATTACATTCCTTGGATTTATGGAATTCTAAATCTGAATGTATGTATTGTGTTACTTTATTACTTCGTGGTATTTGTGATGTGTTGATCAAGACAGTTATCACTCGCTAAATATCCAGCGTATACAATCTGAAAGAAGCGAAAAGAATGGGAGAGGAGGAGAGAATGATGAAAAGAGAGATCCTTCCTTTATCTAAGCTACCTTATCAGCAGTTTCGTTGGTATTAACATTTTTATAGAAAACACTTGTTACTGGTAAGTCTTATTTTTCTGTTATGTACTAAAAGCAAGCATATATGCCACTTAATGTCGAGAACTTTTTATCTCGTAAATTACTTCGTATACATATTGATTTTGATGCCAAGGAAAAAGAAAAAATCTTTAGATAAATTGTACTAATATATAACACATAGCTACAAGTTGTTGGGCTGATGCTGTGAATGAGCAAAGCTCGGTATTACAACAGTGACACAACAGAATGTTTGGCGGTATTTCTCACCAAAGTAATTCCTTTCCTGTCTGAAAGGAGTTTGCGTTTCCCTCTGGTAATGGTGGAGCGGGTGGCCTTTGTGCCTCGTATCGCAGTGCTGGGAGGGAGCTTCCGACGACATTAAGGGACACCCATGTCCGCTCGGGCACAGTGCGCGGTCTCTTAATGGATCAGCCCCCGGGGCCACAAGGCCGACGCTACTCTTCCATAAAATGAGATTCGCGAGGCCGAGAGGGCAGACCGCTCGCCTGGGGTCTCGCAGCGCGGGCGGCCAGTGGCTGCAAGACATAAAAGGACGCGCGCAGCCACCGCTTGCCGTGAAAGGAAAGCCCTGAAGTGGATTGGAAGAAAGCACCGTTTTAAGGCTGTTCCCTTCTGCCGGGGGAGAGGAGATCGTTGCTGACGCCGAACGTGACCAGAAAAGGCAATTAGGGGTCGAACTCCTCTCCGAGTGTGTAAGTGTGTATGTGTGACGGCGGCGAGATTGTGTGCCCTCTGATACACACGGTGTGTCGTTCTACTGCGGGAAAGGGGAAGAGTGGGAGGGGTTGTCCCCGAGTGATACAGACACTGTGCGAGCGAGAGAGAAAGACGTGAGAACACCGTCGCAGCAAGCGGCTCCCCGCCCTCAACATCGTAAGAGGACATCTCCAACCCCCTCCACCCTCCTCGCACCACAAACTTTTCGCTCTTCTCGGCCTCGAGAGAGGAGCGGAGGGTGAGAACGGAGGAAGGCTTTCACCTCGCGCGCGAATCGGTCGCGCGCCAAATTGCGTCTTACGTGGGAACCGCAAAGAGAGAGAGAGAAGGGAAATGAAATAGAGATGTATGTAACGTTTCTTAGGCCGGAGAATCTGTGGAAATTGCCTTTCTTGGGGAAACGTAAAGAAAAGTACTCCAAATACGTTACCGTGGTGCATTATAATCTTGGCTCACATTGAAGATTCTCTTTCAACTGACAGAACGGAAATATAAACTTGTTAATTGTTTAAATTCTTAGGTAATACTAGTTTGGTAAGTCATTTAGACCAATTATCAAACATCTTTCTCGGTTGCTGCTCTATGACTCTTATTTCTCTAACGCTAATTCTAATATATGTTCAGTCAGTTCGAAAAACTGGTTATTTGAGGTTATCGAAATCAGCATGTTGTTTCCTGCAGAAACATATCTAAAAATGAGTGATTAATTGTGGAAATCCCATTTCATTTCATGCATCACCTGAAACCATATATTAAAAATTAAATTTCTGGATCAAATAATGAAGTTACTAACGTGATATAGCACAATTATTATTATTATTATTATTGTTTTTAATGTAGGGCTGCCGTCTACCTGCAAGAGGTGTAAAATATTATGCTATTGTGTTCTCTTGTTTATTTAATGCGTACTTTGGAAGTCGGATTGATTCAGCATTCGCCCGAGCGATTTCGAGAAACTAAAAACTATAATCTCAATTATTGGAATACCAGTACCTGTGCTGTTTACACCTTTCTGTGTCCAGCATAGTGGCGCTTCAACATGCTGAATCAAATTAATGATCTGCCGTACTTCAGTACAAAGAGAAGATCTACACTCCTCCCATTAAGTGCTGCTACGTTCATTCTGTCCACCATATTGTTCTACAATCTATTGTAAGCTCCCAACGACCCTTTTCTGCTTCTCCTTTTTACTTACTATCTATCTTTTTTATCTTTACTAGGCAAGCCTGACCTAACGTTCATTTCCTTCTCTCTTAGGATCTTTACGTCCACATCGGTTAACTTCATAACCTAAAAACACAGCGAATAATAACAGATCAAAGCCTCATCAACAGAACCTTTTTCCTCGGTACTGCATTTCTCTCAGTATAAACATTTCTCGTGAACAGTACAGTAAAAGATGTTCGCCATACTTTATTACAATTCCGTGTCATTATTTTCCTCACTATCTCAAGTAAAACAGTAACAGTACCAGTAACTCAAAGAGTCAGCTTGTTTATACAAACATTTAATTGAACTTCTAACATTTCTTATGCGAACTTTAAGAAATTAAATTTTACCAATAGTTTTCCAGAAAAAAAAAATTCAACGTAGTTTTTGGCTGCTGGCTGCTTCTGTAATATTAGTCATAAAGTTTAATTCCTCAGCTATATAAAAATAATATTAACAAAGCACACTTCAAGAATTACTAAAATCTAGTAAGTGATACTACGCATAGAGTTAAATGTTAACTTTATATATATATATATATATATATATATATATATATATATATATATATATATACAGGGTGTTACAAAAAGGTACGGCCAAACTTTCAGGAAACATTCCTCACACACAAACAAAGCAAATATGTTATGTGGACATGTGTCCGGAAACGCTTACTTTCCATGTTAGAGCTCATTTTATTACTTCTCTTCAAATCACACTAAACATGGAATGGAAACACACAGCAACAGAACGTACCAGCGTGACTTCAAACAATTTGTTACAGGAAATGTTCAAAATGTCCTCCGTTAGCGAGGATACATGCATCCACCCTCCGTCGCATGGAATCCCTGATGCGCTGATGCAGCCCTGGAGAATGGCGTATTGTATCACAGCCACAATACGAGCACGAAGAGTCTCTACATTTGGTACCGGGGTCAACACAAGCACCGACGTCAACATTACCTTCCTGCAATTTGGCCAACTGGCGGTGAATCGAGGAAGTACAGTACATACTAACGAAACTAAAATGAGCTCTAACATGGAAAGTAAACGTTTCCGGACACATGTCCACATAACATATTTTCTTTGTTTGTGCGTGAGGAATGTTTCCTGAAAGTTTGGCCGTACCTTTTTGTAACACCCTGTATATATATATATATATATTTAAAAAAGTTTTTTTTAATAATAATTGTATATGGCAGTCATTGGGAGCTAGATAATTAAAAATAAGTCAAACACTAGATTTATACTTCGAAAAACTGTGCAGTTATCACAAACTTGAAGTTTTGAGTCTGCTTGTTTTAAAAATAAAACGGCGGCCTTTTCCCCCAGCATGCGTCCTTAGCGACTCATTCAAAAGGACCGTCACGAATAATTCACGAGGACGAATAAGAAAGTCGACACGTTCTCATAATTAATTAAAAAAATTCCGGCTTGGGACAGGAGAAACTGCCTGTGAGTAGCAGGTAAACTGTAAGACCTCGAGGAGTCCAAAACATCAAAGAGACACAGCAAGACCAGACTTGTTAAATACGAAATATGTTTGCGCAGACTTCCATCCAAGAGCAGTTTCAAAAGGTACCATCTCACTGTTGCCCCCTCCGACATGATTAAAAACCACGCACCATTTTCAGTTTGAGGAGTCATGACGTCACCATGA
The DNA here is from genome assembly GCA_031002005.1 of Vandiemenella viatica. Taxonomy (NCBI): domain Eukaryota; kingdom Metazoa; phylum Arthropoda; class Insecta; order Orthoptera; family Morabidae; genus Vandiemenella; species Vandiemenella viatica. The sequence goes on from JARYHS010009186.1 coordinate 188,040,529, forward strand.
CGCCTAGAAAAGCATTTCTTTCACATCATGTTAATTGCCTTGCTGAAAGAATATCTGAAATATACTCTTCACGAAACAGTAATTCCTCTTTGTTGTGTGATATTTTTCGTGATCATTACGATTCTCAACGTTTTCTAAACAGTAGCAAACGGTATGACTTAGACGAAATTGCTGACAGAAATTCTTATAAAGTACAAGCAGGCATGAATGTGGTTTATTTTTATTTACCATTATCTAACAACTAATGTGCAGCACTCTGCTTGCATTAAAAATGTTTTCTCATGTTGAGGGCTAAAGTATAAACTGTACGATGAAAGCCAGCGTTACTTTGTAGTGGAAACCTTTGAATGTCAAAAAAACGTGGTCGGTAAAATACGTATTTAGTTAACTCATAACACCGGCAATTTAAGCTCCTAAATGATAAATTTCCTGTTGCTCTGGGTAAGGTTATTAAGTAAATTTCACCCGCTCGGAGAAGATAAGATACACAAAGGGAAAAAATATTTCCGTTCCAAAAACTTAATGTTGCACAGTGTACAGTAATATAACGTTAAGATAAGTGATCGCCAATCAATCAAATCAAATACGCTGATGATGAATGTATTATCACTTATCACTAATTTAACAAGATATTTTTAATTACTTTAATTTAATTGCGATGGAGCGCACGTTCCGGTGGCAATTTCCCTACAAACCCATTTCCCCCCTTTCCTTTACCCACCTAATTTTGTCCTCTACAAATTTCAACTTAAATGTTCACACGACGTAAGTCTCTAAAAAATCTTCCATTGTTCTATTAGAGCATCTTCTACCTAAATGTTATATCGGTGCCATAGAAAAAAAATTTATCTGGAATAATATTAAATCGATAGCAAGATTCTTGATAGGGTTATGTTTAGTGTTGTAAAAAAACGGTTTTTTTTCTGGCTTGAAAAAAAACATGAAAAAAAACTTTGAAAAAAAACATGTTTTTTTTCTGGAACACGTTTTTTTTCACAACTATTAAATCTCAAATTTGTAAGGCAGTTATCGTTTAAAATGACTGTTTTAGAGTTTATTCTAAGTACTTATCTTAGTTTAAAATCTACTATATTTTTCTGGTTCAGTAGGAAAAAAAAAATTACGGAAATATTGGCTAAATTGACTGAAATTTTCTTTAAGAACGGGGATTTCCCGAAGAGACTAGGTTGCGCGAGAAGGAATCCCCATTCCCCATTGTTTGGATTGATACTTGCTATTTGAAATAGTGCTGCCAGCCCTAAAAAATTAACTATAGATCTTTGAAAAAAATTAGGAATTTAAAATTTATCCACGGTTTTTTGCCTTATTGGACTTTCCTTATATTCGTATACTTGTTAACTCTCAGAGTATAGTGGTACTGACTCATTAAATTGTCAGTAAGGGAGCGTGCATAAACCACATAGCTTCATTTTGGCCTCCTGTGAACCCCCACGTAGCCCTACGTGGCTTTTGCCTACCTCCCCCCCCCCCCCCCCCGTTCACGAAGCATATAGCTTTCTTCCGTTTTGATTCCAGAAGACATTTTGTACTATTTTCTCTTGTCAGACTATTGTAAATTACATACGGGTTTAATTAACTGAGGGAAATAAATACTCACATGCTGTTGTGAGATCAGTTCCTCATTTTAACTGTGAAAAATGTTACGAAAGGAAAGTTACGTGGCCTGTCTCGGAACCCCCCCCCCCCCTCTCCTTACGTAGCCCAGAGTAGCCTTCCAGCTAACCCCTCCTCCCTCTGGACCGAGCCACGTAATTTGTGCACGGTCCCTAATTATGAATCGTTTCCTTGCAACCGTTGGTGTAAACAAACGATTGAAAAGAAATAAAGCTCCTATTTTGTATGATAATCGATTTTAATTCAAACTTAAAAGACCGTAATACAGAACTATTGGCGCAGTCTTTATGCACAGTGTGTACTTTGCTCACAATTTAAAATTTCAATCTGAAAATCTTTTGCGTACAATATAAGAACAACCAGTAAAAGAAAATTTAACTATTTCTGAAGTTAGAGGAGACAGAAGAAGAGACAGAAAATTCCGACACCGACCGAACTAGTGTTGGTATTACTGATACTAGTGAATGTGGTACTGACATAGAGGATGAATAAAATTATGTTACCTATATAGATACACTTATGAATCATTATGTTAGACATTATATGATTCAGTAAGACTTAAAACACACTTGTAAAATGGAAGTTCCTTAAATAAAACTATAATTTATGAAATATATTATTTTCTGAAAAAAAACAAAATTTAGAAAAAAAACACGGGTGCTAGGTTTTTTTTCATGTTTTTTTTTCAAAAAGTTGAAAAAAAACATTTTGTTTTTTTTTCAGTTTGCAACACTAGTTATGTTACAAATTATGTTTCAAATGTTTAAATAATAGTACCTTAGTCCAAAAGTGGATGAATTTACCAAACCAAATAAGAGATGTGTCGTGTTATTCGTTTAATCGACTTAAAAACAACTCTTACAAAAATGAAAAAATGTAAATATCGAAGTGATAGCAGCAACCAAACCTGTAACATCTTTCAGCTAATTACCCTTGATGTTAGCCAACACTAGGGTGCAAATAGAAGAAGGAAAGAAAAAAAACGAGCCTAACTAAAGGTGAGAACCGTATGTTCATTTATAAAAATAACTGACTCTCTTATTATTACGAATAGCAGGGAGAATTAATGTTTCAATAAGGTATATGAGATTTCTGTATGCGTAAAAAGATCCTTATTTTGGTAACAATAATATGATCTTCTGTGCAGAAATGAAAGTAGTTCACTTACTACTTTATTTTTTTGCTTATGGTTTTACGCCTCGTCGATGTCGAGACCAATAGAGGCGGGAAGTACTAGAAACTAGGAAGGGAAGGAATTCGGCCATGGACTTTTGAAGGAACCATCCCGGCATTCTCCTGGAGTATTTTGGGGAAGCTATGGAAAACCCGAATCTGGATGCGCGACGAAGATTCCAACCTGCGTCTTCCAGAATGCAAGGTCAGAGCGTTACCGCTGACCCACCACTCTCGGTCCGCTCTACCCACTCAATTCACTCTCTTTCCTAATGAACTATGAAGGCTGTAATCAAGCATTGAAATACGAGAGAAATGTAATAGATAGTCTTGTAACGTTTTTAGTATATAAAATCGTCTAACTCTTATATAGTACTCACTCAATAATTGAATACTGGATTTTGTGTTTTAATTGATTAACTGAGATGATTATCATTTTCTATGTGTATTATTTAGAACCAATGAAGTTTTGGATTGAAAGGTGAACTAAAATCAATTTATTTTGTACGTTGAAAACAATTAAAACTATTTAAAGGGAAAATCCTATATCATAATCTGTATAAAAAAAACACTAATCACTGACTACAAATCAGTATTATAACACGTACCCAAACAAAAGCTAGAATGATATCTAGAGATAACTATCACGTACAATTGATACGCAGGAAATTTGGTTATGTTAAAAAAGAATGTTCTTGAAATGTCAAAACATACTGTGTCATTGTATGAATTTTCAGTACCTAGAAAAGTACATTAACAAATTTTATCTTATTTGGTAAACTTCTCTGCTTGATTGTATTATAAACTTACCGACTGACGAAATACGAAGCACAAAAAGGCACAGAAAATTATTTATTTTTGTTCAAATTATTTCCTCTTTTTACCTATTACAAATCAACAGCGTTCTTTTCAGATCGTCCATACCCTGGCTAAAAGAGATATGAATGAAGTAGAATAATATTATTTACTCTGAACCAAAGAGATAACAATCTACCTTCGCTAATTTCTAAAAAGAATAGCAGTTATAATGCTGAATAAATCGTTCTAAGTTACCCAGTTACGAATACAAGACTAACATAAAAATTGTTTTACGTAGTTAAATGCGAAAATAACTCTTCCAATTTCACTTTAATAGTTTTAGAAATTTGTGAGGTAACTGCTACCACTGGTATATTTATTCTAGATTATCACGTAGCTTGTTACTGTTTTCTCCACTTGTCTCTTCCTAATATTATTTCTTACATATTTGATGATGATTTATCAGTGACCATTGTAACAATGAGCAAACTTAAAATTGAATTAAAAGATTTAAAATGGCCGATACAGAAGTGAAATCCATTCCAGATTCTACTAGATAATGTAGAACTGCATTCAAAACATTAGTAGAAACTAGACAGCGCATTTAAGGCTGAAAGAAAGAAATTTATTAATTTCTACTGTCATTTTCAGACATATAATTATCTGATAGATTGTTAATCTATATTTTAATTATAATAGGAAAAACAAATGGGTACAAAATTTCAAAGTATAAATCTGTTAACTTGATATAAAACGTAAACTGCTCTGAGGCTACGTGACTAAACTGTACTGGTTTAAACTATTTAACTGAATTTTCTGTGACCATAGAAACAAAGATATCACGGTTTTTCTGGGTTAATGATGGTCTTCTGGGAGAAGATGGAGTTCTGTACAGTTGAAAATTTGCATTATTACAGAGCACTGGTGGCTTGCCGTTGGTGATGCGGAGAGTAACGTTTGTGTGAGCGTTGAGGTTGCTACGTCGTGCTCAGTATTCGCTGGGTAATGAATGGGCCATCAGAATCACCAGCTGGTGGGGACTGATGGTGAGCGGCAAGCCACGTCTCTAATGCACGCGTCGAGATGCGAGTCTCGAGAGACACGCGTGTGTCGTGATGGCATCGCGTGAATTATCTAAAGTGAATGGACGAGAGCCTTGATGCCTTCTCCTCACTGAAACCACCTCCCCCTCATGCGAACGAAATACTGGCCAGTCAGATCACACCAACATACTGTTGCAAGACTGTGCGCATTCAACACTCAATGTCCTTTGGGACAATGCTGAACGGTATACCACGGAAATCATTTTATTCGGTCACTTCATCTGTAGAAAGTTTTGGTTTTATCGAAAGCATTTAGGAATATTAAGAGTGAAGGAGTTCCCTTTCCAGCAAGGAATAAGCCAACAGACCCAAGAAAGGCGAAAGTTTTGTTATCTTCGCAACATTACGCGGTAGATAACAGATAGCAACAACGGTTTCTTGCGAGAAATACAGTCCCTTACACTGAGTCTAGACTTAGTAGAACAAAATGAGAGTCGTTTCACGCAGACTTCACGTGATCATTGCACCAATCCCAATGACAATTAGCCGAGAGCTCAGCTCGTTCCTCCGTTTGGACTAAAATCACACATCCTCACTTTGCACGATTATAATGGATTTTATTTGTGATACTAGCTGGTGCCCATGACTTCGTTCGTGTTTGTCAAGAATTTCTATGTTTTTTCACGGAATCTTAAATATTTTCAGGGTGATAAGTAGTCTATGTTACTCCTTGCAAAATCGACAACCCAAGAGTGAATGTTTGTCAAAATCGGTTCACTCTTTAAATAAGTTGCATATAAATTATTCTTAGTTGTTAATAGATGAAAAATGTGTCATTTTCTGGAACATTATTCAACAACATTCTAGAACGTTGTAGTACATTCTAGAAGATTGCAAAGATTATTTGAAACACTTTGGTTGAAATATGAAAAACCCTTAGGTCTACCACTTTAAACCATCAAATCTCACCACTACCCACAACTACTGACATGCAACAACCAGAGTACACGACGGAAAACTCGAGGCTACTACCACACTCAATCACCAGTGGTATGTGTTAGGTAGTTGTGCCTGGGAAGTGAAACATAGGGACAAACAAGCCTATTTTTATTTATATTTAAAACATTGCAGCATCTTCGATTCGATATACGTTATTACCGGGAATCTGTAGTTCTAAGAAATCAAGAGAGATATAAATATTTGTTTTCAGCTGCTATGTACTTGTTACAAAACCATAAAAATAAGTGCAGAGCATAATTTTATTAACTTTTTAGGGTTTAGTGCTGCGCCTTTTTGTCAAATGCTGCCAACGTTCCGGTCGCAAGCTGGATCCTTGCTCAGGGCCACTTTAAGTTAATGTATCGACTCCATCATGGTTTTCTAGCATACTGAGAGAAATGTTTAGATTTATAAGTACCGGGCAGATTGGTGTCCTTGAGTAAAAAGACAAACCAGCGGTAAGCATACAGCAGAGTCATTAAGAGATTTACTTCGCAAGATATAAGTGCATGTTATAGCTGTTGGATTAGCATGTGCCAAATCTGCCCCAGTACACTTCATCTCCAGGTGTTACAAGTGTGAATTATAAAATATATATATATATTTTGCTTATGGCTTTACGCCTCGTCGACGTCGTGGGAATTATAAATGAAAAGGACTGGAGACAAGGAACAGGCAGGCATTCGGTCTTGGCCTTTCGTACGCAGCACCCAGCATTTTCCTGGAGTGATTTAGGGAAGCCATGGAAAAAAAATCGAAAATCGGGGATTCGAACCCGTGTCCTCTCGAATTCTAATCGATCACCCAACACGCACTGTTACTTTGAAATTATTTTACTTTAATTTTCATCAGCAGTGTTAATGAACGGTATATTAATGCGTGGTTAACCACACTATTCAGTATTATTTCGTACAAGCATAGACATTTCTTTCATTTCCTTTGTGGTTCAGTTTTTTCTTATTATCAAAGTGTTTTTTTTTAAAAAATGGTACGTTCCAGACATTAGTAATGGCATTCTTCACTGTACGGAATAAATATCGTTAGTTAAATTTTCTTTTGTGTCTTCACAACGCTACTGTTGTGCCACTACATTTATGAAGGATTTTTCTTTTTGTTTCGTTGCGTTTCCTCGAAATTCGACAGGCTATATAAAAACTGGTCCAATATACTATTTCATAGTGGTGTGCTAATTCCAATCATAACTATCTTGTAAATAGTTTAAACAGTATCAATTATAGAAAAGGATCTTATCTGGGATACATATACAACATATTATTTAGTAACAAAGCATATCTTTTTTTTCTGTCTGGCTTTCCACATAAATGGGTTTCTGTTATTATTTGTAACCAGATTTTCATGTTAAACAAACTTCAATGAACACATCCCAACAGTGTTAAAATTACGGCAATATTTTAAAAAAATTATATTTTTTTGCTTTATAAAAATGTTTACCATTTAAGCCGAAGGAAACACAAAAAAATAAAAAACATAAAAAAAAATGATGCCGACACCTTATAACCACTTAAATGCTTCAAAACAAAATTCTCTTTTGTTCAGGAAAGATTAGTGTATATCCGCATAGGTGCTAATTAAAAACGGGTAACTTTTTTAATTGTATACTATAACCCGCAATATATAAATAATATTTTTATTTTATATTTCAAATATGAGATGGAAATTGTTGTTGCACTATGTGAATAGGAATATATGTATACATATCTAAATTAGGAGAAAGATTAATACATAAAACGATCAATATGATAAAAATAAATTAATACCTTGAAATTTGACGAATAAACTAAAATTGAATCGACCGTTTATTAAAGTTTTATACAGACTTTTTCATTTGCCCCATTAGCATAGGCAATTTTTTTTCAATTTTATTTAAAACACATTTTTACGCAACGCTTATTTAACAAGTTTTTATGTCTCAGTATCGTTTATGCCACTATTAACTAAGCTCCAATATAATTTTCTTTTACGTAATGAGCCTGACTATGAATTAAGGTGTAGCAATCAAATTTTCTATGAATATCAGCATCTACTGTTATTTCGGAAAGAATGCAAGGTTTTCACCAGTTCCCTGATATCAATAGCGGGTTAAAGTCACTAATGGCGGGTATGTACGGGACTCAACTTCGTGCATCATGCGATGTGGTAATATTTCATTTATATTGTTCGTAGCAAGCCCAAAAAACTTTCATGCACTAAAGAGTTACTCATATTTCACCTCTTTGTATGTTGCATCTGAACCTCGAGTTTCAGAGAGCCTTAGTTAGTCATGGAATCAGGCGACTTACTAGCCACCTTGTGAAAATGTCGGGTATCAGATATACACTGCTTATTAATACATACAACAAGACAATGAAATCATTCATGGCTAATACCATCAATACAATCACAGAAGAAAGAGTAACTTACTTAAAGCTAATTTTCTATGAAATACGCAGGTCGGTAAAAAACAGATCTTCAACAGAATTTTAGTAGGATAAGCCTTAAAGTTGGTACTTCTGTGCCATTTAACACTTTTTTGCATCAATACTCACTCTGCACATAAAATGTCATTTGGATCAATCGAAAAGCGGTAATGTACTGTACGTACCACAGGTAAAAGTCACAGTCGGCTAGTGAGTTGCGTAATTGGAAGATTGAATGAGACGAACATGGCACGGAAGAGAAAACTCGTGACATATTACCACAAACACATGGAATAATGAGCACATATGCCGCAGACCATTACTCGTACAACAGTCCACTAAACAAACTGTGTGTGATTGGAATTATAAGACGTGAGAGAGTGATGGTAAGAAGTAATCTATATATATATAAAGATGAATGTATGTATGTTTGTTTGTTAGTTTGTTTGTTCTTCATACAAATCCACAGTTTTCATCAGATCTCGATGAAACTTTGCACACTTATCCTTTGAAACAAGGAGAAAAATACTGTCTACATTTGGTTGAAAAATTATCTGTATAAATAATAATTTCTAAAAATTACTGAACGGTGATAGACAGACGCGTTGAATATAGACGTGTCTGTACTGTTTTACAGTGTAGCGGTCAGGTAGCTCAGTGGTTAAAGCTCTTGCTTACTAATGTTTGGGTCGTGGTCTCCGATTCAAATCACCGTGGAGGTTAAGTTTTTTTAAAATTGTTTTTGATCGTAAGAGTCACACCTGGGCCGTCGATTATTCGGATTGAATGTTAAACTGTAGATAACACAATGTTAAGGGGGCAAAGCGAAGGCAAATCGTAGGTAGTCTTGCAGTGCTGTAGGTGTACACTTCTTTACGTTATATTGATCCGTCAGGGGTGATTCGCAGTCAGTGTGTGTGTGATCTGCAGTAATAATACTATAAATGCGAAAGTAAGTATCTGTTTTTTTTTTTTTTTTTGGAAAACTAAATGCCTATACCGATATTGACGGAATTTGACAAGAAAATCTGTAGGGAGGGGACAGGACATTTTTTTTCGGTATGATTAACAGTTGTAGTAAGGAAATTTTGAGAACTTATCGAATGGTGACAGAGAGACGGATGTGTGTGTTAGTCTGTAATGTTACGGCGGTTGCTCAAGGTGTGCTTCTCGCGCATTATTTTAGTGTATGATTTGTTAATAAATTTCGTTTAGAGAAAAACGTATTATTTAGTATCGATGTCGATTTTCTCTGTCCTTTTACTTTGTGTCTGCTTAAATGTTTCTAGCACCAGTTTATTTTGCCTTCCTTTTTGACATGCCTTGATACGTTGTAGCTCTAGCAGACCACGAGCAGCTAAAGTTATAAGAACCCAAGATTCGGATGCTCATGCTGAAAAAAGAAGAAAAGATCAATATGAAATAAACCTTTCCTTAGTTAACACTTCCCCCCCCCCCACATCTCCTTACCTTCGTTTGTTTTTCTGTTTTTAAATATATTGAAGATTGATTCTCTTCAAGAGACAGGTTCGACAGTAGAATGATATATTGATGGCTTTCTTGTCATATTATACCGTCTCGATGTTATTTGGGACCAATCCTTCGTTACCAACAACTTTCTATATTCAATTCTAGCAAAGAAATTCTTAATCCACGCGAACGAAGTCGCGTGTATCAGCTAGTAGTATATAATTTTTTAGTGTCGGATTACTGCAGTAACAATAATCCAGCGTTACTGATACTATGCAGCATGAGAATGTATTCATACAGGGGCAAAGCGCTCTGGATGTTACTGTTTTATTTCTACAGACTCAGGAAACAGATAATTGTCACAACTCCCATTACTGATAACGTGCGAATGATCTGTCCAGAAGAATATCAAAACATACCTGATTAGAAGCGAAATACCTTACATACAATAGTCCAGCTAAAGACGAGGGCGAAATCGAAACCGACTATCTTCAAGCTATAAGTATGTAGTAGAAGCTGGTCAGAAGGATAATTTAAGGACCAGATTACCGAAAGTGTTACTGGTTTCCATAGATAACATTTAACTTCATTCGTTATTGTTGTGATCTCAAAGGATCTTTTCTTTAAAAAAGCAGTAGAGGGACTTTACTTCTGAATGGTATTCATAATATCTGTTGCGTCCATAAGATAACAGCTATTCCTGATCCTCTAGGTAGCTAAATATGCTGTTGTTTCTAGATTAGGACATTCTCAGCTGTAATGCTACTTGCAGGAAGGGCTTCCGACAAGAAATTTCATGTTTTCCCTGGCCGCAAATGTCTCGGATAATATCAAAATCACATCTTCAATAAAACAACTGCAATTTGTTTCAGCAGTTTGGTAGTGCTTTCACCTGGCAACATTCTCACGGAAGAACCTCTTGAGAACAACTTGCTGCAAACGTTCTCAATAGCCATATTACAACTATTTCTTATATCTGATACCCATTTTTAACACTCTAATTCCACGTGTAGTTCCAGTTTGGGAAGTGAACAATTTCTTTATTTATTTTTCGTCAAAAGTGTTGGTTTCACAATTGTTAGAAACTCAAATAATGGAACAAAACAGAAAGCAATAAAGAAACGGATAGCAATCAACAGCAATGAATTCATATTACAGATGATTAAAGGACAGCCTCTTGTACAGCGTTGTTCGTGGCGTTATGGAGGTCTTGCAGAGTGCAGGCTGATGGGCACTGCGGGCAATTGTATAAATGCTGGATGGTCTGCTCTGCCTCACATTCACACGTAGAATTAGGATCTTCGAGATAACGCCATCTTGATAAATTATCCTTTATCCCGTCGACAACACCTCTCAGCCTGTACAGCGCCCTCCATGTCTTCCAGTTAAGATTGACACCTGGTGGTAGCGCCTCTACATTAGGAACTCATTGATTTAAATGAGTCAAACTGGCTTATCACAGATTGATCCGGGCAAATTTCGGCGGTACATTTAATGCAGTTGTAGTCCTCAGTTACCTTTTCCTAGATGTCAGCCTTTGTTTGGGGAGTTGATGATGATGGATGAGTAGCGTTTAGATTAACCTTATTTCTTTCCATCTTTGCAGCTACGTTACGTCTTATGTAAGGAGGAGCGATTCCTGGCATACAATGTAGTTTTCAAATTGATGTGTCTCTGAGGCAATCCGAAGAATTGTGCAGGTTTCATGCAGGACTGCGTCTACTTGTTTGGCATCAGCAAGCATTTTTTGCAGCAGAATAACACAGTGCAAGAGCTGATGTTCGGAGCACTGCGGGATGTGCACCCATACACTTCCTGTCAGTTTCCTCAGGATATTGTTGCTGGCTGAAAATTTTCTTTTTGTGTTTAAGCAGTTCTTTTTGTAAGTGATGGAGCGATCTAGTGTAACTCCGAGATGCTTTAGATTGAAACAGTGATATAGTTCCTCACCCTCCCATCTGACTTTCAGTTAGCCTGTCTGTTTCGTAAATGGAAGGTGAATAGCTGAGTTTTGGAGGATTCTGTTTCAACTGACTGCATTCATAGTAGTTTGTGAGAGATTGTAAACCATTACTTGGACTCTCTTCCACCGTTTCAAAATATTTGGCTTATACTCCTTTGAGGCAGGCCATTTTGTGTGTGTGTGTTCTCCATCGCATTTTGCTACCCTGAAATTCGACGTAAAACCCCTCTGTAATTCCACATCTAATAACGTCATATGCAATGTTCCTCCAATATCTATTCGAAATACTGATGCTCATTTTAAGATCAAAGTAGTTTATACTAGATCCTGTTACCAAATATATTACTGGGCCCTATAATTGTCTGGAATCTTTGCCCAACATCTGTTTAATTTATGCTGCATTAATGAAAATTTGCTTGTAAGTCAAAGCGACTGAAAATATCAGTTCAGTTAATACCTTTCACAGATATTACTGTTGTTTTATCTTTCCTTAGTGTGATTTACCACTTCTGTCTTTGCCGTTAGGAATGTTAGTTTATGATAAATTTCGAATAATTCCTTGTTTAGACTGAATTATACATTCTGCACTTACCTAGTTATGAATTATCCATATACACATTACTCAGGAGTAGTGACGGATATATAAATATATATGTTCTTTTTAAGGCGAATAAGTGTTTAAATAAATAAATATGGCCAAATGAATCTGTTAAAATAATTCAGGTCATTCTCAGTTGGCACAGCTTTACCCTCTTTGAGAAGAGCAGAAGAAGGAGTTTCCGAAGCGCTGAGTCGGCAGAAGGCACAGTGAGAAGGTACTTGTTAGGCCGTAATGGGTGACGTCACCAGATCGGCGGTAATGATGACAGATGCTCAGATTTCACAAAGTCGGATTAGACCCATCGCAGCGCTAATTGGGGGGAATTATTATTTGCGTACATTTGAGTTGTGAGGGGGAGATAGCGAGGACTTTAAAGGCAAGTCGTCTAAGACGTTTTGTAGGATGGTTTTAGGGATTGAGCGCTCTCCTGTTGGGAACAGAACGTCTCAAAGCTGTTGGTAGAAATTTACAATACATTAATTTTACAGCACTGGGGAGAAATTAATCTCTTTGGAAGTTCATAAGTTCGTTAAGTGAAGCCTTGGTATTGATGGTGATTCAGGTAATTTTCATGTTTTTCATCGTCCGTCGAAAATTTTTTATTATTAATTCTATGCGGTATATTTACTGTATTTTTAAATATCGAAGATATTAACAAATTCCTGACGTCATGACAACGTGTAGAAAAATGATTTGATAAATTTGATAATGATCACGTATTTCTGGACAGCATGTATTTCTTACTGCTTGAAAACTTCTTTTTGGTGTTCAATCAGAGGCGTATTGAGATGTAAATGCATTAAATTTCTCATCCGGAGCAGAATGTGTTGAAATGTACCTACCTGTGTATCAGATATTAATGTACCACTTCGCAAGAGACTAAGAGGTGTTCAAGGGATTTACGTATCACCTACGACATTCGAAAATTGTTTCTTCAACAATTCGATCAAAGTATTGATTGTGAAAGGTATGTATTGAAAATTCAGACCAATATGTTAAGATCTCATTCCATTACCTTAAATTTGTCATCCCACTTTCCTATGAACATTTCATATATTATCATTATCAGTTTACAAAAGCAATTATACCAAGAAGTGGGATTACGCACGCCTATACATGCCATAGTTTGTAACAGATTTTTTCCCCCTTGGATACTAGTATCTCTTCGTTACGTGAGAAATCCATCCCCTTCCTATAATGATTTTTGTGTGGTTAATTTTTTAACGGAAGAATAGGGAAATCATGACTTACGATGCGTCCAGGATTTCGTATAATTATTTCACGTTTTGTACATCAGTTGAAAGTCACTGTTAACCCATGGTTATCTATTAACATTATAAAACCTATTCAAAACACCTCAATAATTCTAATTTACCCAAACGCCACAATTTATTGGTACCGCGGTCTAAAACTCAATAGACTACAATTACGTAAAACAGCTAGGAATCCAATCCATTATTGTTCCGTATTATGCATATTAATATCAAATCACTTCAGCAAAGCTTTTCCAATTGCATTCTGTATCAGCATAATACTTCACTCCATACGGATGACGTCACTAAACGCAGACGAAGACAGATGACAGTGAGTTGTAAAGTCAGAATTTGTTTCAATGGTCTAGTTTCTGAATGCCTGAAATATTTTTCTGTCAGCCTCCCATCCCAACAATGTGCATTGAGCAGGTGTATTATTATTTTAAATAGATGAAGGAATGTCCCTTAAAGCTGCAGTTCCTAAATGTGGTCCCCGGAACACTGGGGTTCAGTGGGAGGGTCACAAGGGTTCAGTGTTTCGTCCGAGAATTAAATAAAATGTTCGTTGAAAAGAGTCACAACCACTCCGTGAGAAGGCTATCATAGTTATGCTTGCGTTTGTGCCGATTTACCGATACGAGACTGGTATTTCAGCTTACGCTTACACCAAAAACAAGAACAGAAACAGAGTGCATCCAGCTCCAGATATTCGCGTTCAATTATCAGACATTAAGCCTAATTATAGCGCTATTATAAATAAAATGTGAAAATTTTTTACTCTTCACACTAAAAGTTACGATAGAAGTTTTATAATAATAATTATTTTTCATTTGTAGCTTATCCTTTCTTTTCAAGTCAAACAAAAAAACATTCATTAGACAAGGTACAATCACTTTTGTTAATATAAAAATGGGGATCCGCCAAAAAAAGTATGATCAATTAGAGTTCCGTGACAAAAAAAAAAATAAAAAAAAAATAAAAATGGGGGAACGCTGCTTTAAGATATTTGCTGCACCGTTTATTAAACTGCTATTTTCAGAATTCTCACTTAGAAATACATTGCTGTGACACCAAATGATTAAATCTTTCCAGTGCATTACGATTTTTTACTTTTCCTACTTATTCAATACTCTGGTTATTTTGTGCACACGAAATACTGTGGAACACTTCCATGTTTCTAGTACGCACCACAGGAACCGCCCTATCAGTGGTGTCCTTCCATTTGAGTGTTCGTTGTTTGTACTCGTTGCAGTAGAGTCCTGTACACACAACGTGGAACATTTCCTGATGTCAGAAAATTCCCTCCAAGCGAAAAACAGGTTCGCCGATGCTTTCAATAACACATCATTCACTGAGTTTCCGAATGAGTACGCATTCACGTCTTGGCCTGACGGCTTCGCGTGCGTTCGCTCGAGTTTTTTCTTCACTGTTGGCAGTCATGTAACTCTTGTGACCACACCCCGGGAGGAACAATGCGTCCGTTGATTGCGCCAGAACGTAATTCTCTCCTTCCGTACCATTGATTTCCAAGTCCATTTAAAAATCAATTCTTACCACAGCAATGAAAGCAGAGCGTCAAATATGAATCAGTTCTGTTGGGAAGTCATAACTGCTCTTGCTAAACAAAGAGAATTCTGTTTCCTCATTATTTCAGAAAACAATAGACAATGGGTGCGTTGTAAGTGGGAAAAAGTAACTTCCTTCCAGCTGCTGATAAATGAAAGAGCTTCCGACTGTAAGAGATCGATTGGGTCAGAGCAGGAAATCAGTACTTTCAGTTCGAAACTCAAATAAATTATATAACTGTCAAGGGTAACACCAACTGGTTACTGGAAAAATTTGTAGGAAAATGGTGATATTAAATTGTTAAGGGTTGAAAAAATTCAGAGTAAATGAAATCCCCTTTACTCATTTGTATTAGATCAATTTCATGAATTTTAAATTCGTTATCAAATAAAGAATGTTGAAAATATTTACACATAAAAAATTTCTATTCCACGGAAAGAAATTTATCGGGCAGTTTGTCTTTGAAATCAGTCAATATCATCCCTAACAGATTAATGGACACATGTTCTCATACATGTGGTTAATAAAACAGATTCTTCACTTAACTGTATGGAATAAATATTGTATCGAACAATTCAATTAACCTTTTCTTAATTGAATTTTCTTAAAACAATGATTTGTTTATTTAATTCAAATGTGTCATACAACTTTTGTGGATTGCACCTACAAATCGTATTCTCTTTGCAACAATCTAATTGCTGACATAAACCAGAAAAAATTCTAATTGGATCTCACGTTTTCAAACCTGGAAGGGGTAGACGTCAAATTTAGGTTTTTAGTAATCTCTATAATTAACTGGCGTATGTGACTGAGAAGAGAATAAGTAACGTCTACAGTTATTTGTTTTTGAAAAACTGAGAAATATATGTGCTATTTTTTGTTGCTAATTTTAGTACAATTATTACCCATTAAAAAGAAATGTTACATTTACGAATACTGAAAATTGAATGATGTATTTTTGTGCAAATATCCAGTTGGCTTTTGGAAAATAGGATTATCTAAGGATCATTACTAGGCAAGTTTTTAGGGTAGAATAATGCTAACTATTTTACAGGTCAGTTGACTTTTTTCTAATGTTATGATCATCGCAGAAGTCTGACGCCCGTATGCGCTGTTGGTTGTCTTGCTCAGGGCATGACTCGCCTACGCTTTACTCGTCACGGTTGCCTCGCAGGATCGATATGTACGCGATCTGTCTTTTCCAAATACCTCTTGGGAGTCAAGTCTATGTCTCACGCTCTCGCTCCAGTGTTGTTTCTAGTAGCACTCAGGACTTAAGTGCTTCTTCCTCCACCCCTGAAGGCTCACTGTAGTCTCGCTACCTCCTCCTCCGGAAATCCAGTACTGAAGTCTCGATTTTCCCACCGCAGGAGGTCGAGAAGTGTAGCTTTCTCCAATATAAAATGTCAATTCCTCCCTTTATTGAACTTCAGAGTAGGAAGCCTCGGTTTCCCCCACCAAATAATAAAAACGGTTTATCAGTGAGGTTTTTCATAAAGACTTCATTAGTGAAATTTTCAGTCGTTGAGTGAAACCTTCTTGTGCTCTTTATTGAAATATGACCTTCCCTAGTCAGTTTCAGCTGGGGCTGATTTTCCACCATTCCGTCACGCTGATACTGTCAAACAACGTATGCAGCACCTGCATGAAGTCGATAAACCTTTCAGTCTACCGTCAGAGCAAATCCCACAAAAACAATTCTTGCAAAAATAGGCCACGTCTCGTGTTCATGTAGTGACAAAAAGTTATGAGATCTTCTTTTGAGCCAAGTCTGCAGTTTACAGTGTGTATTCACTTCACTTTGTGAAACAGAATAGTTTCTCTCAGTGTCATAGATCGTTTATTTAGGATAAAAAAATCTTATGACTTGGCCGTCATGCAGGAAATGTTTTAGTTAACCTATATAAATACCTTAAATGGGTTGCTTTTCAAACTTATAAATACTTAAAAACCAAGATTTTCCTCACTCTTTTCGAATTTGACTAGTATGTATTATGCTCTCAATTTCAGTAAAAATCATGACGTGCGTAATGACCAAGTCATCAGATTTTTGTATCCTAAATAAACGATATATGACACCGAGAGAAACCATTCTGTTTCACAAAGTGAAGTGAATACACACTGTAAAGTGTAGACTTGGCTCAGAAGAAGATCTCATAACTTTTGTCACTACATTTACACGAGATTTGTCCTATTTTTACAAGAATTGTTTTTGTTGGATCTCATTTCTTTTTGTAAGTTTATCGCTTATTCTGAATCGCCTCTCAAATACAATTATTCCATTTGAAAATCGGTGATTAAGAACATTTCAGAATTTAAGACATCAATATACGTTACCAACAATGCCCCACATTCTGAAAACAATTAGTGTGCGTCGTAGCCGTACAATGAACATTGCTGCTGGTTTAACTACCATCTCAAATAGGTAAAAAGTAACTTCCAAACTAACCATAGGAACAAAGTAAAATTTAAGGATTTGCTTAAACTTGCTTGTCTCTAAATAGTACAGAAATCTCAGGTTACTTCAGCCGAAGTAATTAAGCCGCAAATATGTACCAGAATTTTTTATGTTTTGGATTGTAATTAAATAAATTCTGGGAAAACCCCAATATCAGATTTTTCTTATGGTTTAGGAATGTTACAATATATGTGTACCAAATTACTTGTTTCTAGGATTACTTTAAGTACAGTGGAATTTTGATGTCGGGGTGTTGTGCCGAAATAAAATTTTGATTTTCAATAATTTCCAAAGTAATAAAAGGAAATAAATAAAATTTAACAAATTAGTTAAACATATGAAGTTCCACAGTGAAAATCTGGGGTATATAAAGTAATTAGAGTAGAAAGTGACTTCACGTTAGGGGTAGGCAAGGGGAGTAGGTATATGGAAATTTACGAGTTTCAGACTTTACTTATAATATGTTGGTGAAATGTTATATGTGTATCAAATTTCAGCTTTCTACAGTTATGGGAAGTGCCTTAGAGTTTTGATGATCATCAGTCAGTCTGTGAGGGAGTGAGTGACAAACTCGCTGAAGTTCGCATCCGAATAATATCAGAACTAAGAACAGTAAACACAATAAAATTTAGTACATTTGCTAAGATTGCTGATATCTATGCATTACAGAAATTTGAGACATGTAGCATGAATATATTAAGAATTTGCTGAAGGTCACTTTGGTCTCCGTCTGCCGCTGTTAGCTTTTCGTTCTTTTCATAGCAATCCAATTAGTGAAAATTATATTTGCATGTGATTGTAATTTTTCCCGGGTCAATAACAGTTCAGTTAGAAAAGTAATAACCGTTGGGACAATCTGATAGCTATAACGTATGTATCACCAACTGAAAGTACCAATGTTACATATTGGTGCCCTGTATAACCAGACGGAAGATTTATTCTTCCTGGATACTGACTGTTACAGGCCGTGTTCTCTCCTTCACATTTAACGCATGTCGGAATAACCTCACCATGTGTAGACAAATTCCAACTTGGCTAGTAACGGACGACTTCGCGGATTGCAACCGTCAGTGTCTTCAACCATGACATCTACGCTGAGGACAGTCTTGTCGCACATTATTGCCGTGGATGTTTAATTCGCTGGTTGAGGAAACATTTATAGGCGGAGATGGTGTAATGAACGCCAGAACGGTGATCCTTGGTTTGCGAAGCCCTTGTACGACGTAGTTACGTAATCATCAAGCACAACAAGAATACGAAGGTTAATTTTTTGTCGTATTTCTTGGCCATTGAGGTAGAAAGAAACAAGTTACAAGAACGCAAGCAGATCCCCTGTATCCAATCGTTTCCTAGCCGCGCTAGGAATAGAAAGTATGGAAATCGAGTAACGTGTTGAAGCACTTCCACTAGTCATCAGGATATTTCAAGCACTGACAGCGGCTAAATCACACCATCCTCCGTGACTGTCAGTGAGTTTGACTGTCAGTGAGTTTGACTGCGCGTGACCACTGGAGAAGGTCTCGGAGTTGCAATCGTCAAACTGTTGGTGCAGTTGGAGGACATCAAGATAATCATTCTCGTTGAAATCTTCAATGCAGATATATGTGAGACGGGCTTGTTAGCGTAGGGGCTAGAGTACTGGCCCCGCTTGTAGGGTCACCGGTACGAGTCCGGCCGAGGGCATGGGTGTTAATTGTTGTGTGTCTGTGAATGTCCTGTCTGTCCTGTGGTGTCCATATTTAGAAGCTACAACATATATACTGGATGTCTGATTCACTGAAAGCTATAATAAACACATTGAGCTGGCTGTATGGGCTCAGTTACCGAATGCCATTATATATATGTATACCCAGTCAGATGAAAGAACCCAGATATCTGAAAGGCAAGAAGTCATTTGAGATGAAAACGTATTCTCTATCTCTCCATATAAAGTCCGCAAAAACAACTTTGAATGAAATTACATCATCTTGTTAATAATGTTAAATAACGAGGAGTATAATTTGAGCACAAAGTATTGACGATATAAGTGAAATAAACAAAAATCAACTCTTTATATCACAAAATTTGACTTAAGCCTGTAAGATTTATGCAAATTAGTTTCATTTGCTTTGATTTACTTCGCCAGAAATAATTATTTACATGTGCGCCGTTACGTCTTTGTTTGTCACCCTAGAAATTTACTTTAGCTATAATTTAGGAACTCAGAATGAAACTCTTCATCCACTTAATGTGATATTCGTTCTACAGCTTATAGACCAAACACAAACATTTACCATTCCGAGACAGAAATGAAATAAATTTGTATTTATTATAATGGTTTAAACTGTGTGATAAGCAGGAAATTCGGACATACATATTGCACACCGGGAAGCACTATGGTTTTGATTAAAATCTAGTTTGCAGAATGCCAGTCATTCTAATAAGATTTCAAGTGGTTTTGCGTCGTCATAACGGCAAATGGAACGGGTGGTCTGGTGGCTCAGCTCTTGTCGTGTTCAAATACGAAATTAGGGGTCCCGAGTTTAAATCCAGGGCAGGGTCAATAAATTTTCAAGCTTTGGTTTGATCATATGTACATTTCTGAATTTACATGACTCAGCTACGATAGAGGTGGAATGCGCGGCAAATTGAAATTTATCACTTGGTGGTCAAACATCTCTTTGAGGATTCCCAGACAATCATTCCATACGCATTTACTTATGTAGGCAGAAGCTTGAATCATCCAACACTTCGCCACGTTCAGTAATGTAATGGAGCAGTAGAATCCGTTACCATCTCCCCATCATTTATTCAATCACATTAAAGCTGCGCGACATATATAAAAGTGGTGCATAACAACTAAAGTAAGGTAAGTAAAGTAAGGTTAGGAACATTAGGAACACGACGTTGTCTTGATTAAGCAATCAGCTTGTAACAACAAGCAACAATCCATTTTCTGTGTCTAGCGTTAAGGAAGTATTGGAGCAGTAGAGCGATCACCTCTCCCGTAAGGTTGAATCTCCCCTCGCCTATCCGAGACCGTTCCGTTAATGAGCTGGGGAACACGTTCGTGCGGGATTCCGCGCCCAACGAGCTAAGTGATAAATTCTCACATAAATCTCCGATATCGCTGAATTATTCCATTCACGCAACACGCCGCTTTATTACAATAAGCCGATTTAATTGCGCCGTTCCTCAAATTGTCGTCAGTATTTCATGCAGGTGTTGGTGGAAGGTTGGTTAGCGGTGGCAGTGGAATGGGAGAAGAGGGATGGAGGCACGAACACGCACCACAAGGCCTCAAATGAAGCTGTAGTAACCTCGCGCGCTATTGGAGCACAGAATAGAGAGGTCAAGTTTCTATTCGACCTCCGCAGTCGAATCGGATCTTCGTGTATCATAACATTTAAGTGCAAAGAAAACCAATTATTTCCAGCAAGTAATAAAATTTTCTGAAATGTAAACATGTGTCATAAATACTGAAACTATTTCAAATAAACATTGTGAAGGAAAGTGCACATTAAAAAATAATTAATTCAGAAACTAGTATCAAAAGCTAAGCAGCAAATTTTGTTTCACGGAAATGGTTGTGGGCGATTACCCTTTTCGTATTGCTAGAGTTTTACCGATCTTCCTCCTGCTCCGCTTGAGCTACTTTAATGGAACAGTCATCTACTGATGCTAATTACATGAAATCAAGTTCAGTGGTAGGAAAAGAACGAACAGTTAGCATTCGAAAAAGGCGTCATGCATGGCGCGGGAGAAATTCTTAAATGTCTTTTCCCATGTTTATGTACGGAAGGTTCAGCGTTAGTGAAATTTTTTTTACTGTTCGAAGTTGAAAAGAATTATTGCTGTCTGGCTGTCTAAAATCACGATTTACGTTATTTGAGGGTGTCTCCGGTACAACTCTGAGGTTACGGCTTGTTAGCTACCAATCAGAGACTCTTTAGGAAATAAACTGAGGCACAAAAGTTCTCCCAGCACTTCCCCACAATCTATTGTGATTGATGGATGGATTTATAAAAATGCCTTCTTGCACCCTCACTGATAAATCGACTTTTCTGTATGGTGGTAGGCGAATAAGATTCCTCTTCTTCTGATCATCCATTGGTAAAGTAAGTAATACTCCCTGCTTCCCGAGAAGAAGGAGGTAAGGATGTACTGAGTGACGCGAGATAAAAGAAGCAGCTAAGATAGAATTACAAAAATAGACCTTTCTGAATTTTTTCCACGTTGATCCTGTGATCAATACAAGATGAGAAAATCAGCAGCACTCAGTATGCCAGTGATCAGAGAACGAGTCTGTAATTTTCTTGATGCCATAAATTAGTAAATTTTTTACTTTATAATGCTGCGCGTCCTGCATAGTTACTTATCGCTCCACATATCAACTGATACTTGTTAACTTTATGATCAATATCTCTCTTTAATTTGTATGTGACTTCATAAATTACTCAACCAGTTGACCGTCTATAGCCGTATTTGCTATAATACGGTTTTTTCCAGAGAAAGCCGTTATATTTATTTTGTTAGTGATTATCTTCAGGATATAATTGTGGCAAATGTGTATTTTACGTTAACCATTAGCGTTAAGATTTTTAGTTTCATTTCCTGAGCCAGGCCAGTCCAGGCAATCTAACTCTTGTGTTTGGGAGCGAGACGACTCCTATGTCAAAGGTCAGGCCACATTTGCGGCGTTTTCTGAGAACACCAACGCCAGCGGTACCCACACGTAGGAACTTGCAAAGTCAATGCCATGTCCACCTTACAATCACCTGAATGTACGGCCAAAGGCAGGGATCCTTTCCAAGCCACTAGATCGCAGAGAAGCAAGTTTTAAAAAAAGTATTAGACGCAATTGGTGTAATGAAATTTTGGAGAGTAGTTCAATAATCCTAGTGTAACCACAGTATTACGCAAATTATATCACTATTCAACACTCCGCTTACTCAGAAAGGCAACTACCTCTATTTTCGATCGAATGATTTACTATTTTCCACTATCGGTGTATCTCTCATATCTGTAGTATTTTTCTGTAACTTCGAAGTGCAGAAACCTTGGACTAAATATTTTTTCATGTTTCTATAATAAGTCCAACTTAACTACATCTGTTGGCTCTCATTACAAAGGAGTTACCCTCGTAAGCGTAGCAAAATTATTGCTAAATATCTCTGTTCCTAGCCAAACGCTTACAGACGCCGAATGGAATTCGTGAAACCTCAGCCAACAATAAGCAGAACTAAGAGGAGAAGTTAGGTAATCTTGCTGGTTCAAGGACACGAATTAAATTATTGTAATATGTGAGGAGCTCTAAGTACATGCATTTTTTATTAAAAATGAAGAAACAGTTTTTGTCTTTACGTTCGTTTTCCCCAAGAATCCAGACACATTTAGTTGAACACCTGAGCCCCCATCCTAACGCAAGCGGTGGCCGTGCGTCGCGGCAGTGCGCGGCGTGGCAGTCTATATCCCGGGAGGCGAAGGATTTGCGAGCGATGGATCGCGCGCGCCGGGAGGCGAGAGGGGCTGCGCGCCAGGAAATGAAGATTACGCTAACGTACGGCGCGCGGGCGCCTGCTGGCGTGAGGCGGCCGCATTAATTCAGAGGGGCGCGCGCTTCCTGCACATATTGCTCGCGCCTCGGAGGTGAGTGCCTACCTGTCTGCCAGCCAGATATTGGGCGCCCACATGAATGGCCGATCAGGTTACTGCACGGCGCTCCATTAACGTAGTCCGGGGCCCTCGCCGCTTCAAATTTAGAGGCCACCCCGCAGGAATAAAATTAACTGCTCGATTGCTCGCGTACGCGTTTATTTATAGCTCGCGTCCGGTATCGTGGCCATTAACGAATGCCAGCGAGGCAGCAACATTTATTTCCACCCTGACACAACCGCTTGCCAGATACTGATGTCACTCAATTATAAACGTTATTTCTCAGCGCCCAGTCACGATAGCCATATGGAGTAATACATTGTTTTAAACGATTTTCGTTGACCATAACTAGTTAACATGTTTACTTTGAGTGTTCTCTCTGACCATTATCTCAAAAATTGGTACTGCATATCAACCTGTAAATTATTCTACTGTAAAGCATCAGAAATGAACAATGTGCCGCTGTTTGCAAAGTTTACAAAACTACTTTAGGCAATCATTCTCAAGGAACTCGTGTTTTATTAATAGGCTCAGTCGGCTAGTTACCCAAGAGAAGTGTATCTCCATACAACGCTGAGAAATCGTCCAGTCTTACATGCTACGATAAGGTAGGTAAAACCGAGCGGGGCGGTGTAACGGTTAGCGTTCTCGCCTCGCATTCGGGAGGACGGCGGTTCGAATCCCCGTCCGGGCATCCAGATTTGGGTTTTCCATGGTTTCCCCAAATCACTCCTGGCAAATGCCGGGATGCTTCCTTCAAAAGGCCATGGCCGAATTCCTTCCCATTCCTTGCCCCCATCCTTGCCCCCCATCCTTTCCCGTCTCTAAAGACCTCGATGTTAAAAAGAGACGTAAAGCAGTTACCGAAAAAAAAAAGAGGTAGGTAAAGTGGTAGTACGTGGGTGACCGACCTTCGCTCGGCATCTTTCGCTTTCTATTCAATATGCAAGATTTTTGCGTGACGTTTGATTAAAGTTGAACGTTTTACTTTAAACCTTCCTAGCCGTTTTGATGTCCACAGTTCGTTGCTATAGTCAAAGTGAAGCTTAACTTCCATCAGTAGGTTTACTGGAATCTGAACCTGAAGCTAAAATCGTGTTACAAAATTGAAAAGTACATATGAAATTAATAGTGCAAGATTAATGGCAATTCACTTAGACGAGTGCATCATCAGTGCTAAATTTATTCACTCCAATAAAACTATGCTCGTGGCTTTTTCACGAGTTCGTAGATTCACCAATCGCAATGACACATACGGTCAAAATGTAAACGATGTGATCACAGTTTTCCTTTTAGATATTATCTGAAATAAGTTAATCGTATTATAACTTATATTATCATCTTTCGCACGTATTTCTCATGAAACACGAAACTGTTTTCATAGAATATTTAATTTTTCCTGGCCTGTAAACATATTCTAATATTTGTCTATCTCTACAGTCCTTCCACGCAGAAGTGTCGTTTGTATTTGACAGCGGTTGTTTTTTATTTCCATGTAATGATCTTTATGCCATTGCTAAACTACTTTGCGTAGGCCTACCACTCTTGCTCAGTCCTTCGTTCGTAAGTTAACATATAAATCCACAGACATATCACACGTGTTTGGATGTGTGGCCTACTGTTGTTGTTAGTATTTTGGGCCACAAAGTTTCCAACCATCCTTTTATGTCATTTAGTAATTTGTTTATAATTTCTGCAAGTACGAAAGTGTCTTCAACAAATCGTAGCGCTAAAAGGACACACCAGTCTTTATTTTTTGATGTTAATTTTGTGCTGAAATTTTACTTTTACCTCCATCGTTTCTTCATCTCCATACAAATAGAATATCGGTACTAACAAACCAAAGCTTTGCTCTAACTTTCTCTTTTCCCTTGAAACATATGTAGCACATTATTTTCCACAACAGTGTTTTATGCATGCTTAAATTTGTATACATCTTCTCCTATTTAATATTATCTAGATCTTCTTCCAAATATTCAGATAACATGAATATTTTATTGTTCTTCTTTGTCGGTTGTTTACTTGCTAATAATTTCTCGGGAGTTTGTCTCCAAACTCACTAAAATAAACGAAATTCCTTGTTCAGTGAATTGCAACGTGGATGAAATTGATTATGCAGAAGCTTTTCATCATATATGTATATATATATATTCCTACAACGGGTATTTCTACGAAGTCAACGATAACAAAACAAAACAGTCTATACATCACAAACTACATGGGTTTTGCAGCAAAAAATGAGTTTATGTCATCAATTAAGCAATGGCTGTTACATTAATAATTAACAGTTATGGTTAAATATCTTCAGTTTAGTCATCGTATTTTATAATATTGTCCAGATTTTTCATCTTAACGCGTCTAATTTTTGTGTTTATAGTACTTATGTATAGTCGTTGAGGTCAACTAGGACCACTTTTAGGCTTCTTGGATTTGGCGGCGAGAATCATTTTCTTTTGGACCCAGAAGTACTTAGTTTGTCTTGAGTGGGTCTAATTACGACTCTTCCGTCCAACAGGTCCCGTGTAAATGTACATTTATTAACATTTAAATAATTTTGCTAAACAATTTTTAATCAAACTATATTATTGCAGACATGCAACTAAATATAGTACAATCTATATTTTATAGACTTTTTGCCCTCTTTCTGTTACAAAATAATTAGGGGATAATATTGAATGTGTTATTTACATTACTGTTAGAATTGTAGTTGAACCTCTAAATGCTGTGATTTCCCACCTCATGTATCATATTGTAAAAACCATGTCACATTTCTTTTTAACGACTACTTAACAATCATAACGTAATAATTAGATGTAAACTGCATCGTGAACTTTAGTAACTTTAGCTTTCATACAAACAGTGGTGAACAGAAAAACTCACTGACAATATTTGTTACACCTTTAAGATTAATAGGATTTTATTTGAGAAAGTAACATTTTCTTTTATTTGTCATAAAAGCTATATTGGTACAACAACCATAAGACATTGTGTAGAACGAAGCGAAGCGAAAACAGTTTCCCTACTCAAAGATTAAAAACTTAAAAAACATAAATAAATTACAGTAACAAATGTTCAAAAATTGTTATCAAATAATTAACCTATTTTTTGTTTATTTATTACCTTTGTTTCATAGTACCCTGCTGAGGAAAACCTCTGGGCTGTGGAACATGGTTAATATAATGATTATAGCGAAAAATTTAAATATTATAAACTGTGGTAGGTGCCTTGGTGGGCAAACCACGTTACAATTATCTTTCATACCTTTATGATTAATAATTGTGGATTTTTAATTTTAATTTTTATGAAGGAGTGAAAATTTATTAATTTTGCAAGAATTTCGACGTTAGTTGGAATTCAGGAAAATTGTCACAATATGACATTTATTTTCTTATCACTGGCGATTACAAGTCCGAGCGAATTTACCGTTAACATTAACACAAATTGGCAAAGTCATAAAAGCAACGCTCAGAGTTACAATTAGCCGTCATGAGCAAGCAAACAATTGTATATTTACTTTTAAATATATCTCAGAATCAAAATGCAAGAAATAATGACAATTGGAAACAATAAAAAATACAAGTTATGACGACCTCAGACAAAGGTATCATAATACTGTGACTTTACAGTTAAAAAGAAAATCATGGGCGCCAGAATGAACAATATATCATTCGAAAATAACTAGTTCTGGCAAATTATGCCGCTAGCTCAGGGGTTTTTACAATTACAAAGTGAGAACATGGACCTATCCTCTCAAAGTCGCTTACGGGTTCTGTTTCACGGAATGCACAATCAGATGGCTTGGTCGTAATAAATTACCATTGTAGTCCTGCGTCTGATGTCTGCGGTGACTGTAGCGGACCCACGATATGTGAGATTATCTCACAAGTCGGCTATAGGCATCTCTGGTCTGACAATGCGCATCATCGCATTACCGGCTGTGTTGCTGTGATAAGCTTGCTCCAGCAAGCCTGCAGCAGCAGTTGGCGAAATAAGCCAACTTTCCAAGTCCACCTCAGACTAGACTCGACTCGCTTGGACTCGAAGCTCGAAGTTAGAATCTCCAGCTCCTCGCTCCTCGGTCCACGAGGAAACTTCTCGCTCCGCCCATTTGTAGTCTCGAAGCTCACATACAACAAAAATTCCCAGGATTTTGAGTTATACGCTCATTTTGATTGGATCTTCAGGTCGGCACCTAATGTCACGTGATATCCTCGATATGTGATTTGGCTAGAGTATCTAACAGAGGTCGGACATATTCGGCTAAGTTCGGGGACGACTCTGTTCTGGCGGCCGGCCTTTCCCGCCCGGTGAGTAACCTTGTTGACCGCCTATCCCTAGGGAGCAGAGTGTGTGGTCTGGCAAATCCCAAATCCGCGACTTCTTGTCGCCAAGGCTCGGGAACACCAAGATTAGCTTCAAGCCTACATAGCTCAATAATTCTTGAATATTCGCTTTACCAAGATACACTGTATGTTCATCATTTCATTACAGTCCTCACTTGGAATCTTGCGTCCTTTATAAAATTACAACAAAAATCTATTTAGGTGGTCGCCCAAGATTTATGTAAATTACTCTTATATTATTACATATATAATAAAAATGCACCTTGTAACGTAGCGACAGCGCGGCTCGTTACAATACAAAGGCAAAAAATTAATTTATACAACTGAATTTTTCAAAAGGCATATTAGATACAGTTAATTCTTTTTTTACAAATTCTGTAATGGAATATAAGGAGTTGCCAGTAAGACATTCCCTCAGTTTTGTGTTTGGTATTGGTAGCAGTAAAATCGTCGAAGTATCCCTTGCAGGTCTCATAGTTGAAATTTTAGTGGTCTTAAACAGATGACGTGAAATAGCACACAAGTGATTCTCTGACAAAATACTACTATACCTTTATTACAACACGAAGAGCAGATATTTTACCACAAATTGTGAACGCAAGACTATACCCGGTAACTTGGAGATTTATCCTGCCGTAACCCTCTCCTCTGTCTTACAACAGACTTGTGCAGTTAGGGGGTTTCACAAAAACACGCCGGTGGTCTGAATATTTTATGAAGGCGGCTGCCGAGGTATATGCGCGCGGGCTCCACCGGGAGTGCATGTTTCGCCGGCGTAAAGAACTGAGCTGAAGCAAAACGGAGTCTCCCGCGCGAGCACAGATAACGTCGCTCCGATAAATTCCGACTGAAATATGTGTACAGGGCGCGAGAAGGGGAGAAGACCTGCGTAAACAGAGAGCTGCATATTGAGAAGCGGCGCCCATAAAGCAAAGGGTTATCTGCAGGATATACGGCCCACAGTCGCAGACAGTAGACTAATTCGCTTCAACGATTTCCCTCCGTTAAGAAAGACTCCGGTGTTCACAAGCAATAGTAGAGCAGTCTGGCGACTCAATTGTTAAGTCTTCTTACTGAAGAGCAAAAGTCCCAGGTTCGAATATTCTTGGCGGGGATTTTTATAGACCCTTAACCCAACCCTCAGCTTTGTCACAGTTTGCTGTTTAATGTGAAGCACGCGTTAAACCAGGGGTGGTCAACCCGCGGCCCGCGTTGAACATTTTTATGGCCCGTGAGATTCATCACACTTTTACAAAATATATTTATTTTATAATGGTCAAAGTAGTGAACAGCAATGTATCAATAAATACATTATTGTGCATCCATATTTTCAAAATTTATTTCACTTATATTTATATATTTTTTATAAATCATTGTTAGTGTTATATATGTCTTTAAAATGTGCGTTTAGTATCATTATTATAATATTATCTATGTCTACATGTAAGAATAATAGTAAACACAATAGTCATAACTAATTATGTTTTAATTTTTCACTCCAAAAAAATGTCTATAGTGGGTCTAAATCGAATACGGGGATATATAATTTTACTTGTGGCCCGCGAAGTTATGATGCATTTCCAAAGTGGTCCGTAAGATCATTTGGGTTGGCCACCCCTGCGTTAAACTGTAGATCACCTATACCCAGCAGGATAACTGGGTTATACTAAACGGCTGCGATAGGGATTGATTGCGCAGCCAATTGATTTATTTATTTATCCTGTTGCCATGGCACATCATCAATAATAGATTACATTTAATTGTATTAGTACAGTCACACTAATACAATTTTACATTAAACGGTCCATGTTAAAATCAGTTAGAATTCAAAGTCTACGAAGTCTTTCGGTGGTACCCTGTAGGCTCGTAGTGGGCAAAAAAAGGACAAGTAACGGATCGTTTGTTCTTCCTCACCACAGCCGCAATTCGTTGAAACTCTCGTTCCCCATGTGCGAAGAGATGAAGCAGGTTTTCCATGGCCAGACCTGACTCTGTTAAGAGCTGCCCAGGTCTAGCGGGAGAGGTCGAGTCCCTTTAGTGCCTGTTGATTGTCAAACAGGGAGTGCCATTCTGGTGGGACTGAGGCAATCCACTCCGATCTCGGCGCTTCTCTCTTGTTAAAGAGGTTGGATATAAGCTCGTTTGCAGTTTTAACGCTTGAACTTTTCAATTTAACTCTCTGAAATTGGGTTTCCAAGTCGTCGTGGATGGGGAGGTCCAGGTTATGACAGATCTTATTATATTGGGCAATTATGCCATTGCGTCGTCTTATCACCATCCATTAGTCGGTGTCTTCAAAGTTAGGATGAAGAAAGTTACAAAAAAGACGCTTATGAATGCTGATATTAGGAAATTAAAAGAGCCCTCCATAAGAAGGCAGGTTGAGCAACGTCTCAATAATGAACTGAAAAACATGTCTTGTACTTTACACACAATAAAAAATTGAAAAACTATATTCGATAGTATTATCTGTTAAAGACGAACACCTGAAATCAGATTTTACTAAAAGGAAGAAATGGATGACAGATGAGACATGATGGAGTCAAGAAGGCTTGTAAAAAGTAATCCTGATGAATATAAAAACATCAATACGATGATAAGAAATAAGATAAGAGAAGCTAAAGAAAAGCAAATACAGGTGAAATGTGCTTAAATAGAGGCTCTACAGTTGACATATGACAATTTCAACATTCATAGGTAAGTTAGAGAGGTAACAGGCAGATGTAGACCTAATACACTGAATAAACTAGTGGACAATGAGGGAAACGTCATTGTTGATACTCGAGATATCAGAGATGCATGGAAGAGACACGTAAAACAACTGTTCTCAGATAGCCGTCCGGAACCTCAACAGTTTGAATGTGAAACAGGACCAAGCATTTTACTGACTGAAGTACAAACTGCAATAAAAGAATTGAAAGAGCATAAGACTCCAGGCCCTGACAAGATTAATGCAGAATTTTTTAAACTGCTTGATAAAGATAGTACAAAGTGGTTGACTACAGTGTTCAACATCTACAACTCTGGCAGTATTCCTCAAGATTGGCTCAAATCAGAGTTTACTACATTACCAAAAAAAAAAAAACCCGAAGCTAAGTCAAGTGGTGACTTCAGAACGATAAGTCTAATGAGCCACACATTAAAACTCTTTCTGAAGGTTATTCACCGAACGATATATAAGCTCTGTGAAGAATACGTATCTCCTACACAGATCGGATTCAGAAATGCCGTTGGAACACGAGAAGCTCTGTTCAGCCATCCAAGTACTATTTTAAAGCTGAAGAGATATAAATGTGACGTCTATGCTTGTTTTAAAGATTATCAGAAGGCCTTTGACAGGGTATAGTATCAGAAAATGGTAAAAATTTTAATAAGTGTTGGCTTGGATGACAAAGACCTGAGAATTATTATTAACCTGTACTGGAATCAGTCTGCTCATATGAGACTTGTAATGTCCCTTTTAGTTTCAAATATTGATCTAGGAATTAGAAAGAACTTCTTAAAACTCTATGTGTGGAGCACAGCACTTTACGGTAGCGAAACATGGACTTTAGGAATACCGGAAAGAAAGAAACTTGAAGCATTTGAAATGTGGTGCTACAGAAGAATGCTGAAAATTAGGTGGACAGACAAAGTAAGAAATGAACGAGTTTTAGAAATGATGGGTGAGAAAAGAAGTTTATGGAAGAAGCTTACAGGAAGAAGAGACAGGCTGGTAGGTCATATTTTGAGACATGCTGGTTTGGTTAATTCGTTAGTGGAGGGAACAGTTGAAGGTAAGAACTGCAGAGGTAGACAGAGACTAGAATATATGAAGCAGATAATTGAGGACGTGGATTGTAAGGGGTATGTAGAAATGAAGAGGTTAGCACAGGATAGGAAGGGATGGAGGATTGCATCAAACCAGTCTAAAGACTGACGACAGCAAAAAAAAAAAAAAAATGTCCCTTGGTGACGGGAAATTTATGCGTGTGAATTTCACGTTTCTTTGGCATCGGCGAGAGCGAGGTGAGTCATACCTGCGCTGAAAGACCAAACGATTTATGGCCGTAAAGTTAAAAGCTTTATACATTCAATGAAATTCAAAGGACAGTATAGGGACTGTGCCGAAATGAGGATTTCCTGGTACAGTAGAAAGTTGAAACTAGAGAAACGATGCTTCGGAGAAAAAGTCAGGTTGCGGAGCACCTCTGTTGGGAACCAGCGAATCAAACTGTGTTACGAACTTTTAGAAACCATAAGATTTTTATGTTGCATGAGGAGCGCCAATGGAGATAGTGGACGACCCGCCAAACGCTGCGACTCACTGAAATTTCCCGCGTCTGCTAAAACTCGGGAGCCTGCAAGTTTTCAACGGAGCGAACAAGCGGAGGAGAAGACATTCTGTTTCTGGCCAGCAAACAATCCGCACCGGCGCACCACGGGAGATTGCCGGAGAGGTGACTACCTGCGGGGAGCTACCTCGCCAAGTGACCTTGCGCCCAGCTGATCAACAGGGTCTATGAGACTCTGTTTTATCTGCACGTCATCTGCTACGGTAAAGAACGCCGACGATGTATAGACACTCTTGCGTCATTCAACCCTAGGCAAAGCTCTGAGATGAGAATCATGCTCTAAATTGTTCAAAAGAAACTTTTAATGTTCAGTTCTGTTCAATAAACCAATAAATTTTATATTCAAAGAAAATAATAGGTGTTGTAAACCCTGCTTTCAAGAACTTCCTTTCCAATCAATCGGTATATCATTTGAATAGATGAAGATTTGTGTTTTTTCATGGTATTTTAAAATTACAATTTGCTTTGATTAAAAGTATTTCAGAATTGGAATGTCGCTTCTCTCGGATAGAGAACACTTCCATTCTTGTCGCCTACCCGGGAATAATTTTGCAAATTAACTTATTAATTAATGCATCTCATTATTTTATTCTAATTTTAATAACGTCGTCAAACTAGACGTTACAGACTGAATGGAGAAAATACGGATGAAGTAAAAATTCCTCGTGGTGTAAGACAAGGTTATATCGTGTCTCCTTTATTATTTAACATCTATTCAGAGTATATCTTTAGGGAGGCGTTGAGCAATGTGGAGATGGGAGTACTGTTGAGTGGAAACTGGATAAAAAACATTCGCTAAGCAGATGACACAGTCATTTTGCAGACAGTCAGGAAAGTTTACCATATCTTATAGATAGAGTGTCACAAAGTAGCCACGAATAAATTAATATAAATAAGACAAAAGTAACGGTAATTGGCAAAAACAACAACTCCCAATGCCATATTATGATTAAGCAGAAGACCATTGAATGTGTATCATGGTATACGCATCTTGGCACCACAGTAAATAGCCAATGTAATCCATCTGAAGAAGTATAGCCAAGTATTGGTAAAGCTAGGGCTACTTTCAATAAAATGAATAACCCTGTTAAAAGTCGTAATTTATCGATTACCACGAGGTTGAGACTTCTGCGCTGCTATGTGTTCTCTGTCCTCCTGAATGGCGTTGAAACCTGGAAATTAACAGAAACTATCAGTAAAAGGTTAGAAGCTTTTGGAATGTGGCTGTATCGAAGAATGTTGAGAATACCATGGACAGACCACAACACAAATGCTGACGTGCTCCGCAAAATGAAAAAGGTATGGAAGTATCGACCACCGTAAAAACACGGAAGCTACGGTACCTTAGCCACATCATGAGGAACAGTAGCACTTATGAACTCCTGCAGTCTGTTCTCCAGGGGAAAAATGCCATGAAGGGGAAGTGCTGGTAGAAGAAGAACTACTTGATTAAAAACTCTGAGAACATGGACCTCCAAGACAACTGCGGAGTTAATCCGAGAATCAACCAGCAGAGACGAGACAGTCAAGATGGTTGCCGACATCCGAAACGGATAGGGATCCAAAGAAGAAGAATTCGTCTTATCGTAGGCAATAAGGATCCCTGTCACCAGTTCAATACTACCACACTAATTTACTTTATACAACCAATCAACGAATCAAAACAGATTGTCTAGAACACGTCTTACCTGGCCACTTGATCGCATTTATAAATTTGAGTAACCCCATGAAATGTTGTGGAGGCAATTGAAAAGAAATTTCCTGCTCGATGTGGTATTTGAATCGTCTGTGCGGTCAGTGTGTGAGAGGCAACGTCCAGGACTGGATTTGGGAGGACCTGGGTTCTATTCACGGTCAGTCTAAACCAGTTTTGGTTTAGAACGTTTTCTTGAGATTACGTCCGCTAATGCCGGATTAATTCCTCTCTTGCCTCTACGTACGTGGTTACCAAAAACAAAACGAGAGATGAGTTCACAACATAACAGACGGAAAAAAAAATCCCAACACCAAGAAAGACTTGTATTAGATAAACGAAATTTGGTAGGCGTGTTTATACATCTGAAAGATGACATCGATTCAAATTTCGCGCTTCGCGCATAAGTGTGGCGCTAGTAGCGCTACTCAGAGCTTGCAAATCAGGTTTGCTTTAAATACGCGCTGTAAAGTTTGTGAACGTTATTTACCGCTGAGATTTGACATAGTGAGTTGATGTTAGCCAAGAATGCCTTTAAGAAGACGAAGAAGCCATTATCAACAGCTCACCGAGTTTGAACGAGGTCGTGTAATAGGGCTACGAGAAGGTGGATTTTCTTTTCGCGATATTGCAGAAAGACTTGGCCGGAATGTATCCACTGTGCATGATTGTTGGGTGCAGTGGTCAAGGGATGGTACTGCCTCAAGAAGACCGGGTTCCGGGAGGCCACGTGGCACTACTGAGAGGGAAGACCGCCGTATTCGGCGTACAGCTGTGGCGCATCGTACTGCGTCTGCGGCAGAAATTCGAGCTGCAGTTGGTACCACAGTGACACAACGAACTGTTAGAAATCGGTTACTTCAAGGACAGCTCCGAGCCAGGCGCCCTGTAGCGTGCATTCCACTGACTACAAGCCATCGCCGTTTGCGACTCCAGTGGTGTCAAGCCAGAGCTCATTGGAGGACGGAGTGGAGATCTGTTGTGTTTTCTGATGAAAGCAGGTTCTGCCTTGGTGCCAGTGATGGCCGAGTGTTGGTCAGAAGGAGGCCAGGGGAACGCCTGCAACCAAACTGTCTGCGGCCTAGACACACTGGACCTACACCTGGAGTCATGGTCTGGGGAGCAATT
Organism: Vandiemenella viatica; assembly: GCA_031002005.1. Taxonomy (NCBI): domain Eukaryota; kingdom Metazoa; phylum Arthropoda; class Insecta; order Orthoptera; family Morabidae; genus Vandiemenella; species Vandiemenella viatica. The sequence goes on from JARYHS010009186.1 coordinate 188,075,037, forward strand.
TCCTATGACAGCAGGAGCACTCTTGTGGTTATACCAAACACACTGACTGCAAATTTGTACGTCAGTCTGGTAATTCAACCTGTAGTGCTGCCATTCATGAACAGCATTCAAGGGGGAGTTTTTCAACAGGATAACGCTCGCCCTCATACCACTGTTGTCTCGCAACGTGCTCTACAGAGTGTCGACATGTTACCTTGGCCTGCGAGATCACCAGATCTGTCTCCAATTGAACACGTATGGGATATCATTGGACGACAACTCCAGCATCATCCACAGCCAGCACTGACCGTCCCAGTATTGACAGCACAAGTACAACAAGCATGGAACTCCATACCACAAAGTGACATTCGAAACCTGTATGACACAATGCATTCACGTTTGCAGGCTTGCATTCAAAATTCTGGAGGTTACACCGGCTATTAATTTAACAGTATTTCACATTTGAAATGCATTTTCTTGAGCTTAAATTAACCTGTGATCTTGAAAATTTAATCAATTAAACATGTTAACTTGACAAATGCATTGTCCAAATTTCATTACTCTACAATAATTTTTTCTTGGTGTTGGGATTTTTTCTTTCCGTCTGTGTATAACTTTCGTTCACTCATTTAAAGTGTATTGGAGAAAACGACAGAAATTTTATTTCAAACTACTTTCCGTGCAAATGGTGTGGAGATATAAGTTATTAATATAAGCAATTTATTGTACTAGATGATGGCCTTGAAGCACGAACTGAACATTTTTTGGAAAAGATCGCTGTGGAAAGAAGTTTGTGGGAGTTTGGCAGAAGAGGGAGATAGCGTTGTGGGTAACTTTTTAAGTTATGCGGGGGTTGTTAATTTGTTAGGGGAGGGAACTGTGAAGGAAGAAAGATATTAGAATATAGTAAGCAGATAACTGGGGACGTAGGTTGTAATGCGTTTTGAGATGAAGATGTTAACTCAAAATAGGAAGAGATGGAGGATTGAATCAAACCAGACAAGAGAATTTTGAAAAACGATTATGAACTCTATTTAAAAATCGATTGTTATTAAACTGTAAAAAAAGTTCACGATTTTTGTTTTAACTGATTCCATTTAAAACATAAAACCGAGCGTGGTGAGTGAGCGGTAATGCTCTATCTTCGCATCCGGGGTAACCGAATGGCCACACAGATTTTGGTTTTCCATGTTTTCCCGAAATCACTCGATGTCAATAACAGAATGGCAAAAAGCAATGGAAAAATTCCTTCCCGTTCCTTGTCCCAACGTCTCTAATGATCTCGAAGTCGACGAGGTGAAAAAACTAAAATAAAATAAATAGAACACAATATGTATTTGGAACTCTTAGTGTAACTAGCAATTGACTATGCTACTTTTGTGGCTCGGTAGAATATTGAACGATAGTAATTACACATTTATACCATACACTCAAGTGAGAAATTTGTTAACAGATACTGAGTTAACCAAACTTTCGTGATATTTCGTAACTAGCTTACACTAGTGTTTCTCAATTTGTGGTCCAAGGGACTAATGGTCCGAAAAGCTGGCACAGGTGGACCACAGGAATAATTTAGATACCGTGTTACACAACACTACAATTGAGTATAAACTGCAAGTCCAACTTTTTAAAAATCACTGATATCTCAATGACCAGGCAAAAATCTGGCATTTCCAGGATGAGGATACGTCAGTTGGTCGGAATTCTTCCTCCAATAGTCTATCCATTTACAGTCAGCATAAAAAAGACCTCCGTTGGCTTAGGGATTAAAGTAATGACCGTTTTATGAAGAGCTAATAGTAGGCGTGACGGACTGCGTTTCTAATTTTATTTCTTATGGCTATACGCCTCATAGACGTCGAGGTCATTAGAGGGGGCTGAGACTAGCAACGAGGAACGGAAAGGAATTCGGCACTTTTGAACGAAACATCCCGGAATTCATCTGAAGTATTTTTGGTAAACCAAATCTGGATGCCCAGACGAGGGTTTTAACCGATGACTTGTGGAATTCGAGGCCAGAGTGTTAACCGCTCACCCACCACTCTCGGTTCGCGTTTCTCGTAGGGTCGGTAACATAAGAGTGGTGAGATTTTATTTTATTTTATGCATGTATGCCGGTGATGTAGTGTAGCATCCAGCTTACAATAATATTATTATTTATTGGTTACTAAATATGGAAATCTGGTCAGTATGTAATTAACATGTAATAGTTTATATTCAGTTTCCTTAGGTTCCAAACATGCTTTTAGATTTATTATGTTATAATGGCACAATAAAATATGTCCAGATCTTAATAATATACACATAGGTTGAGTAACGCTAACTTATACGATCGTCACCTTTGAGCCAGATGATCAAGTTTCCACAGCACCATTGTACACAATGTAGCAATCTCATCACTTAGTATTATCCGAAGAATGACATTACTTATCAGTTATAATGTGTGGTGTTGTACTGTGTATTGACATCAGTTACCAAGAATATAAAGATCTTCATTAATTGATTCTTGGCTGTCCGGGTGGCACCACGTCATGTTTCTTGAAACCCCCAGGATGAGGGTCGAAACGTCGGTTTCAAGAAACATGACGCGGCGCCACCCGGACAGCCAAGAATCAACTGACTTTGGCCGCGGAAGCCTACGATTACATCTTCATTAATTACTCACTCATATCTTTGAACATTGCAATTCTTATCAGTATGGCCACGCGTGTTAAAGTTGATCTGCGAAGTATAAAGGGACTAAATTTAATCTCAGATATGACGTATTGGACGCCCTAATAACGCTTTCTAACCAGTTTTCCGTAATAATAGAAGCAAATATTAAGACGATCCACAATCTCCGTCTCAATTAGGACATAATTCTAAAACAAAACAACAATATCCCCTTAGAAGATAATTAAAACTGGATGGGAACACGTGCGCCATTTTTATCGAGTTGTTGAATAAATTAGTTTTTAAATATGGAGACATCATTGAATTAGATGTAGATGGATGAGGGATGTGCAACATTTCTAACGTAGAGGTGCTGCGATAATGCTTGAGGGCGTGGTAAAAACAATTAGTCTCTAGGGGCACTGTAAAATTCAAATTGCTTCGACTTGCGTGACATTTGTTGCTCTAAAAGTCAAATAAATGCACGAAGACATTTATCAACCGCAAATTCTTTCTCGTAGGCTGCCAATGTACAGTACCTCGCTGTTATACAGATTATGTTAAAGTTAACATGTCGCCAGCGAGATGAAAAACTGTAAATTAATTCCATAGGATACTACGACGCATCTTGTACGCTGAAATCACGACAAACATCTCGACTGTGAAAATAACTAACATTTAAGTGGGTACTAATTTGTGGATACTTATATTAATTTATCAGCTGTTTGATGCTACATAAAATAAAACATCCCTCACTGTACGAGTACAAAGAGTTCAAATATATTGCAGTAGCATTCAATTTGTTGCGGTCAAGGATGGGCAGAAAAAGAAGGAAGATTCGATTCGAATTTAATTTAATTTAATTGCAAACGAGCACAGGCTCCGGTGACAATTTCCCTACAACCCCATCTTCCCCCTATCCTGCATCCACCTCATTTGCACTTTAAAAATATTATCTTTAAATTCTTTGAACGTTTTCGGTAAATTATTCATCATTTCTCTTGGTAACTCATTCCAATCGCTGACACCCTTCCCTAAAAAAGAGAATCATTGTGTCTGAAATCGACTGCCAGCTTGTTGTCATGGTCATCTTTTCCATTCCATGCACTACTTTTCATACCTACTCCAATATCTTTCCATGCCTCATCACCAGTGTACGCCCTGTACACTCCCATAACCCACCTCATCCTCCTCCTGTCTTGCGATGAATCCGATTCCAGCTCCTTTATCATATCCGTCACTGATTGCATTCTGCGATAATTTCCATAAACAAATCTAGCAGCCCTTTTTTTGCACCCTCTCCAACTCCTGTATTTGATACGCAAAATTAGGGTCTCCACCTTTAAATCAAATTTCGTGCCAATCACTCCATTTTTTGTATGCATTCGATCGATTAATCTTTCGTGTAACCCAAACGATACGGATTTGGATTGATTTATTCCTAAGATATCTATAGTCGTCCAATCATATGTGTACCAAGTTTCATCAAAATAACCCCAGCCATTAATAAAGCTATAGGAACTACGATTTTTTCCCCCAGTAATGTGGAAAAGACAAAATGGATTACTAAATAACACAATTAATTGTAAAATGGATAAATGTTGTAGTACTATATAATAAACTGGTACTTGTATAAAGCAGAATGTGTCACGATCATCATTACTACCAATACAGCTTTCACTGAATAACAAGTATCCATAATTATTTTCCCAAACTACTTTTAATGCTGACAGTAAACGCTTCAAACAGTTCACTTTAATTTTAAAACGTGTCAGATATGCATCACTCACTATGACGGATGAATATAATTTCCCTTAAAAACGTCAGAGATTGTAGCTTTGTGGCCTCAGATGGTAGTTTTAAAAATCAAAGAACCTCTCGGAAGTTTTTTCCACGATATTATTAATTTAGTAGTTTCCTTGCGTGCCGTTAACATTAAATACTGCTATCTATGCGTTGCAAAGACTGAATAACCGAATTTCAAAGAAGGAATTGGTAGACGCCGTGTTATTTTTTACGAATTATGACGTATGCAACATCTAGTTGTTGTTACATCTTTAGTGTTTCTTGCAAAACAATCAGAATTTAATTTACTGCTCCGGCTTCCTATAACATTGAAACATGACACATGCTAAACAATTCAAATCTGATCCTGAGCTTTACAACGGTGAAAACACCATCGAAATCTGCTCAAGAGATATTTTTCTAATTTTTTTCTGGAACATTTATATGCGGGCTTCGTTTTAGGTGACGCAGTTATAAGTGGTGACGGTTACTTAAATATTCCCCGTCCGGGCAACCAGAAATGGGTTTTCTATGGTTTTCTCCAGAAGACTGTCGAGATGCTTCCTTAAAAGACCATGGCCGAATTCCTTCCCGTTCCTTGTATCCATTCCATTCCCGTCTCTGGGGACATCTACGTTGACGAGGTGTAAAGCCACAATCAAAAATTTATTTTAAAATAATCTTAACCATTTGTTGAGTTTATTCTCCGCAGTATTTCTTCATTTTGCAGCTTACGTCCACGGCCACAGTAGCGCGTGGTGCAGTGGACGCTAAACCGAAGCAGCACTGCTGTTAATTTCATTCCCCTGGTCCCTAATCAGCGCGTTTCTCTCTCCGAACGGCGACGTGCGCTGCTTCTGTAAGCACACAGGCGGAGAAGAACAAACACGCGACGAAAAGTTTTGGACCAACTTCTCCGAGCGCAAATATCGGTTCAATTAGCCCCGGCCTTTGCAATCAGAAGGTTCGAGCAGGCTGCCTGATCCACCTCCGGTAATGTGTCATACAGGGCATACTGAACGAGATGACTGATGCAACAAGTAGGGAACTCGACAGGTCAACGTCGCTGCCTTCATTTGGAAGTACACATAAAAAATGCAACACTCTGTATTTTGTTTGCGGTAACCATAATTACATAATTTTCTCAGATATTCTTGAAGATCATTAACGATAATTAAAGACCGCCTTGGTCATCATGTCTGTAACGTTGTGACGTCACGCACCTGGCCTTCGTTGGTGGGCTAACAACGGCCAAAGATGCTTTCAACTTCTGTACATAGATTTTGCTTTGGTAGCAATCTAAGAATTTAGCTTAACCATTTATGTCTTTGTAATTGTTCAATATGTTTTATATACAAATTAATATTCCAAACCGAGCATAAAGAAAACTATGTATTTCATTTAAATCCACAAATTGATTATTTGTCGGCTTTATTATGATGTTTTTGTTACATTCCCTGCCGATAGATGACGATGTTATAGTAAGCTAAGAATGAAATTTATCTGTTTACTTCTTGTATAACGATCCAATATGTTTTACCTGTATATTAAAATTTGAAACAAACCATAAAGAAAGGTGTGTACTTGTTAAATATACATATTAATCATGAACAGAATTCTTCAATTGGAACAAGATGGAGCAGAAGTAGGTACATTACATTATTACAAAATCAAAATTACGAGCGTTATTTGTAAACAATTCTATTTAGTTAAGCAACGGCGATGAAGGGAATTACTGAAACACTGCATTCAAATCTGCTTTTTAGAAGATATTTGTACAGCAAAATACTATAAAAGAGTAATATTGTGATCTGTATGCTTAAAAGTATTTTCCCGTTGGAAAATCTTTTATGACCAGTTGACTGATAACTGCCTGCCCGGTTATAAGAGAATTTGTAAATAAATGAGTCACAGCAATAATCAAGTGATTCACTTAAAATTTCAGTGACTAATTTCCAGTTTTTGCTGTTTCTACCTCATTAGATCTTAGAATTTAAATTTACGTTATCTATCTAGCTGAGCGAAGGGCAATGAAACATCATGATAGAGTCTGGTACTAGATACTGGGTTAGCTGGTTCGAACTCCGATGGTGGACTGAATTTCTCAATATTCGGGACGTGATCAGTAAGGCAGAATAGGTAGTAGTACACGATTCTTAATTCCCAGGTTCTACACCAGATACGATTCAAACCTCTCCGCAGTGACTTGGATTTAGAATACGAGATATTTTTGGTGGTGATTAATCCATCGTTAACTTTGGTAGCCTAGTGGGTACCAGCACTAGGTAGGACTCTCTTCCTTTATATCATCCCTCATGTAAAACTACACAAACACTTGGCCATATCTATCATACAGTTACAGTAACACTTACGAAAACATTCACACTGTGCAACTATACAGTAAATCAACACACTTACAACTATGCTTCAGCCGCTTTTTTATATTTAATGCTTAACGCCTCGTCGACGTCGATGTCGTTAGAGGCGGGGCTTCAATTACAATGGAGAATAACATATACATAGTTCGGAGAGTAACTATTTGCGCTAAAACATGATAGAAGAGTAGTTTGATGAAATTTAACAAGTTGGTACTTCATGAAGTTCTGTGGATTAAATTTTCGATGTTCCTTTATAGAGCTTGTTGGGTGAGCGGTAAAGCTCGGTCCTGGCTTTGGGGAGACAAGGGTTCAAATTCCAGTCCACCCATCCTGATTCCGGTTTTCCATGACTTCCCACCAACGCGAATCCAGGTGAAATGCTGGATGATTCCTTCAAAAGATTAATGTTAATGACATGTTAAACCGGAATCCAAAGTAATTAAGTTTCTGGAAAGCCTTATAAGAATCATACTGTACTTTAAAAAAAAATTGGTAAGGGTGTGGTTGAGCTATCATTTTCTGCCATTACCATTATTATTACTTCGCGATTCATTAAGAGTGGGTGGCGTAGTTTGCTTTGCACCTATCCTAATGTGTAACTGTTTGTGTATAGGAAGGGAGATACGGGATATGGTAGGAGCGCTCATGGGCTATTTTTAGGAGCCATCCCGGCATTCGCCTGGAGCGATCTGGGAAAAACCATGGAAAACACAGATCAGTTTGACCGGAGCTGTTTACGGAGACCTATTCCTATCGGAAACTAAGTTTTCTCACTCTATAAATCCTTCCTATTCCATTCCCTAATCGCTCGTGAAAAATATAAATGATTTGGTCCTGGCCCTGATTTATCTTATTTTTATTTTCCCGGCAATTCCTCGATATGAACGTTGCTGTTAGTAATATGTGTTTGCTGTCATCCTGAAATAGGTCAGTCGTGAATCATTCGATTACACCCTGCCGAGAGCAACGCCTTCCGTTTTCCAGGTCGTCGCAACCTAACTCCTTCAACACCACACTTACGCTTTCCCTCAAGCATGTAACAAACGCGTCTTGTCACCGCTAGTTACATTAATAAACTATATGTTTATTTTTTTTTTTTAATGGAGAATATTTTAGTTAGCTTGTGGATGCTAAGCGGCTGGTCAGGAATGTCAGCTGGCCAGGTTCCTAAAACTGGCGGGCGAGTTTTGCTGGGGTGATGCGACGCTGGGCGAGGGGAGTGTGTCCCTGAGAGGGGAGGATTGTGCTAGCCAGGTAGATTTACAGAGTGACGGACGGGAATTTCTGTTTTCATGTGGCACGGAGGGACATTCGGTGCCGGCCGGCAAGCACGATCGGTCGATGTGCACTGTCTGTGCGTTAATTGAACTGTGCTGCCTGGAACGGGACATCAGCCACATTGTTTTAGCGGATGTGCTCAGGCAAAGGATGTCCTGAGGAACTGTGCCGCACTGTTCCGTAGCAGAGCAGAAAACTTCATCCAGTGTGTGCGGCCGACATTAAAATTCGGTAATTATATATCGCCATATGAAATACATTGTGCTAGCTACAAGTGCAAGTTCATAGCACTGCCCAGCTACGACCCTACAGATAAGAACTCTCATAGCCCGGAGCAATCATTTCTTTCAGAAGTGAACAGTCAAAATGTTGAATTGTTTACTGTTTAATTTTGTGTATTTTATATAAAATACCCTGGCGCCCACAGAAGGACAACTGATTAATTTTAACTAATTTTGTTGTATATTTCATGTCAGTAATTGAAATAAAACCATTTGTGATTTCTCATATAAAGTATTCATGCAAGTTCCACCTTTCATGATCATTCAATAAAATAATAACATATATTACGATTTTAAATCAGGTAAAGAGGGCAGAACGCTACAAGCAATACATATATATATATATATATATATATACACCTGTCACGAATCGGGCGGCTCTTGTATGGACCTTCTCCAATGCTTCCATTAACCCCTTTTGATAGGGGCCCTTGTCTTCTGTGATATGGTTCATCAGCTATCCGCAAATTCTAGTTTGTCCGTAAGTTTGTTAATACGTCTCTCCTAGACTTTTCCGTAGTTTAAAAATTATTTTCACAAAGACAGCGTAACCACCACGTGTTTGTTGTTTATAACTACTTGGAAGACTAAAAGAAATTACTTAATAGCAATTTTCATTTCATCTCGCTAGTTGTATATGGTATTGCTGCCCACAACTATCGCTTTTAACGTCCATGTTTAATTACATCACAACATATGCTTAACGTATACTTCTTAGTTCATTATTCACTCTGTCCATGAAGATCTTTCACATTCAATGAAAGTTTCACGGGTGTCCAGCCGGATGGTGTCATAAAACGACGACGTTTCGACAACCTGCTCGGTTGTCTTCATCAGGTCTATTTAGATGTTTTATGACACCATCCGGCTGGACACCCGTAAAACTTTCATTGAATCAATACGCCGGGAAAGTCTCCATTTGCATATCTTTCACATTGTCATTAATGAAAACACAAGATGAATAAAAGAGAAGAAGGAGAATCATTCTGTACTGGATCAAAAGAAGCTACAAGCAGAACCAAAAACGTCATACACTGTTACTATCTTGAGAGGTGAACTTTGGAATGTTGGGCTACTTGCATATAGGCCTTCATTTAAATAAAATATAGTATTTCGTACTTACACAACAAGGCACAAGAAAGGTAGTATGACATCTAAACAACTTTAAGTTAGCCACTGGAAGTTTTGTCAGTTAAGTCAGAGTAGTATAGAAATTTGAATGGGTGTCTTGATGAAAGTAATTACTAATGGCTTGTAGACGGGATTTTTTTTATGCTTTTCATGGTTACTGAATAATAATAAGAACAAGGAAAATATATCTTTGCTTGCACGTTGACTTTAAGTGGACCTACGATTTAACAAAAAAATCTGTGCTACGGAATAACCTACAATTTTTGACATACAAATGCTAGATATTAAAGGATTCTCCGGTATCTCAAATGTCTTATTTCTCTATCACACACTTTACCACTAAGCCACTGTGCTACTCGATTTATGGTAGTACTTGCTTTAAGTAGGTAATATATGCAGCTGTTCTATAATTCAAGGGCCTTCTGGTCAATGGTCGATCATAATGTGTGTGTTCATATGAAATCTCGATAATCGTTTTTACAGAGTACAATAACTTCTGAAGTCGATTTTCTGATGTTGACTGCAATTATTTAACTTTTTTCACAGCAGCATAAGCAGTTAGCTCAGTGATATTATCTTATTGTCATATACTTTCCTACGTCCCACTATTCTTAACACAACGCATTTCTTCATTTACACGTTTCACATACATACATATCCGGACTGAGGTACTTCTGTGTTGGATAGAATGTATTTGCCTGAGCTGATTAGTTCTTCCCCATCCCTAGTGTAACAAACATTAAAATTCAACAGGTTTAATACTACCTTGTTTTCGTTAAAAATTGTTTTTGAAAGGCTTGTCTCATTATGGAGCGAACGAGTTATTCCATGTCAGCAGCGCAGCTCAACTATCTGTCTCCCCCAATTAAAAATGAGCTTCCGGGCCCTCTTCAAGTGAAGCACGTCATCAGCATTATTTGATGACGCCAGCAAGTGTAATGACGACTCTTGACCTCTGACCTGGGAATCGCTGGTCGTCCGCCGATTAAAATGCCAAAAAGTGAACGTCACATTCTATCTGGCCGTCTCTATTTGCCTCACCTCTGTAATTCCGTGGTCCAAATTTGGCGTTAAACAGTAGGTGCAGCCACGGGAGAGGCGGAATGTGCGGCAATTTTAAGCTTTGTAACCAGGTCGCAAGATCACAGGGTTTTACTTTATATCATCTATATAATTGTTTATAGACCACAAAAAGTTTTTTTTTTAAATTGTGACATTCGAAGATTTAATGAGACATATTTTCACAATTGGATCTATTTTACGAGGTATTAAATTACCATTTTGTACTCGTATAAACACTTAATCGTATAATGTGTATTCTTCTTGCATGATTCTCAACACATTGACTGCCATGATGAAACTTGGACTATGTATTGCTATGCCACATTGAAATCACGAATATTACTTGTGAGGCCAAATTGATTTTTTGCATCAGATGTCTTCTTTTGATCATGTAGAACTAAGTTACTTCATAAAATATCAAGTTATGACCCATCTGAATTGATAACAGGTGTGAGCCATATATGGCTCACGTGGCCCAACAACTACATTTTAACACAATTACGATCTGTCGCCACGTGAGCCACATGTGGCTCACATCATTTAAAACACAATAGGTATAAAAAAAAAATCGTTTTTCAAGAAATGATTCAAACTCTTAGTTTATTTGCTTATATTAGCTACATATAAAATTGATAACTTGATAAGCTTTCTTGCATAGCCTCATTCACTAGCTGTTCAAGTTCTTCAAAAGTTTGTCTTCTTTTGGCCATAACAATAAACTAGGAAACTAACCAAATACACAAACGTAACCTCAAATAGCATACACGAGCAATCAGCAAAACAAAACAGTACTACAGCTGAGTCGTCGAAAGTTGATCTCTGACGGTTGCAGTTAGGAATCACCAGGGCTACCAAATGCAAAAATATTGATTGCTAAGAACATCAGAGTGTTCAGTGGAGCCACCACTTTTAAACCCATAGTTGAAACGCATTATCTGTGAGCCCCATGAGACTCACGAGGCCTCTAAACACAACTCTGCATGTGAGCCAGTTATGGCTCACGCGGCTCACTGCACAATGTATACGTGAACCAAATATGGCTCACGTGGCGTCATAACCCATGCAACTGTGAGCCAACATTGGCTCACGTGGCAGTCAATGTGTTAAACAGCGTGTTTGCTGTGGTCTGTTTATATTTTTTGTAAAATTTGAAAGGCCTGCCACCTCGTTTATTTCTTTCTCCTAGACTGAAATTCAATCAATATTCTTTTATTTTTAGTGCTAAAGTATTTGAATTTCCCATGATTACTGAATTTCCTTCCTCCTTCACATATTAAATTAATTTGTACATTTCTGCATAAACCTTTTTTAGTTCGTCATTGCCTCTTGTGACCTTGTCATACACACTTGTACTAAAATCATTAGTGCAAACTTACAATCTATCCTCACAAATATAATTCTGCCCATAAAATGTTTGTATTACGTCACCCGATTCCCTGGTCATTGTAAATCCCACACAAGTAATTCCACTAACAGAGCGAATGTTAAAAATTCTGTATTTCCCAGACCAGAACTCAAGAGAATCCTTTCACGTGGTCTCAATAAACCCCCCTTTTTTTGCTAGGAAAATGTTTACAAAATCAATGTCTGTAATTTTTTCCCACCATTAAAAAAAATCAAAAGAACATTGTTATGGATTATGTAGGAAGATGAAAGGTTTTTTTTATATTATTTTGATTTCTCCCCAACATTGAGCTTAAGAAAATTTTGTCAAATTAATAGAATGTTTCTCCGATTTTTCAGACTCTGATCACTAATAATTCAATTGTTCTTTGATTTTGTAGTGTTTCCTAAAATTTTGATCTGCAAAACTGACATTTATTGTCATTCCTGAATTCCACTGAGCTTCCTTTGCATCTAGATTCTCCCACTAAGTGACTTCTTTTCTGTTCTGATTTGCTAGGAAACATAATTGTTAGTTTTTGTCTCCATTTAAAATCTAGTGCTGCTGGCTTAGGTGTTCAGAGCCGAATAAAAGTACGAGACGTACGCAAACCTAAAACCACATAGTGTTCTAACAATATGTTCTATTCGCTAGCTGGGAGCTACCAAAGACTTAATTATTTTATTGTTTTTTGACTCAGTCTGTGAATGCGTTATACATATAACAAATAAAGTATGATGAATGTAAACTCTAACTAATTCACAAGGCACTAATACCTGCAGTCGTATTGACTGGCGTATATTTTTAGTGTGGAGGTTTTTAATATGTGAAATGCATAAATCTATTCGTACATTAAAACTTGATTTAATTTTGTGTTTTGATACCCTTCCTCCCTTCATTTAAGTAAAATAATTTGCATTCATGTTTAAGAGCAGTGTACAGTACGTACCTCCGGTGTAATCTAAAGTTTGTTGGTTGGTAATCTTGTGTTGTGCGGTGTTGTGCGGTGTTGCGCCGTGCGAGTAGCTGCAACTAATTTATGTTCCCTCTTGCGACGTTATGGTAGACATTTCTTGCTAAGGATTTCTTGTCAAGGATGCTTCATACGGAGTGATTCTCGATGGCGCGTTATTTTTAACGAACGGTGCTACTTACAAGCTATAAATATGAAATTTTAGGTTATGTTTTTCATCTTATAAAAGTAATTTTGTACTGAGGCTCATTTTCAGAAATACACTCTATGGGATTATTAGCATTTTTTTTTTGCTGTCATCAGTCTTTCGATTGGTTTGATGGAATCCTCCATTCCTTCCTATCTTGTGCTAACCTCTTCATCTCTACATATCCCCTACAACCCACGTCCTAAATTATCTGCTTAATATACTCCAATCTCTGTCTTCCTCTACAGTTCTTACCTTCGACTGTTCCCTCCACCAGCAAATTAACTAATCCAGCATGTCTCAAAATATGACCTATCAGCCTGTCTCTTCTTTCTGTAAGCTTCTTCCACAAACTTCTTTCCTCGCCCATCATTTCCAAAGCTCTCTTACTTTGTCTGTCCACTTAATTTTCAACATTCTTCTGCAGCACCACATTTCAAATGCTTCAATTCTCCTTCTTTCTGGTATTCCTTAAGTTCATGTTTCGCTACCGTAAAGTGCTGTGCTCTACATATAGTTTTAAAAAGTTTTTTCTAATTCCTAGATCAATATTTGAAACTAAGAGGTTCCTCTTTTTCATGAATGCTCTTTTTGCTAGTGCTATTCTGCTTTTAGCATCATTCCTGCTATGGCCATCAGTTGAAATTTTGCTTCCCAAATAACAGAATTGCATTCGATCCTATTTTTATATTATAATTATTATCATATGAGACAACAATTAATGTAAGTTTTGTCACTAGTTGACATGTAAATCCACTTTTGTTGTGTCTTGACAAGTTGAATCACGTGAAACAACTACTCAGGTAGTTTCATTAAAATATAATTCCTCTAATTGCGGTCGGACGGTGAGTCATTGAGCGTAGAATGTTGTTACAGCTGCAGAAAATGAGGCTACATTTCATAAATAAAACTAAATTTATTTCTTAGCTTTTTATTTAATTGTTATCTTCATAATTAAGACATCCATAGACATTCATCTACTATTATTTAAACAAACTGCACGACTAATTAAATTTCAGGAATACAACCAGTTAGACTAGGATTCATGACAGCCTAATGCCTGGCGATACGAAGCTATTGAATAGCCTGCAGAACTGTTAAGGCTCAACATTATTACGCGGCGTGCGGTAAGTCACTCAGCAAGTACGGCAGCCAATCATATTGCAGCACCTCACAAAACCATTGAGAACATTAACAATACTTGAGATGCATAGTTGAAAAAAATCACTCCAACACTGCCGATAAGTATAATACCCATTAAACCATTCCACATAACAATGGAAACTGCATAATGATATATTAAAAATAGTCTTCATCTGCAGTTTCAGCCTGATATTTGGTCTTAATTCCGTTGAACAAAACAAAAACACTATTGCTGTATGCAACTGACAACCCAGTATAACTGCTTAACACTCTCAAAACACTTTACTACTACTACTACTACTAATAATAGCGAAAATAAGAAACTATATTATAACAAATTTTGAAATTAAGGAAGAAACGCTTGACCAACACAAAATGATGACGGTGATTTTATTGTTAAAAAAAGTTAGAGGTTCATTTTAGATCTCATGTTAAACTTTTTTGAAACCTAATTTAAGTACGTGATGCGATATTAGATCCCATTTCATATGCCAGTTGATCCAATTCGAATACCTTCTTGGCATTCAGAATTTCTTCTTTGCACAAAAGCTCATTCCTAGTTTCATGCGGATTTTTTTTTTTTTTTTTTTTACGGCTGTACGCCTTGTCGACGGCTAAGGTCATTAGAGGCGGGATGACTGAGTACAAGGAACGGGAAGGAATTCGGACATGGCCTTTTTGAAGGAAGCATCCCGGCATTCACCTGGAGTGATTTGGGGAAAGGAAAAACAAAATGAACATCATTCTTACGTAGCCAAACAATAACTTCTCCTTTACGCCAGTTTAAAGATGGTGGCTTGTCTGTTTGAATTGAATGATAACTGGCATTGTACATGACGATAGTGCACCCTTCTTCTAGCGAGCGCAAAATGTCACAAAACCACTTCTTAAAAACGTTAGCATTCATTTCTGAATGGTAATGCGATAAAAATGAACTTTTTCCACCTCGAAAGACACGTTAGACTCCTGGTACGAAACGTGCATGTGCAGAACCTGCATGTACCATGTCAAGTAGAATTCCTTCCCCAATAGGAACTTTAAGACCTCAATTTCATCTCGAATCATACCAAAGATATTTTTTCGTATGATTCTGATGAAACTATATTCCTAGCGTCCTTCGTACTCAATAAGTTCACAATTTGCAAAAACTTTGCTCTTGGAGCAGCAATGTTTGTTCCATTAAAAATTTTCGTCCATCGTTGAGCTTCCTAATTTAAAAACAAGCTTTTACAGAAGGCGAAGAATGGATATTTCTGAGCCTGAATAATTGATTTTAAGGCAGAGATTGAACCATATTTTCATAACCGTGGGATGATATCCTCTGTAGCAGTGTGCATTACTTCGTTATTACAATCATCCAATTCATTGGATTTGTAGTGCCATCTGTATCTCTTTCTTGGTTATTCAATAAAAGGGCTCATACCTTCCGTTTCTGCTGAACTTAAAGTATCGACGATTCGTTGTACCGACTTTTTAGAAATACCACAAGTTTCCGCAGCCAATGCTTGTTTTTTAACAAACATGCTTCTTCGTTGTGTGAAAGGTTATTAAATTACTTGAAAACATTTCCAACGACAAATTTACTTTACTTTCTAATATCTGGACGCTCTGGACGATCACTATTATTACGTTTCTCCGGTAACACACTGTAGGTAGGATTCTGTTCTAAAGTGTCACTCATCTTAAACGCAAACCAATTAACCTTTAAACTAGCAAAACAGACCAACTGGAGCAAAAACTACGATCCGACTCGCATGTGGAAGAACAACCCCCAGCTGATGGCAAAGGGGGTAGTGCGGGCAGGGGATGGAGCCAAGACTGCGTGACCTTGTCATGGTTAATTTGGAGTCTTGACCTTATAGTGTCCGTTTGATTCTATTGCGTTGAATAAAAGTGAAATAAGAATACGAAGGATGTAAATTAGCGGAATATTAAATTGGACTAATGATTATATACAGTATTTTTTATTTATTCATAATTGGGCGGTACTTATACAACTAACAATATTTAATTTAATTAAATTGCAATGGAACACACGCTCCAGTGGCAATTTCCCTAAACACCCGTCTTACCCCTTTCCTGCACCCACCTACATTTGCCCTCTGCAAATTTTAACTTTGAATTCATTCAACGTTTTTGGTAAATTATTCATCATTTCATTTGGTAACTCATTCCAATCCCTGACACCCTTACCTAAAAAAGAGAATCTCCCCACACCCTTGTGCCTGAAATCCAGTGCCAGCTTGTCGTCGTGGTCATCTTTGCCCTTCGATGCACTACTTTCATACCTACACCAATATCTTTCCAAGCCTCATCACCAGCATACTCCTTGTACGAGACACTCCGATGACTCTCTTCACCCTCCTCGTGTCTGCCAATGAATCCAATTCCAGCCGTTTATCATATCTGTCACTGATTGCATTCTGCGGCAATTTCCAGAAACAAATCTAGCAGCCCTATTTTGCTCATACTCCAACTCCTGTATTTGATACTCAAAATGTGGGTCCCATACTACACTACCATATTCGAGCAATAATCTGACCAAAGTTTTGTAACCCAATTCCTTTACTTCCCTCGTACATCCCCTCATCACTCTCTCCAATAAGTGCAGAATTTTGAAACCGTTTCCTACCACCTGTACTTCTTTCCAACAGTAAACTGAATGACGAATAACATGTGATTTAAATAATAAAAAAATTTGTGAAGGATGAAAATCGCCGCTCGTGTAGTGTGGAACTACGTTTGAGATATGACTCAGTTTACTTCCGTCAGGCTACTTTAATTACCGGTGGATAACTATTTTGCCGCGGAATCTGCCACTGTGGCTCAATGCGTTGGGGAGTGGCTGAGGTACAATGGACCGAGCACGATCCAAGGTCCTCGCGAACCGGCCGTCCTCACTGAGGTTTTCTACAGTCATCCAAAAGGATGCCGGAACATTCTCCAATCTCCTACTCATGAACTACAGACACACACACACACACACAAACACTTATCACATACCGAGCGGGGCGGTGTAACGGTTAGCGTTCTCGCCTCGCATTCGGGAGGACGGCGGTTCGAATCCCCGTCCGGGCATCCAGATTTGGGTTTTCCATGGTTTCCCCAAATCACTCCAGGCAAATGCCGGGATGGGATGCTTCCTTCAAAAGACCATGGCCGAATTCCTTCCCATTCCTTGCCCCCATCCTTGCTCCCCATCCTTGCTCCCCATCCTTTCCCGTCTCTAAAGACCTCGATGTTAAAAAGAGACGTAAAGCAGTTACAAAAAAAAAAAAAAAAAAAAAAAAAAACTTATCACATGGTGAACATAGTTACATGTTTCACATATAGATGGCAACACTTAACTTCCCTCTTTAGTTCCTAGTACGACCTGGCAATACGTATAAAAATGCTTGACGTCAGCAAGGGCGTGCGATCACAAAACCTTAGTTCCAATTTTTGACTTTACCAACGATGAGTAAAACTTGTGGAAGGCAGCCGTCCCCAAAATGTGGGTGAAAGAACTATTTTGCCTGACGCAGGCTGTTGTGCCACATCCTATGCCAAGGCACATAAGTTTCCTGTTTCCAATGGATTATTGGACTGCGTCTCTCGTCCGGTAGTAACAGATAATTATCATTTTCTATCATGAACACGTACATCATGAAGTTGATCTCAGATTTGTCTTTATGAAGTAGATGCTAAATCTTTATGGCATCTTCCCTCCTATGACATTACAAGTCGGGGCTACTTTTCGAGCACGCATCTTGACGTTGTTGACAGAAGTAGAGTACATTGTTCACTTTCTTTTCCCCACTCTCAGTCAAAAGAGAACTGATAATTTTGATATTTTATCAACAAGAGTTCTAATTTAGGTGAATCACATGAAATACCACGAAAGCCACATCCTTCAGTTCGGTTGTGCATGTTGAAGTGGCGTGACATTTAAGGTTGTTTACGGTGATTGATAACTAGAATTTCGCGTTGCTAAGTGTTTTCAAAATCAGACTTAAAAAACCATTACAGTGCTTATACGTTTGTAAGGCAGGAGGAAACTCTCGTTATTTTCCCCAAGGTTAGATCATCATAATTGATTCCAGATGTCCATAGGACGAGGACGTAACCACTCCCTAACACCCTGTTCCATACAAAAAAAAAAAAAAAAAAAAAAAAAAAAAAAAAAAAAAAAAAAAAAAAAAAAACGCTTTTGCTGCTTCTGCGCTACGTGATTTGAAAGTGTACGTGAAATTTTATGATCTGAAATCATGGCCAGACTTGGTTGCAATTTTTCTACCCTTAGCAATTGTTGTAACAAATTGCCCCTCAAATGGCATGTTACCGAATGTTTGTACCCAGAATTTGCTTCAGTACGTACGTACTGAGACAATAGCTATGTCCGTCTGATGTTACTTCTGTACTGAATATATTGCGGCCTTATAAATGGTAAAAAAAAAGAAGTAATTTGTCTAAATAAATGTTCTGATTTGTAAGTAAGAAATATTTTATATTCTTAAACATTGCGAATACATTCCGTTTACCCATTATGCGGCTTTATTGGCGTTAGGACTTCAGGTCACGTCATTGTGTACTTTTTGTTTGTTTCTAACAGCTGACTTGAACTGTTTTTGTCTTCTTTATCAACTTTTACCAAAATTAAGGCTCGTCTGCCTTAGGTGACTTTTACTCATAATTGAAATAGTCAAATTTGGAGCTTTGATGACAGCAAGCATTTTGTACTTACTGGGAGGTCCTACTACGTACTAATGGAGGAAGTGAATTGTTGCCCTCTGTCTCTGAAGTGTTTAACTATGATCCGTGTGCTATAAGTGTATTTTTTATTTTTTTTTGAAGTTTGCTGCTTATAAGACAGGAATTGGAAACTGTCCCGGCATTTGTCTTGATGGCTGTGGAAAACCGCATAAGTGATCTTAACTGTAAAGGACAGTAATGTAAAATGCTATCGGTGTGTTTCAATGCCAATGAACCACATCTTAGATCAGATCTCAGGCATCCTGTGCTCTTTGAATCTTCATGTACGATTACATTTTTACCACGCTATAAGCCTGTTTTCAGAACTATAGGGCGTGGAGGTTGGAAAGAGGGACAAAGGCGACGCTGTTGAAAACTGAGTAACACTCAGTCAGTGGGAGACGGAGTGCTCTGCCATCTCTGACTACAGAGGACATTCGGAGTTGACACTTGCGAATCCTCTTCCAGCCCGGCGACATCAATAACGCAGAGCGGCCGTTCGGTGAACAATGCGACCGACCGGCAAATACAGCGGGCCGGCCGTTGCACGCCCTTCCGCCAAATTGAGTTATCGACATATTTCATCTGCGCCCGTGCCTTCTGGTGCTCTTTGTTAAAAGAAGAGCCTTTCTCGAGTACTCTCTTTCACCTCTCCCCTTCAAACAGAGGGGGAATAGCTCCACTGGGATTTTGGAGATTCCATTTGAGATTCGTCAGGAAAAGTATTTATGCAGCTACTCCGTCATCAGAAATAGCTGTTAGCGGAAAGTATAGTTGTAAACCATTTAATTTTTTCTCTTTTTCAGAGCATGTATACTATTCATAGATAATTGTTATAAGTCTTAAGAGATATTTACTAAGAAGAAATGAAGAAGGTAATGTTTTGTCAATGGTCAGTGCCTACAGTGATGCAGTGACATATTTAGTTAAAGACGGACTGTCAAACAGAACTACTTAATCAAGTAATATTTGCGAATTTTAGTAACAAACCAACAATGTCATAGACATTTGAAGGTTCGGAGGAGATCAGTGCTCATATACCTCAGGCTAGTTGATTCAACCATTTAATGAAACTCTTGTTTGACGTGAACGTGGGTAAGATATGAGTGACGTCATGGACAGTACGCAACATATATTATTGTTTTCTCTCACAACCTTTTTTTCAGTATCTATTCGGCTAACTAAGAACCACGTGCCACCGTCCTCCTGTTGTACACAGGTGGCCAGTGTGAATAATGAGACGGGTGAGAGGTGGGGGAAGAACTGGTGTCCTGCCCGAATTCAAACTGGTTTTGCTAGGCCCGACGTACTTAACCTACAGCAGGAACATCTGTGTTGCTACCTGGAAGCGAAACCTGTAACTTTTCTTGCTGCATATGATAAGCGTTTGTTTTGTTTTAGGATGTGTAGTTTATGAGGCGGATATTGGGGATCGTTATTCGCCTAAAACAGCAGACAGGACGGCCGGTGCGGTGGGACCTTGACTGGAAACCGGTTCCGTTGTACCTCCCCAATTCAGTGCATTGTCCCTTAACACACTGAGCCGTACCGTCAGGTACTCACCTATTTATTATTCAAATTACAACAGTTATTCCTCTTTCTATAACGCTACACATTTAACACTTATCGAATAACGTCATAATGCTCCTAGTAGAGGCGTAAGCTACAATAGCGCCTTCACGCCATCGCAATAGCGTATTCACTGTGGGTATAACCACCTACTGCGTCTACGTTACTCTTCACCCACCTAATTACAGACGATCACCAGAGGCGCCTGCCCTTAAGACATTTTTCCTACTGTAACGCAGATCAATGAGGGTAATATACAGATGTATCGTTAACGTAATATTTATAGACGCCATCGGAATTAGATTATGTTCCAAAAAAGCCTATTTTATCAATGCGTGGAAGAGATAAGTTTTTTTAATTTTACACTGATTTAGGCAAAACTCAACTTCCTTACTCTTATGGAACAAAACAGGAAAATCGCTGCTGTTCTAGCTGAAATATTTATAGTGTGAGTGAAATGACCAAGATATGGGTATCTGCGAAATTGTAATAAATAATGCGTGTGGCATTATTTTCTGGGATATCTAAACGGATCGGCCGCCGGTTGACAGGGTTTCGATTCTAAGAATCCTAGTGTACTTCACATTACTCAGCAAGCTGTGAAGGCCGCGTTAAGGGCCGACACAGGGATTCGAACCTCGGACCTTTCAATCTCCACTCAAACTCCTTAACCACTACGTAACCAGAAAGCTAGTGAAATTTTGAAAAATTATAATAGCCTGCCATAATGTTATTGTTCACAATAGTGTGAGGAGTTCATCGTAGACAGAACCATTGGAGACGATAAGTGTCAGCCAATGGCCAGGCGCTTGAATAACTACTCCTACGGTCACACAGGTCTTTGTCTGAAGGACACTTGCGTCTCCGTGGTGTTACTGAGGTGTCGTGACAATCGCGCACAGTGACAATCGCGCACAGCGACAGTCGCGCACAGTTTAAAGGTCGGGCCACACTCTCCCATCACCCGTGTACTTTATAATTTACGTAACGCAGTATTGACAAATCATCATCACACTAAAGCTTTGCCAGAGGTGACGTCAATTTTAAGGCCTGTAATAATTACATACAACGGGACCGGGGACTTGGACCGAGGACCTTCAGTGCCCGAATCGTGCGCCGTAAAACTGTGATTCACCAGACCGAATATACAGGAAATGGAAAATAAACATTCGAACACAATAAAACAAACGTACTCTTTTTCTCTACAATTTATTTTTGCTATCGTAAAACACAAATGTAATCTTAGATTTGTCTGCTTCAAGAAAATATGATGAATCTGGAAGTGAGGTTGAAGAAAATAAAGACACTTTTATAAGTCGTAAAAGACCAGAAATTTCCGCAATCTACCTACCGTTTCTCCATGTTCACCAGCCCGATACCGAACCGCTCCGTCGAAAAGTAAAAGTAAGTAAAGTGTTTAAAATCAGCCAAGAAGCTTCGTCATAATAAATATTTACAACTTATTTACATTTATTTAAAATAATAAAATTATCCAATTCAACCAGAGAGACTCGTGATAATTGATTATTATTTACAGTAGACCTACATTTATTCAAGCTTGTGCATGTAGGACAACGCCTATAGACATGACCTGATGTCGCCGCTCTTTTCATATCTGTCAACAGTTTTTACAATTGTTTCGTCCAACTTCTGGTATGTGGTTTTTCTTCTCTTTCCTTGAAGAATCAATTCAGATCTCATATACGTGAGACCTGAAGACTCAGCTTCCCTCTTCAAACAAAGTAACACGTCTCTTACCTTAGGTTTGGGTCTGCCAAGTACATTGTTAATCCTATTATTCCATCCTTCAACAGCATTAGTCGTGCGATGACGTCTTTTATGACAATTCCACATTTGTATTGGGATTTTTTCATTCTCAAGCCACGTGTCTGCCAAGTAATCGGCAAACTCCAATAGTTTTGAGGTATTAGGAGCCTGTGATTGGATCTCCACATCTTCTGGTTTAAGGAAAGCCAAAGCTGAACACATACGAATATGGAGGAGAAGTTCTTTATTTTCTTTGTACTCACGTGCTAGTCCGAGCTCTTGAACCTTTCTCCATATACATTTATTATGTGTGAAAAAAAACAGCCTTTTACTTCCGTTGAGGAAAACACTTCCTTGAGGGCAGATACTGCACCACTTTCAAAACCTACAGTCACTGTCTTAGGGGCCCATTCTGGTACAGCCTTGATAATTTCACGAAACATACGTACATAAGTAGTCTTCTTTTTGTCAGGTAAGAGTGTAAACACCACAGGATGTATGTTTGTTTCTTCGTCAGTGCTGCCGTAATCCGCATGTATCGTGTAGATTTGGGAGAACTGTTTACTGGCACTTTTAAAAGTACCATCCATAAATAATTGGTCGTGTAATTTTAAACTTTGTTTGCCTCTTTCACCGCTCAGAACAATTATTCTTTCACCTTCCATATGATCCGTAAGAAGAAAACTGCCTCCATCTCCCATCATCAACAACTCATCATCCAAGATCACTTCGTCAGGATTATTTGGCTCCTTTTGGTTTGCTTGTGATATACTCCTCTGACCAGAATTCAGCATGCTGTTGTAACGGTGACTAATTGGTAGATAAGGCAGGTAGCAAGAGACGACCCGGTTGTGCGCGATTGTCACTGTGCGCGATTGTCGCTTTGCGCGATTGTCACATATTCGTTACTGAAAGACCAACGACATCATCTCAATCAACAATCAGCTGAGAGCAGTGAACCAATTGGTGTGTGAGGACAGCTGGCATTGACTCAGTCATTAAAATCACATTAGCTGGCGTCCATTAATTACGTGAGGTGAAACAGGGGAAAGGGGGTGGGGTACGGCGAAATCTCACCAAGGGGGAGGGGTCGACGGAAATCTCACGTGAAGTCTATAAACGGCGCAGATGTCTTATTTAGAAGGGGTATTAGGTATAGAAGCCGACTTTACAGGGAGATAACCGACCTCGGAAGCGAGAGTGCTAAAAAAAAAAAAAAGTCTCAAAAAGTTGCCTGGTCGATTATCATGGAAAAGGGGGGGGGGAGGATTCCTCATCAAAATCACAAGTCATTTTAGGAGGGGTGAGTCCTGCCAGATCTCACCAAATCTCACCAGAGAGAGGGGGGGTGGGGTTCAGGAATTCCGGAAAAACACCTCACGTCATTACTGGACACCCCTTACGCAGGAGAAACGTGGCGCGCGGGTACTTTACGCGTATTTCGATTTGGAGAGAATGAATAAGATTTTACCCCTTTATTCAGTTATATATTTGGCATTCAGATTCGGAATTCTGTTTCTGATCCCGCTAGACGCAATGGCGTACTATCACGAATGGGCGTTCGCATAAGACACTCCTTGCTGTCATAAATTTGATGCGCTGATCCAGACAAAGAGCCTCAGTGATCTTCATGTTCCGATCCGAACTTACGACTTCTTCTGGCTGGCATTACGGGAGGTAGTTACGACCCCAGTGGCCGTGCTATTTAGTTGAAGACATAAATATGGTAAACGCCGCAGAATACGTGAATGTGTGTATTCGTCTAAAACACCCTCGAGTACTCTAGGAAACACTTCGTCCCTCAAGACTATCAGCTCACGAGAACATTATTTTTATACTACTATTTTTTTTTGCTATTTCCAATCGAGCTAAGGCCATCATCATCATTATCGTTGGGGACCATCTCCAGTTTCCCGGGTGTGGTTTACGAGCCTTGGTTGTTATAGAGGATCGTTTTCCATTGCCTCCTATCCAGAAACGTTTCTCTGTCCGTGATGTATTCCCGATTTCAGCCTCCTTCAGTTGGTCTGTCCATCTTCTTCTTGGTCTTCCCACTGGTAGTCTTGTACTAGTCATTCTCTTGACATGCATAAAGTTCTTAGTTCTTTCAAGATGTTATCCATCACAGCTATGAACAGAAGAGCTGAAAGGGAACTTTCTTGTTGTGCTCCTTTGGTTGTACTAAACCATTCAAAGTAACCATCACCAACATTGACACAGCTCTTGCAGTTATTTTACAGTATTTGGAGCTAAGGTACCTACAGTATTTTTACAATTTCAAATTTTTGATTCCTTCAATAACAAAAAGAAATCCTTAAGCTCTATAATATTAACTGACTTTCAAAAGTTAGTTATCTTTGCATAAGATACGATGCTTGTTTGTTTGTGAATTTAAAATAAACGTAGAAATAAGTGTGGCTGAAATAACACAGTATTGCGACGACGCAGTTCTGGTGGTCGAACCTAGAATTACAAATAATCAAAATTGTCACAGCAGAGAAAGTGTGCTGTAATTACATCATTATGAACAGAATGAGAAAACTTCTACAAGAACACGAAATACCAATTCTGAGTCTTAATATTAATCTGTAAAAATAATAATAATTCCATGTTGTCGTAATGACCGGATGACAGGGTTTTATTGGCTCCTAAACCACACTGCCACCAGACCGCTCACTTCTGTATAAATGAATGCAGGTCTACATCAATTAGCTGCTGTACCACCCAGCTAAAACTAAGGCTCCACCAAGAGTTAATAATGATATTTACTAGATGATTATTCATGTCCTATGAATTTCGCATCTGCTTTTGTTCATAAGTAAGCTTCTGGAGCAGTCTGGAGATAACAATGTAAAAATATTACTTTTCTAGGTTGTTACACTAACATTGTGAATTAATAAAATATTAAGAGTCCGCAATCGGGAGATTGGTTGGAACATCCAGAAAGAGGCGAACTAAGGCAGCATGTCAGGGAGGTCAGTTCCATTCCTCCAGGACCTACAGCTTTACGCCCAAGTCAAACAACATATCGTCCAGGCGAACAAAACAAGAACAGGGAAACTTCTGTTAAACTTCCTGACCGCGCCTGGATTGGAACCTCGGACATTTAATTTCGAAATCGAGTATGTTATCCACTGAATTACAAAATGTCACTTAGTTTGCTTTTTACACATAGATGATGAGATAATTACATACTACGTCTCCACAAATTAATAAAAAGCGTAAAAACAAATTAAAAAAATTAGGAAAAATTAGGCTTAAGTAATGTTACCTTAAACTGGAGTTGAGGCTGTCGTGTGAACGATAGTGCCCATGCCAGGCATTCAGAGGCACGCTGTTTAAAATCCACATCCGCCTATTTAAATTTCGATTAAACATGGAAAAATATTGCACACAATAATAATGCTGAATTTTTGTATCTAACTAGTATTAAATTAGATTTTCTCTGTGTCAGGATAGTTACGTTTCTTCAAAAACATTTTACAGGTACAATACCGTTTCCTTGGCTGTTTGCGTTCCAAATTATTGCTTATTTCTTTTGCTAAATGACTGAAAGCTGGCTCCGTTTGTTTTAATATTTTTGATTTTATCCGTCTCTTGGAAATTTCGTTCATCAGTTTTTTATAATATGATCATATTTCAGTAATTCCTTTTTTGCTGAAATATTTTCACAATCAATTGAGTCCCTTAGCAGATTTTGCCAGCAAGACAGTTTATACTCAACCAGCGTTGTGAAGCGTTCCCTGCTCTCTGGAGATAACGGTACTGGAAGAATTGCAGTATGAACAGCGAGAGAGTAGATTAAGAAGGTTAGATGAGCCACCATCAATCAAACTCTGGCTTCTGCAAAAAGGTTGACTCACGGGGAGCAGACCAGCTGAAACTTCATACGATGCCATGGACGCAGTAACAGCTAATTCGCACTGTTAGAGTAAATACTCCCTCGAGAATGAGAAAAAAGAACTGTTTCATCTAGGAACGGTTTTTCGATGCAGAATGCACCGTAGAACCGAGTTTGTTGGCTGAGCGGTAGCGCTCTGTCCTCGCTTTCGGGAGAACACAGATCTGAATTCTCGACTTCGCCCGGCAATCCAGATTTCTGTTTTTCATGGTTTTTCCGAAATCACTGCAGGTGAATGCCGGGGGTTTATTCAAAAAGGTCTTTCCGTTCATTCTAGCAAATTTATTCACGTTATAACGACCTGGACGTCGATGAAGCATAAGAATATAAGAAAAGAAGTAATGTAACTTCAATATTTTCTCACAAACTTTCTCGCTAGAACAAATAGAACGGAAGTTAGTCAGCGACAAATTACACATTACACAATAGAGACAAACAAGCGATTCGTATAACTTTTTTATATAAAATGTTTCCCTATAGAATGAATGTAATATATTCTGTATTAATCTGTTAATTTTCAGGAAGAAGCATAATTTTTTCGGCCCTTTTTTATCATTGGCTTAGCTTTATCTGTTGGTTGAAACGATCAAAGTAATTTCATTCATAACTTTCTTATATTCATGTAAATTTTTGGAATAAAAAAGCACACAAGATAAGTATGATTTTATAGAATTTATAACCACTTATAACTGAAAGTAATTTTTCCGAGGATTTTCAACACAGTAAGGAGAGGCAGTGACCTTCGTAAGTCTAATTTCGTGGCGGCTGCTATAACAAAGTTGACTTTAATGGAAAATATATATGATTATTAATCGATTTAATACCACATGCTTTACTTATTGAATAAGCTGAAAATTACATTCAGTGTCATGACAGCACTCCGTATAATGATATTTTATGTTTTTTTATGAGATTAACTAGTAATTTGGCTTATCCCCTTTACTTCTGAGTAAATTTCAAAGTATGTTCTTTACCGAATACCATCCTGTCGATGAATTATATTCGGGGTTGGCATTTAAGGATAACGCGCATTTTGTTTTACTTCTTTTGCTTTTGACTTCGCCTCGCCGAAATCATTAGAGGCTGGAAAGGACTTAGGGCAAAGAACGTGAAGGAATTCTACCATGGTCATTTGGAGGAAACAACCTAGCATCCGATTGGAGTGATTTGGGGAAACCATGGAAAACCCAAATCCTTATAGCCGGACGGAAATTCGAACCCACGTCCTCCCGAATGGAAGGTTAGAGCGTTACCATTATCCCACCACACTCTGTGCTCAAATGGCCATGTTCTCTAGAAATCAATCCAGGTAAATGTTCCTTCAAAAGGATAGATCGAATTCCTAATTAATCTAGTGTATTAGTTAATTTCTGGTACAAGTCCAAACTTTCTAGTTTCCTGGAGGCTCTTATATTTATGTGTGAAGCAACTAGGAAAGCAAACGTTAAAACCAAGGAGCTCAGATAACATGTTAATAATTTGTACTATTATAGCGCTCATCCTTAGAACCCATAGCTAAGAATATCATAGCATTTACACGATATATCGAATTTCTGCTACACTGTTGAAGCCATTAATAAGAAGTGTAATTCTCGATTCCAAGTATTCGCTAAACCCAAACTGACATAATAGTAATGAACTTGTACAAAACTATTCTTGGGAAATCCCTCTTTGTCATGCCGTCGTTTCCGGCAAATGTGCATTTCGATGCACTCTCGCTTCTGAAACATTCTACTGTATGAGTTACCGTCATTATTTTCCACGAACACACACACACACACACACACTGATACTCGTATGGTTTAATCTGCGCATTGCATACCAGACTTTGTAAGGTTTTAACTTGGTATAGGGGATAGTGAATTATACTTCTGCGATTTCCACATCTTTCAGACTACCGAGGTGTAGTATTATAGTAATAAATAAATACTTTTCGCATATTTAGAGCACATTACGAAAAAATTCCTGAAGTTCTTTTTTTAAATTAAAAAAAAAACTTTGACCGCTGGCACATACAGATGACAGGGCCATTTTTTTTTTTTTTTTTTTTTTTTTTTTTTTTTTTTTTTTTTTTTTTTTTTTGCTTTTAATATATAGTTCAGTGTATTTTGAATCGAATGACACCTTGTGCAGATCATTTTAACCGCGATGTACGACATTGACTAAAGGGACATAGCGAAGGGCTATGTGGAACAGGCAGATTTTCATCTTTCCTTGATCTAATGACATCAAATTGGTGAAGATCATATAATACCTTCAATGATATTTTGCGTGCAAAACTACAGATGTTTTTGTGAAACTCGTATATCTGAAGATGCGATGCATGCGTAGTCAAAAGACTGAAAACATTTATGACAAAAAGAATCATATTTCAGCATCATGAATACGGGGAGTGGCTATTTTTTTTTTAACTTGATTTCATAAAGTAACTTTTTCTTTGGTTACAAAACTTAGTAGGCGAATTAGAGTGATGAAATATTTTGCCATACCGTAAAATATACACTCGAATAAACAGACCCCTCACTAACTTTTTTGCTAATTAAGCATAAACTGATCGTACGAAAAATATTTGTTTTTATTGTAACGCGTATTTGGTTTTATGTTAATGTCGTGTTACGTGTGTTCGTACAGCCGGAAGGAAAACTACTGAATTAAACAATTATACTAAAAGTTTGTATAACGAGGGAACATTTGCCTCGGTTATATTTCAATCTAAAATAACCATCCGTATTCACTGTTTTAGCATAAATATGTGTTTTGCGGAAGGGGATGCGCGTAGCGGAATGGTAGGAATGATGTTTCATAACGTGTAGCTTTATTTCCCTGTTGCACTGACTGTTAAATTACAGAACGTTACAATAATGATGATCGAGTATTGAAGTGTTTACAGAGAAGTTATGTTATAAGAAAGACGAATTAAACAAACTTTTAATTTGATTAGAGCCACGAGTATTAACTGAAATTATTGAAAACCAAATTGGGTAAATAAAAAGTAACTTTACAAGAAACACAAAGTGGCACTCAGCAAATAAGTCATTACAACCGTGGATGGCTTGAGTATTACCTGCAACCAGTTGACATAATAGTGGAAATGATCACCCTGGTAAAATTTTCACATTAAAATTATTCATAAAGTTGTTCATAACTCATTCAGTTCCAGAGGATCATTTATTATTTCAACCTCTTCTTCTGTTTCAGACCATAACCACCTGGAGTATATATTCGATTCTGTGAACATGTATTGCTTCTTTATAAAACGTAAATTATTAATCCGAAACACATGCCCTTTTTTAAACCATCTGCGCACACCAGAATCCACGTGCTTGAAGCAAAGGCTAGTGAAAAATACAAGTTTAACATTCTCTGCAAAGCCGTTTCTTTAAATTCAATTCAATTCCACTTCCAGTTGATGTTAGTGAACAATGTTTAAAATCTAATGGCAAACTGTTCTAATTTCTCAATATGTTAGATATCCTATTTTTCAACTACGCTTATCATATTTCAGAGTCGAACATCTATTTTGTAGACTACCATACTACATATTTCTACATATAATAAAAAAACTTTGATTTATTTCACAGTTTTACGGGGTAAATTATCACGAACACAGTACTATTTTTTTTTTAATTCTCAGCTATAACGACGTTACGTATGAGCAACAAGATCTTATATACAGTACCGTATTCAGGAGAAGCATATCACTGTCATCAAGATTTAGTTATCATCGACACAGAAAGGATTCATCTTTTAAGATCTGTTTTCAGTTCTTTAAAAGAAAAATTAGGCACTTCGTTATATAGCCAACGTGATGGATTGAGTCTAATCTTGTGAGTTAATTTCTATAAATATCATATGAAGAAATAAATAATCTTGTGATGGAGCTATATACCCAGATATTTCACTTCTTATTTGGTCTTAAGAGATGTGCGTTTAGTCATGTAGCTGTTAAACAATGACTAATTCTCTCAGTTATTGCATTATTTATCTATTTTCTGTTCAACCTTAGAAATTTCAATAATATGTTTGAGTCCGCCGTTTAGGAGGGTACTTTCCCCACTTCGGTCAAACGATCCCTAATACAACTTTCAGTTATTTTCCATTTTGAGTTCTGGCTCTTACAATCAATTCTACCTCTATAATTATTCGACTAAACTTAAACTATCGTTGGAAGACCGAAGTGAGACACCCTGTCAAATTCTTTACTAGTGTAAAGGAATGTCCGTGATCATGTGGTGGTTTAGTTTGTGAGAGTTTAATGATATTATTGAATTGAGCAACTGTCAAGTGGATAGATTATTTCCTTTACAGAATTACATTAAAATAGTCAGTCTGACACCAGGCGAGGTTTGAATGAAGCAGAATTGCCAGCTGCGTTAATTAGTAGTCATTCATGGCAAACTTTACTGTTAACAAATAGATAAAATTATGTACGTCTTACCTTAGGGACGTATTACTCACATCTTATACCTTTGCATCTGAAACAATTGTGTAACTTTCTCTAACGACTGATAAATGATTTGGGAACACCAGCAGAGCGGACTGAATGAGAGTATTTATTCATTAGATGCCAAACATACATACGTCCGCAAACCTGACTACGTTATGACGGGAGGAATAACACGCAAAATAGGCTCGCAGGTTTACCAACATGTTACTAAACAATAATTGAACTATGTCTTCTTCAGATGTTAGATATTCAGTTAGCTGTAGAATGACTTCAAAACTTTTTTTTAGTTATGGCTTTACGCCTCGTCGACATCGAGGTAATTAGAGGAGGGATGGGACTGGGGACAAGGAACGGGAAGGAATTCGGCCATGGCCTTTTGAACCAAGCATCCCGGCATTCGCCTGGAGTGATTTTGGGAAACCATGGAAAACTCAAATCTGGATGCCCGGACGGCGATTCGAACCGGCGTCCTCCCGAATGCGAAGCCAGATAGTTAACCGTTCATCCACCACGCTCGGTGACTTGGAAACAATGATAACTATTACACTGTGAATAACCGATTAGAACGCAACGCGAACATTATGGAATATTGATGCAAGAGGCTTGATGCTATAAGTTAAACGTATGGATTTAGGAAGGCTTCTAGAACTAAAAACAAAGCTATGGAACGAAAGACTAATATTATGAGAAGACTAGGAACAGACTAAGTCTGACTGCCCCGCACCCTTACTTTGCTACATCGTGTCAGTCTGTTCGTCGAGTGAGCTGGAGAGAGCGAGGCAAAATGGCATCTACCTTTAAATAGTGTCACCTACGCTATAGCTCTGGCCAGATTAATTGGCGGGTGGCGTCAAATGCGCCGTTGCCAAGCCGTGCGCGTAACAGTTGTATTCACCTCTTTACTTGTAGTAATGGTTTTGTAACGTGTTTTAAGTAATTTATGATTCACTATTCTGTCATAAAATATTGATGCATGTCATTTCGTTAAGAAAGTTATGCATTGCAGATGCGTTTAATATAATTGGAGGTTTCAAAGACCTGTTATTATTATTCTATTATCTGCGCAGAAAAATAAAATTCTCGACAGACTAAGGAAACTTATGGAAATACTCTTCTTTTATTTGTGGCTAAAAGTCCACGTGTTACATTTTATTTTCAGTTTGTATATTTATAACTAAAATCAAAATTTTATTTTGTCATCCTCTGCACTGAAAAACTTGCTTAATTATCGACAAAATTATCTGTTTATGTATTACCACTCATCACTATCGTAAAATTCGTGTACTGTCCTCCTGACAAAGGACTGTCAAAGTCGCTAAGCTTTGTTAGAGTGCTGTATTGTTTCATATTTTTCTTTCGAGAAACAAACGTAGGTGATTTTCCCTCACGACACACGCGCTGGACAGTTCTCAAACCGACAACCACAAGCTGCAGCGCAAATAGCCTGTCCATTCCCTAATTTTTTTCGCAATATGGTTGTTTTTTGCGGTAACAAATCACTGCAGTTTTTTATTTCGTCAATATCAAGTACGTCCATATCTTTCAAGTCTTTTTCTACTAGCGTACATGTAGAAGACAAAATTTCTCGATCATTGTCCACAAGAAATTTGAAATATTTATAAACATTGTGAATGATAGATTTACTGTGTTGTCTGCTTCAGCAGCGGTGGTTCTGCTGTCGATGACTTGCGTCTTGTTGGAGTCGTTAGTTCGGAAACACCTGGAATAGGAGAATAAGTCTCTTCCTAAGTATCCATTTTTAGTAGCAAGA
Source organism: Vandiemenella viatica (assembly GCA_031002005.1). Classification (NCBI taxonomy): domain Eukaryota; kingdom Metazoa; phylum Arthropoda; class Insecta; order Orthoptera; family Morabidae; genus Vandiemenella; species Vandiemenella viatica. Next base: position 188,107,456 of record JARYHS010009186.1, read on the forward strand.
TTCTCTTGCTAAATTTCCCTAATTATAAGTTACTGCACTTTTTGTTCGGTAAAATTATTACACTAAATTACTACAATTAATAAATAACCAAAAGGAATTATTTAAATCGCACGTAAAAATCGTAAATCGCTAAAAATCAAAATATCCTCTCTCGAGCAAGTTCACACTCACACTGACACTTTCTAATTCCGATTCTCAGGTTCACACATTTTTAGTGAAAGGGAGGTGGAAGGTTTGGGGGTGGTTAGAGAGCTGTTGACGCTTGGACTAGGCAACACAGGCCGCACAGCGTTGCAATTTTCAGGTGATAGAAAGAGAGCGCATCGCGAGTTTGTCCCCAAGTACGGCAACAGCGCGTTCACACTGACCCGCCAATTACTCTGTCCACAGCTATAGTAGGGCATTGCTCCGCGACATGTGTACGGAATTTGCGACTCAGCGCTTAACGGGAGCGACTCTCTCTAATGTTCACGAATAAATTTTACGACATTTCTATTCAAACCCATGAACCTTTACACTAGAGATTAAATCCATGGTTCCCAGGATCAACAACTTTAGAAATATTTTGTACTTTTAACATGATATCATTGTAATTCACATCAGCCAGATGCATACGTTAAGTGTATTATATCAGTGCTAATGGATTATTACCTGTATAATGTGAAATGATTATACATACTATCAAAGATTCGTATCACCGTTAATAAAACAAATGAGGAATTTAATTGACATTTCTAATATGCCACTGTCGATAATAATTTTGATGTCTATATACTTGCCTGTTATTAGCACATGGCTGGACTAAGTGTTTAGAGATTTCCAAAATTGATTGGGGCTGGCGAAGATTTTCTTTGTCATACAAACATTAACTGCCCGGTACGAAAATAATATATACTGAAGTTTAATTCAGCTTCGTTGAACTTTAAAGCCGATTGACACAGAGGAAGGAAGAAACCAAGTTTACCGTTTCCATAACACAAACAGACTTGTTGTGACGAAAGGTGGAGGATTTGACTTTGTCTCAGATTTCAAGGTATTTTATCGATTAGAAAATTGTGGTAGATGTAGAGCTGGTTTGAACAGCGGAGTCACTCGATCCTTACTTCCCTACAGACGCCTGCAGCTTGGACTGAACTCTCCGGGGACACGGCCGTTCTTAACGTAATCAGAAGGAGTCGGGTGGCCAATCTGCATGCAAATGTGGACCGCCTCTCGGGCCCACCCTGGCCAGCGGGTAATTGTGGTGGGCATACCGGAGAGTGTGTCCAGTGCACAGGTCGCAACAGTTGTCAGAATAATCCCTTCCCAGAGCTACGAAGATTAGAGGACAACTTCCAAAAGCCAAAGACAGCTGCCACTAAATGTGGCTCGGCAACACACTTGTTTGATAGAACATAACGTGCGATGGACTTTGTTTACAATGATAAAGGTACTCAATTTGTTTTCTATGTAAGGGAATTAGTCTCACCTGGTTCTCTATTCAACTCCGAGGAATATAATACGTAAAGTACCCACCATTCAACCATTTATGCGGATAATTGTTGGTGTAAAAAACGTTTCTGTGCTGTCATTATTCATTTTGTGGAGTGACGGTTGGCCAGTTCCCATAATAGTCTTTTACTATTTCTAAGAATCTGAGTATTCATTCTGTACCATTCTTCAGAGGCCTGTTACAGAAGTGAGAATTTTACCCCCTTATGTTTTAAGTCTCGTTGATGTCTTGGTCATTAGAGCCTATAGAAGATTTGGGACAAGAAAAGGGAAAAAATTTCGCCATGGCCTCATCAAGAAACCATTCAGACATTCGCCTAGAGCAGTTGTTCCAAATAGTTTTTCCCGAGTACCACTTCAAGAAAGAGCTGAACCTCGCGTACCCCCTTATAGCTACATTTGCCTCTGCGTTCATTCCAGTCTAGTACTTCGCACAGCCACAGCATTACAGAAATGTAATTCACACACTCACCGTTTGACTGACTTAAAATATATTTTGGCGGTAGTAATGTTTGCGTAATTGTTTTTTTTTCAATTGTCTTATTGAATACCTCAGTCAAGAGAGAGCCTCGTGTACCCCGGGATCAACCTTACGTACCCCTGGAGGTACGCGTACCACTAATTGGGAACCACTGGCCTAGAGTGATTTCCGGAAACTTTAAAAAATCAAAATCTGGATAGCCATACGGGGATTTGAACCCATGTTCCACGAATGACAGGTGCGAGGGTTACAGCTCATCTACCGAACTGGGTAAGAATTTTTAGAGATTGATTAAAAGAGAAGAACGAGTTATAAAATAAGAAAAATATAAAGTTTTGCAAACACATGCAGATCTATGCTATTTCTATAAACAGTCACTAATTCTTTCCAAACACGATACCGCCAAACAAGTTTTTTTTTTTTTTTTTTTTTTTTTTTTTTTTTTTTTTTTTTTTTTTTTTAACTCTATCCGAAATTATGTTCTGCAACCATTCCGCAACGTCCCATGTCGCTGAAAAATATCATGGAAACTGGCATTATGGTCCCATTCAGTTAATTGCTAAATTTTATAATGTAGAACAGAATAATTTTCTTTTTGATGAATGACATTATTAGCAGCTGAAAGTTTTGATGGAAACTCACTGCTCTGACTATTTTTACGCTTGTTATGAAAGATTACTCTAAGCAACATTATAGTTTTGGAAAATTTGTTTGCAACGACGTACAGCAATGTATTAAATTCTTTCCTTCAATAATGTAACTAAAGAGAGATATTTTTATCCGATTATTTTACTATCACGATTATTAATACATAGACCTTAAGAAATAAGAGTCTAAGAATAATAATCAGTAACGATTCATTTATTCCATCTCCATGTGGCCAAGTTAACAAAATCATAAGCAACGAAAATTTAATTTATTTGGTAGGCACCCAGTTCAGTATATTGCCCCAAACTATTGCTCGATATTGATTTCATATATTCACAATTTCTTTTGTATCTTGAAATATATCCGACGTAGTTAAGACAGAAGTGAATCTGATTGTTTTCATTTAGATTAAATCTATAGCTCCATGGAATAAGAGATTTCAATGAGCGTCATGTGGTATTCCTTTTTACACGTTTTATATTAGCTTGACCTGTATGTATGAATGTAATGGAATAATTCAATTAAATTTTCAACCACTTCCAGCTTTCATAATTGTTTGAAATTTTGCATACGTATTAAGAAGCGGAGACAATACAATAATTTCATAGTTATGTCCTGATATTATCATTAGTTTGACAGTAACAATAGAAAAGTTGTTGAATGTAATGGAATCTTGCAAATGAATTTATCCCAATTTCAGATGTCCGCATTGTTTGAAATTTTGCACATGTATTGAAAACTAATGATAATACAGTAATGTAATAGATATTTACTGATATTCTAATTATTTTAACAGTAACAATAGAAAAAATACGCAAAATTTAATGAATTGATTTTAATTTAATTATTTACAATGTAAACTAGAATGTTAAAAAGAAATTATAGATTCAAAAAAAAATAAAAAATATTTTGAAACAGTGTTAGCTAAAAAGTTGAAAATAAAATTATAATTTAAAAAAAACTCGCTTTTGCAGCAAAGTGAGTTAAAAAGTTAAAAATAATCCTTAGGTATAAAACTTTTGTTCAAAAGCGCTAGGATATCCCACAAATCAGGATAACTTTTTGACTAATCTTAAAATAATAAATAGGATCACAAAAAATTAAATTTGATGTAAAAAAAATCGTGGGGTGCTAAGTAGCAGTAACCTTAATTTTTTAATTTTTTAAAATATCAATAGCTGTTTGTAAAGGTATAGAATTATTATGTACAAGGAGAGAGCACCTCACTTTTTCTTCACATCAAAGTTGATTTTTTGGTGGGTGACTATTTTTTTTAAGCTTATTCAGAAAGTTAAACTGGACTTTGAGATATCCTAACACAGTTGAACAAATTTTTTATATCTAAAGATTATTTTTAGTCTGATTCACCTTGTTGCAAAATCATGTATTTTATTTTTTCTAAATTATAATTTTAACGCTTCGGCACTATAGTAGAGCTGGCTAGTATAGTCAACTGTCACTGATCGACTGCTTCCCCTGCCAGCTACATAGTTGACATAAGGCTTCGTGGATGAACTTTTGGAGCGAACAAACTATCCCAGCCAAGATGAAAATCTCTCGTCCGTATAGGGATTTGAAACCTTTTTGCCCAAGTAGTAATTAGTTGCATACAGTCCTAAATACGCGGTAGCCGTAACGTAGACACTGCTTGCTATGAGTATATACATTAGCAACCAGTGTTGTGAGCTATGAAACATGCCGCGATGCAAAACAAATTATATGGCATCTCTGTTTTTTTTACAATATTCTTGAAACGCTTCAGTTGCTTTGAAGGGTAAAAAAAATACGTCGTACAATATGTCGTGCGTATATCCTGGTGTGGGCTGTTTCTATGGATGGTGGAAAGCATTCAGTAGCAATTTCTCCATGGAAAATGCCAACTGCGGTGATTTCCCGTTAACGTCAGCAGTTTGGAATTTTTGATAGGTGTTACCCTTTAGTACTGATGATTGTGTTTATGTATTATGGGAGATGAATGAAGAGAAAATGTGTCACCAGTTGCGGCCTGCTCTTCAGAAACGTACCGAGGGGCCGGCTGTAACGTCCGCTCCTGTTGAACGAATCACCATCAACAGTGTCGCTAGTCGTCACTCCATACTCCTTGCCAAGCGATTTGGATATTAATCCATGACTTTCGTCTAAAATCTGGTAGTTAGGAAGGTTGCAACACCATATCTCCATTACAGCTGGTGAAGTATGGAATATTGACAATACCTTCCACCGCTGGTTCTCGAAACAATTAATTACCATCATAATTCCATTAAAACCTGATCTAACGCGGCGGGTTGCATGAATGAAACTGAAAAGTTTCTCTGAAATTTGGGCTGTGTTACTTGCCAGTACATTGATGTTGCATGTTTAAACCTAATGTACCATCGTTCTAAATAAGTAGAAACAGTCCTCAAGGTAAGTATTTTCTCTCGACCTGGTATTTATTGTTGACTGCGAATAGGACTCCCCAAGAGCAGAATCAAGAAATTTGGTCGTAAGTGTTAAACAGTGCTGTTTTGAATACCAAAACTTACGAGTGGTGAGCTTCAATCCAATGTAGGTCATGCCGGACATAATCATTATCTTTTCTGCTTGGTTTTCCGTAATCGACTGTTTTCAATTTACTCTATTCTCCCACATATGGCTGCATAGTCTATTATTCGTGATGACCTTGGCTTGGACAAGTAGTAAGACTAAGTTATCAAATAAAACTTAGTGCCATGCAAGTATTATTAACTCAGGTATTGTCATTATTGTTTATCACAGTTATTCATAACTGTAGAATACAAATTTTCACTCCCTTTCAATACTGTAATTAATCATTACTTGAGCCTGATGCATTGAATAATTGATTTCTTATGCAGGAAGCAATGAAGTGAACCGAGCCTCTTAAAAATATAGTGCTGTTTCAGATGGAGCAATAAAGTTCGGAACTTCTCGCTAACCAGACGAAGAAAAGAGGAAAAAACTTTCCTTGACGTGGGAAATGTATTGGGTCCTAATAATTTAACTGACACCTTCCACCGCCAGAGGCGGAAATAAATTTTAGCATCGGCCGCTGGAACTTCTGCAATGAATTAAAGCGACCAGCGAAATAATGCGAACCATTCTAAACGGAAAGGGAAAATGGTGCACGCCGTGAGGGAAGAAATCACATTCATCAGCAGCAGAAGAAATTCCCACTGATTTCTTGGCAACGATGTGAAGATATGTTTGCCTTAATAATACGTTTGTTGAGATGGAATTTCAGTAACACGTAGTGTATATTGCTTCGTAGGATAAAGTTCTATATTAATCTATTTGCTGTGAGGAAAATTGTTGCCTCAGTAGGCATGTTTGATGGGCAGTAACAATCTCTTTCGAGAAATCCTGGTTTGGATTTGCAGTGTGACTTGGAAGATTCCAACTTTTCGTGGTTTAAGAACTGAAAACACGTTGATATACTCATCGTATGGGGGAAAATTTCTCTGCTCAACTGTACATCCCATCAAGTACCCTCTGCCACCCACAATTTTGTGAATTGTAGAGTATATATGTAGATGTAGAAGTACTCTACGGACTAAAATTCAAGTCATGGATCGAGGAATAAAATAAATCTTCAGTCAAAGTGTTTCTTTAATTTTTCCACGAAAGAAATGAGTCAATATCGCACTAAATAGGTTAATAAAGTACGTTATATTATCAATGAATGCAGTTTGTAGGCTCTGATTATTATCTACCTAGCTCTGAAATAAGTAAGTGGCCAGACTAAACCTGTAGCCTGGAGTAAGCGCAGAATGTTTTGGAGCCAAATTAATGATAGTTTCTATTAAAGTTACTTATAACAAAAATCCACGTAATTGGTCATTGTTACATGATACTGACAGATGGCTGGTGATGAAAAGTTATTCTAATGTAAAGATTAATATTCTATTTGTAACTAGTTTTATTGCCTGTAATATTTTTTGCAGTTTAAATGTAAATTTATTATAAGAAATTTGAACTGAAATTAGAAATCCTTCTAATGTTCGGTACTGTAATAAGAGTACTCATTCCATATGAATAAAACAGAGTGGCAATTGAAATGCAAAAAGTTTATCATTTTGCGAGATCTGTGTGAGTAGGCTAACCGTCTAGACAGTTAGTCGCAACCAAGGCACGCCTACTCTTGAACAATAAACAACACCCTACACAAAACTGTGTGTGGAAAGCGGTAAAACCACGTTAGGTGAAGTGATCCTCGGCAGGTGTTATGCCCGAGTGAAAACGCCAACTAACAACGGCAGCAGTTGACCCAAAGGACTTCCTAGTAACAGGCCTGGAAAGTCAGAATCGAGGATAACAATGTTCGCCAATCTCTGTACAGAATATTTGGTGACACGGATGAGTTGGAGAGAGTAATATCCAATAAAAATCTTATATTTGAAACGTGTGTTGTTTTTTTGAAAATTCTGTTCACATGTGAGCCGATATTATTGATAATTCAAGAAGGACGATGGCGGGAGAGAAGGAAGAAGCTATATTCCTACACCATAAAGAGGCTCTTACGATCTCCAACAACACGGCTGGTCGGAAATCGTTAACTGATGGTATTGCACTAATAGACTTGAAGTGTTCAAAGTTTTATGGCCCACATTAGCTTGTGCGGGCTTACGAATGTCAGATGAGTCCTTTCACTTCTGACGATATTTGCTGCCATGATATATGTAAAGTGCCGGACACAGTGTTGTGCACAAGTCACCACTCGCCCGTATAACGCACCCTATCACTCTTTGAATATAGAGTACCCTCCTCTATCGACTGTATAAAACTGAGCTAGTGATATTGCGGAGAACAAAGAAAACTTTAACTATAAACTTTAGTGATCATGCTTTTGAATTAATGTATGGCAAACCCAATTACCCTGCATGTCTATTCAGATTGTAAAATCATTCATGTATTAATTAATGTACTTTTATTATTATTTGGAGATGATTAGTTTTTGTGAAGTCATGTTAAGTTTTATTCAATTTTACGACGTTACGGCCTTTCTTGTAGGGCAAGGTGTTGATTTGTGAACGTTTTATTGTTTATAAGCAATTAACGATAATACACTTTTGTCTCCAGACCATATGTTCTTTTATGAAATAAATTGGTCAGGTTATGCCCATGTTTAGATCGTACAGAGATGCCTTTTAAATTCACACCTCTTTCACAAAAATTAAATTAATTAAATCAAAATTAAATAATAATCATAATTACATAAAATTAACCACACAAAACCCCTCCAATTACAGTACACACTGTGAAGGAGGATTTTCACTCGGCATCGATCTGAACATACAGCGTTGTATCTTTTCATGTTGATAGTATATGAAATCACTGAGTTACATCGAATTTCCAATTAAATGAGAAATTTTTATCTTCTGCACGAACCATCCTGGTATTCGCATGGAGTAATTTCGGGAAGACATGGAAAACCGAAATATAGATGGATGTTCGGGGATTCAAACTTGGTTGCTCCCGAATGCCAAACCCGAGTGCTAAGGGAGTGGCTATTCAAGAAACAAAAGAACTGCAAACTTATGTATAAATATTTAAACTTTATTTAATCTTGTTTATTGCTTTCTGCTGTATAAATTAGAATATGTAAGTATGGTGTTCATTTGTGTTAATTGGGTCTAGCAATAAAAATATCAAAGGAGTAGCGATTTCTATCTTTTTAGGTTTGTTGAATGAAATACGTTTCAAAGAATTTGGTAAGTGGATTCTGTGCTCCACCGTAGGCTCGGATATTTGTTTGAAGCACCTGAAACGAGATAAACTCAGCAAAAGACAGAATATTTCTTCTATGGACGCAAGCTCCACATAATACTCCTAAGCAAGACATCTGAGACACTGCTGTCTGTAGATTTCATGTTCAGTGCATCATTGCATTTAGCTGCGTGATACATATACAAGTAATATTTTAACGTACTGCCGCTCATAGTCTAATAGTAATACATACCAGGGTTCATTTCAGAGAAGGAGCGAAGGGAGGCTTTACTGTTAAAACTTCCTCAAAATTTTCCGCAGCAGTAGAAATGTATAATGCCGAGTAGCAGGGCAAAGCAATGCAAACCTTAATGGGACCTGTGACATTTAAACCTCAAGGGAAATCTTTGTGGTGCAATGTGACTTCATGAGGAACAATTATGCGCTCCGTAACACATGAAAATTTATCAACATTTCCTGCTTTTTAATATACCTGACTTCCATCTCACCAATGATGATTTTTACTTTGATTTTAAGTGAAGGGTGCTACATTCAGCAGTATCGAATATATATATATATATATATATATATATATCGATGAGGAATTATGCGTAAAAGAGGAAAACGATATTTTGCACTGTATAGTATTTCACTCGGACGGAATGTCTGAGCTGCTGAAACTGTGGAAGTAATGTTTTGCTCAGGTCGAGGTGAGACGGACAGCTAATCTCTTAACAACAGAGTCGTCCGAGACGGCTCTCACGAAGAGGAGCTGTGATATCGTGGCAAATTACGGAATTTCAGCATGGAGTTGCCGTGTATTGTTTAATCACCAGGAACGAGGAATCTGATCAGCAGAAAGTGTGTACGAATGGAGAATGTGTTGATAGCGTATAAGTACAGATGTTACTGTTAACACACCAAATATTATTATTATAACTTTGTAATGATGGTGCGAGTATTGAGTTAGCGACTTGTGTCTGCGCCACTACAAGTAGCGCACTATTTGTAACCATTTAAAGGTCCATAGTCGCAGTGGCAACCAACCTATTGATATAGCACTGATGGGTTCATCGTGTGTTCAACAAATTCAGTGCAACTGTGCAACATCATACATAACCTTGGTAAAGTAACAACACCCATAAACTGTTCATTGCAACCTCTGGTTTTGCTTCGTTTCTCTGACCCGGATCTGAACTTGTAAGTAACCCCAGAGAGACATAAGAGAATCATGCTTCATTTTTGCTGTTCAAAATACCTTCAGTGCATTCAACATTGAATCATAAATATTGTGCAAATGTTTGTTTTATGCTAAAAATGTTATGCGCCAATTAAAATCACAATTTGTTTGTCAATGTATAGATTATTGGGATAATATTCATGTCATTTGTTTCTTTTGCATTTATTTTCGTATGTGAATAAATTCATTGTTTCTGGAAATAATATACGTTATGTGTAAAAACAGTTTCATCCTACTCAACGCAATACACAAAGTCAATACTAAACATCTATGTATATAAAGATGAATGCATGTATGTTTGTTTGTTTTCTAGTTTGTTTGTTCTTGATACATGCTGTAGGTGTACACTTCTTTACGTTATAATGATCCCTCAGTGTGTGTGTGTGTGTGTGTGTGTGTGTGTGTGTGTGTGTGTGTGAACCGCAGTAATAATACTATAAATACGGAAGTAAGTCTCTGTCTTTTTGTTACGATTTGACAACTAAATGGCTATATCGATACTGATGGAATATGACAAGAAAGTTTGTATGAATGGCATAGGACATTTTTTCCAGTATGATTAACAGTTGTAGTCACGAAATTTTGAGACCTTATCGAATGGTGACAGAAATATGTTGGAAATTGATTATCTTCAAGAGACAGGTTGGACGGTAGAATGATATAGTGATAGCTTTCCTGTCATATTATGCCAACTCGGTGTTGTTTGGGACCAATCCTTCGTTACCAACAACTTTCTATATTCAATTCTGGCAAAACAATTCTTAATCCAAGCGTACGAAGTTGCGAGTACGAGCTAGTAATCAACAAAAGAATATAATGAATTAATGAGCCCATAAAGTGTAGAGAAAATTACAATTTATACACACAAAAAATATTAGAAATAATAAAAACACTTTAACCACAACTTAAAAGACAATTGATATAAATATAAATACTATCATGTAATCCTATAAAAATATATTCTTCTAAGCAATTATTTTTTAATAGTATCAGTCCTACACTGAAGAATTAAATTGTTTTCCTCTTCAATGCACTTCTCTATCCGTAATATCTCGTGTTAATGCTGATTTTGAACCTTAAATCGTTCGTTAAAATATGAAACAAATGTACCGATTGTAGTCCATAAAATTATGTGTACTAGAGATCGCCCAGTGGTCGAAATTCGACCATAATTCATTAAGTTAATTAGTATTTTTTTTTTAACAGAGTAATAATTATTGCAAATAGTTTCTTGAATTTGTTCTATTGAGTTTGAAAAATTGTCCTATCGGTATCAAGTTTAGTACATACATTCCAACGTAAGCTTCGAATGCGTGAAAATGAGGAAAAATCACTTCAAATGTGAGTAGATGCACACATGTTATTAAGCAAGAAATACACGTTATTACATGTCGATATTATTTCTGTGTGTTTCTTACTCTTAATTTTTGGTCCAGGCTGCATTTCAACCTAACCACAACTGCTATTAGTTACGGTAGACGCCATATATCTTAGCACTGAAAAACAATGTCAGCCCGCACAGAGAAATCGTAACTGTTACATGATTTTCTATTTGCATGTGGAAAGCAGTTTTTATTCAATACTGTAGACTTAAAAACATGTGGAATAAATGTCAACAGCTATGAACGTGTATTTCTTGCGTAATAACATGTATGCATCTACCTACATTTTTCCTTATTTCAACATATTCGAAGCTTACGATATACACTTTAAATCAAATATTATCGCCTAAGGAATGTGTGTACCAAATTTCAGACCGACAGGACAATATTTGTAGGTTCCGACGTAATGCTAAACTCAGTATATAAAGACTTTGCTGCCATTCATGTAATCACTTTTTTTTTAACTACCAGATTTCGTTCAAATGGTGGCTCACCATCATATTACAGCTACATCAATTTGAACTGCATCATTGTAACATCGTATATCTAAATCACGATTTAATGAATTCCGAATATACTCCGTTTCGAAATGTTGCTTCTATGTAAATTCAGAGATTAAGCTCGACTCTTTGGTTTCACCAAAGACCACAGAGTATCTCAATGCTGGAAATGCACGTCACATAGTTGGCTCCGATCCGATTTCACTCACACACACGTTCCCGAATTTATTTTTCATTTAATAATGTATCTGTAACATGTTTTAACTATGCTTATAATTTTTTTTTTTTTTTTTTTTTTTTTTTTTTTTTTTTTACTGTTGACCAAAGATCACAGACATCGCTAAGTGTCGTTGCCTCTTAAAAACAATTGAATGTACACAACGAATGATTTATTTTATTTAATTTAATGTATTTTTAACACATATTAAATGTACATTTTGGCTTTATGCACTTCTTCCCCATATAAACTTTAACTATGCCAAATCTCACATTTCTCCGTGCGCGCAATATTCTGAAAAATGTTTCCAAAGTTTTCGCTTAGCGTATTAATATATAGATATTATGTTAATACTTTTTACCTAAATATTCTTTTGTTTTGTCTTTCCTTAATCCGTAAGCATGTAGAGACAGCTGTTATTTTAAACTATTAGCATTATTTTTTGCAAATTGCAGAAAATAGGTCACACACCATAAGTTCTTCTATAAAATTCCACAATATTAAGGAAAGAATGTGTCTGAAATTAAAATATCCGATTCGTAATAAGAACTGTTCACACTGCAACACTTCCGCATATTCAGATAATGCATTGCTCTTTCCCTGCAAAGTGTTTCAATATGGTGTCGTGAAACTTGTGTATCAATGAGATTATAAGCACGTCCCCTTGTCCAAGCTTCTACCGTTTGGTTCACCAGCCTACATTTTACAACAACTAAAGAAATAGTTTTTTGTTTTAAGGGTGATATATATGGGGGTGAAAAAACTACTACCAAACCTATGTAGTTTTTCTCACTAACCGCTTTGGTTCTGTAAAAAAAAATTATTTATGTTTCTTTTCCCAATGAAAGGCGTGTATTTGAGATAAACATAATTTTGACCGAGAGGGAACTAGATAGTAATAATATTTTTGTTTAATGGCTATAGATTTCAGCCGAATGCTATACATGATGCTATGAATATCTCATGACTTTTTTTTTTGCCTCAACATAACGAAGCGTTTTTAAATCAATTTTTAAGCAATAACGAACACAATAGTTAATTAGAAAAAGTCCTTACCGAGTGTCTGAGTTAAATCAGAGACTTCTGTAACGCGCAAGATTCTACGATGCGAAGGGGTTCTTAATTTTTGTATGAAGAAGTAACTCTATCATCTGAGAACATTAATCGTGGTGTATTAATCTCGCAAGTTTCCTAACTTTAATTCACTCATACGATTCCTATATTTGTGAATACGACGACGTTCAGCAAAATCTCAGCTTCATACATTGATAGTTCTGTTCGTTAATCAGTATTGTAGAAGTACACTAATTTCTTTATTCGTAGAAACTAATAATTAAATTTTAATTAATTCTCATATTTGTATTTTTATGATGTTTTAATCAATGCAATAGGTCGTGAATTTTGCAGATAATCTTTGTTTTTGCTCAGTATCAAATGTTAGCTTACTCCGATGATTGTAATCACTGAAATGTATTAATTGAACAATAGCCTTCTAAAAGTTAAAACTTTTTTCCTCAATAAGCATTTCGTCAGTATAACCAGTTCCCGATGTGGTAATCAGCAGTACCCTGGCAAACTGTAATGCACTGCACATACAACACAAAATGTGGTATACGTACGTAGATATTTTGTAAAATTAATACCAAAACAAAAAGTATTAGCTAGCTTTAAAACTAACTATGGACAATTTGGATCTTTTTAATTCGTTACAAGAACCGTGTATATGTTAATAGTTTATGTCAGCTGTTTCTCGCAATCAGTTTCACTAAGTTTTTTATTATACAAAATATTATGAGATGAAGTCAAGTTATCTATCAAAGTTATTGGCGACTGGACCTAATTTGCAATTCAACGAATAATCAAGAATGTCTCAAATGCAATGAGGAATCTAATTAGGTACCAAGTTGTTTTTCGTGAATTTTCCTCAACAATACAAAATTTGCTTTTCGCAGCTTAAATGTTTATAATTAATTACAAAAAGACTAAAGTAATTATACATTATTTTTGAAGATATATATCATAAAGTTCACTTCCTTGCACTCTCTGAAATTAAGTTGGCAATTATCGCAGCATGTTGAAATATCATCGAGATCAGGTTGACTGGGCAAGGTATGGTAGATAGATAATATAGTTTCTGAAAAAATTGATTAACAATGTAAATTATTTCTGTAATATAGTACTGCAGTGAAATCCTTCTCCCTGCATCTTACTTTGAATGCAATGACGGTATAGATAGCAGCCGTACTGATGCCTGTAAGAATTATTTCTTTTCTCGTATCGTTAGCAATTGGGATGTACAGAACATGTTTTTTTATTTAATTATTTAAACATTTATTTAGCTAGATAAGATTAGAACAATATAGTCTTCTCTTACATCATAACAACTTTTTATAATGCATAACTTATTACTTACATAAAATAACGGCTTACAATACTTATTTCACACATAATTTAAATTAATTACTAAGATGTAAATAAAAACTAAATAATACTTAAGCGAAACCGGTGAGTGAATAAGTAAGTGCCAAAAAAAAAAATAATACTAGCTGTTGTTAAGATGAATGAAACATAGAAAAGAGTGGATGGATAGCTAATAATGGGACAAATAATATAATTAATAATAATTATAGCTTTTTTCACAGCACTGATTTCTTCAGTGTTGTTCTTTGTAGTGGTAGATTATTTCTTAATCTGGACTCTGAAATGAAGAAGGAATTGGATAAGGGTTTCCGAACTGTGGGAGAAGATGATTAGTACATTTGAGTTGAGGGGTATGGTGTTAATACTATTACCATTTCTCTGAGTAAAGGTAGGCGGGTGTTTTGAGATGTAAAGGCAGTGAAGGAGACATAGATTGTGGAATCCTTGTTGACCGCTGGTACGCTACACTCAAGGCGACCGTGTGAAGGGGAGACGATCATACAGTCACCGATCACCAATGAACCTACATAAGTGTTCATTGTAAGCTCAAGCTTTCTAAAGTCTGCTGTACTATGTCGCAGTAACAGACATTTGCAAGTTTTGATGCAAACCACACTCTACCACCCACCGCTTTCTGTGAATTACAGAGCATAGACCTTGATAAAAATTAACAAAATGTTTTGGCAACGTACCTGAAAACGTGATTGGTGTATTAACTCTACTTTCTTCGTAAGTGACTAAAAGCTGATTACACTTAGTTTAACCCACGTAAATTGACAAACCGCTGTTATATTTATTTAAAAATTTCTGTGTAATGTACAGCACATTCATTAGTTTTACGTGAATAATAAATTCAGGATCAACGCCTAACGTCAAGTGGAGACATGTAATAGAAACATGTAAATCAAAATACAAGTAGACTAAGACTGCAAAATCAAATGTAAAAGTTGAGTACTGTGTGCTTATCTCGAAACAACATGTCACCTGTTATGCTGATTTATGTATAAGATCTGCGTAAAATTATGATTAATTTTATTTAGTTAACGTAAGAATAAATATTGCTATGGCTAGAGCCACTCAATTCTGCAAGGTGGCAACAGGAAGTCACATACGGGCATGAATTCTGGGCGGCTGGGTTGCTGGCGGCCTCTGCTTGGCAGCGAGAAGTGATTCTGGATTATATGACGGGCAGTAACAATTGGTCGAGAAATAGTGTATCATACTGCACATACTTGAGTGGTTGTATTTAAAGGTGAATTATATGGAATATAAGTTTAAGTTCAAAACAATGAGAATTACCATCAGCACTATACACTTTAAATCAGATGCAGGCTGCTGCTATCAGAAGGAAATGTATGTTCCGCAATCGTTTGTGGCCGAACAGATGAACTGATTGGGCCAATAACTTGCAGAATTACAAGGAAACGACGGTTAACAACAAACATACCCCTTCTACACCGAATCATTGATAAACAATACTGTTCAGCAATATTACCATCAGCAGACAATGAAATAGCAGAAATTCGGTTGTAGTAACTGTTTTAAAAACTGTACTATCATTCACGTTTAACGAATATGCTTTCCTGTAACGTTTCACTGAACAACTGGGAAATTAAATTTTAGATCATTTTGTTGAATTCACTTTAATATCACACAATTTACAGAAAAGAATTCTTTCATCTGTTCTAAATAATCTCCTCTCCAAATTCCTTTACGTAAATTAACAACTTCGCACTTTCAGAAAATTTTGTTTTCAACGTTGCGGTACTCACTGATCCATGGCAGATTTAACACAATAGTATTGTTCAGAATGAGACATTGACTGATGCGGTTCGACACATCCATGTTGCTGTTACATTGTCGAGATTAAAAGGGGAACATCAACTTTTAGAGAGTGACAATAATGCATAACCTTAATTCTTGACTGTTGAATTCTGACCATTTCAGTGACAATTAGCTTTGTTTTTTCCTCCAATGTATAATGAGGGTACAGTTCAGCGAATTATCATCTGAATTTCTTATCATCTATAATTTCTAGTAAATTGCTTGTACTATTAAATATTACCAGATTTTTCCCAAAATATGACCATAAATATGACCAAACCTACGAAATTGCCTTAATATGCATTTATGCTATGTAAAATAATTTAAATACTATCATAAATGTTTGATTAGTGTTTAATTCAGCTTCACAGCTCGAAAAGAAAGCAGGAAAAATATATGACTTGTCATAAAAATCCGAAGCCTAGTCATAATATATATGCGGGTTCGATACATTAATAAATAAGAATTTAAGGGAAAAGTATGAAAAGTACTATTTTATTCCCGAAGAATTAAGTGACTCAGTTTAAAATTGAGTGAAAATAGTTTTAGCAATACATTGTAGTGTGACTTAATTGAGAGAACAATATCTATATATCCCACTTAAAACACAAAGGCCGTCATAACTGTGTTTCTCCTAATAAGAGCTGCGACTATGCACACGAGGGCAGTTCGCGTCGGGAAACCTGCTGTGGCAGCCGCACGTATCCGCCAACTGGCTAGCGAGTTACCTGCGAAACACCGCACAAAGTTGTTGGTGAAACGTAATTAACTGAAGCTGCTGTCTGCAGTGTGTTCACATTACAAGGCGGGAGAACCGAAGCAAAAATAGTTTCCCGAGAGTTGAGATATTAAATTGCGAAACGAAGTTTCCAGGCTTTATAACCGTTCCACGGCTTTGTATGTGCTCCGCTCAGTGGTGCTTCTTCTGTTTGCTAGTTCCACATCTTTCACTCTCCGGTACAAAGTGTATTAAAAGTGTAAAGAGTTTAATATGAGCGGTGTAACTTTATTACTTCCTTAGTAAAGCTGCCCAAAGTGGATTTAACCTTGCTAAGTCCTACTACTTATTAAGGAAACTGCAAATATCGGCCTTAGAAGGTTAACAAAACTTATTCAAAGATTATTAAATACACGAATTCGGGGAATTACTTAGATTAATTTTGTTAGAACAGATTTTCAATTTTTTTAGATATTTTTTGAAGTTATTAAATTATTTTGCAGTAAAGGTGATTTGAAATGATTTTCTTGGAACTATTAGATTTTATTCTCCCTTTCTGTGGTAGTAATTGCTTGATGTTTCTAATGCTATATTGCATTTTAATGCATAAATCTAAAGGAATCTAGAATATATAATTGATAATACTTGCGTAACAATACAACCCAGAAACAGTGATCCTATCAATTTGACAGATTCTAACATGACATTTAAAATAATTTATAGCAATTAAAAATAACTATTTAAAGTTGGTAAGGATATTGTTGGTAACAGATGAGGCAAATGCTAATGCTCGATTAGATTGCAGACGAACCCATAATTAGTTTTAATACATTGAATGCGTTAGAAAAGCATCTGATAGGGCTGTAGTCACTAATAATTCGCAGTTATTACTAGCTTTCCCTTAAATATCAAATTCTCGGTGGACTCCATAGACAAAATTAATCAACTAACAAATAGGTAGAAGAAGTATTGTTTCAAAAACAACTTGTACGTACGAAATAATTAATCGACAACTTAAGCGGCAACATGTACGTTACTGATTATGTAAATTTTGTTACTGGAATTTGATTCATTATCAAAACTGTGGGTTTCCACAAAAATTGATGATGTAATCGTAATAGTTTGATAACAAAAATTTTCATTTGCTTTCAATAATTTACAACTAATAATCTAGCATTGATCATAAAATGATCTTCATTTAGTTAATTAGGGGTAGCGACTGCCTTGTATATGATTGACAGTGATTAATGCCTATTGATTTTCAACAAAATCACGGAAATGTGGATTGCTTTTTGTGTATGGCTTTTATTGCCTGGAAATCCTTGCGCGTAGTTTGGTTAGTAGTGGTGACACTTTTTTATACTCGTGCCTACGACCTTACTCTGTGGAACCTTTCTAATGGTGTGGCGGATGTGTTGTCATCTGTTTGCGAAATATCTAACCGCATGATAAGTGTATCTAAGTGAAATGTGTAGCTTATTAGGCGGATATTTGGGGACCGTCACAGCATTCGCCTAGGGGATTCCAATAATCTGCTTAAAAACCGCAATGAGGGAAGATCCGTTGTGTTGGCTCCTTAACGTAGGCAGCCACACTGACGGCTGGTATCGACTGATAACTGGATATGTCGCGTCGTATTAAGTGTGCGCAGGTACTGCCAGCCATCTGTTGATGAGAGAAAAAGGACTCTGAAGAAATTTTAAGCTCCTCGCAGATTGTTTAAAGACCCATTTGTTGCTGTCCGCGGCTGCCCCATGTCGTACCCAGGAGTCCGGTACGTCCGAGCCGATAGATGTCCTCTCCCCTATTGGTTCTGCGCCTCTCTGCAGGTCTCGAGCTCATGTACACTCTTCCGGACTGATAAATTCCTGTTTTTTTATGCAGGGCACTACAGGGTGCTTTAGGTATGAAGTGCTTCTCCGCCCAGAGGAAGTGTGGATAGGGTATAGAAACGGAAAGGAGTTCGCACGTGGCCCTTAAGAGGAATTACCCCGGCATTCACGTGGAGTAAATTCCGGATACGACGGGAAACCGAAATCAGGATGGTATATTATGAGATCAAATCATACATTAAAGGTCGTAGATCTCCACCCATCAAAAAAAAAAAAAAAAAAAAAAAAAAAAAAAAAAAAAAAAAAAAAAAAAAAACAATCTTACTACATTACTGTCCTGACTTGTTCGCGACGCAATAGTTACAGTGATCAAATCTCCCGAAGGAGATCCTTTCCTACCCCCCCTCCACCCCCCAAAAATGAAGGATTACTTTTCCCTCAATGGATAGTTCTCCTCTACTAATCATGTCAAGCACGCCTGGCACGGTTAGCAGTGACATCTTGGGGGAAGATACTACTATTGTTCTCTTGTGTTTTTGTTTGGTCATGATTTAGTACAAGATATTTTGCTGTGAGAGACCACGTCGTTAGCCACTTATCGTCAGTAGAACTCGGACATTAATAGAATTTCCTGCCATAACATTGAGTGCATGTTAACACATGTAGAAAGTATTTCAGAGGTTGTTGTCCTTGAGAACGAGGAGACTATTGCGAGTAGTCTATTCGTAATAACATGTTGGGTATACCTAGCTAATCTCGGGGTGGTTGTTTGAAATACATTTCTGCCACACCCTTAATCCCTCGGGCACGTGTCTGATTACTGACGTCTGTCGAGTACTCTTCAGTTCTTCACGGCTTATATGTCTTGAATAGCAAAACGCAATAAATGCCTGTCTCTTGAATTTTAAAGTTCACGCTTGTGGATTTTATCGAGTTATCTGTCCATTGACAGGGATGGAAAACATATTACCTGCACAAGAAAAGCTGTGGGCTTTTAGCATGTGATATAAGTTCTTCGAGTATTAAATGAAACCTAAATACAAAAATCATCTAATTATGATTATTAATTAACTAATTTCTACAATTATAGCTTTTAAATAATTTGTTATAATTAGCGAAACCCACTGTTCTAGATCTTTTGAAAATTTTCACAGATATCGATATTAATAAATGTTTAAGAATACATTCGTTTGTAATGGAGCTGCTGACTGCAGTGAACCTTGAGGAAATGACCACTATTGCATACTTTTTTTTTATTTCTTTGTTTCAAATTTTCACTTTGCGCTTTTGGATGTATAGACTGGATCGTGATCGTGAAAAACTACGCGGTGAGTTCTAAAATTTGACACCTCAGTTATGAATATCACCTCGGTGTGATGGAAAATACAAAATTTCGCTTAGCGTATTAAGTACATAGATATTTTGAATCATTAAATTACTGTATTAATTAATATAAATAAAATTTGGATTTTTTTAATGCAATTTGACAGTGGTGGGTGAACGGTTAGCGTTCTGACCTTGCATTCGGGAGAACGCCGGTGCGAATCTCCGTCTGGGCATCCTGATTTTGGTTTTCCATGGTTTCCCCAAATCACTCCAGGCGAATGTCGGGATTCTTCCTTCAAAAAGGCCATGGCCAAATTCCTTCCCGTTCCTTGTTCCTTATCTTGACTTGGTTTCCAAACATTGTCAACGTGACAGAGTTTTTTCTGATAAAGGCAGACTGTTTCCATTCGAACCATGAAGCCACGACTCTGGCAAAGGCTAAAGATCCTGTCTCTAGTGGTTGAAAAAAGTATACCTTCTTGCAGAGACTTTCAGGACAAACTTTCAGGTGGTCGACGTTCCAAGAGACGACAAGTACATCTACTTTGTGGAGCAACGACTACGGTGCTTCCTGAAAGCTGTTCCCCCGGGGGTAGATGTCATCGAAGAAGTCACGGTTCAAGAGGTGTCAACGACACTTGCGAATGTAAATATCAAGAAAGCCGCCGGTCACGACGTAATTGGTGGAGGGATTCATGACAGATACCTACTACAGTCATCCTCTACAACACGGAGGCTTTCAACGAAATTCTCCATACAGGCGTATATCCGCAAACGTGGAAACACACCCACATCATACGTATTCTCAAAGCGGGCAAGGACAGGAGGTTGCCCAAGTCTTACCATCCGATCAGCCTCCTGCCTACACTTTCCAAAGTGTTTGAGACGAAATACATCAAGAGACTGCATAGGATTGTAGGCAGTAAGAGGCTGCTGCCGGATGAACAGGTTGGCTTCCGACATCTCGCTGAAGAAGAAGCATTCACCATCTTTGAACGCTGCGAGTACTTCAGCGTGGTCCTGATGGATGCAAGCCGAGCCTCTGAATTGGTGTGGCACCAAGCCCTCTTGTACAAGCTGCTCGCCCCAGTCTTACAGTACGATCATTCACCTGCCTACAGTTTCCAAAGTGTTTGAGAGGAAATACCTCAAGAGACTGCGTAGGATTATAGACAGTAAGAGGCTGCTGCCGGATGAACAGGTTGGCTTCCAATAGAAGCATTGTTCTCCTTCGCAGCTGCTTCATCTCGATGAAGAAGCCTTCGGGCTCTTTGAACGTCGCGAGTACTTCGGCGCGGTCCTGATGGACGTAAGCCGAGCCTCTGACTCTGTGTGGCACCAAGGCCTCCTATAGAAGCTGCTCACGCAGGGAGTATCTCTTTCCCACGTTAGACTACTCAGGAGTTACCTAGAGGGACGGAACTCCCGAGCAGTTATGGACGGGGCCACATCGCTGCAGGCGGCCCGAAAGGCTCGGTCTTCGGCACAGTGGTCTACAGCCTCTACACTGCTGATACACCAATTACAGCACCTGTTAAGAAAGCCCTATATGCCGATGACACGGCCTTGTATGCCAACAACCTGAACGTCAACAACCTGCGGCGAAGACAACAACAGGCGTGCGACAATATTGAGGAATGGGCAACGAAATGGTGGCTAGCCTTTAACTCGCCAAACAGCAAGGTAATCATACTGACTAGGAAGAAGGTGCCACGCCCGACTCCTTCTGCTATCTGCTATCTACCTAGGTATAAAAATGGCAGAAAAATGACATGGAGATCCCACGTCTCCAACGTCCGCGGAAAGGCAACTGGGAGAACGAGAATTCTCAACGCGATTCTCAACCACTCATCAGCACTGAGGCCGGAACTGGGCATTCGCCTCTATGTAGCACTTGTAAGGCCGACAATGGAGTACGCAGCAGTCGTCTGGGGGAATACTGCTGCCTTCAATCGGCGACAACTGCGGGCTGTACAGAACAGGGCTATAATACAGGCGTACCACCTACCACGTGAGACGAGAATAGACATCCTGCATCAAATAAGTGGCCTACCCAAGTTTCGTGAGAGGTTTGACAGCTGGTAACTTAGTTTTACACCAGTATCCAAGATACTACTAACGCGCTGATAGCCGCTCTAAGAGCGGAATCAATCTATGATAACACGCTCAGGTGGCCAAGGAAACTGCTGGACCACTAATAATGCACATAACCTATCATGACAATGACAAAAGCATCAGATACGACAAATCCAGATAGAGAAAAATCGTTTTCATTTTGACAACCATTTATATAACTGGAATGAGATGCACTATAGCCGCAAAGACTTCCCCTCACCCTGGACTTAGGTAGTCCCAATAAGGCATGTCACATCGTCAATGTCACTGACTGTTTCCATTGTTTTCCAGAAAGTTCTGTTCGGAAGTACTTTCCACGTACGAGTAAAAGCTATTGTATTAATCGTCGGTCCCTTGTGTGATGCATTTTGAGTAGACCCTGTGATCCAATAACCTCACTTTTACCTGTCGCAGGTTAGGAAAACACAGGCGTTTGTAGTGCCGACGAAGCTCGTGGGCAGACACAGTATTCTGGTTATGCCTGCAGTACTGACTTATATAGGAGCGGGAAAGCAAATTTTTTTTTTTTTTTTCTTTTTTTTTCAGAATAGCAGAGTGGCAGTTTTCGTGATACAGAGGAACTTTGTTGTGTTGTTCAATCAGTGATTAAATTTGTTTAAGAAGTAGTCGATGGTTAGAAACGAAATCTGACGATTCTATCAATAAGGGAACAAGAGTGTGGAATACACCTTTATCAGTACTGACCCACGATTTATACTGAATTAGACATGGCTTCTTGTGGCTGGGCTCAATTAATTAAACTAAATAATTAATAAAAATAATTTTCGTGTTATTCGTTGACATGGTGATCAACAGAGGTCGGGGAAGATGGAGACATAGAGCGGAAGTAATTTTGCAATGAAATTTTCGAGGAACAGTTCCATCATACGCCTCGAATGATTTCGGGCAACCAACTAATACTGAAATCTAGAATTTCGAACTCGCGTCCTCCCGAATGTCA
Organism: Vandiemenella viatica; assembly: GCA_031002005.1. Classification (NCBI taxonomy): domain Eukaryota; kingdom Metazoa; phylum Arthropoda; class Insecta; order Orthoptera; family Morabidae; genus Vandiemenella; species Vandiemenella viatica. The sequence continues at coordinate 188,130,315 of JARYHS010009186.1, forward strand.
AGCCCCAGTGTTGCCGTTCACCCATCAGGATCGTTCAGTCAAATAAACTGCAAATAATTTGACGTAACGTACCGTTAGATGGCGAATTAACCTGCGAATTCAACAAGCCGCATCAGTACAGGGTTAATTAAGTTGTCGAGAAAATATAAACCTTGTAAATGGATTGTTTTCTGTATCTTGGAATGTCTTCGCACACGTTTCGACAAAGTTAATGAGGTGAAGTAAAGTTAATTTAGGAATTTTTGTTTATGGAGAACCTGACGCCTCAAGTAACTAAGCCACTACTAACTGGGTGCTCGGCTCAAAGCGTAAATCGTCTGGAGACCAAGATTAACTGTAATATTCGAAACAGTTAATCAAGACGTTTTGCTCAACTGGTGGACTCGTATTAATTTTCACTGTCACGCCGAGGTTTATGAACTACTCTATATCCGCCAAAATGAGTTTCGATATTTTGTACAGTATTGAGCCAAACCTCTAAAATTCTAACTCCTAATCAGACCAATGTTGCTGCTTTTCATTGCCAGTTTTTATACCGTTACAGTTACGTCATGCTTTTGATAATGCAGTGGACAGCCTGGTCTCCCCACCGTCTGTCACATACGCCTGACGTTTAGTGGACGGCTCTTAATTCGTCATCAGCCCGGGGGACTCACCTGTCGCTCTGGTAGCGATGCCCGCGGATGATTTTCAAATTGCGGCCGCCCCTGCAGGGGACGTGACCCGCATGGCGGCCCGTCAGCGCGGCTGCCATCCTGTCCGTCGGAGGAGGAGGCTTCCTGCAGACTACGGACGACGTGACCAGAAAACGGCGATACTAGAACACGTCGCCGCGCCGCGTAACGCGGTTTCCGACGGATGAAACGTAATTTACGACTGTCCCCATCCGCTCATAATTCACGGCGCAAAACGAGGAAAGGCCAAAGATCGGTTCTCGAGGAACGATTTTTTTCTCTCTCTTCGCTTCTCGTAGATGGGCGACATTTCTGATGGAAGACGGAGGGTAGATGAGGCCGTAATTTGTGCTGATAGAGCTGCTATACCAGCTGAATGCTAGAGTCACTTTGTGTGCAGCAAGGATTTGGCCGGTCTTCTTGTGGTTGGCATGTTTTATCATCTCCTTGATGATATAACTCTTTCGACAAGATCTGTATGTTAAAATTATGAATTCCATTTGTAATTTTATTTGACAGCGAAGAGCTAATTAGTGCTTATTGAAAAACTTTAATATCTTCAACACATAAATTGTTACTTCGGTGTGCAATCAAATGTGGTCCAATGTGTTTAAAGTCACCTATTGCCTTCAATTGTTATGAGATCTTCGTTGCTTCTTCGTAACTGCTCTCCTTCAACCATCATGTTGAACGGGAAGCTTATTCTATTCCAGTACTCATATTCAACGTGTGTGAAAACTCCAATTGCAAAATCAGGAAACATGTTCTCAACTGAATGATATTTTTTTAATTTTCTTGTATTAGAAACTTTGTTGAGCACAAAAAAATGAGAATTAATTGTAATTTAAAAAAAAGAGCTGTCATCTCAGAATAGTTTTGTCTCGAAGTTTAAACTAAAAACTATGAGAGTTTTCACGAAAATCTTATGATTTGAGTGATAAGAGTTATCTCGAAGAAGAAAAATTGGCTTTAGCCATCATATGATAGTAATTTTCTTTATCCGTCTGTATCACAAATATACTAGCACATTTGTCTGAGTGAGAAGATCTATCACAAATCGTCTGGAACAATTAGTTGTAAATAAATATTAAACATAATTAGTCGAAATCATATAAGGCTGAGAAATAAGATAAATAGAAACTAAAATTGTGTTTAGTAAGATTGTCATGTTGAAAAAAAACAGACAGGCATAGTGTCAGATGATAAGAGATGTCAAGCTTAATACGTTCTTGAAGTGGCATGATTCTAGGATTTATTAGTACCCTGTGAATCAGAGACAACATAAATAGGTATGAATTTCCTTCTCCTCGACCACTGGTTTGGTGGGTAACACGCATATCTTCCACGTATTTTCTTTCTTCAGTCAATACCTTAGAGCTATGTTGCCAACAACACCGTAATTACGGTAAAAACACCGTATTCAACATAGATCTACAACCTACCGTAGGGTTATAACTATGGTAGCAAAATACACCGTAATTTAAGGAATCGTAATTTTTAGGTAATTGTGATTATTCTTCAAATTTCAAGAGTTTATCGACCGATGATAATACATCCTTAATTTTATTTGGGTATTTATTTTTTATTCTGTTGACAACACTAATTTTTTTTCCTTTTAATTTTTTAGAATTCCCCAATTTGAGCTTCGAGATATTACGCGAACAAGTTTGATAGGTAATTGCCGTATTTGATTGTAGATGAATACTAAGAACTTTTGAATTAAGTCTATTAGTATTCTAAGTTGACATTTTGAATTTGAAAAGATGGTGAGTGATAGTGACAGCGTTTCTGAAGAAGAAGATACCCTAACACCAACACCAGCGAAGAGAAAGTTTCGGGAAGAATTGTTACTGAACGAAGAATATTGTGATAGCGATAATTATTTTAAGCACTTGCCGAAATTTATGTTGGCTATTTTGAGCTTACCACATTCGAATGCTGGTGCGAACGATTGTTCAGTAAAGTTAATGACATTAAAACAAAAAAAGCGCAATAAACTCATAACAAAATCCCTTAAGGGAAATCTTTTTTCGCAGCAGGCTATTCAGCGACACGGGAAAAACTGCATCGATTTTAAGCCTACTAACGTTATGATAGAAAAACATAATATTGATATGTATAAAAAATGATATTACAATTATACTATCTGAATCAGATTAAAAATAGAATTTTTTTTCAAATTCTGGACTTTACTTTTTGCTGCAGTAACATTTAGTTTTTTAGCGTAGTTTTATCGTATTTTAAATATACACTACAGCATAATTTCGTAAAATCTACCGTAATTTTTGATAACTTCTACCATTAGTCAGATTTCAGGGTTGGCAACACTGGCTTAGAGTTAAATTTCATGACGTAATTACAAAAGTATTCTTACAACTAACAAAAATAGTAACTATAAATCAATTCACTAACAGGAATCGCTGAGATATTATATTGTATTTAGTTTATAAAGTGACTGCGAGTAGTTATCATTTGCAAATAGGAGAGGAAAGTTCAAAAAATTAAGTAATACAGTGTACCGAGCTTCAAGTCATACGTTTGTCATTTAAATGGCTACTGTGCATTGGAGACTGGAAGGTACTGGTGGAAAGTAATAGGAAGGAATTCGGCCATGGCCTTTAAAGACACCATCCCGCCATCCACCTGGAATGATTTGGGGAAACCATGGCGCTCGCTACTGCGATTCATAGGTTTGGGTTTCAGTCGGTACCGGAACGCTCCTAATCAAACGGCTTGTGCTTCAGAGAACGATTTCCAAAAATGCTTTTCCCTCAGACATTCTAAGTCAGATGATGGCATATTATATGCGATCACATCTTTTTTTTTATTTACTTGAAAATCATTTTCTATTAACGATATGGAAACAATAGATCGTCGGTGGTGTAAATGTGTGGTACTTGAAAGATAAGTTCAGATTGCTGAGTGGTAGCGCACTGGCCTGTCGACGTGGTGGTCTGGGTTCGAGACCACGTCCGGTCATATATCTTTAGTTCGGTGCTGGCAGCGGGCGAGTGGGGAAGTGAAAACGGACAACTTCCGCAAAGCTCCGAGTTTACAGTGTTACAGTATTTCAAGTAATATTTAGAATGGTAAGTGTTATCGTAAGAAGTTCAAGAATTGCAGACATCAGGCAGGTCATGAGCCGAAAATATATAAGAGGTAAGCAATGGCGCATGCGACGATAACGAGAAAGAATACAGTGACATTTGTGTTTGATCGAGCATATGTAAGACCAACAGCCTTTCAGATTCACGAGTGGATATATGACACGGTCAAACTGAGTGATGAAGAAATTGAAAGGATTCAGTTGGATTATTTTCAGAGTAGTGTTTTTGTTATAATGACCAGCGAAAAATATTGTGAGAAATGAAATGAGTTTAACTCCGGAAATTTGAAATTCAATCACTCAGACGGAAACGCCAGCAGTGTTATAGTAACCAATGCAGGAATGGGAATTAGACTTGGGAAAATATTGAACCTTCCCTTTGAAGTAACCAGTGAATCAATACTACACGCAGTCAAACCATTCGGAACAATAATAGAGACAATAGAAAGATAACTGGAGTGGGAAAATCAGATACAAAAAGTCAAACGGAGTGAGAGTAGCAAGAATGGAAATATTTAGGCATATCGTTTGCTATATCAATGTGTGTTGATTCCTCGCTTTGGTAGTGTATGACGGTCAGCCAAGAACTTGCGCTGAATGCAGTTCCGTGGAACACGTTAGAGTTAACTGCCCAAGGATACAGTCAACAACGTTGCCTTTAACGTATGTGAAGCGGACAGCTGTACAGGAAAACAACGGGAACCATCGACCGGAATACGCAAAGCAATTTCCTCCACTGCAGGAAGCTAACGGTGTGGCGATAACGACAGAACTAACACTACAGGTCAATGACAAAGCACAGAAAATCGGAGAAACCAGCAAAAAAGAAGAAGATAAACTTCAAACGAAGGAGATGGAGAACCCAAACTGCAAAGAACAGGGAAATCCTATAACAACACAAACAACAAAACGAGAGGACTTAGAAGAAACACTTAAACACCCAAATGAAATTAATGAAGAAATGGAATCAGAAAACGAAAGATGAGATCCCATGAGGACGAATGACCCTCAGTCGACGGCTGATAAAATGGAGTGGATGGTACCGAAACTCGATAAGGCTGGTACAAAAAAACGAGCAAAGAGAAGACCCGAGACATACGCTGTACAATCGAGGGAAAAGCAAAAAGAAGTGGAAACTAATGAAAACACCAGAGCGAAAAGAAAGAAAAAAAGAACGTAAGCAAACGATAAAATCCAACCAATGTCAATTGAAGAAATACCTTCAGATACCAACGAGCTATCAGAAGGAAACAGAGAAAAAGCAAACACTTATCTACACTGGGCAGATGACCGACCACTAGGGGAGCCATAGAGCGTACGCAAACAGTCTGACAACTCAGGGCCTTCGCAAAGAACTGAAACGAAGATACAGTAATAATGACAAAACAAGCTAAGAAGAAAATTGTATCAAGAAATTGACAGCACAATAGGGAAACGCAGCAAGGAGAGATGCAGACATATTGTATAGCAACGATAAACCTGATTAGAATAACAAGCAAAATAAAAACATAATGTCTAAAAGACTTCCCACATGCCGCTGACGTCCTTCAAGAAGTTTGCAATACCAACGTTCTTGAATTAAGAGGATATCAATATGTATATAATCAAGGCAACAAAGCAGGAACTACGATCATAATCAAAGAGGGGATAGATTACAATAATCTAGTCACTATAAAAAAGGCAGAGGAATATCAGTTACAATATGTAATATATATGCTCCCTCCGGAATGCACAAAAGAAACGAAAGATCGACCTTTTTCAAAGACGATATGCTAATACCAACAAATACCAATAGTTTGATAATAGGAGGCGACTTCAAGTGCGTGCTCCACCCTAAAGATCAATTCCCAAATTTTAACGCCTGCAACGAAGTTAATGGTCCAAGGACTCAGATTAAAAGACACTTGGAAAACAAAACATGGAACTGATAAATCCTACACATACGTCACTAAGGATGCAGCAAGCAGAATTGATAGGATATACGTAAGCGAAGATATTAATTCCGATGTTACTAGCACAGAGGTAGGGATAAGCATTTCAGACCACAACTTCTACATAATCCACATAAACATGAGCAGACAAGAAATTAATCGAGGAAGAGGCTACTGGAAATTTAATAATATTTTTCTAAAAGATCAAGAATTAAATGAAATGTTCCAAGAAACATGGCAAATATCTATAACGCATTTTCAGCGATACAGTAATAAATTAGAATGGTGGTTACAATGCGAAACAAAAATTGTGCCGCACGATAGAATACGGAAAAAATAAAGAAGCATGAACATAAGGAAACAGCAGAGTTTTATTACGCCTGTCTAAGTAATACTTACCGGAACATCGACAGATTAATTCATAAAAATAAAAAGAATAAAATCTAAACTAGTAGCAATAAAACGTGCCGAACTGGATCAAATGATGATAAGATCGAAAACCAAATTTTCGCACCTGAGGGAAAAACGTCAATATACCACTTTATGCGGGAAAAGAAAAGAGAAAGGATTAAAATTCTTAAAAACTTGAGAATTAGTGAAGACACTGTTGTAACAAACCAAAGGGAAATAATAAACGAAATTCATAAACACTTTCAGGAACCATACGATGAGGAAAGTATTGACGAAGTAGATTCAAATGACCTACTCAGTGTGATGAGCAGCAGAATCGACGCAAATGACAACATACGACTGGAAAGTAGAATAACAGAAGAAGAACTAGAAGAAATTATAAAAACAAGCGCAAGGAACAAATCACCTGGCCCTGACGACATTCCATTAAAAGTATACATACACTTCTGGCCAGTCATCCAACAACTGACGGAAGTACTTAATGATGTGCTTACAATACCCAATGTACCCTGAAGCTTCAAAGAAAGAATAATAGTTCTGATGCCAAAGTACCACAACAACAAAAACCTTGACGGAATGATACCTATATTATTACTTAATTCAGACTATAAATTATTGTCTAGAATACCGACAAAAAGAATGATGCCTTTGATATATAAAATCGGCGAGGCGTAAAACCATAAGTAAGTAAAAAATAAGATGAATAAAAAAATCGCAGAACAACAAGATTGTGCAATACCTGGCACAATGGCACAACAATTATAGGGACGTTAAGAGAGTATAGAGTTATAGATACATCATTCCGGCCGCAGCAGCAACAGGAATAAATGCAGTTATTGTCTATCGACTTCAATAAAGCCTTCAAAAGGGTTAGTCACAAACACATAAGAAAAACTTTTGAGAAAATGGGAATCAATAACTCTTTTATCCCAATTATACAGAAATTGCTCCTTGAAGCAGAATCAAGAGTTTTAGTCAATGGCTTCAGAACAAAAGCAGTGCAAATAAAAATGTCTGTAAGACAGGGTGACCCTATCTCAATGGCGTTACTCTTCATTGCTCTGGAACCTCTGTTGCGATACATAAACTCCACAATTTCTGGAATAAACTATGCAAAAAAAAAAGAAAAAAAACATGCAGAGCTTACGCCGATGACGTATGTGGCCAGGAATGCTGTAGAAATAAAAATCATCAGGGAAACCATCTTAAAAAAACAAACTTATCTAAATGCAAGATGCTGAAGTTAGGTAACGGCGTTCTATATCAGCTGCCACAACGCTTACAACAAAGCGAAATAATACAAGTCTTAAGAGTAGAACTGCACACATCCCTACTTAAAATGACAGCAAGAAACTGGAGGACAAAGCTAAATGTGATAAGACGAGCAGTAAGAGAACATTATAACAGGAACCTAAATATGTACCAAAAAGTGCATCTGGTTAATGAATACGTAGTTTCTAAATTATTATACTTAGACAGCATATTCCCAATTCCAGTTTCAATCGCCAATAGAATAACTTCTTCCCTTTTTAACATCATATTGAGAGGATTTTTTTTAAAGATAAAGTGTGCAACAGTGACTCTTCCCTAAACAAAAGGAGGTTTAGGATTAGTTGACATAGAGTTGAAGTACAGAGCATTATTCATTACAACAATGCTGAAGATCACAAACAACCTTCCACAAAGTATAACCAGCGTACTAGCAAATGAATTACAACCTTGCAGCAAAACATCGCCGGTGAATGTAGGAGGAATCCACCACAAACTGAGTCATATAAAGCAATATCACTTAGAAATGAGCTACCAATCGCAGAAAAAAGGACCAAGATCAAAACAAGACACCTTATAGAGATGAGTAATCAAGGCCAAAAGGATCGCCAAGAAGAGAAATACAAATATTTCAGTTGGCAACAAATCTGGAAAAATATCAACAAAAAAACGTTAAATCTTCCGGTTAAATTCACGTGGTACAAATGACAAGGTAATCACTACAGAGAAACTATACACAATACGTCTCAGCAATTCAAACAAGTGCAGCCTATGTCAACTTACCGCTACCCTACTCCACAGATTTGAGTGTGAAGGAACGAAGGAAATATGGGAATGGACTAAAGAAAAAATGGCAATAATAAACAGGACGACAAAAAATCAGACCAGAACCAAAGAACTAATAAGACCCCAAAGGAGAGCGTATGCCGATACAAAACATAATGCCACAATGTGGCTACTAGGACACTCCGTGTTACACATTCTCAAACAAGAGCAAAGCAAAACAAGAATATTGGTTTTACCTAATAGAAGAGTACAACAAATTTACACAAAAGAAAATCTCCTTTCCAAATTTTTTAATTGTTAGAAATGAATAAATAAAGAAAACATCAAGACTGAATAAGAGACAAATGGCAGAAAAGCCAAACCGAAGACGGTTCAAGACAGAAGTAGGCTTTTTATTGGAGGAGGAGGTCGATTTCTTTTCTTTTCTCGTCTCATGTTAATAAACAGTATATATGGCGATTTTAAGGTAGAAGAAATGACAGTAAATGTGAACTATAAAGACAGTTGTGTGAGGACTTAATGTTTAGTTATCAGCATATTGAATTCTTGCACAGCGATGTTTTTCGGTAATTTAATATTATTAATAGGATCAGAAAAATATATTTATAACAGAGTAAGAAGAGATTGGAATAAATAATTAAGAGAAGTGATGAAAAATTTTCCAGAAACACTGGAAGAATTAAAAATTAATAATCTTATAGGGTAGAGAAATTGCCACTGGAGCGTGCGTTCCATTGCAATTAAATTACCATAAATTAAACATCAGTGTCAAAATTTTGATTTTTGTAGTTAAATTATGGAAGTACAATTCCCCCTGCAATAATATTACTTTAGCATAATTTTTCTCGAGATTCTGAACGTAATGTTAGATCATATTTAATCTAGTTTACGGTTTTACAAATTCATGTCTTAGAATTTAATGACTTTTAGACCGAAGATTTAATTACATAGAATCAGTTTCAACGTTTGTAAACTTTCTTATAAAAAGTAGCTTTAGTAGATGGTTGAAGTTTTCTATAGCTTAATTGGAAATCCGAACCACGGAAGCATACTGCCTTACTTTGCATTTTACAGTAAGCTGTGCCAAAGGTGAAGGTCGGGTTAAGGGATAACGAAAATCCCCGCCGAGACGAGGATTCGAACCGGAGACCATCCAGTCTCCAGTCAGATGCCTCAACCACTTTTTTAATATTATTTTTTTTTTTTAATTTTCTCAGACCACTTTTTTTATATTTGAAGCACTACATTTAGTTAATTTTGGAAGATCTTGTAATTCTAGAGTTTTTTGATATTGTGGTGGTTTTCTCTGGTTTTATACTTAAATTCTTCTAGATTTTTTTTTTTTTCGGTTAGATCAAATTGCAGGTATTGACCAAGTATCCAAATAGTGCCGCTCCTTTTAGACTCCTCGTATGGTCACAGTTGAGGTTTTAATAAATATTCCAATTCTATTGTGTTTGGGCTCGTTTTGTTTATAAATGCGATTTTTGTCTTTACCCATTTCCATATATTTATCCTTTTACCTCAAATCAGCTGGTGTTGTATTTTATCATTTAAATTGCATTCTGGGCATAAGGGTGTATGGCTGAGATTAATTTTGTTTAATTTTTCTCTTGTTCTTATTGTTCCGGTTACCACTGAGCCACAAGGCCGCTATGGGGATATATATTGATTTACGCTGCACCGCATTATTATTTTGTGTCTATCTCAATGTTTCTGGCATCGGTGTATTTTGTATTCTTTTTTGACATGCCCCGCTGACGTGAATCAGACCTAAGGCATAGCTCTAGCAAACAAGCAACTTAAGTTATTAGATTCCAAGAATTTGATGCTTATGCTGAAGAAAGAACGCAAGACCAGGCTGAAAGACAAGAACTCAGTTAAGCCTCCCTCTACCCCGCACCTCAGGTTTTTACTATTTTTAAAAAATGTTGTAAAATTGATTCTCTTCATGAGACAGGTTCGATGGTAGAATAGTAGTGTGATGGATTCCCGTCATATTATCCCAGTCCCGTGTTTTTTGGGCACCTTTTACGTAACTCACGGCTTTTTATATCCAATTCTGACAGTGAAATTCAAATTCCACGCGTGAGAAGTCGCGGGTAACAAATTACTACAAATACGAATAGAAGAATCAGAAATTTGGTTTACAAAGAAATTAACCGTCAACATTAGATATTTTGATACAACAAAACAAAATTTTTACTTATAAATGAGCTTTAATAAGTTGTTTTAATATGCACTGCTACAACTATTACTTTTTTACTTAGATATCTCAAACGTATTTCGGACATTCGTACAGTTTCCTCTCTTATCTTACATTCTAAGGGAACTCATTATGCGACTATATAGGCAATTACACATGCGCGTCTGTGATGTTACTAGTCTACTAAAAGAACTATTAAAAAATATGAGGCACATTTCTAGTAATGATTTTTAAAAAAATATGGAGAGACAAATTACACTTGTTAACATAAATGCAGAAAATATCTACATGACGCCCATATTGCAGGAGAGATACCTACCTGTAATTGTCTTGTCCCCTTGTCTCAGTGTGCGGTGGTAGCTCCCAACTGAAATGCATCTAATGTATAGGGCCGCTGAGAAGTAAAGAATCCTCGCAGATGTGGGTGATCCTTTTCAACTTAGACATCTTTTTCTTGTACTACACAAATTATCCTCCGGAGATAACTCAGTCGCATTCCGTATTCGACTATAATTAAATACCTATATGTACTGACTTTTAGAACACAGCGACGTATTTGTAACTCATGATAACGTATAAATCTGTTTGATATTTCTGACACGTTGGAACACAGCAGAGACGAACTTTGTCATTAAAGCACTGTTATTCTCTTCTTGTTGAAACAGTAATATCAGTATTAATTTAAGACTCTATTAATTACCAATCAGTAATAAATTACTACAGCGTAAATACTGTAGAGAATTTCAAATTTTGTTAAACACGTATGGGACATCAGATTGCACCTGCAGATATTTATTAATACCTATTTCGCATAATCGATTAGTAAAATATAGTTCATATAGTTCATAAACTTCAATTAGATATCCAATAGCAATAAACAGCAATGTTACAATACTGCAACCAATAAAGGCTCAAAGCGGGAAACTTTACTGTGGGGATGATCAAAGATGAGTAGGTTACTTCGTATTGCTTCTATTAGGATGAATTCGAATGTGGCGTGTAGGTACAAAACTTGCACATGCTTAAGACAATTCAATTAGAATTTCGTTGCCTTTTCACATCCATTTATTTTCCACTAATTAGAGAACATTTTAAATTTTACTGCTAACACTGAACAACAATTAGAAACAATAGCACAGCCAAGGAAATATCTTCAGTATATAGTATTGTACACGTTGAGGAGTAACAGTCGTTTGTAAAAGTCAGAATGTATTTGGGAGACATTTTTAATCTAATTTTCTGTTACTGTGCTATGTGCCATTTTCTCCAGCGGAAATAGGCAAGGAAGACAATGTTGACTATATAAAACTGAAACTCTACACGTTTTTGACAGAGTGACAAATAGAATGGCAATGATTAAGATTAAAATCAATGCTGGTTGGAAGAAGTAGTGAAAAGTACGAAGCAAAGAGTGAGAATAGAAAAAGTGATGTCGGAAGAGGTGGAAGTGAGAACAGCAGTACATTTAGTCCATTACTGTGCGTTGTTCTAATGAAAAATCCAGTGGTTGGTTTTCAGCCTCGGATTAGGTTGTACGTAGACTAAATAATGCGGTACAATAGGATTAAAACGAGAGAGAAGCATATACAGTTACAGAGGAATCTGGACATATTAAATTCATGAATACAAATAAAATAATCTGCATGTTAATTACTCACACAGAAAATAAAGGTCTTGTTTGATTATGTAGTGGGGAAGGAATTGCTTCTCGAAGGCATAGAAAGGAAATATTTTGATAAATCATTTGAAAGTAAACTCAGTTCGGCTCAATACATTGAGAGGCACTTAAGCAAGGGTTTCAAAGTCTTTTATTTAAACTGGAGATTGTGATGAGGGGATGCTACAGGTAACTGAAAGAATTGCGACACAAAACCTTGGTCATTCCTTTCCTTGTATGTGATGGGGTGGTATACCAATTAGTATTATAATTATAATATTATAGTATTATAATTTAATATTATTAATAGGATCAGACATTTTTTTTTATAAGAGAGTAAGAAGAAATTAGAATAAATAATTAAGAGAAGTGATGAAAAATTTTCCAGAAATTTAAAATTAACAATCTTAGAGGGTAAAGTACATGCGTACAAGAAAGCCGAAAAAATTGGTATGTAGAGAAATTGCCACTGGAGCGTGCGTTCCATTGCAATTAAATTACCGTAAATTAAACATCAGTGTCAAAATTTAGATTTTTGCAGTTATATTATGGAAGTACAATTCCCCTTGCAATAATATTATGTTGTTCAAATGGCTGCCGTTTCCAAGATCCCAAACGTATATATATATATATATATATATATATATGTACATATATATACAAGAAGTCACGTTTAAAAATACAAGATTGAATTATGTTTTATCCATTCTATTTACTCGTTGCGTAATTAAATTACTAAATAAATCGGTTACAGAAAATAAAAATACATCTAGACATTTCCGCTTTTTCAATATGAGGCATAAATACCCGCAAGTGCACAACTCGTAGTAAGAAAAAAATCTTAAGAACTTCTTAACTGTTAACGTACAAATTTTCCCGGCAGAGGCTGGCGTTGAGAACGTAATCGCCCAAGGGTTGCTCAGTGACGCGTGACAGAGATTAGTGACAGAACATACGGATGTTCGTCTTGACTTTGGCGGGGACGAAGTCTCAACGGGCGAAGCATTCATGGATTTGAACCTGAAAGACGTCTGAATGCATGAAGTGAACCTCCCACTTCTCTCAGAAGGTGAGGTTTGTAGTCAGTGGATCACAATGAAGTTTGTACGAATCAGAAAACGTTAGCAAAATAGTTTGAATAATTTTTGACACAGTTCAGTTTTAACATAGGTTCAGTGAAAGGAAATTATAACATGATGTAAGAACGAAGACTTTCCCTGTGTATGACTGCAATGTTGTCTTCACGGGTGTACCACCGGATTGTATTGTGGAAACACGATATTTCGACGGCTAGCTCCACCGTCTTCTTCAGGTGTAGAGACAGTGTACCAGTGCAGATGCCTCTACACCTGAAGAAGATGGCGGAGCTAGTCTTCAAAATATCGTGTTTCCACAACACAATCCGGCGGTATACCCGTGAAGACTGTAGAACATGTTGTCTTCAAATACTAGGGCATATACATAAGTATAAGACGAATTAATAATGTAAGAGTTGTTCTGTCACCAAGGAAGTGTCGCAATTAGCAATAGCAGCGAGAAATTCTAAATTTTAAACGTTTTCAGGAAATTTGGTCACCTGAAAATAATTGTTTAAAGTACTTAAGTCAGTAATAAGATAGAGGGCATGATTAAACGCATGGTTTTTTAGGTAATTTTCAGGAACCATCTCTGCTATAACATATAATTGTGTAATTAATCCCTACGATGAGTTGAGTATCGACGTTCTTCCTTGCCGTTCCAATATTTCAATGCTCGTACCTCTGGCACAGCTTGCTGTGTAATGTGGAATACGCCGTAACGCTTCCGTGGATCATATTACACGTTAAACTGTAGGTTCGCTTTCCACGGTAGCGGTTTAGGTTAGGGTAGCCATGACAGAAGAACATACGCGGCAAACTGAAACTCTGTCGAACAGGTAGCCGAACTAGCCTACGGGGTCTCCCTTCTAATAATGCCATACGCAGTATGTATGTATCTGTGTTCGTTGGGGCCAACTTGGACAACGTTAAGCCTTTCTTTAGCTTGAATTATACTGTGGATGTTGTAACAGCCCTCAAACCTAAACTTAAATGGAATAGTATTTTATGAAGGACTTGTAGTAAGCTAGAGTCTGGTTGAATATGATCTGGTAGGTTTGTTTTGCAATTTCCTGTAAATCAATGTATATAAACTTTGTTTTATGAAAAGAAATTATTTAAAGGCTATTTAATACGTTTAAGAATAGAATTGTGCAAGAGAATTGCTTAAATGTTCGTAATTCCAAGTATTATTGCAAGTTACGATGTCTAAAGGACAATTTGCTACAGTGTAAAATGATTTCTGTGAATAATTTTGTGTTTAAGTATCTTTAATTTCCATTTCTGACCATTTTGTATTGATTGTAAATGATTATGTATTAATTCTGATTGTTTTAAATATATTTCAATTGTTTAAGTATTGTTAATGTTCGAGAAATATCTGATGGGAGGTTTTGAAGTGTTCTAGAAATTTCACTGTAGTTTATATAAAACTAACATCCCAGACAGATAAACAGTTTTCACCGATTCAGTTTACGACGGTGAAAGACTGTATTGTCTTTGGAAGAAGTGTTGTATGCAATCTCTGGATTGTATATATGCATGTAAACATTATCGTTGACGTCGTGTTTATGAAAATAAAAGCAAGTTTAAACTGAACTGTATCGTGGACTAGTTATTTATCATATTAATTAAACCACGAACAATCTAATAATGTGTATACATCGTGTAACAACTACGGATGTTAGACCTATAGGGGAGCCACAGTTTAACAAGGAATCCGAACCACGGAACGTCCTGGCGTAGCTCATATGATCAATCACAACTCTTAAACTTCCTGCGCTTCCCGAGATTCGAACCCTGGACTGGAGCAGCGAACGTTTCGAAAGCGAGCGTATTTACTACTAATACCTCCATACGTATTATGTTATATTATACACTATAAATTATCCGTTGTTGTCAACTCCGAACTTTTTGTTCTCAAGCGCTCAGCTGTTAGTGTATTTATTTAGAAAGGCATACTTGATCTCTTCAGAGCTTAAATAAATTGCCGCATAACATTATAATTGAAATTTTGCTTGAAAAATTTCAGTTTGAGAATTAGAAACAATACGTTAAATTCTTGCAATCGTGAATTCTTGTGACAAATGGTGCTGCCTCTTTGTTTAAATTAGTCCTCTGGTCCCCTACACAAAAGCGGAATACATAGATTGCAATCAGCAGTTGTTATATCGATCAGCTGTAAAGCAAAGCCACTCGTCTGGGAAACATTTCACCCCGAGCTGCCTTCCCCGCGGATCTCAGTCGTCATCAATTTTGCTCACAAACCGCGTTACGGGCGGATCAAAGGCCAGAATGGCTTGCCCTGGTCTACGAGCGCCGAAAGACCAAATCTGGTTACAGCTTGTTAATTAATAATGCATTTCCGCGGCGGCTGGCCTGCTAATCCTATCTGCGTGCGCCGCTGCCAGTGAGGAATGTTTCGGTGTGCGCACGAAAAGCGGGCAGAACCGGGATGGGCTCATGTAATCCGTCACTGGTGTATCTAAATGAATTAGCAGACATAGGGATCATTTTAAATGTAAACGTCTATCAATCAATTTTTTACATTTTTATTCATTTTTAAACTTTGTTCCTTTATTGGAATTCTGATACTAATGATGAAGAAATTGTGGTTGCCGTCCAGCTGTAGGCTTCTGTAGTGTGTTTCATTATTTCTTCATATGACAAGTATTTTTCAGAATGAGTCATGTGTAAAAACTTGCAATCATTTTGATGCATATCGAAAACCACTTCATTTGTTTATAATGATTGGTGAAGTCGAAAGTTCTTTTTCCTTTCACAATTCTTTCATTCTGGTTACATTCCTCATTAAAACTAATGTAGATTTCTGTTATGGTTAGGATTATCGTCATGAGTAATGCAGATCTGGTTCTGTACAGGTGAAGGATAATGTTAGCTGCTAAAGTTGAATTCAAAATTTAATGACATTTAAAACCTATAAAAATAATATTCTTCTGGTTAAGAGGTTTAATTGTGTATCTTTCTAGAGGCATTCCTTATTTTACTTATGGTAATTGTTTATCAACAAAACGTTTCGCAGATTAATATCGTCTTGAAACGTTGTTTTTTTCATACCCTTTTTTCTGTCTTTTTCAAACAATTGTTTTTAAGTGTTAACATTGTTGTCGTGAAATGCTTAATAATCCCAGTAATGTGAAGAAATACCTATATTTATGATTTAAAATTTCTTCAAATAATGGAAGGAAGCTTTGGCGGAATAATTATAATTAACATTTGTCGTTTGTGGCAAGTAATATTACAATAGCAAACTGAACTGTAGCGACACTGAAAAGCACACCGAAAAGAGCTCAATCCCAAACTTTCTGATTTTTTTTTTTCTTAAAGAACATACCGTAGTTACCTCAAACTTAATTTTACTGATTAATGCCGTACGCCCTTCCTCCATGTCATGTTACCACATGTGTCCTGACGAATGACTACTGCATAATCAATTCTTTGGAAGACTACTTCGCAAACTTCATCACAGTGTATACAATGTATATAATAGAGCTGGGTTTTCCTATGGTAAGCAACTACAAAAGAAATGTGGTTTTTTTTTAATCTTAACTATAAGACAAAATCACAAAAAACTGAGCCCTTAGTTACAAGAGCCGTTACAAAGTTCGTGGCCTCTCCAGCAAAAATAAATCCCATAATGTTATGATAGCTGCATACTAGCCTTTACTACAGTGGCCGAAATGGGATGTAGTGTACGTTTAATACGAAATGGAGCAGAAAGTAATTCGTTCTATAAATAAATATTTGTGTTTGAAACAGACGTCACCAATGAACACTGATGAAGAAGTGCGCCAGAATTAGAAGATGGTGCCACAGTGACCTGAAACCCAGTTTAGGCATCATTAAGGGAAATGTGGATAACATATATCAGTTGGTGATAGCAGCCTAACATTTTGGCATATTGCGGGCAACACAGCAGACATTCCAAGAATAACAAATATTACTATTTGATAAACTATTTGGACATGAGAAAGTTTATTATCCATTTAGTGTCGTAATAGTTGACACCAGATCTTCAAGCAGTGCCTTGGCAGATGTCTGCGAAAAATCTAGCACTGTATAGATCAAACCTATAAATTTTCACCCTAGGAAAAAGTCAATAGCAAATGCAATCGAACCATGCCATTTCTCCTCTGTGAAAGGAGATAAAATTCGTTCATTTTGCAGGGGAAGTGCTGGCGTCTGTTTTTGGGTGTTGTGAAAATCTGTTCCTGATTACCATCACAGGGGAGTATTATTATAACTTTTTAAAGCAACATTGAGGAGCTATCTGGGAAAAGAGAAAAGTTGGAAAAAAGGCTGTAGTTTCTTCAAGTCTGCGCTCACAGTCACAAGTCTCTCATTTCCACGGCTACATTTATTGAGATTGGTTTTCAGTTAGTACCACAACAAACCTGTGTACCAGATCTGACCATACTAATGGATCCACTTATTTCTCTCTGACACCCATGATATGTCAGGTGACGACGTCAGTATTACTGTATGCTTGATAAAACCTTTTATGTCAGTAGCACAAATGCATTGCAATGTCCTTGACTGTAGGGTATGTTGCTCAGAGGGGACTATGCTGATAAATTTTCAGTAACTATATTTTAGACTCAGGCCACGAACTTTTCGGATGACCCTGGTATTGTACTTCGATTCCGCAAATGTCTCCCTTCGGCCTACGATACATATACATCACTGCTAACGAGTTCTACGTTGTTACAAGCAATTCCGCTCTTCTTTAATTGGACTCACAAATTTTTATCTTATCTCGTCGGATTGTCTTGCGGAGAGCGATACTAACTGAACATTCTTAATGGCACTACTGTTTAAGAAGAAAAGGTATCTTGATTTTACAGTCGAAACATTTGCGATCTTACGTTCCATTTGAACGACAGGAATAATAATAACGAATTTATTCTTCCTGCTTATTCTATTCGGTTTTTATGTTTCAGAAACACTTTCATATGATAAATTTATACCACATCACAGAAAGGTCTGATCAAAGTTTTTTGTGTCTCGCAAGATGAAAAATTAAAGTATGTGATCTAAAATTAGGGCAAGAAGCAAAATGTGTTAAATTAAATAAAAAATTTCCACATTTTACAAGTTGACATGTGACGAATGCATTTGTACTTATTTGTATTCCTTGTAATTCCAGGTGGGGTTTGATCTGTTTCTATACAAGAATTAATTGTGACTACTGCTTGTAATAAAAATTGTTATTATGGGAGTATTTAACAAAATACAAACATAAAACGTTTATACCAGAGGTTTGACTTTCAAACGATGCGTCTATATAACTATATGGAGTGTATACGAAAAAGAGAAGAAATCCCCCCACCCCCCAAGAAAACAAAAACAAAAAAAGAAACACAAAACACACACAAAAGACGGCTTATAGGCACAGGTTAAGTATCTATTCCATGAGTACAATTGTTTCCTGTAATCTTCTGACCAGATTTCGACGATACATACTTTGTTAGCACATGAGACAGCTAACGAACTTTTATAGTTATGAACAGAAACTACTTTGGCATAGTTTGGGGTATGTTAGCTTCCCTAAAACTGTATTTTATTTAATAACAGCTAAGACCAGATCGCCATAAAAGCCTCACATTGCATTATTTGACAAAGATGTACTCGTAGGTTAATAAAAGGGAAATATTGTTACACTAATTATATTAAAGTTTTTTCCATTTTGAACGACATTGTAGAAACAACTAAATGGCAGTGAACTAAACAAAAAAATTTCCTTTCGTAACACCGAAGAAACAACTTGTTTTACTGAGTGATTATTGTATGGATGTTTTCATTTCACGGTCTGAAGTATAAGTAACAAAGTTTAAGAACCTAGTAAATTCTTGAGTAACTGCCTTACTGACGTATGTAACTTCCACTGGATTAAAGTAGACATCAATTCTTTATTCAATAGATTTCGTAAAAGTAAATGCCGGAATTTTCTTTCGTCGTCTTAAAGAGGTATTCCTGCCAGCTCTCTCGTTAGATTTTAAAGGAAATGGAACTTGTAATCGGATTTCATGGTCTACTTGACGAAGGAAACGTTCGCCACTAGCATAATGACGGCGCGCGGCGGTTTCGGGGAAACTTCTGGCTTTAGTCGGAAGGTATTTGCTCCGAAATTCCTGTATTAACATTCATATTTCAATGACTCTACTGAGTGTTGCGTGGAAAGGTATTACCCAGAAGCTATCAGGCATAAGCTTAGTTATTAATTCCTCAAATCGCTTCTCGTATTGGATGATAGCTACTCATCGTTGAGGGGAATCTACATTACAATAGGATACCTAGAAACAGCATGTAAGCTGGTGTTGCACAATTTATTACCGTTTTATACAGGGCGTTCGCCGGAAAACGCAACCCTCCCAGTCTGTTGCCGTCGGCAACTTGCTCGGACAGCGGTGCCAGCAGTTTCCGCCACGCGGCACCGTGAATCACCGCACTGTTTAACACCTCCGCTGCCCCAACAGTGCAGTGCAGTGACCCTTACATTGTTAAGAACGGTTTCTTTGCATTGTAGCTAGTTTGTGACTTCAGTCTCTTATTAATCAGTGTTGTGAATAAACGTTTCTTTGCGGTTTGGCTGGTTTGGGGCTTCATACTCTTACTAATCTGTACCGTGTTTGAGTGTGAGTAAAATTATGGTACGTTACAGTTTGCAACAAAGAATATTTCTCTACGATACATATGTGAAGAAGAAGTCGTTTAAAAAGTGTCGCAGTAAATTTCGTCGCGAATATCCTGGCGCTTTACTGCCAGCTAAATCAACAATTCTGCGTCTGGTTAAAAAAGTAAGAGAAACGGGTTCATTTTTTAACAAAAAGAGACTGTCGGTCAACCGTATTCTCACAGAGGAGAAAATTGACGATATCGCTTTTCGACTAGAACAGTCACCCAAAAAATCATTAAGTCAGTTAGGGCAGCGTGTGTCTCGAAATATGTTCAGAAGATGTGAAATGTGCATTACACAAGAGTGTCAACACTTCCAGCATCTTTTATAAGGTAAGCTAATGAATTACGTCACATTTAAATGCTTAGCACATACAAGTTTATGAAATAGTCCGCGGCCGACGGTCGAACAATGCCGGGAGCTGAACGCTCGCTCGCCGCGAGCAGTTTCTTCCTTGTAGCGCTAACAGTGGGTTGCGTTTCCCGGCGAACGCCCTGTATTTTCTTAATGCGTTTAAAATTTAATAAAAGGCACACTTATGTTTTTTCAATTATGTGTTTCCTTCCTTCGTGACCCAAGTAAGTGACTATGAGTTTTTATACCTTCCATTCCATATTGAGGAAACATAGAATGTTATTAAAAAATATTGCAGGTTGACCCACTCACAAGATTAAAATCTTTTCTTTTGAATCGCATAACCTTGTCCGTTAATAATAGTTGCTCAACTGAATTTCAAGAGTTTTTAATATCGACGCTACAATCTGCTACATTATTACAACTCAAATGAAACACCGCACCGCTTCATTTGTAACTGTACAGCATTTTTTCGAAATCTTATTACTTTCTTTTTACACATCCAGATTTTTTTTTCGAGCTATTGAATGCAGTTTAGCATTGGTTTCAAACCTTGTTAACAGTAAAATTGATAAAGTGGTGATAGTAATTATTTTTCTTGTTTGTGGTTTTACGCCTCGTCAACATAGAGAAATTAGGGGCTGGAATTTAGTCATGACTTCTTAAAGGAATCATGCCACTATTCTCCTGTAATGATTTGGAGAAACCATGAAAAACTCAAATCTAGATGCCCGGACGAGGATTCGAACTCGAATAATTAAAACATCTTGGGAGGTATGACCCATGAGTAGCGAAATTTTTAATCCCATCCGTCAAAGAAAGCGCAATATAGTTGAATTAATTTCAAAATTACTTAAGTATTTGCAGATCTCCAGCCCGTAGGAACATTATCCTATTATTCAGTTTCTTTATACTGTTTATGGAAATTAATTATTAATAACTATAATCAGGTATTCTCAAATAACAGTGGTTTACTATAGGCACAACACGGATTTATGCCTTTCCCTATTAACAAAAATTTTATCTAGGACTCGGTTTGTCTTTTTATGAAAACCATTTGCTTCAAATAAAACTATTTACTCAGTAGTTAAAATTTTTATCTTTCTTTATCATACAATAAAAACAAATTAAAATACCTTATTTCATGTTATTTATAGGACAATGGGTTATAGAAAACCACTCATTCAAATTTAAATTGTAAGTAGTGCAAGAGCGACAAAAGAAAAAAGGAATTTCTATGAAATTACTAACAAAAATTCTGAGTGTTGTATTAGATTTGAATATATACATCCTTGTTCTCACTACCTCTCTCACAGCCTGTTTAGCGATCTGTCCTTTATTCCTTAATATATATATATATGTTTTTCGGAAACAAAACGAGGTGACAGTTTTATTTAAGTTCTATCGGAATTGCTTAGTCGTTTTGCTACGAATATATCTTCAAACGATAGGTATGGGAAAATATGAGTGGCACACAGAAATACTTAATAATACCACAGACAAGATTCGAACAGGTGAACCACGGAATTCAAGCCAGGAGCTAAGGCTCCTATTCTACTTGTGACAGCTGGTCATTTATTGCAATCCAACTCCTTGAACGATATGTATCCAAAAATGCAGAGTTGTCTTGAATATAAAAGTCGGCAATTCCCTTCAGTGTGGACGTAAACAAAGACGCATTACAAATGTATCCCTGTGACAACGGGCCTGTTTGTCTGCCTGCGATGCCAAACCACTATGCGCCGCCCCCCTCCTCCCCCCACCTGGTCGAACACCCCTCTCAGGCGCCAAACAAGCTTTGTTTGGCGACCGACACTGCCTCATATTCGGAAGCGCTCGAGCGGAAAATTGATGGATCATCTTCACAGGGCGTCCGGGAGCCGATATTTCACGCATGATTCAACACGTGGATTCTGAACACGCAGCTCTGCAGAGAGTCACAAGCCCTCTCCCGCCCGATGCCTGCTCGCCGGTATTTCATTTCGCTAATAATTGACTTTTCACTCGAGGGGCCGAGTGGCAATATTTGCTCGCTCCACGCGGATTTTAATTTGCTTCCAATTTCTGTTTGCCCTCTTTTCGCCTCTGTGACTTCAGACTCCCACGTCAAACAAAGCGAAAAACAATAAAAAAAATGTCAGAAACATTCAGAATGCGGGACACGTTGACTGATGTAATTGATTTAGACCTCATGAATTTTTTAATATTTCAATTACGCTGGGGTGGAACGGTTCTGAGATTAGGGACGGAAAAAAGCTGCCGCTGTTGATTGATAACAAAGTGTTTAGAACTTTTGTGCATTATTTTTGCGACCTGACCGCTAGCTCAGACGATTGATTTAACATGAAATACGTAATGTATGAGTTATTGTTTTCAGATAACACATTACAGACCGTAGCCATTCATAAACTTAAGGAACTTTGTTTCTGATATCTTTCATGTAAGCTTCTTCTGGTATGATACAGCGATTCATCCTGCGTTAAACTTAATCCGCCATTACTGGTTAGCTGAGATCATTTTATTTTCCTCAGTATTACTGATTATTGCCACTCCATTGGCTTTCTACTTGTTCATAAAAGATTTTAGTGTAGTATTATGCCGAAAATATAAGCCAATATTTTGTCTTATGATAGTGACAAAAGTTTTAAGCATTAAAGAAAGCAAAGAGGTGAGAAATCAAACTATAAAGTACTTTTAAGAGACGGAATGACGGACGGTAAAATTCGGGAGGACCCTAATAAGATTTCCACTCCGGTCATTCGGACTGAGCTTTTCGTGATTTCTCAATATCCTGCAGAAGAATGTTGTCATGGTTGCTTTAAAAATGCGACGTCATCTGCTTTCCTCTCCCTTATCTCCAATGACTTATGCTTGATGCTTTATGCGTCGTTGACGTCGATGTCATTAGATTTCTTGTCTGCAGGTGTGTCAGAGCTCCGGCATTTATAACTAATACGTCTTGTAACATTAACAACAGAAATTTTGTTTTCCTGGTGAATCCAATGCCATATTCTGTCTTCTTCGAAGATTGTAAAATACAAAATATTGCGATTGATCTAAGTGACGCTTGAAGTTCAGGAAATCATGAACGAAAATAACTATTTCTGACCAGCTCTGGCCAATGCAACTGAAGAGATTGGACACATGGGATGTAAGTACACAAATAGCAAAGAATATATTGCTCTGCTCCTATTCACAACTGAGTAATGAATAAAAATTACTATGTTGCGATGTTAATCAACTTAAATGCATTTCGCAGTTCGGTAATAGGCTTAAAGATAGCTAACGGTAATTATAATTTCTCTTTGATTAGATGGATAAGTTTAAATTTCTTATTTCTTGCTATTTTTTAATCAATTTTTATGGCTTTATGCCTCGTCGACATCGAGATCACTAGAGGCACGGAATGACTGCGGGAAAGTAGTGGGAAGGAATTCGTCCATAGCCTTTTGAAGGAAGCATCCCGGCATTCGCCTGGAGTGATTTAGGGAAACCATGGAAATCCCAAACCTGGATGCCTGGACGGGATTCGAACCAGGGTCCTCTCGAATGCGAGGCCAGAGCGTTAGCCGCTCACCCACAACGCTCGTTTTTTTTAATCTTATATCCTAATGTCGGTGTTCTTAAAATCATTTACCCTGTTT